>WUAM01000287.1:2097320-2182238 GCA_024336885.1 Actenoides hombroni
GGGCCAGGATGGCTAACAGATCCTCTGGTGTTAACTAACCAGGTGGCCTTTGCTAGATGTTTGTCCCATTGTTTAAAAGTCTCACCCCCTTAGTGCTTTTAATGTGTTTTTTAACAGTCCATTGTACCTTTCAATCTTCACGGAGGCTTGTGCATGATAAGGGACCCACTACAATGCCAAAAGCCAGTATAGGAGTGGGAAGAATGAGAACAAGCATAGAACAAAATGGTACATGTTCAAATGGTCTGGCTCAAAGGTTACCAACATGACTGAATTTTGGCAAAGACAAGTCTGAAAGCTTAAAACTTTTAACACGTCCTGGGTCCCTTGGGATCTGGATGAGAGAGAAAGACATCTGAAAATGCGCATGCTATAGCTTGAGAGATGTAGTTTTCCAAAGAGATAGAAAGTTTTATACTTCAAGCTATGGAAATATACAACAAAGTTAGAACCAAGTACATTTCACTAATACATTCAGACATTTCTGGGATTGGTCCTGGTCCAGCTGAGTGAAGGGGGAAGTCTGATTTAAGAACTTCACTCCATGCTTTACATTACACCACATTTTGCAGCTGTTAAAGTGGAAGGTTGACACCAAAGGTATATTGCTTATCCAGATCAGCTTTTGATATCTGATTTGATTCAGACAATTGCTTAATTCAGTTTTGACAAGTTGCCTTCATTTATAATTGTTTCTGAATTATTTCTGATGCCCCATTCTACTGCTGTGTTGGTGACTGGCAAGAATGCAAAAGCATTCTGCTTGCTTTTAATGAACATCCATTAGTCACTTTTTTTAGCCTAAGTCAATAGGAAAACAGCGATATACTGGAGCCAAGAATGTTGTTCTTTTCTTCCTTTTTTTTTCTTTTAGCAGTCATAGTTAGGGATGTTCAGTGTACAAGGTAAATTAAAGAAGTTTGGATTTTATATTGTTAACATGATACACTTAGTACATTTCTATAGCATTGATATTTAAGAGAAAAGTGGCCATACTTAAATAATCTGGTGAACTGTAATTTGCCAGGAGGGGGATTTTGTGACTTTATTCTTTAAACAAGGGGAGTCATTTGTGAGTCAGAAGCTCTATGCTGTTACTGGTTCAATGCACTACAGATTCACCTTGTAGTGCATGTTTTACTCAGAAAAGACACTTCTACAGAGTGAACATATGAAGAAGATACTAATGCTGTCTCTCTCCCAAGATGGGTCATACCATATCTCAGCTGTTTTAAAACCTTCATGGGTTTGAGTGGCTCCTTGAACCAGTCTGTATTCCTGCTGCCCAGTGCTTATAGACTGTATTTCCCACACATCTCCAACAGTCTACCTTCAGCAGACCCATGGTGTGGAGACGGGGTGCAACTTTCTACATTAGCCCATAAAGCTGGAGGGTCCCATCTACATGACATCTGAGACAAGATATCCTTGTGGACATTAGCAATTTTGCAAGACCTTGCTGTATAGCAGAGAGCTCCTCCAGTCTGTCACCTAAGGTCCTTCTCATTTCAGTCCTCTCAGCATTTGCTAAGGCACGTAGCAGCCAGCTACATGTAACTGGGAATTGGAAAAGCAGCACAGGCAAAGGGTGAAAGGGAGGTGTTTCAGCTGTATCCTATACCTGCTTGTCCTCCCCCATAGGCATAATGGGAAATCAGCTCCACCACAGGTGAACACCTTTGGAAAGCTAGCTGTGCTTGATGTAGCTGACTGTGGTCCATCTGATCTACTATAATGTCATATTGTGCTAAGAAGAATGTGGCCAAAAGATTATCTTCTCCCTCCACTCTGCCTTAGTGAGGCCACATCTGGAGTACTGTGTCCAGTTCAGGGCTCCCCATTTCAAGAGAGACTAGAAACTGCTGAAGAGAGTCCAACAGAGGACTATGAAGATGATTAGGGGACTAGAGCACCTTTCATGAGAAAAGGCTAAGAGACCTGGGGCAGTTTAGCCCGGAGAAGAGAAGACTAAGAGGAGATCTTATCAAGATTGTCTGTATCTGAAGAGCAGGTGTCTAGAGGATGGGGCCAGACTCTTTTCAGTGATGCCCAGCAACAGGACAAGGGGCAATGGGCACAAACTGGACCACAAGAAGTTCTATTTGAACATAAGGAAAAACGTCTTTACTATGAGTGTGACAGAGCACTGGATCAGGCTGCCCAGAAAGGTTGTGGAGTCTCCTTCTTTAGAGATATTCAAAATCTACCTGAATGCCATCCTGGGCAACCTGCTTTAGGTGAACCTGCTTTAGCAGAGGGGTTGTACTAGATGATCTCCACCAACCCCTACCATTGTGTGATTCTATGTTTCTGTGACATATATTTTAGGCATATCAGGTGAGCACCTGAGAGCCCTTTGTGTCTTCTCTCCACACGTTGCAACTGTCACTCCTCTCATTGCAAACTCCAGACTTCCATGCACAGCAATTCTATGATACTATGATTTGTCTCCTGTTGCTAAAGGTCTTTGCAGTCCCTGACCTGGATAACTACCTGTTCCCTGGGTGCCATGATGATTGGTGTTGGAGCCTATTTCCAGTGGCACGTACAGTCTCTTGGCCTTTTTGCAGGTCTCTGCACAGTTGTGCACAGACCTTTCCCAGGCTGAGCTGAGGAGTGCATTCTAGCCTTAAGTTATGCATAGCCTTGGACTGTATGTATTTTAAGAGATGTGAGAGTCTGGAGTTATACTTAGGGCAGATGATCTCAAAACAATGAAATAAAATCAATATGATCTAAAAGTACTGCCAGTCCTAAAATAACGAGGTTGCCTTAACTTGGAGCACCCCCATGTCTTTAAATGCTGCTAAACTGCCATCAGCTTTGCCAGTCTGACAGCAGAGTTGCCTAATTTCTGTAACAGTGCACACATTTCAGAAAAGCACAGCAGATCTTGGGGTGAGCTCAGGATTCTAATCTGATTTTATCGCTCTAGAGAATGGAGTTGTCAGCAGCAAGGGAAGTATCAGTAGGAGAGAATGCCAGCAATCACAGCTTTCACTGTGCACCAGCCTCATTTAAATGCTTCTCCCATGTCTAGACACTGCTTTCTTTCATTTCCTCTCCCTGCAAAGGCAGATATATTCACCATAGAATCATAGAATGCCCCGATTTGGAAGGGATCTCCAAAGGTCATGTAGTACAACCCCCCTGCAGTGACCATGGACATGCTCAACTAGATCAGTTTGCTGAGAGTCCTGTTAAGCCTGATCTTGAATGCCTCCAGGGATAGGCCCTCCACCACCTCCCTGGGCAACCTGTTCCAGTATTCCACCATCCTTATAGTAAAGAACTTCTTCCTAATGTCCAACCTAAACCTACCTTTCTCTAGTTTAAAACCACTGCCCCTTGTCCTGTTGCTACATGCCCTTGTAAATAGTTCTTCTCCAGCTTACTTGTAGAGCCCCTTCAGGTACTTCAGGTCTTCCTGGAGCCTTCTCTTCTCCAGGCTGAGCAACTCCAATTCCCTCAGACTGTCATCATAGGAGACATGCTCCAGACCTCTGATCATTTTTGTGGCCCTCCACTGGACCCATTCCATCAGGTCCATGTCCCTGTTGTGTTGAGGGCTAGAATATTCAATTCTTATTACCAAAAATCCCTTATCACAAACACTCACATCTCAGTCTACGTACTTAAACATCTCTATACCCAACCGATACATTGTCATCAACTATGTCATCATGTCATCAACTGTCCTTTAACAGATAGTCCCTCATTCCATGAGTTTCCTTCACTCAATGACTTGGGTCTCATCTGTCAGGGTGGATATTCAGGTCAGGAGAAGCAGTATGTCCTATTGTTGGGCACCAACACTGGCTAGATCTGGGTCCTTGCTGTACTCATCTGGTCCTTTGTGAAATTCACTCTGTTATTCCAGCTCCTTCCTACAGCATCACTTCCTACAACATACAGGCTGAACAACTCCAATTCCCTCAGACTGTCATCATAGGAGACATGCTCCAGACCTGTGATCATTTTTGTGGCCCTCCACTGGACCCATTCCATCAGGTCCATGTCCCTGTTGTGTTGAGGGCTCCAGAGCTGGACACAATATTCCAGGTGAGGTCTCACCAGAGCAGAGTAGAGGGACAGAATCACATTTCTTGATCTGCTGGCCACACTTCTCGTGATGCATCCCAGAATGGGATAGGCCTTCTAGGCTGCAAATGCACATTGTTGGCTCACGTCCAGTACCCCCAAGTCCTTTTCTGCAGGGTTACTCTCTATCATCTCATTCCCCAGCCTGTACTGATAACAAGGATTGTTCAGACACAGGTGCAGGACCCTGGACTTGATCTTGTTGAATCTCATGAGGTTCACCTGGGCCCACTTCTCCATTTTGTCCAGGTCCCTCTGGATGACATCCCATCCTTCTGGTATATCAACCATACCATTCAGCTTGGTGTTGCCATGTTTCTTCATTACCGCTTTCCTACAAATTCAATGAAGAAAACCCAGGGACTGGGTCAGTGCTCCACTAAGTGGAACCATCTTTGTACTCCCAGGAGCTGCATGGGCTCTTGTGCCTCAGTTTAACATTGTATCTGTGGTTGCTCTAATAAACAGACTTAGCTGCTGGACCTGACCACTAAAAAAGAAGGAAGAGCTAAAATCACTGATGCCTCTTACTTGTCTTTTGAGCAAGAAGTCACTGAGGTTGTCGTTGCTTCTAAGACCACAAAGTCTTCCACTCCCACAGGACTTCTCCTCATTCATTACACAGGGCAGGAGCTAAAGATAGCAAGGGTCACTGTAAATAAATAAAAAAAGCATTTCTTGATGTTGGAGATCTTTGCTTTGCTACTTAAATAATGACCTTTTACTATGCTTTTCTTGAATGTTCTGTATGATGTTTACAGAGCAGAAGTGCTTTTCTGAGTTTAGCCTTTATTGAATCAATGTGGCTGGGTCACCTTGACAGCTTGTATCACAAGAAGTCAGGCTGCATTTTCCAGTGTACTGTCCAATACTAACAACAGACTCAAGAATACATTCCAATTAAACATCAAAGCTTCAAATCAGCTTGTACCTGGACAGGATTTGGCAGCGCCTGGCCAGAAAAGCAACTAATAAAGACATTATTTCTGAATAATATTATTAAAACCTGAGCAGATGCAAAATCATGGTTTGGTTCTTTTGCCCACAAATGCAATAGAGAACAGAGGCTACGTGCGGAAGACAGGAAATGGTCCTTTTACACAGTATGTACAGGACAGCCAGTGTATTGATAATCACACTCTGCAAGTTTCCCAAATAGGCAAGTACGTGCTCAGAAGTTAAGCAACTTCTCAACTCCTTTTCAAAGATGTAAAGATGTTTTATGATGATTTTATGACTACAGAAGCCCGAGTTGGGTTAAGAAAAAGAGAACATTGCTATAGAGTTTTCTACCCTTCAACAGTGTGTAGTCAAGCATTGAATGCTGCAGATCAGTGATCATTTGCATGGGAGGTCAGAGCATGCTGCCTTCTCTTTAGGAACACCCATGAGCTTTCTAACAGCAGTGCTTGGATTATGGGTGCAAGTGCGATCTGAGAAGTTATGTGGCGATGCACAATATCAGCATTCAGTGATATTCAGTTGCCAACAAGCAGAACTGCCAACAATTCCCATGACATTGTTGGATCTGCAGTCAGATTGTGTAACCGGAGCAAATAGTGCAATAAAAGCATTTTTAAGCTTCTCGTGTGTAAGAAAATATGAAGAAATGAAAGGAACTTTCTGTTACAGAAAATGTTTGTTTAGGTCTTAAGAAAACACTTATTTAGCACACTAACTTGGTATATCTCTGGTGTTTGGCTAACCTGCAAAACCTGATTATATTGACCATACAGAAAATTGTTCTTTACAATGTACATCGCTATCTTACAGAAACCATTTTGAAAACACAGAATGATCTCTGGAGAAAATATCTTGACCTTAAAAAGCTTGTCTCAGTCCCCATCAAAATTATCTTGTACGAAATGCTAATTGTGTAAGTAACTAATTACCATTTAACCATTAACACTTCCTCTTAGACATAAAAAGATAAGCAATTGCAGCTATTTCTGTCTTGAAATTTGACCAAGAATTATTTAGAGCGTGAGTCAAGAAGGGTCATTTCTGCAGACCACGTGTTTCCTCACTGTTTTTTACTCTGCTGATTCTCCACTGTCTTGTACCTTATGTTGTCACTTACATACAGAGAGCATGAAGATACTTTCTGCTCTAAGTTCTCATAATGTAATTAACTAGTAATCTGAGATACAATGAACTTAAAAGTGTGAGGAATTCCCTGAAAGAAAAGTGATGGAGGGTAAGAAAATAATCTGACAAAATACCTGTGGGTATTTGTTTGTTTGTTTGTTTGTTTTGGTTTAGGTTTGTTTTGTTTGTTTTTTTTTAAATATTTTATGTTATGGATTGATATAAAGTTTAGAGATGTTTATTAGATCTCATTTTAAGTCTGCAATAAGTAGAAATCATGAGTTAAGAAACATTATTTCAGGCTTACAGTGGTATAAATGGGCATAAAATAGGAAACCTTACTCCATTTTCTAGGAAGGTTTTCTGTACTAAAGAATTGAGGTGATAATGATGTTTCTAAAAGGTTCACTTACTTTCCTCTTTACCTTTCCAACAGAAACTTTAAGGTCCTGAAATGTAACAAGAATTTATGCCTACTTGTTCTTGGCAGTGTAAAGCCATAGTAAATGTATAGTAAAATAGAGATTGTTTTATGTCTTTATTTTTTTTCTCAAATATATGCAAAACAGCCATACAGTTCTTAGTGTTATTAATAAGAAATATATATTAATATAGACAGGACAATAAGTTAGTTCTTCAAAGTGTTTGTGGATTATAAATCAGACCATATAGGACTGAGTATTCCTTGCACTACTTCAGCAGTTACTTCAATTTCAGTATAATTGGGTTCTAATTAAATTTTACTTTTGGAGAAAGGCTGCTAAAAAATTAAATCTTAAGAGTTTTATTTCTCAAGCTGAGAACATGCTGGCAAGTGTTCATTGTAATAAGCGTGTTAAAAATCCATTTATTCATCTCGTTTAGCCTCTGTAATTCCCATGGAAGCACAAAACCAACAAAGAAAATGAAAACCAAACTCAGGTGTCCTGAGTGGTGGTTTTTACTAGGAATGTTTGAAAAATAGAAATTATTCCCAAGAAAAGAAATTGTACAAAAACATCTCAACAATTTTGTCTTGAAAATATCACTTTTTTGGGGGGAGGCGGGGAAGGGGGAGTAATTTAAATTCTTTTAAGAAAATTGACAGTCCTGTTTGAATCTAATCAAAAAGCAGAGAAAAATAGATTTTTGTACTTAATGCCAGAGATTTTCTGGTTTTGAGGAACAGAAGAACCCAAACTGCCCGATTCAAACTCTCTGGTATTAGATTTAAATCTAGGAAACTGTTTGAGAGTCTCCATGAAGAACTGTTTTATGTAAAAGATCAAATTTTAAAGGATCTGTCCTGTGTACAGAGAATTTTTACTGGAGAATCCCCTTTATAAATTACTTGTGACTTTTTTTTTTCATGTGAAATTTATCTTTATGAACAAACACAACATAGCAATTTGAATGAAAGCTAGAAAGTAAAAATTCCATCAGTCTCTCAGGGGAAAATAAAGATATCTTCTGCAAAGTCTTGTATCGGACAGCGCACAAGTGAAGCCATGACACTTCAGAAACCATCAGCGTGTTCCCAGAGCTTGAAAAATGGCAGAACCAAAAGAAAGTTTTAATGCAAAAGCATTTTCTCTTCTTACTGAAGCAAAAAAGTACACAGCATGTATCACCTTTGGGTACACCCTTGAGTCATGTCAAATAGATTTAAATCTTCTTTTTTGTAACTTGTCTTTCATGGAATCTTGTTGGATCAATGACTGTGCACAATGTTCTTAAAGAGTAAAAGAGAATGTCAACTCTGTGACTTTTTTACTCTCTGTTTTCAAAAGTATAGCAAATGAAGTGTAAGGAGTGAGAATAAAATACTATGGGTGATATAAACAATGGGAATATGTTGATTTTGCAGTGCATCTGTTTTTCACTTTCTTTGCTAAGAGGCAAATAGGTTTAGAGAGATACAAAACCCTCACAAGTCATAAATACATAACAGAGAACCAGAATAATGCACATAGCTGATACTGCTGAGTAGACCCTTCAGAAAGTGTGTTGCCTTATGGCATTGGTCAGAAGTGGGGACAGCTAACAGCACAAGGACTCATCAGGAAGATGGACTTGACCAAAACTGACCAAGACCAGTATCAGTCTTTAGATAAATCAATGAAGATATTAAATATTAATTTTAAGTTAATAAAATTAATGTAAATATTAACAATGCACTTCATCTGGCTCCTTCTACAGAGTGTGTTGGAATGTAGATGTCTATGCCCTCATGAAGAGTAATGCACAGCCTGAATACCTGGATGTTTATAGAATCCTGCAACTAAAAAGAAGGTATTTGCTAAGCAGTCACAGATGAGCACACTGGTTTCTTTACACAGTCCTCCTTTCTTAGCATAATAATTATAAATGTTACAAAATTGACAAAAAAAAATAAAAATGGTGGAAATCCTCCTGCTTTTCAAGACTCTATAACAGAAGAACACCATAATCTGCAAATAATGGTGTTCTGCCAGGATAGAAAGGCAGGTAAGGAAGGTAACAGAGAAGAAGGTCCTAAGGTTTCCCCAAATAGGAGACATTAATCTGAAAACCTGACTCGGTTTTATCCTGGAACATACAGCCCAGAGTCCAGTGGAGAAGTGCTTCAAGGACTTCATGTATTTTCTCAGGATACAGGGGACTAGAACAGGTCAAAGCCATATATGTATTAGTACATCTTCTTGGTAGGGGAGTCTTTTCTATAGGAAGATATATGGGTACAGTGTGGCATGACCAAAGAAGAGGAATCTGGCAATACATCTTTTATCAGGGATTTTGGACAAAGATGGAGTTTCTCTTGCTGTTTTTCAGTGGGCACTTCTAATTGTGTATTACAATGTCATGCACACACAAGGATTTTCCATTCTATCAGGTATTCTAATAGTTTACACCATAAGAAACATCTGGACGGTTTCATATGCTGCAGTTTGTGCTATAGCAGTTAAGATAGATATTTTTTCTCTTCCTATTTAAATTCAGTGAGTTTTTCAGCTCCACAAGAGAAAGAAAAAACCCCAAAGCCAGAAATTAATCTTTCATAAAGTAATATCATGATAGAAATGCCTTAAAAGAAAAAAGGAAGAATATGATATTCTCAGTCTGTTTTTATGCCCCCAGGCTATTGTGATAAATAACATTTTGCCTTTCTTCTCCTTCCCCATTCCTGTGGTAGTGTTAGTGTTTTTCCTTCTGGAAAAACTCCATGGTGGAAATAACAAGATAAAACCACTTTCCCATGGTGTGTGTTGAAGGTGGAACATTAACTTGAAAAATCAATGGTCCTCATAAGATTATAGTTTTATGGAGTGGGGAAAGAAGACGTTTGAGACCAATCCTTGTCTTAAGAGGTATTATATGAGATGTCACAGACTATCCAGCACTTACAGAAAGTTTATGGTGCTTAGGAAGGCAAATGAATCTATCTACTGACTACTGTCTATGATGTGTTGGGGGATGTAGAATGTGTCAGCATCTTGTGCTGATATGAAGCTGGGATATAGGTAGGCAATTCATCCAGACCTGACAGAGGAAAGTGTCTAGTAATACAGCCATATCCTTATGGCACTGGTATGCCTTTCAGGACGAAAGAACACAGCATCATTGAGGCTGTTCTCTAAAACAATTACCACATATATGGAGTTTTAGTAAAAAGGAAATTTATCTTTTTTTTTTTTTGTGATTATCTTAAAAAAAAAAATGGTAGGTCTTTGTGGTAGGAACCTTACTGTGATTTGGATGAGCACTTTATTAGAAGTATGGCAGAAGGAGAGAAAAGTAGCTGAGAAGGTAGGTAAAAGGACCATGAAGTACTATTAGTTGTTTTTAAAAATAAATCTTAGCATCCTGTATTGACAGAGGAGATGTTATATTTGTTTTAAAAGCCTTACTGAAATAGGACACTGCTACCTCACCGTGAGCAGCTAAAGAAAATTTCAAGGGCAGATGACATCTGGAATAATTCTCAAACTATGGTGGAGAGAAAAAGCTATCTCAGTATCTTTTTCCCAGTCTTTACATTTAAAAACTGTCTGGTGCCAAGGTCCTAAAAAAGACTGAGAAATGTCAGGTTCCTGGTGCACAAATATACCTTTTGTGTTGACCTAGACAGCCTGACCTTGCTCCAAAAAAATCTTAGGAACATTGGTAACCAGAGTATATGCCCCACCATGGCAGCAGCTGAGCACTCTGGAGTGAGAGGCAGTTTGTGATCAGGGCATGCAGGCACCCCAGATATGCAGAAGGCAACATGTTGGTTCTCCAGGCCCACCCAGAGCTGTATGGGAAGGCTGAGCAGACCTTACACTCCCTACACACATGTTCTATATCTTGTCTTACCCACAGATTGGAAACTGCTGATGGATATGCTACACCTCCCTTAATTCCCTTATATATGTACACCTGACAGTCACAAGCTTTCTTTACTTTCTCTAGGTACAGCACAGGAAAAGAGAATCATGATGCATGACAAGAGCCCAAACATGCCCTTAACACACACATGCACACAACGTACTGATAAGAATTAACACTAAATGGATTGTCTTGGCAAATATTATGAACAACTAAAAGAGGTTAATTTAAAATACTTATGGATTGGTTCTATGTACTTGTATAATTGTATCTCCTAGTCCATATCCAGCCTGGGGCAGGTGTAGGTTTGTTATAGTGCAGGTCACTGGCCCAGAATGATGACTGTGGACATGACAATTTGCAGTGGTGCAGTCTTTTTCAAGATCGCAATGTGTTTTAAGATAAGTAGTCCTCTGTGTTATTTCCTCTTCTTTCCTTGGCCTATTTATCTTATAAATATAAGTATATGCATTACCTTTGAAGGTGCCCACTCTTTGTTACTGTTTTAAGCATTAGTATAATGAAGCCAATGCTAATAAAAATAATGTCGTTACCTATTTCTGAAGTCCGAGTGTAATGTTAGATAAATGTTTTTTTTTCATTGTACTCGAAGTATCTAACTCATAATACTCTTACCTGTAAATGATGATGTGTAAAACACTTGCTTTTTGTATACTCTGTGACCCTCAGTGGTTTACCACGTGTTCAGGACAATAACATAATGAGGTTTGAGAGCTTGAATTTTACAGGACTTATGGTATATTTCTAAAAGAATATTTTATAAACTCAGACTTTCTGTCTCCTGTATTGAGTGGACTAGTAGATGTATCATTAAATTATATAAACATTAGTTTACTTTAGTTGTATGAAATATTTTCCTTGTTTTCTTTTCCTTATCTCAACATGATAAATACAATCTCATTTAGAACAATGTTCAACAATGTTGAACTGAACTACAGATCTTAGCTCTCATTTGGAAGTATTTTTGGTAAAACTGATAAAAAGTTTGTTACTTAATTCCTTATTCCTTCTCTCTAAAACTCTCTCATCCAGCTTTTAAAAAGGGCTAGAACAGTATGCATGAAGGTGGTTATTATGTGAAAAAGAAGGAGAAAAAACCAGAAGCCTAATCACTAGTTTCTGTATATTAGACTTAGTCCAACACTATGCCTCAATACTGAGAATATGTAATAAATAATTTGTCTCAGGTGGACCTTGTATTTCCAAAAACTGTCAGCAGTTGCCTGGTTCCCAGACTTCATGTTCATTCAGCTGTAGGCATATCTGTAATGACTGCCAAGAAGAGAGAGGGTTGATTAGTACATACTGTGGTAGCTTTTCTAATTACGGCTTTTCTCTCCAAGGGTGCGAGTGTCACATTTTGGTAGAAAGCCACAATGGATTAGACTCTTTGTTGATACAGCTGAATAGAATTTGAGGTTACTTAATTCCTTAATGATCAACCCCTCAAACTTTTGCCAGTTCACTTGTCCAGAACAGTATTTCATAATATGCAACCTCAAACCTCTTTTTTTTTTCACAAGTTTTCAACATAGTGCTTTTAAGAGGAGTTGTTACTTTGTACTAGTTAATGGCAGATATTCTGGCTCTGCAGAAAATATAATCTCTTTTGATGCATGATTTCCAAAGTACATGAGTACTCGGAATTGACTAAATAGGTATCCAAATATATATATGTTCCTCTCAAGTAATCCATCATCTAGCTCTTTGCTTAAAGCCAACCTTTTTTTTTTTTTTTTTATGCTGATGATGTTTCACCAATAGGACACAGAGAAGACTTAAGCTTCTTGGGAGTCAAAAATTAAGCTGAAGTGTCAACCCTGCAGTAAGAGAAAAATTCTCTTCCTCAGGCAAATGAAGGGCAAAGGCCCTTTTCATGTGCCTAGAGCAATGTGACTGACTGTAAGTAGCAATGGTCCAGTTCATCACTCATGAAGCAAAGTGGCTGCAACTCTGCAAACCACACACAAAAGAATGGTCTTACTTGAGAGGAAGGATTCCCTGAGTGCCATATTTGGGGTTTTAAAGGTCAGGAAAGTATCAGAATGGATACTAATGAGGTAAGTAGAAAAGGATTTGAAGCCTATGAGGTGAGTTTCAACATCTAAATCTTATTCACTAGTATATCCTATCAACCTACACAATGCATTTACTTTAGGTAATTCTCCAGTTAGTTTTCAAATCAACATGCGTAGGATATGCTCTTATCCAACCTTCCATATGAGTCCTATTTTTTTTACCTTTTCTAAGGCATGTGTTCCACTAAGCCCACCAGCAAAGCCAGGAATTCTAGCAGAGTGTGGATCAGCAGCAGTTTTCACACACTATTCACCAATCACTGAATGGTGAATCTTAAATGTGAAAAAAGACCTATCTGCTGAAGCAAAGGTAACAATCTGCTAGCAACCATCTTGGCCTTGAGCCAAGGTGGCTCAAAGAGGGACCTGATGAGATGCATCCCACAGTCCTGAGGGAATTAGTTGCTGTAGTTACCAAGCCACTCTCCACAATATTTGAAAAGTCATGGCATTCAAGTGAAGTCCCTGGTGACTGGAAAATGGAAAACATTGCACCCATTGTGGAAAGGAGGACCCTGGGAACTACCAACTTGTCCGACTCACTTCTGTGCCTGGGAAGATCATGGAACAGATCCTCCTAGAAGCTATACTAAGGCACATGCAGGACAGGGAGGTGATTCAAGACAGCCAGCATAGCTTCACCAAGGGCAAGTCCTGACTGACCAACCTAGTGACCTTCTATGATGGAGTGATTACATCAGTGGACAAGGAAAGAGCTATGGATGTTGTCTTTCTGGACTTTTGTAAGGCCTTTGACTTGGTCTCCCACAACATACTTCTCTCTAAATAAGAACGATATGAATTTGATGGGTGTCCACTTTTCAATGGATAGTGAATTGGTTGGGTGGTTGCATCCAGAGGGTAGTGGTCAATGGCTCAATATCCGTCTACCCTTGGTGAGATTGGTGACAAGAGTTGTCACTCAGAGGTCCATATTGAGACCAGTGAGATTTAATATCTTCATCAATGACATAGACAGTGGGATTGAGTGTACCATCAGCAAGTTTGCAGATGACACCAAGCTGAGTGGTGTAGTTGACATGCCTGAGGGTGGGGATGTCATCTAAAGGGACCTCAACAACCTTGTGTAAGCCTCGTGAGGTTCAACAAAGCTAAGGGCAAGATCCTGCACCAGAGTCGGGGCAATCCTGGATATCAATACAGTCTGGGGAATGATGTGATTGAGAGCAGCCCTGTGGAGAAGGATGTGGAGTTACTTGTGGATGAAAAGTGGGACATGACCTGGCAATGTGTGCTTGTAGCCCATAAGGCCAGCTGCATCCTGAGTTGCAAAAGAAGCATGGCCAGCACATTGAGGGAGGTGATTCAACCTCTCTGTGCCGCTCTGGTGAGACCCCCCCTGGAGTACTGTGTCCAGATCTTTCCTCAGCATAAGAAAGACATGAGACTCTTAGAATACATCCAGAGGAGGACCACAAAAATGATCGGAGGACTGGAACATGTCTTCTGTGAAGAAAAGCTGAGAGAGTTGGAGTTGCTCAGCCTGGAGAAGAGAAGGTTTTGGGGAGACCTTATTGCAGGCTTTCAGTACTTAATGGGGACCTCTAAGAAAGATGGGGACAGTCCTTTTAGCAGGGCCTATTGCAACAGGACAAGGGGTGTTGGTTTCAAAATAAAAAAGGTTAGATTTAGACTAGATATAAGGAATAAATTTTTTACACTAAGGGTGGTGAGATGCTGGCACAGGTTCCCCAGAGAGATGGTAGATGCCCCATCCCTGGAAACATTCAAGGTCAGATTAGACAGGGCTCTAAGCAACCTGATCTAGTTTATGATGATCCTGCTCACTGCAAGGGGGTTGGACTAGGTGACCTTTAAAGGTCCCTTCAAACCCAAACCATTCTATGATTCTATGTTTCTTTGCTTAAATTATTAGAGTGAATGGGAGGGGAAGGAGAGGGAGAAACTGGTTAATCTGCTTGCCAGTGTTACCTAGAGTGGGGTAGGTGTTAAAAGGTAGACTAACTGTGGAGAGTAGGGAGATGCCAAGAGGCTCTCATACAGTAATGGGGATGTGAGAGGACACACAGGAAAGGCTGGGGAAGGCAGATGAGACCAGGCAGTGACTCAGGAACAGCTAGAATGGAGATAAGGCACTGCAGGGGGAGGAGGCAGCAGGGAACTGGAATGCAGGGAGCTAGGTTAGGGGAATCTGAAGCTACTCAGTTTGATGCTGTCACACATGCCTTTTGGCCATGCAGAAGGTCTTACAGCTTCAAGGAAGACAGCTGTGCTAAGAGATGATGGCTCAGTGATAAAACTGTGAAGCACCTGTGGGACTTCTTCTGGCAGCTGCTATAACAGCTTGTTTTGTTTTCAATTTACTGTGTATTGTTCTCTGTGAAAAACTGTCTGGTTGGGATCAGGGAGGATGGTTGCTTATTTCTAGGTGATGCTGCCTGGTTCCTCTAGCGCTCTCTGGAGGCTTCCTCTCCTGAAAGTAACTGGGTAATACAGGAAATAAAATCTTCTGCATGCCTGGATGGGTAAGGCAAGAAACCTGCCGTTAGAAAGTAACTCCTGAAAAGAGTAAGGGGAGCTTTTATGGTAGAAAGCAGACACGTAAGTGTTAAAGAAAAACAAGGGACAAGAGGGAAAAAAATGGAAGTTGCTGGAGAAAAGATCTTGTCCTTCAAGGAAAGAGTGGGAAGGGAGGAAACCTGCTGATTGTGTCCAAATCACATGATACCTTAATTATCTTATGTTGACTGTAGCATGGTATATATCGACCTCTCTCAGTACATGGCCAATGAAAACTATCCAGCCCAAATCCTCCAGTATCTGTGCTCCAGGGTACATTCAGGTATTTTCTACAACAGCTTCCATGGCACAGACAGAGGAAAGTACACCTGAGAATACCTCTTGAAGAGGCAGGTTCAAATAACAAATTTGACAGAAACCTTGTGTGCATTTGCTGACTCACTGGCATCTTCTCACTATCACTGCAAGTTGTAAAGTCACTGGCTATTTCGGTAGAATGAATTGATTTGCCTTGTACATATGTCTGTCTACAAAAAAAAAAAGCTAATTGCTAGCTAATAATCTTCAGACAGTGAGTTTCAGGGTCTCTTTTCCATTTCAGCTCATTTTTTTTGAGCTAGTACATATCAGCAGAAAGCTGCTTAAAATGGAAAACTAGTTTAAAGCTGCTCTAGGTAGTGTCCATATCACTGCCGATGGCAGTGAAGGAAGAGATTGGCAGTGTAGTTGTGTCCTTCCAGTTCTTACCTGCTAAAGTCTTAAGGATGACTGAGATCAGCTCACAGCAGCAGGAAGCCATAAATGTTGCTTTATATTTTCTAGTCATCTTTCCCTGAATTAACACTTTTGTATGCAAGAGAAAAAATTTTGCTAAACATGTGTTAGGAAAAGATTATTACTAAAATATGTAGTACCTACTAGCAACAACCCAGCAACAGTTGTTTTCTGTTGCTTAAGCCAAGAACATGGTAAAGATAGATCTGTTTTTAAAGTTCAACAAAATTCAGTTAACTAATTAAATACCAGGTTATACAAATGATGTTATAAATACTGTGATAATTTTCTAGCTGCCAAGTTCCCGGGTGTCAACAGAAGATTGTTTTCTGTATATCTACTGTGTTGAAATCACTACAGAGCTGAATTTTTAACACTTCAGACAAAGGTCCAATTGAAAAATTAAATAAATCATGGTATCAAACCTTAGAGAACGACTCTGAGGAGCAGATAGGTAGCTGGTTGACAGAACTTAAGGCCACCTATTCCAGAGGTGTATTAATGGTTTTGCAAGGAAATCTTTCTGCCTTCATGGGAGATAGACTTCATCTTCTAATAACACAGAAAAAACATCTTGTTGTATTGCTCTTTAGCTACTTTATTTATTTATTTACAATGGTGGACTTCTTCTGACTGAAGGGAAAACCTCTAGCTGTTAAAGATGGCCACTGAAAAGCATTGGATAACATAGGTGTAAGATGAATAGTCTTTATCAAGGTATCCACTCAGGCTACATGCTTGGTTTCCTATCATTCTTTACTGCAATCTGCTAACTTATATGACAGCTACAAGACTGCTTTCCTTCCTTGCTGCATTTCATCTGCTACACTGTGAAAATGCCTTTTTCAAGACCCAAGGAACCAGGAGTTCAACCAAGAGAATTTAGGTGTTCTTTCATCATCAAATTGCTTGCAAATGATGATAGAAAGATGGGCAAACTAATTTTCCATAATGTGATAAGAAATAGCTAAATTAATGGATATGCAATTATAGAAAAGAGCAGATGATTATAAGTGAAATATCTTTTATTTATATCTGAATATTTAGATCCACTTTGATGAATTAACGAAATGTATTCCCTTTTCAGCACAATATTGGTTCTTAATAATGTTAAAGGCATTTGATTTCTTTGACTGGGAAGAAAGCCAATCCTAATCACAGGCACCATAAATACCAGTCTAATCCCTTTCTCTGTTTTGTCTCTCACGTATTAGTACAACATTTCTGCATATCTAGTCATTTATATGTATTGCTAACACGGAACAGTCATGTAGAATGTACATTATTTTATTCTATATATGCTTAAAAACGGTTACTGAAATAACTTTCTTAATCACCTTATTTATCACAAGAGCACCATGTGGTTTTTGAAAGAGTGTGAATTACTATTACTACAATTATTGTAGCCAAGAGTGAATAGAAAAAAGAAAGAGGAAGAATATCAGGAAAAGGATGGAGAATAAAATAGAAACTTATCATAGTGAAAGAAAAATGAAACAGATTTTTAAAACTGATTTTATCTGTTTTATTTATTCATCATAGATCCTTGACAGGTAATGGACTTATATCATTTTATGGGAATTCAGATGTAAGGTTAAATCACAAGGAAGAATGATTTGCTTAAATACATCTAATAAACTTTGCTAACTTCCAGAATGATTTGTACTGTTAGGAAATCTCCAATGCAGATTTTTCCCAGGCTGAAATAGTACTGTTTATTTCTCAGAGTGAAAGGTGCATAGGAGAAGCCTGAAATAACACAACTTGAAAATAAGTTTAAAGACCTGCTCGGTCGGTTGTCTATAACAGCAAGTTTAGCCACTGATATTTGATCTCTGATATGATGTCAAGCTGGAAATAAAAGGATAATTCCAGTCATTGATTCCATAATCTGCCTTGCCAATGAGTAGCATTGACCTGACGTTTGATACACTGATATTATTGAGCTTTCCTTCTCATATTTAACCTGACTATTTCTTCTGTATATTAAGAGGACAGTAACTTATTTCTTCTCTGAAGTAACTAGAATAGCTGGTTCCTGTCCAAAAGTGATGTTTTACATGACTTTTGTCAGAATTGTCTCCATTCCTTTTTTCTCTAATAAAACATTAAATCAGTGAAGTGCCACTAAAAAAAACCCTCTGATCTTTTTGTCACTCCTTAGGAAATTATTGTTAGCATCTAAATTACATTAATTAAAATGTTGGCTTAGATTCCTTTTCTATCTTCTTCGATTTAACTGGAAAAAAAAATTCCGTTCAGAGGAAATTAAAAAAAAAATTAAAAAAATCTTATCATGATATAGTTTGCTTTTCATACTGGAAGATCCCAAAGTGGTTTTCATTTTGATTTCCTAGAAGTCACTCTTATGAGTAGCAGAAGTGCTGCTAGAAACACAGTCTAAGCCAATCAACATTTTTACATGCCATGGAAAGTGTGTCCACCTTCAGTCCGTGTTGCTGCCTCATGCAGGTTTCCCAGAGGACATATACCTTTGGAAAAAAAAAAAAAAAAAAAAGTTTTTAAACTGGAAACACCTTACTGCACTGACAAATTAGTGTCCTCTTAAATGTCTTTCCATTCTCCAGGTCTTCTTTCATTGCATATACATCCTGTAAAATCTTATACCCTCTTGTACAAATCTGCTGTTGGCTGTTTGTACAATGAAGACAAGACAATGAAATGGGACTGGGAGGAGCTACATAATTAGGAGAAAAGAATATTAAGACACAGGAAGTTACCTTTACCATTATTTTCAGTCTCTTTGACAGTAAAAGGTAAGTCATTGTGGACTTAACATACACTTGTCACCTCACATTAAATTTAAACAACATTTGTGAGCATCCAAATAATAACCGCACAGGGGAACACTGCATTCCATGGTGTTCATGCCCCAGGCCAGCCAGTTTCCTGTTGGTTCTGTGGTGACACATGTCTAGTGTCCCCTAAATGAGGTGGGAAATGAAGGCCTCTGTATTTGTACTTAAATTATATTAAAATAAATTATAATTATTCTTGACCACTGACTATAGAAAAGAGGGGAACATGATTTGCCGTATTTTCCAAGGGATATTCCTTGTCTTCTCTTGTTCTCAAGGTTTGTTATCTTTTAAAAAGCAAGCTTTGCTTATATGACCTTGTTAAATACAAAGACAGAAGAAATCATTTGGGTGGTGTTCTTTCTGCTCTGCTCTTAAAGCCTATGACTTTCTGAGACATTTATGTTATAAAATCTGTCAGGGACACCAAAGAAAATAGAATTACCCATAACTTTCTTTACTCCAATACATTCAGCATTTGTGTTTGTCTGTATAATGAACACAGCTATATGTTTTCTATCTCACTAGGAGTCAGTACCTCCAGCAGCAAAATACCTTCTAATATTTTTTAGAAAATAATTCTGTGTGGAGTTTGAGAACTGAGCAAGTGAAGCTTCTTACAGATTTAAACTCTGAATAATACCTAGTACCAGCTCAGACTGCAAGTCTGAATGCTGGATTATACTTAACTACGTTAATCAATGCAACTCTATTACTGTCTTCACTAATTAAAAAATCTTGACTAATCTGCTTGAATAATTGCTGGATGTGATCAGGCACCTGACTGAACTTTTGAAGAAGAATGTCCTTTTATATGAAGCTGAAGTGGATGTTTTCTCTTACTGATACTTGTGTAAAGTTCAGCTCATGAACATGTGCTCTCTGATTTGCTTTCTGAAAAGAGAATTGCTCTCAGGCACAAACAATTTAGCAGTGCTTTCTAATATCGTAGGGCTTGCACATGTTGTGAGTCTAAGTCTAGCATTGGAAATTAATTTCAGTATATCACATAGCTGATTTAGTTATCAGCTTTTCTCATTTTGAATCTGAAGACAGCACTATCCTTTGATGGATAGGCCTGGAATAATAAGCAGCTCTACAATCCCCTGGCAGATATTCTAAAGAATTATTTTAAATATTTTGAACATTTTGGAATGCACTATTATGTCACAAATTGTGTTTAGATTTGGTTAATTTCTCCCTATTGTTAAAAAGTACAATTTAGTAATACAGCTTTCCTTTCTGGAGATCCTTGAGGCATCCTGTAAAAATAACTTTTCCCTCCTCTTTCCTAAAAGTTGCAACTCTATATGCTAGCATTATGACCTGTTAACACCATGAACAGTGCTGACATTTTACCTTGTGACAACGCAGTCGTTGCTTCACTAGCCGCAGGGGATAAAGGAGGAGGGAAAAGGACTGCAGTGGAAGTGGGCTTCTGTCACTCCAAAGTCCATGTTTCATTAAGGCGGGGAATTTAAACTCTTCCTTTCTGCTTTGAAAAACAAAAAGAATTGGTTATCTCATGTTTTCTTTCTCCTACAGTTACCCCCACCACTCTTAGGTGCAACTGCAGTATGTGCTAGCACATTTGAGGGATTAAAGTGTGAATGGAACAGGGGTGACTTGAAATCCATAGTTATAAAAACGTGCCTCATTTATGGGGGGCAGTGTTGTGTTCTAATACAGTAGTGCAGCTGTATATGTATGAAACACGCCAACAAAATTTTCCTTAAGTTATTGTTTTTGACAAATATAATTCCTTCTCTGAAAGTAACTTAGAACAAACTTAAACCTAGTACTTGCTAGAGTGCAGGCATTTTAATTTTCACAGTCAAAATGTGATTAAACTTTAAAAAGTGAATGAAAATCCTTAGAACATGTCAGTTAGTTCTTTTACTTCCATGTCTGAATATATGTACATCTACAGCTGCTTCCTGTCTTAGATGGCATAAAAAGGAGAAGATGTCTTTTTATTCAACATGTATACAGTTACTTCCTATTTATAACTACATTCCCATACGTTGTATAAGAACAAAAAATAAAAGCCCTTGAAGTGAAAAAAGAACCACCCAATCATTATTGCAAGTAAGTGATGGTAGATCCATTGATTACCTGGAATAAAGCCATAACAATTTGAAGCTCAAACTTGGTCTGGCTCAAAGACAGAGGTTTAGTCAGATCTGCAGCACTACCATTACTGGAACTATTAGCAAGTCAAGCTAACATTTCCCATAGCTTCGTGTCTGTGAATTGCCTTAAACTGCACTAGCAACAGCACTCCAATATGTGTGGCTGTATGAACAGGATACTCAAGAGTGTCCTATGGGCTCCGGTTCCAAATTTGGTCATCTCTCTGCCTGCTGAAAGGAGGAACAAGTCATACATCCTTAACATATTTAGATACCTTTGCATCCTCACCTGGATCCTAGCAGTGAATACCATTTAAAAGTAAAGTTTTTTTTCACTCTAGTGGGTGAAACTCTTCACACAGTGCTCTGTAGCAATATCATATCCCTGTATTTTCAATGGCACCATCTCTTTTTGCAATTACAATATCTATTCTGGTTTTTTTTCTATAAAAGCAATCACTTCAGGAGATGCATGCATTTTGCAAGTGTTATTTCCTAATTCATGAATTAAGCACTTTACTTATATCAGATTATAGCAATACTAAACCAGATAGTAAAACAAAATATTGGCTTACAGAATTTCTTTGGTATCTGACTAATTTTTAATATCTTTTTTTCTAATAATGAAATATGAAAATAAATGCAATTAAAAAGTTTCTGTATTTCATTGTACCTATTCCAAAACCTTAGTTCTTTTCTTCTTGTTTCTATCTGTAAACACAAAAAGGGAGAAAACTAGGTTTGAGGTGTTCTTTTTAATATACACCTTCTTTTTAATAAACATCTTTGTAATATACTATTTTTAAATACAGTGTCCTGAGTTCTGTTTGATTCTTCCTGTTTTTGTTAACTTAATGAAATAATCTCCATTTCATTTCAACATAACATTTTGATAAATAATAGTATTTGTTTTAAGAATCACCACTTTTTTATTAGTGTCACCTCATACAAAGCCATAATTCTCTGTGATTTTAAGACAGTATTCTCAGCAAGAGACTGAAATATCATGAAGAATAATCTCCTGGTGAGAAGAAGCAAAAGAAAGATTTCTCTCAGCAAAATGCAAAATCTTTTAATGAGGTTTTGCTCAGCATAACAAAGGGAACCATAGCAATGTAAATAAGCATACACATTCAAAAACTGTAATTGACTGATAATGCCAAAAGAAAATTAAAAAGCAAAAAGAACTAGTGTTCAAAGTTTGCCAGAAAAGATGCAGTGGTACCTCAGGTTTTGCATTTGGATTCTGAGTTCATAGAAATTCAGGGATAAAGGCCACAGATAAGCAAATTTGAAACATCTGGGTCGTGTTTCTCCTGATATGACAAATTTTAGTAGCTAAAAGTGCCTGCATTGCACTGATCAACTGATCTTTTTCTGTAGATAGTCTGCCATGACACAGGCATCAAATGATGGTTTACTCCTTCTGCAGATCAGACATTATTTTGTTTGGAGAGTCACAGTCTACTTGGGAATAATAACAGAAAAAAATTAGACTGGATAGAATCCATGAAGAAGAGATGGGAGAGAATATTAATAATGTCAACCACTGTAGTTTACTGTTGTAGGAAAAAACAACAATGAAACCCCCAAGAATCATAGAATCATCAAAGTTGGTAAAGACCTTTAGGATCATCGAATCCAACTATTAATGCTACTTTACCAAGTCTACCACTAAGCCATATCCCCAGGCACCACATCTATACAGCCTTTAAACACATTCGGGGATGGTGATGCCACCACCTTCCTGGGCAGCCTATTCCAATGCCTGGCAACCCTTTCAGTGAAAAAAATTTTCCTAATGTGCAGTTTAAACCTTCTATGGTGCAGCTTGAGGCCATTCCCTCTTGTTCTGTCACTAGCTACTGGTGAGAAGAGACCAGCGCCTACCTCTCTACAACGTCCTTTCAGGTAGTTGTAGAGAGTGATGAAGTTTCTCCTCAGCCTCCTTTTCTTCAGACTAAACAGCCTCAGTTCCCTCAGCAGATCCTCACAGGACTTGTTCTCCAGGCCCCTCACCAACTTAGTTGCTCTTCACTGAACCTGCTCTAGCATCTTGACGACTTTCTTGTATTGAGGTGCCCAAAACTGAACACGGTACTCAAAGTGAGGCCTCTCAAGTGCTGAGTACAGAATGACAATCACCTCTCTGGTTGCCACACTATTTCTAATACAAGCCAGGATGCTGTTGGCCTTCTTGGCCAGCTGGGCACACTGCTGGTTCATATTCAGCCACTTGTTGATCAGTATCCCCAGGTACCTTTTTGCTGGACAACTTTCTAGCCAGTCTTCCCCAAGCCTGTAGTGTTGCATGGGTTTGTTGTGGCCCAAGTGCAGGACCTGGCACTTGGCCTTGTTGAAACCCATATGATTGGCCTCAGCCCATCGATCCACCCTGTCCAGATTCCTCTGAACAGCCTTCCCACTCTCAAGCAGATTGACACTCCTACCTAACCTGGTGTCACCTGCAAATTTACTGAGGGTGCATTCTGTCTACTCATCAAGATCACTGATAAAGATGTTAAACAGAAGTGGCCCCAATACTAAGCCCTGTGGAACACCACTTGTGACAGCTGGATTTAGCTAAATTCACCATCACTCTTTGGGCCTGCCTGTCCAGCCAGTGTTTTACCCAGCACAGCGTATGTCCCTCCAAGACATGAGCAGACTGTTTTTTTTCTTGAGAAAACTATGGGAAACAGTGTTGAAGGCTTTATGGAAGTCCAGTCAGACAACAGCCACAGACTTTCCCACATCTACTAGGCAGGTCATCTTGTCATAGAAGACCAGGTTAATTAAGCAGGACCTGCCTTTCATAAACACATGCTGACTGGGCCTGATCCCCTGTTTGTCCCATATAGGGTGCATAATGGCACTCAAGATGATCTACTTCATGACCTTCCCTGGAACTGAGGTCAGAATGACAGGTCTGTTTTTCCACAGATCCTCCTTTTGGCCTTTCTTGTAGATGGGCATCACATTTGCTACCCTCCAGTCTACTGGACCTCCCCAGTTTACCAAGACTGCTGGTAAATGATGTAGAGAGGCTTGGTGAGCACATCCTCCAACTCCTTCATTACTCTTAGGTATAAACCATTTGGCACCATAGGCTTGTGTATGGTTAAGTGGTGTAGCAGGTCACTGACTATTTCCTCTTGAATTGTGAGGGTCTTATTCTGCCCCCTCTCTCAGTCTTCCAGTGCAGGGGTCTGGGTGTCTAGAGTACAACCAGTTCTACTGCTAAAGACTGAGGCAAAGAAGGCATTAAGCACCTCAGCCTTTTCCTCATCCCTTGTCACTATGTTTTATCCAATAAAGGATGGAGATTCTCCTCAGTCCTCCTTTTGTTGTTAATGTATTTATAGAAACATTTTTTTATTGTCTTTAACAGCAGTAGCCAGGTTGAGTTCTATCTGGCCTTTGGATCGCCTCATTTTCTCCCTGCATAGCCTCACTATATCTTTGTCATCCTCATGAGAGGCCTGCCCCTTCTTTCAAAGGCAAGAAAGAAGCTGAAAAAATCCTCCAAACATATCTTGTTTACAATATATAACAGTGTTTTGAATTGAGATAATGAGTTTGGCTGACAAAGGCTCTGTAAAATACAAAGCCTTTGGTAAGCAGTTTGATTTGTACTTTATGATCTTCAGATTAAAAACTGGCATTTATATACTTGATAATTAGATGAGAGCTGAACTGGATCTCTCAAAGCTTGCCATTAATAAGAAATAACAGGTGAATGGAGTTTTCATTGAGGATTTTCAAGGAGCAGTTTTCAGTGTAGCATGACTCTATATGTTCATCAGTAACCAAGAACTAGATTTAAAAAAAGGTAATTAACACCAATGTACACATTACACAAAGATGACACTGTGTGGCAAATAATGAAGCCCAGTGAGTCATACTTGCAAGTTTTGTTTAATAGTTTCCAAAGGAAAAGATGTGTAAAGATTACCAGACCCAAACACAGAACTTGTTACTATTCTGTATGGCAAAATGCATTTTCCCAAGAGGTAAGTAACAGAATAGAATCGCAACGTTGCATTGTAGCAGAAAGTCTACTATTTCCCTTATTTGCAGAGGGGGGAATTAGTAAATAGAATCATGACATTACCTTTGTAAATGGCTTTTTTTTTTTTTTTCCTACAGAAGGAGCATACTGAATCCCATACCTAACCACATTTTTAGAAGGATGATGAAATATTGCATATAGGGAGTTGCAAAGACTAGAAGTGGTGAAAGGTCTGTGACACATGGCTTTCTTTTAAAGAGTAGAAGGGTTCACTTTGTTTAGCATTACAAAAGGAAGAGTGAGAGGCAAAAGAATTCAATTGTAAAAGAATCTTCAGGAGGAGAAAAGCCTAGGTTTATTAAAAATTTTTCATCTCATTAAAAATAAAATGTGATGAAAGTAAATGATCTGGAATTAAAGCTGAATAATTTAGATGAGAAATTAAGTACCATTTTACAAAAGCCATTATTACTCAATTATACAAACTACCAAGATAAGACAGCAAATATTAACAAGAATAGCATTTTTGTTATCATGGTTATTACTGATTAAGGTCTTCAAATGAAATTTGAATAATTTCTGGGAAAGCATGTTGGCCAAATTCAAATTACTGAGGTTAATATGAGAATAGCTGAAAAAAATTCAAGATGCACTAAAAGTCAGAGAAAGTACTAGTTTTTCCCAGCTTTGAGGTTTTGCATTGTCGTTTCCAGATCTATCTTTTAAACCAATGCACTGTGTATATAGTAGCAATGCATGGAACAGACATAAGAAATATGTGTGTGGAAAGGAGTAGTGGTGGAAAGGGAAAATCTATTTCTGTACATCTCCTGCCATACTTTTCTCTCTCTTTTCCTCTCTTTCTCCCAAACTCTCACAGTGGTTTTGTAACAATAAGCTTTCATAGAGAAGGATTGATCTTAGAAGGATAAGAAAGGAAATAATACTTATTAAAAATGTTTTTATGTCTAAGCTACCAATAATACTTTGTAGTTCAACTAATAAACTTGCCAGTTCAGCTGAGGAGATGGGATGTGGTTGTTTCACATATCCATTCAAAACCAGTTGTGGTATATAATGTAATCTGAAGAGTGGTAATACACCCTATTGTTTCTAGTTTCTGCTCCAAAATGCATTCAAATACAACTTTTGGAGCCCAAACCTGAGTAGATGGATAGTCAGAACACCACTGCAGCTAGCATCAGGACCTTGCTTATAGCACCGGAATTCTGTGACCAGGGCTTGCTAATCAAAATATTTGCCATGCAGACTTAGACTTTATTTCTCCGCAACCCACCCCCCTCAGCAATACTGCAGCATTCTAAGGTCTGAATTTTCAAAATAACAGCCTAGAATAAGAAAATAATCCTAGTCAAGCAAATAATTCTTCATGGAGTTTATCTAATTCCTTTAGTTACTGAAGGTTTTGTACAAGGAGAAGGGCATTCATTTTGCAATGGGCAAGTCTAAGTGAACCAGGAGCAGCTGGGGATACCTGGCATGTTTGTGTGCCTGTGATGAAACCTCCTGATTAATTTAATATCTTCAGAAGCAGCAGACACTATGGAATATTAATGCTTAGGATGCCTGAGAGCAGGTTCACAGTACAAATGGAGACCAAGGCAGAGAGTCCCTAATTTATCATTAGACACGACTCCACACAGTGTGACAGAAATGCCTTGCAGGTGTAGCAGTTCAGATTCATGGTCAGGACGTGCTGTCTCTAAGCAGGGCATGTTTAGCTTAGAAGCCATCTTAGATGAACACAACTTCCAGTATTAGATCTTGTTGATTGAATAATGGTAGCAGTAGTGTAATGGGTCTGTTGGCATGAAAGTCTTCTGGAAAATTTTACCTCAGCAGTCTACTATATTGAAGCATTAGCTGTAGTAATATACTGCCTACAATCTTGATACTTATACTGAAATTTCCCTCTTAAATGCCTATGTACATAAAATGGATTGTTTATGATGCAGCTTTTACATGAGAACACCTTGTCTTTATCACATGCTTCATAATAGATACTTTTTTTCTTATTACATCAGTACCAACATTGGTTTTATAAGCTAATTTTCCTTGCTTGCCTTATTTTTCCTCCCTGTTTATCCCTAACAGAGGCAATTCTAAATTGTTTGAAGTCAGCAGAAAGAAACACTTCAAAGGAGCCTGAATGCGTTGTCAAGAGCATTTTCATAATGAGAATCCTCCTGTACTGAAGAATCATTTATTGAAGGCGATGTGAGGAGCAAGCAGAGACAACACCAGGCTCTGTCCTACCCCATAGAAAAGTGTAACTCTTCCAAGCAGAGCAGCTTATTTGTGCAGATTACCTGACATGTTTGGAGAGATATGTTTAGGATGGTATTGAGTAGTCTAAGAAGACAGAAACCATTTTCATTTGTGACTGGTGAAAAGGCAGGAACAGCTTATAAAATTAAAAAATCTGCTGGTGGAAATGGCTATACATCTTGTTCCTAACACATCTTTTCACTAAAAATGTATCCTGAATTAAATCTGATTTGATCTTATTTCAATGAATCTGCTAGAGTCAATTTGCCTATTCCAGAGTCCCCCACTTCCCCCCCATTCAGTCTGATTGATTTTAAAGAGGACATAATGCATTTCTCTTTACCACTGAACCATTTGGTAAGCCAAGTCAACTTAGTCATGATGCCTTAAAACGTGATTTTTTTACTAAGCAGAGGTTCTGATTGCCACATCTGGAGTGTAAGGAATCATTGCCAAAACAAGTTTACTTTTTTTTTTTTTTTTTAAATTTACTGTACCAAGAATGATGGCTACTTATGTCTATTTGCTTTATGTTTTGCTAGAGTATCCAGATACATCAGCTATTTTTCTTCTTGTGCAAGGGAAAATGCTCTATCAGTTTGGTTTGCAAAGCACATCTAGGTTAATCATCCCTGCAAGGTTAAAATTCATTAACTTAGTGTCTTTGGTTCATTGTCAACAAATCCAACTAAATGTATCCACATTTTTCTGTGCTTATTGTCCTATCAATTATGACAGAGATAATTAGCTTTGCACTTTTTGCATTGCAACTGCCTTATCACTTGTTATTTATCCTGTCTTATGCAGTAGAATACATTTGCTGCTTATGTTTACAAATGGTTTATGAAGCGAGATCCCATTAAATCTGTGTGCACACGGGTTTCCTCTTTCATTCTTATCATGCCTCCATATCATGATTAAAGGGCACAGACAGTGCCGTAGGGCTGACTGTTGCAATTACAGATACATACCTGAACATAAATAAATTCTTCTTCTTCGTCCATATGGGAGAAACTTCCCTTTTTTAAGCATGAATAGTAACTTCTACTGAAATAATAGCCTGGGTCTAGTTAGTGATTATTTTTGTTGTGAGCAAAATTAAGCTGTAAATGATACATACAGAGGCACAATGACCTGCTTCAGCAATTAGCCTGAGGCTAATGTGCTTCCCTGACTGGTGATGTGACTCTGTGAGCTCTGTGTTTTAAATAATATTATCCATATAATTAATATAGATTGAGGAGATGTTCAGAATTATAATTAATTTGGTAACTCTTGAGCTAAACAGATAATTATATTAGGAGGAAAGTATTAGCCATATTGTGCTGGGTTTTTTGGCAGACCCTAGCATTGGATAACTATATTCAGCTTCATTTTTCCGCAGCTGATACAGGCAATCCAGTCTCCAGAGATTAAAAGATGCACATGGTTCATTCTATCACCTGGTTCACCATCTTCTCATGTGTTCTGTTCTCCTATGTCAAAAAGCTGCTACCAGTAGCAGAGATTTGGGAGTGAATTACTGCGATATTTTTTATAACTTACTTTTTTTCCTTTATGTGCATTTTAATAAATCAAAGGTCTCTGAAGTCAGTGCATTAAGGCTTAGTGGAAGCTCATTATTCTGAATTCAGCTGCTACAATTTTAACCTCTTGGAACCAATTAAAATGACTGGATGTGCTGTTAATTTGAAAACTTTTGATGCCAATAGTTTGTCTGATGTCTCTCACTTTGGCCTTGGCAGTTTCAAAGGACACACCGGTTTAGTCCTTGCTTGTGTGGCAAGTAATTAAAGATTATCACCAATGATAATGTTAATTAAAATTATTCTTTAAAACAATGCCAAAAATACTGCTCATTCAGCAAAGAGAATGTTCATGTATATCATGAAAATACAAAGCTCTCTCCCAACATTACCAAATCCCTAGAAACATGGATCCTATACAGTGGAAAGACTTTTCAATCAAAATTTCACAGATGCTCAAACCAAAACGGAGGCTATGATGTCAAATGTTACAAATGCAAAACATATATATGAATCTTCCTCTCCCCTACCCCCGCCTTTACATTATAGAATATTATTTATTTGTTGTTTATTATCTATGATGTAATATAATATGTGTGTATAAATGTGTGCATAAACATGTACATTTTTTGTGTATGTGTGCACACTTTATGTCTAAAAAAAGAATATATATAATATATAACAATATGGATATACCTATATATAATATTCTGAATAAATGTCTAGGCCCTGAAAATTTTTAAGATTTCCTGAGTTTATTGACTAATTCCTTCTTATTTCTATTGTTTCCTAACTTTATTCAGAATCAGCTACAAAGCTACTTTTTCTACCAAACCTAATGAAGATCTATATTATTCTTATTACTACCACTACATGACCTCTTCATATAGTTGTGTTTTTCAAAAAAGATGTTGATTGTAGGGTGCAAATATAGGCTTGGAAAAAATATTTGTGTTCTATTTACCTTAGTCTTTTCCTGTTTCTACTTTCACACTTGTTGGGTAAATTAAAGGACAACTTTCATGGTGATAATTTTCCTGTTAGCACTTCTGTATTTTCCCTTGTAATGAGTCACATCTGTGTTCATAGGGTGAGATGAATTGTCCTACAACTTCCTCAGTCAAGGTAGCTGCTTTTTTTTGTGGATTCATACCACTCATTCCAGTGATATATAACAAAAAATTATAGAGGTACTATGACTGAAAATAAAAAACAAAATTAAAAGAATTGTCATCGGATGTGCGCAAAGAGTCATTCATCCTTGGCAGCTGTTAATAGCAATTTGATAGGACCAGAAGAAATGTTGTGCCAGGGCAGTTTTAGGTTGGACATTAGGAAAAACTTCAATGAAAGGGTTGTTAAGAAGTGAAGCAGGCTGCCTGGGGAAATGGTGGAGTCACCATCTGTGGAGGTATTTAAAAGGCATGGAGATGATGTGCTTAGGGACATGGTTTAGTGGTGGGATTGGCACTGTTAGGTTAATGACTGAACTTGATTTTAAAGGTCTTTTTCAGCTGAAATGATTCTATGATTCCATAGTATAGACCTTAAACATGAGCCCCCCTTATGGTATCTGTTTTTATCAGGTTTCTATCAGAGTGGTATATATTTACTTTCTGTAGGAGAAACAATGTGAATCCTACTTTTTCTTGAAGAGTATTCATCTTATTAAAGTTATGCAAAGAGAAAAAAAGGCAGTTTTAGTTTTTTTCATTCTCAAGGAATATTAGGAGTTATCATTCAGAACAATAAATACAGTGTTATTAATTTTTTTTATTGCCAGCTAAAATTACTTCATCAAGTTATCACTTTTCTATATTTAATAGTGTTCTAACAACTCTCACTTTCATTTTCTAACTGTAACATTGAAGGTAAGGGAGCATCATGATTTAAACCACTGTGTAGACCAAAGACTACTCTCTTTCAGGAAAGTACTGCATGGCTCTTGCTGAATGTTAATGATATGGAGCAAAGTGTGTCTTAGAGATTTACATTCTGTGCTTTCAGACAATCTATGTGTTCCAAGTAACAAAAGGTTCAATTTTACCTTTTAAATGTAAACACCTGTGTTACATTAATGCTCAAAAATTATAATTCAGTAGTTAGGACTTTTCTGCAAGATGAACGTAGATAACACTGTGAAGACATAGATTGGTCATTTAATTTTTATTTTCCATTTTATTACATGGATAAGATATTATACAACATTGACCACATAAAACAGATCTATAAGAATAATTTTTCAGATTTATAGAATAAAATACTTTTATCTATTCCTTACTGGTCATAAAAATAAACTTTTTACATCATGAACTTTAAAATGAAGTCTTGTAAATGATACTTTCCTTTCTCTTATGAATAGCTTTTCTATTGCTGAAAAATGGTATCACATTTCTGTTTACAGTAACCATATAGTAAATATAAAGTAAATGTAAAGTCCAGACTGAATACGTATTTATGAAAATTTGTAAAGCAGTTGTATATATCTTCAAGTTAAACCTGCTTACTTAGATAATGTAGAAGGACCAGTTTTCTTTATGCAGAACAATATTTAATAAATAGCAGTTACAATTTTTTACTAACTGTCATGAGGCATAGAATGTCCAAGTGTACATCTGAAGTTTCTGATATTCATGTCTGATATCCAATTAAAAATTTACTGCACAAAAATCATAGAATTATAGAATCATAAAATCTTCTAGGCTGGAAAAGACCTTCAAGATTATTGAGGCCAACCTATAATGCTACTTTACATGTCACTAAGCACCGTATCTACATGACTTTTAAACATAGCCAGGGATGGTGATTCAACCACTTCTCTGGGCAGCCTGTTGCAATGCTTGACAACCCCTTCAGTGAAAAAAATTTCTAATGTCCAACCTATAGCTCCCCTTGTGCAGCTTGAGGCCTTTTCCTCTTCTATCACTTGTTGCTTGGGAGAAGAGACCAACACCCGCCTCTCTACAATCTCCTTTCAGTTAGTTGTAGAGACTGATGAGGTCTCCCCTTCAGCCTCCTTTTTATCAGACAAAATAGTTCTAGTTGCCCCAGACAATTATCTTAAGACTTGTTCTTCAACCAGCTTTGTTGCCCTTCTCTGAAGCCACTCCAGCACATCTATGTCTTTTTTGTATTGAGGTGGAAATGACCGTTTTTTTTAACAACTAATTTGTACTATAAAGATCATGTCTGCACAGGACTAAAAATGAGCTTGATTATTTCCAAAACATACCTTTCAAATTTAAAAATAGAGGATTTAAAAAGTTATGCTTTTAAAACTGAAGCCAGGAATGGAGTTGAACGTTGTGATTCAGATTATCAATCCTAGGAAAATATTTGATTGAACCCACCATAGAGATCAGAAGATTTGTAACACTCATATTTCTATTCATGTGTTTTATGCCCCTAAAACTGAACACACTGGGATCAAAGGCTAGCTCGAGTGTCTTTCAGCAGCTTGCTGAGTGGTGGTGTCCATGAGATTAACTCCCCTTTGACTTCCTTCTTGAATGGTACTGACTCTCTCACTGAACAGGGAAGTCGGGGGATTCAGAAAATTACATATATAATTTATAGTTTGGTATCAAAATTTGTTTAACCTTCATACTGTCACTTGTTCTTAAACCATGACACCTATGAAAATTTTCTACTGATTTTAATGACCTTTGAATCAAATCCCTAGAGTACTCCTGACTTTGAATTTCATTAGCTAACACTGTTTCAGAGCATTTTCAGAAAACAAAACCAAACCCCCAAACATACAGGAAAATCCCAGTAAGGTTAGGAGATAAAGTTTATATATAGTCTAGCAGTTTAACTACTCCATGATTCATGGAATGACATGCATGATGAGTTTATAAAATTAAACTTGTAGCAAAGAGGTAAAACGGGAGGTTTAATTAGTAAGTCGAATAATTGCAAACCCTACACATTGTTCTGTTTGTGCAAAATATTTGTGTCATCTTTCCATTACAAAATTATGCTAAATAGTATCATAAACTTAGTGAAGCACCAAATTATCTTGTTGACTTCCAATATTTATCACCACTGATGATGTTCAAACACACTCAGAGCTGGTAGTTAAATAAATAAATGAACTTCTTGTAGAGTTACATGCACATTAAGACTAAAGTACTACAGACAGGGTGAGTTTAGGGCCATCAACATCCCTTGAAGATGAGGACTCAGTGTAATTACAGTGGAATCAGTATAAGGGATAGATGATATCCCTTATATCCCAAGCAAATGGAAAATTGTCATCTGTATGTTCTTTATTTCTATGTTATTCTTTTTTAACAGAAATAATTTATAATTTCTTTTTAAGAAGAAAATCTACAATAGACAAAAACTCGGTATTATGTCAGAGTATGATTTATAATTAAGTGGAAAAAATTCAGCTCCTCCCCTTCTTTTCCTGCATGCACATTGCAATCACATCACATCCTTCCCTCATTTTCATGCCAAAATAGTAGCGGAAATGAAGCAGAAGAAACTCATCATGTCTTGCTTGTCAAGCATGACTAGTAGGAGGTTCTGTAGTCTATATGAAGTATCCACCATTTTGCTCTGGCCAGGAAATTAATTTGCAACTGCTTTTAAAATTTTTGGTGTTCATCAAAATAAGTTAACATTCAGAAGTACTGAAGTACAACGAAATGGTAAAAACAATCCTACACTTCCTATCCTAAGCACTAGTTGCAGTGTTATCTGATGCAGTCCTAGCAAGAAGGAGAAATACTGATTTTAGCTGATACTGAGTGCTCAACTCTTGAATGTAAAGCTTGGAACATCTTTTGTCAGTTTTTCAGTGGTGCTGCAGAATCAAAATCTGAAACCTGAACAAATTGTCTGCCTTGAGTGTCTGTTCCACTGACCTCAGTCTCTATCCATTACACTGTGCTGGCCATTTACAGTGACCCTAAAATCAAAGCCAAGAACAATAAAACATATGTTTTTCATGGGTTCTGCAGAGCATGTCTGGAGGTCCCTTTGGGCACCAAGGAAGTCACTGATATCAGACTCATTAGCCTGTGCTTGGCTCAGCTGATCCCAAAGCTGAGAATTGGTACTGCTTGGCAGCCTTTAGACACCAAAATCGCATTGCTAGTTGTGTGACTTTGCTCAGCACTGAAAGCTGCTCTGGAGCTGCTCACAAGCTGCAGGATATTAAAGGGCCACAGATCACCTGTCTTGTATGATATCACTTAGTTGCCCTAAATCATACCTGCATCTGCTTTACTTGGTGACTGCTAATGGGAAAAAGGAGTGTTTCATTCCAAACCCTCACTTGATATAAATCAGTGTCACTGATGTGTGTAGAGCTGTAGCAGTGTATGGTGGCCCATGCTGTGCTCTGCTTCTCAGAGTGTATTTTTCTCTACATTAAATTTTAGGGACTTTCACCCCCAAAAGTGTTGTTATACTTTATGTTACCAAAGGCATGCTTTATTCATGTGTTAATAAAATCCTAGTGTAATATAATGTAGCCTTAATTTGCTATTTAATGCAAATAACATTACTATCATAAAAAAGCACACAATTTTATGCAAAACTCAGTTCTTAGTATCCATATAAAAAGCTGTTCCTATGATGTATTTTCTCAGCTAAATGTTGTTATACATTTCAGAGCCACTTAATTCTATAAAAAGAACAAGGAAATATATTTGCTAAATTTAGCCCAATCACAAATTATTTTTTTTTAATGTTTTCTTTCAGAACATACAGAGAATTTGTGCTGTTTGGTATTTCAAGAGAAAGAATGGTCTCTAGAAACTTTTTCTCCTTTTGTTGTTTTCCTTTTTAAACCTATTGTGTATCTTGAAAACATTGTTCTGGTTGTACAGGAAATTATTAATTTCCTCTGTCTGTTTCCATTTTTCATATGCTTGGTCTGTGATTTTTAGGCTCTGTTGTTTCCTTTTAGTTGTTCTACCATTTGCAGGGAAGAGGAGAAAAAAACATGCCTCTTTTTATTATATACTTCCTTCCATTATCTCTGCCCTGTTATATTTGTGCAACTCCTGTCTCACCTGTTTCATATTTTCTTTCAGAATTTCATGTATATGAATTTTAAGAGAAGCTTTTCAATATTTTTTTTTCTTAAAAGAGATTTATTGCATTGTGATAATTTTGCTAGTGAAGTAACAGATTTAACAAACAGGATCTAATCTTCAAACAATTTTTCTAATAAAAGGATTAGACTGAGGGCAACATCCTCCAGGGAAAGCTGTAATCTTGATGTGCACTTGCATCTCACTACCAATACTATTGCAAAAGAATTGGAAGGGGAGGGATAGCTAATATATTTCCACATACTTACCCATTCCCAGTTTCTACTACAGAGTGCCCTGGAGCTGATCCTCAGCAAAGTGATGGGAATGGGAGATAAATTGAGTGAGGAATCCTGACTGAAGGTACTAATATGCGGAGTGTTGGATGACACCAAGCAGACATGGAAAGGTCTTGTATCTTGCCTCTGGTTGCATTTTAAACTCTCATGGGAACATGTGTCAAGCCCTCAAAGATGAGGTCAGAGTATCTGGTTTCAGTTCAACCATATTAACAGTGTTTGACAATGCTGTCAGTCCTATGTAACAGTGAGTAGTTTGTATATTGCTCTATATTACAGTTATGTGAACTACAACTCTTTATTTATCAACAAAACCTTTTCAAGAAGCAGCAAGAAATTACATTTACCAAATTTGACGGATAAGGCAAATATTTCACTTTGTGTCTGTTAGAAGAGAAAAAATTCGGCAAAGTGAAAAAAAAGTCAGGAAGTTTCAGTTTACAACTACTTAAAAAGAACTTTCATGGTCAATCTTAAGAAGGACAGAGTTATTTCTGAATGTGCTGATTAATGTATTTGCTAGAGTCAGTAGCTACCAGTGGTACTCCAATGTCACTACAACACTTTGCCAAAACAGCAGCTGGTACTCCAACAAGTGCAAATACCGAGTCATCTTGATATTTCTAACACATTTCCAGAACTGTCATCAGACTGGTCAAACCTACGCATATGATTGCCTTCTTCCAGTGGGTCCTCTCTCAGCTCTTGTCTCACCTGTGCTTCCATGACACCAGAGAAGTGTGAGTATCATGAGTGAGATACTTCCTCTTCTTGTGCTGAGGATGAAAATTTCTTGCCCTGTCCTGTATATGTGGAGCTGGAAGATGCAGTAGCATTACAGATCTGTCTTCTTAACAAAATGCACTCTTGTTTTACAACTTGTACTAAAATTATTAAGTGTTTGTTTGACTATTAGAAACAGTCTAGATTTGTAATACGTATAAGCAGTCATTAAGCTCACTCTGCTTTCTAAATCCATTTGTAACACACATTTCTATCCGCTTCCTTGTAATTGATATGAAATAGACTTTCAGATTTACCTGCTGTATTTCAATTAGCATGTTCCTAATAACTACAAAATGGAAAATGAAAGCTGAACATCTGAGCTTAATTAACAATTCATATCACACATTACAGGAACTGATACTTGTTGCTTTTGGTAGAGCTAAGAGCCAATAGAACAGCATGCATAACGGTCATACTAGCATGCCCAACTTAAAAATGTAATTATGTAAAAATTAATGTAATTCTATTTCTGAGGAAACTGCTATCTGAGGAAATGGAGGATGCTACGTTATGTTTGGGAGACTGATACAAAGGAGAAAATGACCTTGTATTCTTCATAGTGCAAATTCAAAACCAGTAGAAACCTGATTCATTTTCATCAGCAGTATTACGTGTAAAGGTCACACAGAAGTTCTATCAAGGGAGCCTGAAAAATAATATATAATCTATAGTATATATAATATCTTATAGCCTCTCATCATTCACATAGGGAATGATAGGATGGATGTCCCCTGCATAAAATACTCTGGCAATGGCAAGTGGCTTCCAGAGTTAGCATTGTCAGTCAGGCATGAGAATCCTGATTCTTACTTCTCTTAGGACTTTCCTGAAGTGTTAATTAAACATTATCACAGAGGATGATCTGAATCTTTGTCTGGGAACTGTCAGACTTGTTCTAATGAAATAGGAGCCTTGGAAGAGCATTTGTCTTGCAACTTATTACAAAGAGTGAATTCTTCATTCCCTTTCAGAAATAGGTGTTCTTGCTCCTAGCAGAAAGGCTTCCTTCCTGGACTTCCTCTGGTAAAAGACCTATGGTTCTTCACATAAATCTGCCTGTTCATGACATTGGTATTAGTCTTTGTTCCTGCTCTTTCCATTCTTCCTCCTCTGTGCATTTTTAAAAATGTTTTCTTTTATTTCATACTTTCCATATGTTATCTTTGGATTCTGGTCTCTGCCTGCTTCAGTGACTTTTTTTTGGGGTGGAGGGACAGGATGTGACAGTGAGCTAACTAGTACTTTCTTTCTTACTTTATTACCACATTTTTTTCCTATGATTCTTAAAAGAAATGTTTTTTCAAGTTTCCCATGTTATTACATGCAGGCTGACTAATTTCAGACAGACACTCAGGTGAACTTGATTGATATTGTCTTGCTCCTAAAGTGAGATGGTGAAAGTGCTAAAGAATGATCAGATAGTTTAAATATCAGGAATATGAAGGGGGTTTTGGTGTTTATAACTGGAGTATGTTCACAGTAGGAACTACTGAGTAGATGAACACTGAGTGCTAGAACATGAAACTTTTAGATCTGACATGATTATATGTCCTGGTCTGAGTGAGAACAGAACTAATTCTGTTCAGTGATTTTATTTTTCAGCTCACTTCTTCTAACTAACTTCACTGTCTGAAGTTAGCAGCATGTTTACACAGCCAGTGTCTGCTTCTAGCAGTGATAACACCCCATGTTTAGAGTTAGTACTGAGGACTAGCGTGCAGACCAAGGCCACTGATGGATCTTGTGTATCATGTTGGAGGGTGCAGAAAGTAAAGACTGCACCTGCAGGGAGGAGTGGACAGGACAGGTGACCCTAAACTGACCAAGAAGGTATTCGATCCCATATACATCTTATTCTGTATAAAGCTGAGGGATCACAATGGTCTCACTTGGCTCGGCTCAGGTCTTCTTCAGGCTTCTTGCTCACTTCTTCAATGGCCAGCACCCAAGGGGGACTCTGTCCATTCTGCTTTTGATCCTGATCTATGTGTTCCTGAATCCAGTACCAGAATCCAGCTCCTGAACCCGGTTCCTGTCTGCTGCTGGGCCCAGTCTGGGACTTTCCAGGTGCCTGCTTCACAGCGTCAGTGGCAATGGTGGTGTAATTGCCATCAGGGGGAATTTGGTTCAATACCAGTTTTGTATATATTTTTATATATTCCATTTTCATTTTTATAATTTTCATTAAAGCTGTTTCCTTTTCTAATTGCTAAGTCTCTCTGCCTTATTCCATTTCTCTTCCCCTTTGGGGGTTAACAGAGAGCATCTGTTATAGGTCTATCAGGCTGCTCTGACCCTAAACTGTGACATTATAGAGGAGTTTTACTAATGCAAGAAGTTGGGAACTCTTATTGATACCTGAGAAGAGGAAAATCAAGTATACAAGAAACAGTAGTGCATGAAAGAATAACAAGCAGCAGGAAAACAAGCCAGAAAAAGTGCAAATCTTCATGAGAGTAGTAGAAAACTGGATAAGAGTTAGTTATATGACTTTTTCAATGGGGATTTAAAAAAGGATAATGATCAATAAAGTACACCTGTAATGCTTCTAAGTTTATTTTATAAAACAAGATACTAAATTAGAGTAATCCAAAATATTGCTGCAAAATATGGTAACTGATTACTGTGGGACTTGAAAAACTACTGATCTACTGTCACTGAAGGCAACAGATGATTTTTATGTATTAGCCAATGAGTTTATGTTGTAAAACAGCAGAAGGTTTCTAACTGCCAAAGAAGTTGACCTTCATTTTGATATAGTGGAGTAAAATCTTCAAATGTATGAAGATGTAACTCAGTGCATTAATCAAAAGGGTTATTACCTTAGCTGCTTGCAACAAGCATTATCTGGGACTTTTTCTATTTTTGTTGTTGTTGTTTCACAAAAATGCACACTAAGTGTACAGTAATTAAAATTAATAATTGGAAACCCACCAGGATTTTCAGTTATGTGCCCAGGAAACTTTAGGTTTATTGCTTAGCGCATACACAGTATCGGTTCAAGTCTAGACTCTCCAGTCATTCACACATTTACACGTAAGCAATGGTCTGGCACAAACTTTAGTAGAGACTTTTTCTGTGGATATAAGTGAATTTGGCTTGCCACAAACCATCTGTCTGGCACTTACCTCTTCATGACCACAGTGTGAACATTTTAATCCTGACTACAGACATGTTGCCTGCATGAAAAACAAGGCACTTGAGGAACAAGGTCCACTCTTGACCTAATAGCTCTAGACAGCCTCTTTCCCTCTATAGTTATTTTGACCTTCAGCTGCTATTCCAGACTCTCTGTCTCCATCTCATTTATTTACTTCTCTATTCACTCTTTCTATCCTTCCCCTTTTGCAGCTTGGCAAATCCATAAACCCACATAGCTTATCTCTGACATGCCATGCAGATTACAGCACTGACCTGCCCATTCATCATGCTTCCTATTTTTACCCTAACTGCTCCATCTCATGATCCAAAAACACAATTCTGATGTGTTCATTGGGTTGAGTCTCTAATCTTCATAGATCCAAGGAATTCTTGGATTGCAATCATTAGCAGCTTTCAGTAGAGCACTATTTCTAGAAAAGTTTCCTTTCTCCCATTTTTTTTCCAAGAAGCCAGCTAGATAGGGTTTCTACAAAATACAAATCAAAACAAAAAAACTCTGAAAACAGTTTAAAAATCCATTGTTACTTAATTTGTAAACTTATTCAGATTGGCAAAATGGATTAAAAAACCACAGAGAAATAGCTCCTAGAGAAAATTGGAGCTATTCCAAGCCTCCTGGCTTTCCTGGCACGCACAGCACTTCTGCCTGACAGCTTCCACTAACTTGTTTTTAATTCTGCCACAACTGCTATGAGAAACTGTAAAGACTGAATTGCTTCCCTCTGTGTTACATTTGCAAAACTTTTTAGCAGAACTGCTTTATCAAAAAACAGAGTTTTAATATCAGTGGCAATTTCTCTCTATAATCAGCACATTTTATCCTCTACCAAAACAACCTTTTGCAGAATGACTACTAACAAAAAACAGCAACTAAAGGAAAGATGATATGTCAATAGTTTTAATGTGTATGCAATTAAACAAGTCTGTTTTGGTACTGGACATGAACTACATAGAGAGACTGGAAAGAATGGGGGCAATGCCTTGAAGTTCAGAGATGGGATTTGTTCCAGTCATAGCAGAGATGTGCCAAGTGGGTGACCACAGAAGTTCTGCACCTCTAGCCATCTCCAGCAGGAGACATACAATTAAGACTGCAGAGACACTGTTCTGAATTTCTTTTCCTGTATAGATTTGAATTGGTGTGGTAAGGTAGATGCTATGTGCTTCCTTTATCTGTAAATAAGCGTGACATTTACTGCCTATGCACTTAGCATGGTCTGTTTACAAGGTTTATATGATTTCTCCCCTCACATTAATTCACTTCTCAGCGGTGTTTTCTAGCTTGATAAGCAATCTCGTGATCCTTTCAAGTCTCCTCCTTCATTGTGATATTATGTTGCACAAGAAGTACAAAGCAGTATTCTAAAGCATGAAGACACAACACATTTCCACAGTTTCTGAAGCACGCTGTTAAAACAGGCAGTTGTTTCATAGCAAAACCACGTTGTTCTCAGAGTGAAAGAAAGGCAGATTTGTAACACTGTCAGAGAAGAGCCTGAGGTAGAGGCACAGCATGACAGTGCTGTGCCAAGCTGAGGCAGACTGCTTTTTATACTGCTTCAGAGTTAAAGGTACACTTGCACTGTTAGTGAGAGGGAAGAATAGGATAAACAAGCTGGTTTTATGAAACAATAAAAAAAAGGCCTCTGCATTTCTTATTTTTCCTCAATTTCTTTATCATTACTGAATCTCCCTCTGAGTTCTTTCTCTGAGTGAACCATTTCAGTTCCAGAGGTGCACATACTGTGCCTGTTATTCAGATATAAGAATATATTGCTTATTTCTTCCCCTTTTGACCTCAGGGTTTAAAAGCAGCTGAAAGATCATTGAATTTTTTATTAATTTTTTTTCTCTTTATTTCAGTATATGGATGGAATTATTACTGTAGTTTTTTCCACAATGGAATCCACTGAGGAGATCTCTTTTACAAGATGTCTGTATCCTGTCAATTTTCCAGTGACACGAAGTATCACTGGAAAAGATCATCTTTTAAAGCTTTTGGCAATTCAGTACACTTGAGTTAATTCCATAACTTGCAACAATAGACATTGTGACTTCAAAGACAGAAGTGCATTTTAGAAAAATGAATCCTTGTACAATGAGCAGCAGATTCATGAATTTTGCTAAGATCCACCTTACATTTATATGAGCTGAGTAAGATATTTCTGCTTGGTCTGGTCTTGCCTCTGGAAAGAAGCCAAATTGTATGTTTTCGTTCCTAATTCTGAATGACAGTAACATACTATATTATATAGATCCCTGTTCTGAGTGAATGAATATAATTTTTCAGAATAATTGTAGATTGCATAGATCATACCCAATGTATTTTCTGATGTCATAATTCCTTTTAAGATTTTATAATGCTACTAAAGTCTTTAGATGCAGTATTGAATGACTGAGTACTGAGGAAAAAAAATGAAGTGAGATGATATAATTAAAAATTGTGCCCTAATACACACAGGGGATAAATTAAGATTACACAGATCATCTCAAAGTTTTAAAAGATATTATTAGGTAAGATTAAATTTCTTTGCTAGTTCTAGCAAAAGATAGTTTGAAAATTGTCCTTGAATGTGGCTTCAGTGAAAGCTAAAGTTGTCCAACACCTCTAGAAATCCAGCCATTCAGTTTCTGAATACATATGATTAGATTAGAAAATTTGGACTCATGTATGTATCTAAGAATCAGGTTCCTTGATTCCTGGTTCACTGCTGAGGCTAGTTTCAATTTAAATAGCTGTATACCTCCCACCTCTCTCTTGCTTCCAGTACAGTGTGTTACAGAAACACATGGTGCACCTCTTGGTCATAAAGCAGCCCCACAGCTCAGGCTGCAGCAAGCAATGAGATGCATAATGCACAAGGCTGCACAGACCACCTCAAGTATCTGGAAAAGCAAAGTCTTTCTGGAAGAGAGAAGAACAGTCATTATGAACATTCCTGTGGCATGAAATGCATCATGGTGAAGATATGTTTGTATTGGATGGAAATCATCTAAGGCAGTAAATTTGTCTCTCTTCCCTTCTTGTGTAGAGTGGTACAGCACTACTCAGACTTACAGGGTAAAGGCTATGTACTTAAAGATTCATGACAGCAGGATAGCAGGTAGTAGATGAGTATATTTATACTGTATCCAGACCACACATAGTTTTGGTGTTACCAAAGTGAATATCTGCACAACAGCATCCCCATTTATTTGGTGATGGAAAGAGTCAAACTGGTTGTAGATATCTGTGGGCTTCCAAGAAGAGCCAAGGCTTATGTTTGCTTGTTTGTTTGTTTGTTTTTCTTAATCAGTTATTTAAATCTCTGAAAGAATCACTGTATTTAATAATCTATAAATGCTCTTCATTTTCATTTTGATTGTCTTCCACAACATGGACTTGGCTAGATTTTAGTTAGAGTGATTTCATTGCACTTGTGCCATCATGATTACACAATCTTTCTCTAATCTTTTAATTAACTCAGATACAATTGCTGATAGTACATTTCTTTTCATATTATTGCAGGTGATGCGCATGATTTCCTAAGTGACCTAGAAAATTTAATGAAACAGCTAACTTTGGTAGTTTTAAACTAGTTGTATTGTTCTGCTGCTAGTTATCTGGGTTTATTTTAGACAGATTATAAGCAAATTTTACTTTCATAACAATTTACTTCAAATAACAACTGCAAATAAATACATGGTCCAAAATTGTTAATTACCTCTTATAAGTGCCTGCCTCGTATACTAGGAATATAATCCTTGGCCCTAATACAGAAAGTGACATCTGCTTAGGTTTTGACTAACACAAGCACTGTCAGGATGTTTGTTGATGTCAAGGAGGGGACTTTAAACTTTAAAAGGCCCAATGATGCTAATTGTGCAGCAGTTTTCCCTGTTAGCTTGCAATTCTCTGAGCTGCAAAGGGATCTAAGCACGTTTATTTAAATCATGGGCAGAAAATGGAAGTGAAGATGATCTTTCATTGCACTAAATCAGTCTTTGAAGAAGTTATTGCAGATTACAATGGCTACATAAAGTATTACTCTAATAAAGGACACAGCATTATGTTACAAAGAATATTCTACTAGACATTGGTGAGAACACTTCCCATTAGCTTTTGGTGACTCTATACTTCTATGTACAGTATTCTAATAATTTCCTTATTTTTTCTTGAATAGAAGCATTGCTGATGTTTTGAATAGCTAATTAACTAGCTATAATAGACCTAAAATGTTTATGGTTTATAATTCTTTTATACCAATTCAACTTTAAAGGTTATTAATTTTAAAAAGTAATAACATTCTATTTCTTACTCCATCAATTTAGCAATATATATCATTATAAGCTGAGAGTGGTAAAGTATCAATACCATTTGTGGAAAAAATACCAGTATGCATCAGTGATCAGTGCTGCAGATCTTTTAGTCATGAAGTTACTGAACTCAGCCAAAACATTCCTGTGAGATAGTATATCCTTATTGTATATACTGCTACAGCCAAACCATTCAGGTCTTAGGGTGCATTGGTGAACCTTCACAGTGCACCAAGGTCCCATTGTGCTAAGAAAGAGAGAGATAGAGACCTTGCTCTAATAGAGCTTCCAGTATGAACTACAGTTAAATCTAGATGTGCTGAACAGGTGAAGGAAGCTAACAATATCAATCAAATGCAAGAATCTCTCAGTACTGTTTTAAAAAAGCATGGAGCTGTAGTTTTATTCCCTTGAAAACAAGAAAAATAGTACCACAAGTTGTTTAACTTTGCATGTGGAAATTCATGGAAAGGATACTAACATTGTCCAGGTTTCCATAGTATCCCTGACATGTCAAAATACAAAAATGTAAATTCAGCTGTCAAGTTAGTTTCCAACATGGATCATCTAGTACGTTCTATCTTTTGTCATTTAAAATATAATTCTATGAAATTATTTCAATAACACAGAGAAGAAATTAAAATTAAACTGTAATAAAAATGTCTATTGCACCTTTATAAATGAATCCGATGATTTTGAATGAAGTGGTTCGTATATGTATGAAGAGCAAAAACCTCTGACGTAGAAGATTATCCAAAAAGCCCCCCATATTTCCATATATTCTATTTCATATTTCCTCCTTCACCATTGTTCACAAGATAGGCAAGAAACACAAATATAAATGAAGATATTCAGCAATTTTTTTTTTTTAAAACCATCTATTAAAATATACATACAGTACAACCAGAGGAGTTCTCTGCTATTGTTTTATACTATAAACATTTAACAGCAGTTTTGCAGTAAGGTGGTGAAATCAAATATGGTTCACAAAATTCCAGTGGAAGCATGCAGTTCACACATGCGGTTTTACAAAATCTGCACACAAATATTAATAGTGCATATTTATCATTGAATTGCCAGGGTTATTGAAGGCAACATATATCAAGAAGCACTTCCTGACAGAGAGGGTTATCAGACATTGGAATGGACCACCCAGAGACGTGGTGGAGTCACCATCCTTGGATGTGTTTAAAGAAAGGCTGGATGTGGCACTTAGTGCCATGGTCTAGCCGATGTGGCGGTGTGGGTCATAGGCTGGACTTGATGATCTCAGAGGTCTTTTCCAGCCTCAGTAATTCTGTGATTCTGTAACATTACTCTACTGCTCATTACAGGGAGATGCAGAGATCCCCAGACACCAGTTTCACTACTCCATCAACCCCAACACTGTAAGTCATTCAGCCATAGCACTGTGCTGAAACTCATGAGCTCTTCCTCTTCCACATTGCAAGTTTTGAAATCACAGCACAACAGCAGCACAGATCTCCAGTTATCTGGATTTATATTCCTCCATGTCCTCTGTGATCCTCTACTGATTGTACCATGTTGGTTGTGTCACATCAGCACATTCTCAGCATGCACAACATTTGTGACATTGTGGAGTGGATGTTTTGCAGCTGTTATAACCATGTGAAAATGCTTTATGGAATGAGAGGAAGTCTGTATCCCCAGACATCTCATCTGGGAACATTTAGAAAGATAAAATAAAATAAACTAAGCACCATATTTTGAATGCTACCCGAAGAACTTCAAAGGCTATTTGCTCTTTGCAGATCTTTTGATGGTCATGAGAAATAATTTCACTGTACCTGTGTTCAAGAAGGCAAGAAGTCTCTTTAATGCAAAAAAACAAACGCTGCAGAGTGGTGGCAAAATTTAGTGTGTGAATTGCCCCTAGCACCTCCTTCACTCTCTGGCTTTAAAAGGGAGCAGTTCCACATCATGACGTGTTTGCAAACTTTCAAAGGAGAGATCTTCCAGACTCACAAACAGCATGCAGAATAAACAGTGGCAGGATAATGGTAATATTTAAAACACAAGAACTGATTAAAATGAGCAACTGTTGCTGGAGCTTATAACTGTGGGTTGCTGGCATAATAATTGTCAGGCTACAGAAGACATATGGTAACAAATAGGAGAAATGTATTTGTAGGTCATATCAAGTTCTCACCAGCTTTTAACACAGAGTAACAAAACATCACTAGATTGTCCTGGGAGGGACAAGTGTTTCAGTGCAGGCATTTTCAGGGACTAATTCTCCTTTCAATAGTAAACTAAATGGAGTAATGCATACAGGCTTCAGCAACAACCAGATATTAAAAACTGAACTAAAAGATATTAAAGGGGAAGATGCACTATATGCCTTCTGCACTGAGCAGAAGCTGAGATGTACCACAAAGGAAGGGTAAAATTCCACACTGAAAGGCAAAAAGAAGCAATGTTGTACAGAATTAGCTTAATCAAGATCTTAAGCTGCTCATAGTTTACTGCAGAAAGGGCAACAGATCATCTGAACTGATGTTTTTTTGAATGAGGCTGACTTGTTCAAAAACTTATCCCCGTGCTGAGCTTATCCCTCTGTATTTAGTTACACCTTTTATTCTTAAAGGACAGGCAGTCTTGTCTAAGGATAGCAAGAGGCAAAGTGGCAGTATTACCCTTGGTAATTGATTTTCATGGTTTAATCAATGTCACAGGAAATAATGCTTAACTTTTCAGTTTGAATTTGGTTTTTCCAGTCATTGGTTTTATTATGCCATTCTTCACTAGATTAAACAGCTTCTGAGTGACTGGTAGTTTCTCCCTGTAAAGGAATATATATCTTGTAAACAAATACCTTCATCATCTTTTTCAATTTTAAAGACATAAGTACTGTCTCCAGACTTTCATTCATTTTTCTATGCTGTTCTCAGTATTGTCTGATATTTACCACCCTTCTAAACTTATGGAGACCAAAAGCAGATGTATTACCCTACTCTCATCTTATTAAAGTTCTGATTTTGCAGAAATAATGCTACATATTAACAGTATGCTTTCTAGGATACAGAATATTGTTCCTGTCATAGTTCTATTACTATGCATTTGCCATACTGAAATGTGCTTAAGCAAGTTTCATTTGCCAAGCAATTCACAGCAGTGTCTCTGATTGCTCTCTCCTTACCACTATTTACCACTATTACCGCTCTGTGTCATCTGTGAATATTATTGGATTACCACTATATGCTTCTCATTACTGAGGTACTGAGAGCTTTCAGTCTATTATCAGGCTCTGTAAGTGCTAGAAATACATCTACTTTATCATGATTCCCCCTTGAGAATGGCATTTTGTCATCAGTTAATTGCATAAATTTTAATCCATTGAATTTATACCTCATGGATGCTGTATCCACTCTTCATTTTTTAATCAGGCTGTTGCACAGCACTCAGATTAACATCTTGATTCATCCTATATTGTGCTTCTATTATGTCTTTTTCTACTGTAAGTAAAATCCCCCTCAAGAATACCACATTTGTTTGGCAAGATCTGGTTTCCATATAACTGTGCTGACTGATGTTCATTACATGCTTTCTCTTTTATTCTTTAAAAGATAATTTTAATTCTTTCACTTTTTAACAGGCTTAATTGCCAGACCACCAGGACTACAGACTGACAGCCTGTTGCAAGAATAGAGCTAACAAATATTGATTGGTCCAACTTCAGCTGCTGCAAGAGCTAGATCTGGGTTTTCTCAGTAAGGAATCCAATAGCAGAATTCATCACTCCCCAGACCAAGCACCTTTCGGATGTCAGGAGCACATTATGTTTCTGTCACAGTTTGACTTGGAGTTGTCTGTGGAGTGCTGGCTTAGGAATAGGTCAGATGCTCAGGTGCCTGATGGATGCTTGGGAGTCTGAAGTCTCTTTTGTTTCCTGAGAAAAAGCACTGGCCCATATGGAAGAAATTCATAGGTCAACCTGGATTAAAACAGCTGAATAAGCTGCTAGCTCTGGCCAGGAACTTGCCTAATATTCCAGACTCTATTAAAAATAAGCATCAACTTATTCCTGGAAGTTTTACACCTTCCTTCTTCAGGTAGGAGGGTAAAAGGTGTATTCATGGATACTTTTTGGATCTTATTCATAAACTGGGTCTGAAAATATGCACAGAGACCAGAGCCAGTGCCAGACTCGTGTCTCTTTTTTTTGCAAATATTCATGTGGTGTGTACTCTGGCATGTCATCCTATGTCTGCTATTGAGTCCAGGATGGACCCAGAGCACACTGTGCAAGAGCAGTGTTTATTTGTGCAGCTGTATCTCAGTAGCTAGAAAGATGCTGTTTCTGTGTTACTCTTGACTCAGAGTAAAGGATATTATTTTATCTCTTTTTGCATTCCTTTACATATGAATGTCTGTAACAAATGAGGAATGTTTCATTGGCAGGGAGGAGAGAGACCATGGACTTTAGCACGTCTTAGGTTGGATCATTTGGGTTAAAGGAGTTTGACCATGGAGAAATTAATTTTGATGGTTTTTGAAGTGCTGAGGCCACTGGAACTTCAGGAGAATGACCAAAAGCTTTAAAAGTAATGGAGTGGTGAGGTTTTTTTGTAGAAAGCAGAATCTTCGTGCACATCCTTCCATGTTCCAGTCTTGTCAGGAAACTTGTTCCACAGCTGTGGCTGCTTTATTTTCTGCACCTTTCATTTCCTGGGCTTTGTAAACTACATTGTCAAAATCATTAAAATCTAATCCGAAACAAAATGCACTGGGTAAGTGTAAAGAAAAAAAATTGGAAAAGGAACTTAACACAAACAGCTTTCTTGAGCTTTGATTAAACTGAGGTATTTTAGTCAGTCTCCTTGAAAGTCTATTCTTCATCATATTTGGAACTATGCAGAGGAAAACAGAAATAATTTAAAAGAACTTAATATTTTATGACAAATTTCTTGTATCTGGAAAGGAAAAACATATTATCTAAAAATAATTTAAATGGATATTTATATTGCATTGTTTATATTACACTGGTAATAAACTTCTGTTACTCTACACTTGGAGCATTTCTATATCATTTCAAAATGAACAAAGATGCTGAGATGAAATATCTGGAGATATATATTCTTCAAAGTTTCTGATGTTAATGAACATACCAATACAGGTACCAATAAAAAAAAATCCCTTTTCCTTATTTTAGGAGTTCGAATAACTGAAAGTGATCCAATGGATTCTCAATGCTTATTTTTGAGGAAGTTTGTGAGTGGACATTGCATATTGTATTCTACTTCTCAAGCATTAGGGGAGTATAGTTTTTGATAAGAATATCAATAAAAATATTTTAGTCTGTCCCTTGGCTGACTTTTTTGGAGAAGGTTGAATGTATTTCTCAGAACATAGCAAATAGACCTTGGATTATTGGTGCTCCAGAACACAGAGAATTTGCTACGTGATTTCAAGTATGCTGAAATACATTTACTTTAGCTTAACTGAGACTGATGGTAATTTGTTTCTCCTGAAGTAAATTTCATAGCACTATACAATCAGCAATAATATCCATCTGGTGTTTTATCCTGTGTAAAGATACCATTGACCCAAGTTCCCCCCTGCTAATGTTAATCCATCAACAAGGATGTTTTTTGCCTATGAATTGCTAGTGTTCAAATTGTAATCCTGCAGGTGTTGCAACCTAGAAATAAAGAACTCCCTTGTTTCAGTGTTGCATGTAGTAGTAGAATACTGTTTTTTAATTGAAGTCTGGCAAATTTCACAGACTTGCCTGCATTTACGAGTATCCTGAAAAAAAATTATTTAATACCAGACCAGAAACAAAGGAAAGGAGAGTGCATATACTAAACATTTTAATAATTTTAAAGCTGTGGGGTTAATTTTAAAGTCAACCTAATGCCAGGACTCTACTGAAAATGGAGAAAAGAACTTGAGAAAAATAGAGTGTTTTCTGCTACTTGAAACACCAAAGACAAAAAGAGAGGCTGAAACTAAAAAAAAACTGTAGTAAACCCAGCATGAAGATTTTCAGTTAAGGCAGTTCATAGAATCATAGAAGGCCTCGGGTTGGAAGGGACCTCCAAAGGTCATCTAGTCTAAACCCACTGCAGTAAGCAGGGACATCCTCAACTAGATCAGTTCCCATAATCTGTTTTCCAGACCCAACACTTTTCCAGTAATAATTTTATAACCTTTCTGACTCATAAATTGGTTGAGTTCTTTTCTATATTAGTCAAAGGTTTCCTCATTCAGGTCCCAATAGATGCAGTAAAAGACAGTGATCATGGTAAAGAAAATGACTATATAACACTACTGCCTCTTCCAGGATACTGTCAAATGGCTTCTTACCACATGATTCCACTGTGCTAATAGCTGCCTAATTAAAATTCTGTGCAGCTCTTTGAAAGTGGAGCATGCTTATCTTAAGATAACACATACCCTATTTTAATGCATTGTCTTACTCTGCTATTTACTAAATGTTGCATCTGTATAATATCTACAGTGCTATATATAATTGTTAACAGTCTCATGATACCTAATGAGAATATTCAGTTACTCCTGATTTTTACTTTTTTTTCGTGGAAACTACTAGGAAAGTATTTCATTTTTGTAGCTACACCTAGCAATTGTGCTAGATGTATGGTATGTAACTTTTTGTTTAGGGAAAATAGTGCGGGGGCTGCTTTGTCAGATGCAGTACTACACAAAGTATCCTGAGCAATTGCTCAGATGTAGGGGAAAATGTGATGATCCTTCTCTCACAAGAGCTTCTTGTTGTAAAAAAAGTAAGACAAGCGTGGCAAAAAGATCCATGCTCCCCTGTGCTAGTTTTAATGAAAAACATCTGAAAAACATACATTGTGATATGCCTATAAGTATGAACAGGGATCTGTGGGGAATTGTGCCTCTATTTGACACATAATGACTTCCAATGACAGAACTATTTATTGTTATCTCTGCCCTCTGTGCCCAATCTGTCCTGTCATGAATGAAGCATCTGGGAGTACAACTTCAACCATTTGTTGTTTTGAGTCTTACTCCTATAGAATACAATCACTAGCATCTTTCATGTGTCATTCAAGAATTCTAAGGCTGGTTTATTCAATCATCGCTTCCCCATAAAACTTCAACAATCCATGGAGCTTTTTCTTACAAAATATATATCTAAGCAAAACACTTCATTGCTTCTCTACACACTATGTAGCATACAGTTAAATTACCTTTAGGTGATCTATTTTGTTGTCTTATTTATTTTTTTCCTCTTCCTTTTCCTCACTCATTGTGCCATTAATTAAGACCATAAAGTAGACACTTGACGTTAAGAGATTTGGTTATAGTCCAGACCTCTGGCAGTATGATTTCACTCAGCTTTATCTTTCCTCAGTCTTTTTTAAAACTAAAACCATTACTGTATTTGAAGTAATAACAACAATGTAACTAAATCCAAAAACATTTCATAGAAGAGGTAAAAATATAGGTCCTGAGTCTAGTAGCTTGAAGAAAGAGTAAATACTTTACAGATACTGTCTACTAGATTAAAAATAAAATAATCAGGAGAATGTTAATTGAAAATGAGAAGAAATAACATCTGTTTGGGAATGATCTAAATCAACAGCAGCCAATCTCTTACAGCATATAGCCAGTAGCTAGTTTATTTCAGTATTATGACTTGCCAAGGATAATCACATAATATTGAACAATTCAGAGATCTATTTAAGCTGTAGTCTGTGACACAGAGACTGTTTTGTGTTTGTGCAGTGCTTGGTCTACTTTTACTACTCTCTTTAACTCTATTACTTTCTATTACAGAGTAATCAACACTCTTTCCTCCCCAGTTCTGGGACACATTTAGCTCTGTAAACTTGTTGGTTCCAGTAGAAGAAATCAGGAATAAAGAAAAAACCTTACAGTATTATTTTCCTTCCATATGTCCACTGTTAGGATACAATTAACATGTAATCATTAATTGAATAAGAACTTTCCCAAAACATGTAATTTTTATATAAAGAAATACAAATATATACATTTATATATGATTCATGCACATGCATTATAAATATAACTATGACTTAATATATATAAACCTGATTCAGAAAGTAAATAATTCAACTGTACAGTGTAGCCCACCATCAGTTTTTATGTAGTTTTTATATGAATAAGTGACAATAAAAAGAGTATTGTGTGGGAGTGAATGACTGGCTAAGGGAGATTGAAAGGATGAGATAGTGTTCATGAGTCTTCAGTGCTATTTCTCATGCAATTATCTGGCCAGGGGTATTACTTTTAAAAATTAAAAGCCAATCGACTAAAGTGCTTTTTTGTTTTGGGTTGTTTTTTTTGTTTCTATTTTTTTGTGTCAGGCAATAATGCTGGACTTGGTTTGTACTGAAATGCTGTCAAATTTCAGACAAAAAATCACTTGAAAATAGCAACATTAACAACGTCTTTGTAATAAGGAGATGTCATACATACAATTTGCAGTGTCATTTTCCATCATGACTATGCATGAATTGTGGTGAGAACCTGGTTGTCTTCAGAAAACGGATTAATATAGTTCAGTTCGGTTGCCCTCCTCTGCACTCTCTCCAGCACCTCGATATCTCTCTTGTATTGAGGTGCCCAAAACTGGACACAGTACTCAAGACGTTGCCTCACCAGTGCTGAGTACAGGGGGACAATCACCTCCCTACTTCTGCTGCTCACACTATTTCTAATACAAGTAAGGATGCCATTGGCTTTCTTGGCCACATGGGCATGCTGCTGGCTCATAGTCAGACACTTGTCAATTAGAACCCCCAGGTCCTTTTCTACCAGATATCTTTCCAGCCACACTTCCCCAAGCCTGTAGCATTGCATGGGGTTATTGTGTCTCAAGTGCAAGACATGGCACTTGGCCTTGTTGAAGCTCATACCATTAACGTTGGCCCATTGATCCAATCTATCCAAGTCTCTTTGTAGAGCCTCCCTATCCTCATGCAGATCAACACTCCTGCCTAACTTGGTGTCATCTGTGAACTTCCTGATGATACACTCTATGTCCTTATCAAGATCATGAATAAAGATGTTGAACAGATACGGTCCCAACACTGAGCCCTGCGGAACAGCACTTGTGACCAGCTGCCAGCTGGATTTAAGATAGCACAGCATACCCCAGCTCTCTTGCATTAGAAGCTATCACAGGGGAAGCTCACTGCAGAAGTGCAGGTGCAGCTGGCCAGGGATATGTCCTTTCTAACTCCACAACACTCAGGAACAAAACAATATATTTGCAGCTCCACCTCCCCTTAGAGACTTGATGGTTTTCCTTTTCTGAAGTAGGAGTGTAAAGGTTAAAAATAATAACAGCTAACAAGAAGTTTAGAAAAGTGCAGACAAAACAAGTAAGAGAAATTTGAACAGAAAAAGCAAGAAACAAACAGAAAATATATTGGGAAAGGAGAAGAGGGAGAGTTCAGACAAGCGGGTATGAAAACTGTAAATGTAATCACTGAATGCCACATGAAGGAATATAGATACTAAAGAGTGCTGAATCATCAATCCATCACAAGGGACTGTGACACCCAATCCCACTTACTAGACAAGTTTGCATGAATATTCATATAGACAGCTAAAATGTTGCAATTTGAAGAAGAAAGGACTTTTATAAATATATTAATTCTATTAATACATTTTAGGCAATTAATTGATCATTGTAACCCTGACTGAGGTCAGTGGAAATTTTGCCATTGTTTCTTTGTAGTCTGTTTCTTCCAAGTGTTAATGTTAAAAATGAAAGATAAAAATTATATGCAGTGCAAGCAATGATCTCAGGTGTTTGGGGAACTACCTTGTAAGACTTAAGGCTGAGGATACATTTTAAAAAATCTTGATGTAAAAGCTATGATTTGCACTGCTTCTTATAATAGTGATATTGAACTTAGAATAACTAAGAAGATGGATTTTATTCTAGTGGAAATAAGTGTCGGGATACAGAAAAATGAGAAGGTTGACAAAAGTGGAAGGACACGGAAAAAACCCCTAAGAGGTCAGCTCAGCAGTGTAGGTAATGTATAATTGGTGCTATGAGACACTTACTGTAAACAAACATCATGTTGTTTTGTGTTTGTAACAACTTCACATCTGCAACAGGACTCATATCCAGAAAGTTCCGTGGTATAGGAGCTTCACGGCTAAAAATGCGTTTTCTTGTGTGAAAAAAGTGGATCACCATCATGTGTTTCACAAGCATTATTATCCCACTGAATAAAGAGGATACTCTTCTCTCTTAAGTTTTGTGTGGTTGATGAGCTAACTCTTTGGAAAAATTCTGCGGATTTTTTTTAAAGTAAAAAACACTAAGTAATTTTTTTTAAAATCTACTAAATGTTATGAACTGTACAACATGGCTTACAAAATATATGTATTTATAAACTCATTTAAAACATACCTAATTATTAAGGTTTTTTTTCACATTCATAATCAGTAGAGCTTCATTAATTTCTTTTTTTATTCATATCTTCTAGCCTGTGTTATTTATTTGGTTGATTTCTATTCAGAACAGGTAGTAAAATTTTAGTGAGAACAGCACATGTTAAATTCTGTCAGTTTGTATGACAGAATTTACCTATTTGTGCTACATTATCATAAATGCATTTTTCCTGTTTCATTCTGAAAATTAGAATATTTTCATCTAGTTTATGAGCTGGATAGTGGCATAGTCACATGCATGAACATTGTTGATGGAAATTGCAGGTGTTCACTCAGATATATGTCTTATAATAAGGAAAGGAAATGAAACTGATCTAGACTGATCAGACCTCAAATTTAACAAATACTAGAGCTGAGCTGTCTTGCTTTTAAATCCCATTGAGTGAATTATCTCCTGGTATTCTTCTGAAACCTTTTCAACAAGTTTCCAGGGCTAGTGCAGCTGCTTATGAAAAATAGCAACTGATGCATTGAAATAGAATATTGTTAAAAAAAATATTTCTCAATAAATTGGGTTCATATATAAAGTTGTGTAATCTGTTTTTTCTCCTTCTCTGGGAATGATGTAGCTACCTTCCAGGCCTAGACTCAGCTTGTGTGGCTTCTTTTGAAGGTACTTTAAGTGTCTCCACTCTGTTCATTTCTAGCTATTCTTTTTCTTCTCACTCCTCCATAAGAAATACAGACTCAAAGGATTTCTTCAGACACTGTTCATGTTTGAAAACCAGAAGTCATGCAGTAAAGAAAAAGATACCAAGCCTTGTGACTCAGGAGGTCAAACATACTGAATGTAAATATAGACATGGAAAATTCACAGAGATGAATGCCCACTCTCAGCACACGGTCCCCAGTGTTTCTGTAGGACACACATACAATTGTTTTACAGTCATAAAAAGAGCCAAAATGAACCCCTCCCCTCCCCCTCCCCCATTGCTTACAAATATACGTACAGTGTGTTGTGAAAGTCTTACACTAATTATTTAGCTTGTGCAGTTCAGTGATTTAATAATTAATGTTGGTTAAGTAATTTGCAAAACAGCAATCAATAAAACGTGTTAAAAAACCCCAAACAACTGACAAAAAAACATTCTAAGCTTTTGAAGCTGTTTTAAATATGCTTTCCAATATTTTTTTTTTGGAAAGACTTTCTTGTTCTTGTTTTCTGAATGATGAAATGATACAGTAAAGACATTTAGTAGGTGCACTTCATTATTGAAGGGGCACATAATAATTCTGTTATTAAATAAAACATTCAGTAAATTACTGTAGAATTAAATAAATAATACCAAACACCCAGAGATTGCTACTATAATTGCAAAGTAAGAAGAGCTTTGATTATAGTGCTTTAGAAGTGAAATGAAAATGCTGATATTTCTTAATAATTACAGGTTCCTCAGGTATTTCTGTCTCCCAAAAAAAGAGGAGTAAACAAATGCTGTGAGTCATTACATTGCCGTAATGACTTGCAAAGTCTTGTGCTAGGAAACTTTCAGGAAAAATTGTTCATTAAATGAGCATGAGTGATCAAACACACTGCATGTTTAATGAAAATCCATTCAAGAATGTAATTAGGAAATGAAATGATTTGTTGAGATTACTTTTTACCTTCTAAATCCAGAAAGTCTTATTACTTGGATTTATGTTTCTTCAATCCCAATGGGTTTGAATGGAGAGCTCTGACTCAATAGTGTTTTGCATCAACTCCACATGGTTGCAGAGCTACAGTAGAGAATTTAGGACACTAAAGTTTTTCAAACAGCTACACTTATCAGCAGTACTAGGTTTTAACACAGAAGGCAATTTTCAAGGAAGACATATCATGGACGAAAATTAAATTAGTTTAGAGCCTTAAGATGTCATTATAAGGAGTCCATTTATAAGGACTTGACTTCTAAACAAAATTAAAGTAATAACTTACATACAATATAGTTTGTACAAAAATCTAAGAAGGATATGTAATATCCAAAGTTTTGGATTCAGTTTTCACCTGTTATTTGAACAACTATTTAACTTCTATTTATCATCATATTAGGCATCTAAGAAGCAATATGTAGTGATGAAGGGCTGGGACAAAATGTTTAAAAGGTTTGGGACAAAAAGTATGTATTATATACCTTAATGAACTTGAATTTCTGTAGGTAAAGAAAATGTTACAGAAAAAAAATTGTTTCTGTTTTCAGTTTGATAGATACTCTGTATAAGAACTTTTTAACTTGCAGTCAAAAGCCACTTTTAAAGATTAAAGAAGTATACTATGTAATCCAAAATACAACATGGGAAGCTGGAAAGTTTAAAATTCTGAGATCATCAGTAGTGGGATTCCAAGGTTTAGCAGGTATTTCAGGGATGTGCAAGCTGACATTTATTAAGGAATCAAGAAGGTTATAAATGGCAAATCACGTCACAGAATAACGATTCTCTCTTATTTTACCTGAAGTAGAGCTTTCTAACAGCCACCTGTGATAGGGAACAGACTGTCTCACTCATTGCTAGCCTCTCTCTTTAGGATGAACTGATGTAGAGTCAACAATTTTAAAACAGAAAAATAAAGGCAATTGAAGGAGCCATCTCAAACTCAAACAATAAGCAAACAATAATAAGTCCCGAATATATTATTAGAGTTATCTTCTTTTTCCTGCCACCAGAAATTAACTTGTTCTCTGTAACAATCTCCTAAAATATCAGCAATTTATATTGCATATATTCACTATATGTATGATGTGCATACACTGTCCATATGTATCTTCATATAGTTTTATATATACGCACAAAAATGTGTGCATATTTGCACACTTATAGTTACATATATGTACACATATAAAGCAATAATTCATTTGTTCATAGTATTATGGATCATAGAGGTATATGTGTACATATATATGCTTATATATGTTTGTAGACACAGACAAATATATATATATAAAAAATCTGTACATCCTGTATGTTATAGGATATTACTGATATCCTACTAAACCTGCCTACTTCTAAGGTCTAAACTTAAATTAGTCTTGTTGTTAATCTACCTTAATATAGTTGGATACTATACTCTATAAGAATGTTAATTAAATATTTATGAGAAAGAATGGTTGATTTTGCAGCTTAATTTCTAGGAGATGTCAGTGAGCATGACAGTTCCAACTGAACTTTCTTTATTTTGCCAAGCTAACTAAATGCACAAGCTTCTGTTTCCTCAGACTTTGAGTTGGGTGTAAAAACTTTCCCCTCTGTGAGTGGGAATCATCTGCTTGTAACATCCAGCCAGTCTTGGGGAACACATAGCAGGGAACAGTCAAAAAATCCAATAGGTTCTGACAGCCTATTATGAAATGCAACACAATCACAATTAAGTTATATTTTAAAGGCAAGAAAATCACATAGAGATGTTGAAAATGTGAATGTGAGAGAAAAAGCTGATAGATGGTGGCTTTACACAGCTCAGGCTCCACATGTCCATGTGGTGCTTTTTAAGTGCAGGGTTATCCATTCATGCTGTAGACATCTTATATGTGAACCTGCCTATGTCCAGCCCTTGGAAAGTTTCTGAGCATGGCTGTGCTCTCATGGGAAACCTGGGGGATTCCCAGGGGATTTCTTACATGTAAAGAATGTGTTTGTTGTAGATGGTGACTTGATGGCTAAACCAATAGACCTAAGACTTACAGCAAAAGTGTTTTCTTTTATGGGTTGTTTAACTTTTCCTAAGAAAAGCTGGAGGCAAAAGGAGGATTGTAACCCTCATGGAGAGAGTAATGAAAGCCACTGAGTGGAAGAGGAAGGTCTGAAGCAATATTTTCCAGTAAATCTTAGTCTCAATATCCCTTAAACCCAATACATTTATATGAGGTTACTCCAGGAAAATATTTATACTTGCTTCAAGACTTTCCTTGAGGATGATGAACACAAATACCAGTTGGCTTCCATTTTTGTTTTCCTTCTCTTATGTTTTATTAACTCTGCTTCATGCTAGTTTAGCTGAACTGTTTAAAATTCCTCTTATCAAGCAATGGGAAGGTTCTAAAGGCAGTCACAAGGATTTACTTTTTTTTTGCCACTCAAATTGGACTTTCATTTGCTTTGGGTTTATTACTTTGATTTTTGAGGAAAAGATGCAATGATTTCCTTACTATATCTAGTCACAGGAAGATTTAAAAGTTTCTCATGTCGCTTCTGTAGTTACAGCTAAGAATTCAGAAATCACCAAGTCGAAAACTCTTAAAACTTCCAAGAATGATTTTCATTTTTCTTAATGGCAGTGATTACCAAGTATTTAGGCTGTTTTAGAACAGCTGAACATTTACTGGGGAGCACAAACTGTACATCCAGACTAACATAACCAGGAAATGTTACCCAGTAGGATTAGCAACAAAGTAAAAGACAAGTAGGTTTTATATCCTGGGAATTACCCGCTTGTGAAGTGTGCAGCATGACAAAACCAAAAGACTTTTTTACCAGTATAAATCATTAAATATTTGTCCTTGTGTATTTGGTCTGACTGAGATGGAGTTAATTTTCCCCATAGCAGCCCTCATAGCTAGAAAAGTTTTGATAATACACCTGTGTTGTGGCTACTGCTGAGTAGGGCTTGCGCAACATCAAGGCTGGTTTTTTTTCCCAACATTCCCCCACCCTTGCCCTGAGTGGGATGTGGTGGACAAGATCTTGGGAGAGAACACAATGATGACAGCTAACCCAAACTGACCAAAGAGATATTCCATACCATATGTCATCAGCTCAACAATAAAAGCTAGAAAAAGGAGGAGGGTAGGCATCCATTTGTCCTCCAGAGCAACCTCTACATGTACTGGAGCCCTGCTTCCCAGGAATGGGGCCAGACATCACCTGCTGATGGGAAGTAGAGAATAAATTTTTGTTTTCCTTTGCTTCCACATATGGCCTTTGTTTCTGCTTTTTATATTAAACTGCCTTTATCGTGACCGATGAGTTAGGTTTTTTTCCCATCTTTTTTTCTCCCCCTTGTCCTGCTGGGTGAAGTGATAGAGAGACTTGGTGGGCACCTGACACCCAGCCAAGGCCAACCCACCACAGCACTATGAGAGCTGCTATGGGGAAAATTAACTCCATCTCAGTCAGACCCAATACACTAGGATGGGGCTAATTTTCACCAGAAGCTGGAAGGAAACGACAGCCAGGACAGACAACCAAACCAGCCAATGGGTTATTAAATATCACACTGACATCATGCCTGCTATATAAGGTTGGGGGCCGGGCCAGGCAAAGTGCCAAGCAAAGTGCGGGTGTCTGGAGGAGTGGTTGGGACCGTCTCAGGGGCAGTCCTGTTCCTCAGGTTTGTTCTATATCACTCCTTTTATTTATTGTTTCACTACTATTATTGTTGTTATTTCTCCTTTTGTGTTGTATTAAATCATCTTTATCTCAACCCACAGGGGTTTGTATTTTTCACCCTTTTCTCCTTCCCTTTAGGGGGGTGGAGGTGGTGAGCAAGCGGTCATGTGGTGCTCAGATCCTGGTTGGGTCTAAACCATGATAATACTTTTTTTTATTTGCTTTACATCTTATGGGTGTCAAAAGAAGAATGAAATGTGATGAAAGGTTTAAGCTTGAGAAAGTATCTAAACAGCCACCAAATCAGTCACTTCTCCTGGATACATAATAATACTTACAATTTTTGAAGAGAAAACTGTAAAAGACAGGTGACTTATAGCTATGCACTTTTCAGATGGAAGAGCTCAGTATGCCTTCATCTATGTTTCAGAACCAGCCCAATTCTGATTTTTGCACAGCATATAAATGATTTCTGGAATCCATTGTCAGCAGACATTGCTGCGGTCATCTGCTTAGTCTGAATAAAAACGAATGTAAGGCTTCTATGTGTCATTAAACACCCAGTCTTATGTAAAGAATGTGAAACTATGTAGCAATAATATTCCTTTAGTTTGAGACATGAGATTATGGCAGAAATTACTGAGAGGGGAAAATAAATTTTCCCTTTGGGCACGCTATTCCATGATGAGGTCTCCTGCATCTTTCTTTCACTTAAAACATCTGCTGTATTAGACAGTTATTCCTGCGACTGTCAGCGTGAAACTTTCATTGCACACTATAGTAGACATAGTTTATAAAACACAATCCAAAATCTCATTTTTCATATCATTCATTTGAAGTCATACATATTTATAAAATGTCAGGCCCAGTGCTAGTGAATGAACATGTCAAATGTTATTTCTCAGGTGCCACATCTAGCTTCCTATATGTACTCAAGTTGATTAGAGCCACCTGAGGCACATGTTATCACTGGCATACATTTGCCAGAGAAGCTACAAGGGCAGGCCTCTTTGACTCAATCCTCCTTTATTTACAGGGACTAGAACAATGCTTTCTCCCATAGCATGTGACATGGCTACCAATTTGCAGCTCCTGCACCTGAAGAGTGGTTAAGTCCTCTCCTGCTTTCAATATGTGGTGGCAGCACACATTTCTACCAATCCATCTAGCTTTAAATTATGGTTTATACAGTGAGAAATAGGCAACCAACGTTTCCTGAAGGAATTTCTCCTCTACCATTCATTTATAAGTAATTGAGCACAAAGGGAATGGATTGGTATATCAAAGCAGTCAGTGTTTGGGTCCCTATATCAATTCAGCACATTTTTTTGGCAAGTTTTGCTTCCGAGTAGATTTAGTGTGGTCACTCGACCAAACTTTCCTGTCAGGTGTGTGGTTTGAAACCAGTCAGATCACTATCCTAAGGATCTGGAAGCAAATCTTCTGGTATCTTAAAATGCATATGAGCTCTATTCAAACACTTTTCTTAGTTCAAAGAATGTCTTATATGGGAGCCACTCTACACTGAAGCAGGGGAAGAACATGAGGAGTCCTCCACCTAAGAAGGAAGGAGTGGCAGAAACAACATATGATAAAGTGACTGCAAATCCCATTCAACATCCTCCTGTGCCACTGGGGAGGAGGAGGTCGTGAAAAATCAGGAGTAAAGTTCAGCCTGGAAAGAAGGGAGGAGTGGGGAGAAGCTTTTTTAAAATTTGGTTTTATTTCTCATTACCCTACTTTGATTTGATTGGTAATAAATTAAACTAATTTCTCCAAGTCAAGTCCATTTTGCCCATGACTGAAGTGATCTCTTTCTGTCCTAATCTTGATCCACAAACCTTTCAGTATATTTTCTCTCTGCTGTCCAGTTAAGGAGGGGGAGTGATAGAGTGGCTTTGGTGGACACCTGGCATCCAGTCAGGGTGAATGCACCACAATCTGCCAATAAAATAAATCCCATTTTTTAATAAATTAGCTTGGGAAAAACTTTTAGACTATAAAGTGTCTGACAAAACTATTAATGCAAGACCAGATGGATGTTTTTATGCAGTATATCATCCAGTATGTATAAAAGTGAAGGGACTGTTAAATCTAACAAGCTTTTCTCCTGAAAATGCAACAGTCAACTAAAATACCTCCAATTTTTAATAACTTGTACCTATTTCACCTATTGGTGAAATTATTCCTTTTTTTTAGTAGAAGAAAAAAAAGTTTTATAATTAAATATTCTTGCAATTATTCAAAATTAAAATATGTAAAATATTTATTAGTAGTTTGCTTTCTCAAAATCTGCATTTAAGTACACATTTTTACACATATAGGCACAGGAAAGAGTGGTGGTTTTAACCACTTGTAGATCCCTCAGATTTGAAAATTGGAAGAGACTGCAGATAGATTTGTTTCTGTATGTCAGAAAGCCCTCTATAGCTGTCAGCTTAACTACATGCATTTGTTATCTTTTGTGGTATAGGGTGACTCTCAGCTTCACAACATTTGTCTTATCACCCATCACTACTTCAGTTAAATCATTCTGGAGGCAAGGGAACATAAGATGCATCTTAAGTGTATTTACATTGAAAAAAAAAAGAGACTGCATTTCTATGCAGTCAGTCAAGAGTCTGTAGCAAATACTCATTTTCCATGAAAAAAAAATTATTATTTTCCTGATGTCTTCTTTCTCCTTACCATTAGTGAAGTGGAATGATGAGCTGAGTTGAAAATGAATCACCGTGTAAATTATTAGAGAGTAAAACTGAAACACAAGAAAATATTTGCTGTGATTTTTTGTGCAAATAAACCTCTATGCAGCTGTTACAATAATGCATTTTTTATCAACTCAAACTATCATATCACTTAAAGAGTAATAAATACTTTGTCCCAAATACTTTTAACCAAAATAAAAAACAATAATCAAGCATGCAATTTAGTATTGCTACTTGTACAAATATTTTATATAAAATGTCGTATTTAAATTCTGATCTGAATTCTTTCTTAAATGTAGCAATTTTGTCTACCAGATTTATTGCATCTGTCATTGCTAAAACTAATTAAAAGCCATAAAAAAACTTCGGTTGTAAATTTTGTTATGCATCTCTCAGAATAAACACTTCTATTATCTTTTCCTGGTTCCTTGGTTTTTATATAGACTATTGTGAGAAGGCTTTTGCTATTAAGATGGGCTGGTACTGCACGCTTTTGGGTGAATGATCTCACTTTAGCTCATCCTCAATTTAGGTGGCAGGACATTCAGCAAAGGCTGATCTTTCAGTCAGTGCCATGCTGTCACAGACATCTGTGAGTTTTGGGCTGGAGATTTGATAACTAGACAGAACGTGAAGGGAACAGTGATCTCAATCCTCATGCTGAAAACTGATCACAGTTAATTGCCATTTTAGGGACAACCAAAGAAGGCATGCAGTGGGATATTTGCATTGCAGATGAACAACAACTGAGAAGTGTGAGACATAACTTAAAGGTATATGAACATCTCTGGACAGTCTCTGAAGTTTAGGGTGACATGAGGCATGACATATTGATTTCACTTTGTCTTTGTAGAGAGCTTGATCACACAGGAAGCACCCTAGCACATCTTGGCTAACAGATACTAGTTGTGTGATGTTGCCATAATAAAAAACAAAACAGATGAAGACTATGAATGAGGAACTTTATCGAGGCCTACATAGGCACAGAATCACACAGAATCACAAAGGTTGGAAATGATGTCCAAGATCATAAAGTCCAACCATCTACATAACATTACCATAACCACTAATAATGTTCTGAAGTGCTGCATCTACACATTTTTTGAACACCTACAGGGATGGTGACTTCATCACCTTCCTGGGCAGTCTGTTCCAATGCCTAATGACTCTTTCAGTAAAGAAATTTTTTATAATGTCTAATCTAAACCTCCCCTGCTGCAACTTGAGCCCATTTCCTCTTTGTTATTACTAGTTCCTCTTGTCCTATTGCTAGCTACTTGGGAGAAGAGACCAACACACACTTCACTACAACATCCTTTCTGGTAGTTGTAAGAGAGCGATAAAGTCTCTCCTGAGCCTTCTCTTCTCCAGATTAAACAACCCCAGTTCTCTCAACTGCTTCTCATAAGACATGCTCTCAAGACCCCTCACTAGCTTTGTTGCCCTTCTCTGGACCTGCTCCAGCACCTCAATGTCCCTCCTATACTGTGACACTCAAAACTGAACACAATACTGAAGCTGCAGCTTCACCAGTGCTGAGTACAGGGGTACGATCTCTTCCCTACTCCTGCTGTACACATGGTACTTATTTATTTCTGATACAGGCCAGGATGCCATTGGCATTCTTGGCCACCTGGGCACACTGCTGGCTCATGTTCAGCTGGCCTCCCACCAGCACTCCCAGGTCCTTTTCTGCCATGCAGCTTTCCATCCACTCAGCCCCAAGCCTGCAGTGTTGCCTGGTGTTGCTGTGACCCAAGTGCAGGACTCAGCACTTGACCTTGTTAAACCTCATACCATTGACTTCAGCCCATCTATCAAACCTTTCCAGATCCCTCTGCAGAGCCTTCCTATCCTCAAGCAGATCAACACTCCCGCTTAACTAAATGTCATCTGCAAATTTACTGAGGGTGCACTCAATCCCCTCATCCAGATCACTGATAAACATATTAAACAAGACTGGTCTCAAAACTGAGCCCTGAGGAACACTGCTTGTGACTGGTCACCAACTGGATTTAACTCTGTTCACTACAGCTCTCTAGGCTCAGCCATCCAGCCAATTTTTAACCCAGTGAAGAGTACACCTGTTTCAGCCATGAGCTACCAACTTCTTTAGGAGAATGCTGTGGGAGACGGTGTCAAAGGAGTTACTAAAGTCCAGTTCGTAGGCAAATAAATTTAAAACTTTAAAGTCTGCAAGTTATATGAGGTTTCCTCATTTTAATAGGATCAAGACAACACCATCACAAGTGTCTGCAAGTGTTTGTAAACAGTTAGTTCAACCATTAATTAGACTGACACCAGCAGTACCTCCTGCCCCCATCATTACAAAGTTTGCTAATATGGCTTGTCCTATCTGAGGGGAAATGTAATTTCTGTTGCTACTTCTGTTTGCAGCAGTAGTGCTAAAATCAATGGTCCAAAAGCAGTCACCAATTGCTCTAGGTCTTGTAAGAGAATGATAGTAGAAGATAACCCTTGCTCTAAAGAACATATGATCTGAATAGAAAAAATGGACAGAAAAGGGAGAGAAATGACAGGGTCCAAGTGTCACCGTTCCAATTTTACAGAAGGGAAACCTTGACATTAAAAAGTTATGTCATAGATCTGGGATTAGAGGATGGATCTGCATTAATCTTTTATTCTATTCATAGGAGATTAATTTTATATCTCTGCATCCCAACAACAGCATTTTAAGTTAACTTCTGTAGAACTCATCAAGAAGTGAATCGCAAAACACAGAAACTCACATTCTTATGGCTCTGTATTCAGGTATCCTGTTGCCTACTTTCTGTATATTTGAATTTTTAGTTACTATCAGGCTTTTCCTTGCAGTTAGATTTTCCTAGAGTTAACAAATACCCTATTTGCTTTAAAGAAATAGCATAGAACATAAAATATACTAAAGGAACTTTAACATGTGATGGTACAGAAAAACAAGAGGAATTACATTCACAATCAAAAGTACTATTTTGTACAGATTATAGACAGCTATGAAATACCTTTCTTATATTGATTTTTTCCTCCAAATGCATCTTTCATCTGGATTCTCCTGGCCTTGACAGTTTTACCCTTGCTTTCTTACAGCTATTTGTTTTGCTCCTTCACAGGATGCATAACCAAGGCTTCTCTGAATTCAGATGAAGTACAAATACATGTATCTAGACAAAGGCGTCATACACAGAGAATAATACTGGATCCTTACAACAAAAATCATTTGCCTAGACTTTGCTGTGGTTCCACACACCTGATGTCTTTGGTGCACCTGCAAGATACTCCACTTTTCTTACTGTTCTCTGTGCCTTTGGTGATGATGCTGGAAGCTGGATGCACATGTACCTGGCTTGCTGACACATTGTTGCCTTCTGAGAAGATCTCAGTAAAAGCAGAGACAGTTCATGTTACTCAGCACAACTTGGTAAAAGAGTATGGGAGCAGCTTTGATCTAGACCTGTGTTTTGGACTTCTGCATCTTGTGCCTGCCTGATCAAACTCATGTTCTTTGCTTGGCTGACAGCGACTCTTGTGCAGAACTGGCATATATCTACATAGGGATGCCCCTCTGGAGCCACTGATGCGGTTGAAATTATGTCCCCATTAGAAGTATTTTGCTGGCATATAGTAGGTTTGGTTTTCTGTACTGTCTGGTGATCCCACTAATTCTAGGATTCTTCTCATAATAAAGTAACCTGCACCTTTTTTTGGTGCAGAGGTGCCTCTGGGAGATTCTGCTGTGGATGAACCTCTGTGTTCTCACAGTTTCTTTAGTGGTTCCTTACAGATCATCATAGTTTTCTTCTTTTGGGAGGGATAGGTTCAAACCATTCTTGTGCATTGCTGCTCAGACTAATAACTGTACATGAAAACTGACAGTATTGTGACCCCTGGCTGTTAGCTTGTCCTTCTTAAACAACAACAGAGATCTACCTACCTCTCTGCTCCTCACCTGCTTCTGTGATTAGGAGAAAAAAGCATCAAAGAGCTTGTCCCCAGGTGGGCCAGGAAATTATAAAGATTCACACTCCATTGCTTTGATGTCTGGATTTCTGAACAGGGAAAAAACAAACAAACCAAATCAGCAACTGAATGGGGCAGCTGGTTATTTCTAGTAATTTTACATTATGTGAACCAGTATCTTATGAACTAGTCCTCTTTCCGGTCAGCTCTTCCAAACTGCCAGTTGATATTAAGTCTACTGACATTATATGGATGTGAAACATTTATCAGCATAATCCTCCTATGGAAAAGAGAATGGGAGCACTTATTGTGGGAAGATACAATAAAAAAATAAAGATCAATAAACAGTTGAGTACAAATTATTAGTAAGACCAATTTTGACCCTCTCTGGAAAAGACATACTAGTTGATTCTTCAGATAAGGTAGCAGCAATGCCTACTAATTCTAAGAGATGTTTGTTTTCTTAGCTGTTTTTGCTAAGTAACAAACCTTTAAACATTGCCTTTTAGATGGGTGAGAAGTGGAAAAAATAGAAATAAACATATATTAATTAGACTCATTAGAAATTCTTTGCACATGCCACAATTAAATTACTTGTAGCTGTCTTGAAAAAAGTTTAAAAGACTGTCCTTATTACAATGGTTCTTAAATTGCTCTTTACTTTTGAAATGATACACAGGTTCTTTTTTTAATTGCCTTTTGTAAAAATGCAGTTTAGTAATTGGAATAAGATCCGGCATACTAGGAAGAGAAGGAAGACTGGACATAATAAAAAGTCACATTTTTTGACATTTGAAACATTTCCCTTCAGAAAAGGTACAGATTTAATAAAGAATGAATTTGACTAACCTTTGCAATGCAAATTTGAGATGAAACCATGCAGCAAGATACATTTCCCTGGTTGTGTGCAATTATGGCAATTTTGGCAGACGTTCTGGAGACTATAAATCCAATTTTATTGTCTGATGCTTGCAATTTACAAGATTTCATAAAAGCATTACTCAAATACATAGAAACAGTCTTACCAGTTTCCTTGAAAAACTGTTTTGCTCAGATTGCTTCTTGTAGAAATACCAATACATTATAATATAGCCTGCTTACATAAGATTGGGTCCATGTACTTTATTTTGCACTGCATATATAGTTGCTTAAAAAGTTGCAAGAGTTGTATTTCAGTAGGAATCTTCTCATGATGCAAACATACAAGTTGCTTTTAATGACCACATTATTTTGGAGGTTTATGCCAAATATTCAGCAACCTGGGAAGGACCAGAACTTGCAGTACTTCAAGTAAACGTAATTATGACATCATGTTAACAAATCATGTCACTAATCCATGCAGGCCACCAACATTTTGACATGATTGGACACATGCATGAAAGATTTAGGATAAAACTGTTGTTGAATGCTTTAGAGATATTTTTCTCTTGCCTTCAAATTTTCACCAGTGAATCTGAGACCTGAAATCTTGGTTCAGATTTCTAAAGTTTCACTTGGATCTCTTAAAAACAGTTATTCAACTCCATGAATCTAAGCATGATGAATATAAGAAATACTGTCCCTTTAAACTTCTACCTTTGCAATACCATATGGCTACATACAATAAATTGCCAGGTGAGTTGTGAAGAAAATTCTCTCTTGGGTTTCAAGCACAGTAACTCTTATTTTACGAATATCAAAGTAGGAGTCTTTGATGCTTCCCCTTTATTTTCATTGGTTCAAGATTCTTGAAATCAATGTGTGCCAGGAACTGCTCTTTCACAACACTGAAGCAGACTTTTGCCCAGGAGCCCATTTCCCTACATCCTGCTGCTTGATCATGCCCCACATTGTGACAAGTTCATGGCAGACACCAAACCAACACATGACAGTTAGGAGGAGGGGGCTGGTCTTTCATTTTGTCTTTTGATGAGACAAGTCAGTTCTCTGAGTGGACTCTAGTACAGTTTGAAACCAGGAGCCACCATTAATCTTGTCTCTGCTGACAGTGAGAAAAGGAATCCTTCAGGAAGATGGCTTTGACAGCAAGTCAGCAGATGAAGCTCAGGTAGTTGGCTGCAGTTTACCTGCTTCACAGAGCTGGGACCTCTTAGAGTCAACAAGTCTTTTCGATGCATGTGATGGATGTCTAGGCTAAAGATTTCCAACAGCACAAGAGAAATCTTTGCAAACGAGTAGAAATGGAAGTCCCTGTGAAGAAAGAGGTGCCTTGGGCCTGGCTGGCCCTTGCAAACAGTGGAAAAATCCCTCATCCAGCTCTCTCATAGCAGTTTGTTTGCAGAGGCACTATGTCCTCCCGCATCTCTTCCTTTGGTAGGTCCCTGCATCCAAACCACTGGAGCTATCTGAATCACTTCCCGACAATGAGGAGGAGGAAGGCTTTGAGGTGTTATAGTTTATGCTCAAGACCCTCCCCAGTTTGTTGTGTAGCACCTGCTTGAGTCCTGGTTGCAACAGCAGCACCTCCAGTGTGTCCACGTAGTTGGGCAGGAGCTGGCGCAAGCAGTAACAACAGAGGTACTAGAGAGACGTGCAGCTGGCGCAGGAGCAGATCACCTTCATGCTGCTCTTGGCCACCATCAAACACACCATGGGATAAAACTTCTTGTTCTGCAGCTTTGTGGCTGCAACCCTGATGCACTTGCGGGTTTTGAAGAACATGAGTATCCCCTGCCATGTGTCCAAATGCACCCCAATGATGGAGCCTTGGCCAAAGCGCGACAAGATGTTTGTTTTGTCTCCCTTGTGATGCAGGAGTCTTGTGTAGGACAGTCCTCAGCTGTCTTCATCCTTGCTCAGCAGGCTGCAGAAGGTGTGGCAGCACTTGTTCAGATTCACATCCTATGTCCCAAGTCCAACCATCACGTCTGTGCCATAGACTGGGGAAGTCATCTTGATGTCCCAGAACTGCTGCCCATCTGCCAGCTCCTTGTTGCCCTGGATGGCAGTGGTACCATAGCTGTACTCCATGTAGAAGTTCAATTTGCAGTTGTTGCAGGTCAGCAGTGTGGGCATTGACTTATTCAGGTCACCCCACACCCAGTTAAAATCCTCATCCTCCTCCCCACAGCAGCAGTCCTTGAGACAGTAGAGGGCATGTAGGCTGGAGCAGTACAGTGCTTTGCTCTGGTTCTCACAGTTGCAGTAGGACTCTCCGGTCACAGGGATGGCACTCAGGATGGAGGAAGAGAGGGAAGAAAACTCCGGCTCTGGTCTGAGCCACTGTGCTACCCTTTGGGGTAGGCCCAGCCATACGCACCTGTGGCCAAGGCGAACACCTGGGTGCCCACCTCCTACCACACTCCACACAGGATGAAGTTCCAGGCCCTGCTGCTCTGGTACAGGTTAGGGGTAGACCCACTGGAAAGCAGCTCCATGGGGACCTTTGCATTCTGGTGGACAATAAGTTATCCATGGAACAGCAATGTGCCCTTGTGGCCAGGAAGGCCAATGGTATCCTGGAGTGCATAAAGAAGAGTGTGGCCAGCAGGTTGAGGGAGGTTCTCCTCCCCCTCTATTCTGCACTAGTGAGACAACACTTGGAGTATTGTGTTCAGTTCTGGTCTCCCCAGTTCGAGAGGGACAGGGAAATACTAGAGAGAGTCCAACGGAGAGGTACAGAGATGATGAAGGGACTGGAACATCTCTCTTATGAGGAAAGGCCGAGAGCCCTGGGACTGTTTAGCCTGGAGAAGACTGAGAGGGGATCTTATTAATGTTTATAAATATCTGAAGGGTGGGTGTCAAGTAGAATGGGCCAGTCTCTTTTCATTTGTGCCCTATGATAGGACAAGAGATAAGGGTAGCAAGCTGAAACATGGGAAATTCCACCTCAACATGAGGAAAAACTTCTTTACTGTGAGAGTGACAGCACTGGAACATGCTGCCCAGGGAGGTTGTGGAGTGTCCTTCTCTAGAGACTTTCAAGACCCACCTGGATCTGTTCCTGTGTGGCATGCCCTGGGTGTTCCTGTGCTGGCAGCGGGGTTGGACTCGATGATCTCCAGAGATTCCTTCCATCCCCTACCATTCTATGATTCTATGACTCCAGAGCTACTTCAGTGTAGAATTGGAGAGTTCTGAATTGTGCTAACAAATTTATTTTTTTTTCTCTAGGAAGAGAAACACTTTCCCTGCTTTCAATTTTCTTCTCAATTAGGGAAATCCACAGGTCAACTTATTCTTGACAAGATATATCATTATTTTATCTTCATGCATTGAGTTGTTGAGAAACTGTTGCAAATCACAGTATTTGTCCACAAATATTTGGAAATTGTCCACAGTATTTGATAGTTTCTTCCTGCCCACAAGGACAGAACCCTATTTTACTCATGTTAGGCATTTCAGTTTTATATGGAGTAATACATGATTAATTGTATTTAAGTACTGAGTGTATTTTGACTACTTTTTATTTGAAGAAAAAATTACAATGAGTTTTCTTACATAATGGATTACTCTTTTTTTCTTGTTAGCTTTGCAATAGGACATTTCTGTTAGGCAGTACAATCTATTACCCTTTTCTCAGATAAATTATTTATGGTAATAGTAAAAAGTATGCTTAATTTTTCTAACGATAAATTAATACAGGTTTCCTAAAGAAGAATAGATATTATTGCCATTGCTAACTTATACCTGTTACTGTGTTGGAAGTGGACACTCAGAAGTAGTACCTGGAAGGCCTGGTTTGAACCATTAAGGTACTGATTAACAGTAGCTATGTCAAGCCAGCTAAGAAAACAGAAATAGAAAAGATTCATGCTCAGACCAGAAGTGCACTGATGGAGTGATGACCAGTAATGATCAGGAAGGAGATATGCAAGACTAGTTCCATAGGTTTATTAATACTGATGAAAGATAAATTGGTTTGCTGTGCAAAATTCAGACCAAAGTTCTTTGAAGTTTTGTAATTATAATTACAAATAATTATATTAACATTCTACCTATAACATGATTGAAATTGAGTATCTTAAGAATCATAGAGAAGACAGTAATTAAATAAAAAGGCTTTTCCAACTATACAAAGCTAAACCTCACCAAGGAATATTTAATTTGTTCCCTTTATTTTCTAACCTCTCAGACCTCAGTTATGCCTTTCATAATAAAGCATGGGACATAATCTGTATGAGTATATCGCTGCTCTGGCCCTGGACAAGAGCTAGCATGGAAACTTAAGGTTTTCCAGCAGTTAGCCTGACACATACTTCACATCTGCATAGAATTTGAAGACCTACTGACCTGAGCAGTCTTATAAACTTCATTAACAGACACCCTCAGGTATGGCTTCTTTCTTGTGCTTCTCTTATGTCCTGCCTCTCTAGCTGTGTCTCTGGAAGCAGATGTCCAGGGAGCCGAAGATGCAATTCCCAACTTGTCCCCTTGATTAGCTACAGCATGGCAAATGCTTTCAGGGTGGCACAAAAACCAAAGGATTCCATGCTCAAAGAAGCACTGTAAGCTTATTCAAAGTGAAACTGCTCTTAGTCACATGAGTGAGAATGTCAATTAGCCTCAAAATACAATTGGGAATTTTGAACTTTGAAAAGGATAAATTGCAAAATTATAAATGGATTAAGTGTATAAATGTATATAAATGTAAATATAGTCTCTTCAACAGCTATTTCATATCATCTATTTATATTGGATCATGCTTTGGCAGAATCTTTTATGATTTTTTTTTTCCCAAAACAGAAGTGCATATGAAGTTTTAAGTAGAACAACTAGTCTCATATTTTGAATTGTGAGGGTGTAATACCCAAGAAGAATAGATTATTATAATCTAAAGGCAAGATTTTTATGCTCCATCTACAGATCTACTGGTATCATTGTTGTGAAGGAAACTTAGGGTTTTGGTAGTCTTTCTTTTGTAGTTCTGCTATGTTCAGTGCTACTTTGATTTATAACTGTGTTAAAATTGTGATGAAAGAAATTACAGGAGACTAGTTTATGTCTATTAGTATTTAAAACATTATTAGAATATTGAGTAACAGTAAAGCAATCTACCTTTAATTTCAAGATGGTCTTAGTAATACATTACAATTCACCCTGATTACATAAACTGGAATAAGCTTGGAGAGAATGAATCAAGAACTATTTAAGATTTACAACAAAACTTTAACTAGACTTTGCATTGTAAGAATATTGAGATTGATAGCCTCAGTAGACTACTGAAATGGAAACAATATGTCATGTGCTATTTGTGTGATGACAAGAGTACAGGTTGTGTCCATTCCATCCCATTTATTTTTACTTACACATACAGAAAAATCTAATATTTATCATGGGCTATATCATTCTGAAGAGAGTTTTCTTTCAGATTTAAAAGAACTCTGAATCAAAACAGTAACCAATGTCTCTTGGTCTTGGCTTGATCTTAGTCATTGGATCAGAGTAGATGTAAATTTCTGCAGTTTTCCTTCAATAGCTTATAACAGTTCCTTTTTTTTTTTTTCTATATTTGTTTTCTTCTTTTTGCCTCCTCTTTTGTCTCTCTACGTTTTTCCTCAAAGATGTGTACACCCTCTTTAGTAATGAAATCTTATCTCCTTTGGGAAATGTTTTTCTATTTATTTTTCTTTTGTCACAGTACAGAAAACCAATGTGGTAATAAAATAACCGAGCAAGCATTCATCTTCAAATCCTAGCTACTGCCTATTTAAAGTAGGGGTCACTGGTATACAAATCAGCCTTACTTTAAATATACAGCATATGTTTCCCAATTTCATCGTACAGCTACCTAGGATAATGCAACTCAACTGTTTTTGTCTCCATGGTTTCCTATTAAAGTACCAATTAAGAGCATAATAAAATAAGTAAATAGTAAAAAAGCTGAAATAGATAAATAAATAATTATATCAAACCAGAATAGTCCCTACTTTTGTTGACACAACAATGTAATTATACATTCCTTTTGATATCACATACTTTACAATTATTTGCATCTGTTAGTAAAATGTTTGCTTTCAAAATAAAAAAAAAAGAGAGATTTATTAAAGTTTGAAGATTAGTAAAACACAAAAACTGAGCACAAGTTAAACAATAGGACAGATTCTAGATTACCATTTTCTTAAGATGACACATTATTTAGCTAAGTTCTTGACATACAGTTATTAAAGTATTCTATTTTTAAGGGTTGCAATATTAACATGACATTAAAGTCAAATACTCTTCTATTGCTCTCCCTGCACGGGGTCAACTGAACACCAAATAGAGTATTTCTACTCCCAAAAAACATTGAAGAATTGTGAATTGTTGAAACATCAGAGATGTCTGTCTTTCAAATTAATTCTAAAAGGATTGGAACTGTATTGAATCACATTTCTATATAGATCCTGGACTTTGTTATTCTTAGCGCGTTGATTAGGGGGTTCTTTTGCTTTTTTTTTTCCCCGGACTTTATTTTAGTAGTGACAAGTCTTGCTGTTAATTAAAAACACTTGGATAATAGGCATTCCTTTGTGAAGGGAGCAAGTTTTCTGATTTACTGAAGGCAATTATACTAAGAATGACAGATAGAACACAATCTTCCAGACCTTACTTCATTTGCTTGTGAAATGAGATCTGCACATAAGCTTTCTGAGAAATATCACCATGTATAAAGCTACTTACAAACTTGTGAGACCCATTATTTTTTTTTTTTTTCTAGATATAATCTACCCACTCAACAGTGGAAATTTACTTTTGTATTAAAGGAGGATTTTTTTCACTGTGAAAATAATCTGCAAATTGGTTTTACAAGAACCATTTTTCTATGTAGATGCTTTAAGTTACAAAAAGATATTTTTACATATTAAGAAATGCAAAATTGATATGCAACTACAGATAATTAATAAAATTGAAAATTTTGTATTTCTGAAGGAAGAAAAAAAACCGCAGCAAAACCATAACCATTTTACAGACCTATTCACTGCTGAGACTTCAGTTATCACTAGGGAAAGCAAAACAACTTGAAAGTAGATGTGATTTTTTTGTGTAAAACTGTATTTCAATACAACCTTATTAAAAAGTACATAACTAATTTAGGTTACTTTCCCCCCTTTGAAAGTTAAGACATTAAGACCCACCTGGATCTGTTCCTAGGTGTCATGCCCTATGTATTCCTGCACTGGCAGAGGGGATAGGACTCAATGATCTCCAGAGGTCCCTTCCAACCCCTATCATTTTACGATTCTATGAAAGCCAGTAAGGGAAAGTCACTGTATCTTGAAAACTGTTGCTTTATCAAGTACTGAGAAAATGTAGCATGACCAATCAACGTGTTTTCAAGAAAAAGGAATAGGTAACCTTGCTCCCACATAAGCACAACGTTGTAGTTTGTTGTGGGGAATAACAGGAGTGGTGAGACAATTAAAACAAATATTAACAAAAATCAAACAGGACTTTATCCATAAATACCAATAAAAATTTCAGGTGCAAACTGAAAACCTCTTTGCTGTAAATAAAAATGACAATGTCCAGGGAGTATCAATCACTGTTACTATTAAGGTCTACCACTCTGATGGTGCTGGAAAACTTGTGACCTTAAGAAATAACGGACAAAATATTTCCTTAAGAGCATCATTCATGTTATTAAACATGCTAATTGGAAGAATGTGTCAGAAATATCTAGTAAAATGCATTTTAGAAAAGGTTGATAAAAGCCACCCTTTTCCCCAACCTTAGATTTAGTTCTGTATATCTGCTATAGGGGAATAGAAGGGTGGATAACTATGTCTATGAGATCAGGGTGATATATACATCAAGGATAATATTATTATGTGATAAATTCACTTCCTAGATACAGTTTGATAAATGAACATGAATCATAGTGCTAGTGCCCAGTAATTCTCAAATATGTTAGATAAAAGTTTTCTATATCAAATAGTCACCAAATCAGTCAGAAAAGATGGTGGTATTTGTACTCTAGATTTAGAAAGAGATGAAGAAATTACAGAAGATTGATGACACAAAATAATCTTTAAAAAACATGGTCCCAAGCAGGTTTATTTTAAGCAGAAAGCAAAACTAGATTTGTAATGAAAGTTCTGATTTTGGAAGACAAAACCTGAAAAAAATTAAATAAGCTAGTGAAACTAGGTGGACCAAGGCACTTAGATACTTAAGTATTAAAACATTTGGAATTTTCCCAAAACAAAAGTGGAAAAACTGCCCAGAAAAAGGGGAAAAAAATATCTTAAATTTATATTTTGAAAATAGAAATTGTAAGAAACAGTGCCAGCTGTAATGCCTCAAGAATTATATTAAGAGCAATCAATGAATTTTAAAGACTAGAGCAAGAGGGAAGTCATTTGCAAGAAAACCAATCACTGAGGAAGCCAAATAAAAACTTCTAATGCAAGTTAGACTATAACTCCAGAAACTGCTCAGCAAAAAAAAAATAAAAAAAATGTATAGCAACATGAAGTGCTCTAAAGTTAAGGTGGAGGAGAGAACCAACCTTAGCATGATTTTCAAGCTTCATGAAAGATTTTAGCAGAGTAATTCCCCATCTTTCCTGCAGTTAATTCTGAAAAAAATGGTAATTGTCCTTACAAGGCATTTGGGGCATAACCACATCCCTCTCAGCCCACACTTCTCAGAGCAGTATCCTCATACATTTTTCTATGAAGTTTTATGGATTTATTCTTGTATGTCTTCTGTTAGATTTAAAACTGAGCTAATTTGCTAAGGGTGCTCTGGATAACTGCTCACCCAATCTAGACTTTACTCACCGGTGTTCTTTACTTTGGATTTACAGTCTACAAACTTGCCCTCACCTGTAATGTGTCAACGTTTGATCTGATGGGAAACCACTGACTTGTATGAAGTAGATATACCACTAACCACCTGTTTTTTACTGCTTGCTGTCATATCACAGGAAAAGGCAAATTCAAAGAGAAGTAGTAGAAGATCTTTTTTTTCTGAAAAAAGCCCAGTTGCTCTGATTTTCTCATTGCACTCTTATCACTTAGTTACATGGCAATGCAATGCATATTATAGGCTTACAATAAAATGGAGCTTTACTATGAAAAATTCCTATTTAATAATTGGATTAATACAAATAAAACAAAATAGAAAAAAAGTTAGATGCAGGGGAAAAGCAGAGAATTTTTTCTGTTGTTATCTAGGTGTGATTTGATGACTTGTATTTTTCATGTGCTTTTGTCGTTTCTCTTTTATGAAAATTTGTTATCAGTGTTGCTTATTTTGTATGTTATGAATAAATGTGTTCATTTGAATTTTTCATTTCACTTGATACAAATTAGGCATAAATTGAGGCAAATAGTTAACATCAAGACAGTCTTTGCCCAAGACTGTAGGAAGTGAGACAAACTTCACATGTGATCAGCATCACTGGCATATTCTTGACTCTACTAAATGGGTAACAGGGTGGATGTCTTTGCTAAGAAAGGCTGGAAGTCACAGGGAGTGTGTCACAACCCTATAAATTTAGTATAATTTATTACCTAAGATGCTTTTGCCTTTATGGCTGGTTCTGAAGTTGACAGAGATATAATTGCCTTAGGTCTGGCTGCACCTTTCACACAAAAGTGCTGATGGCTGCTAAGTCATCTAGGTAGGTGTGAAAAAGACACCCCTTTGTTGCAAGCTGCATTCATCTCTTATATTGCTTTATTTTAAAATGTTGTTTCCTTTCACTGCAGTTTGCTGGTCAAAACAGGAACCTTATGCACTGAGATGCTGCCCACTTCTGCCTGTAGCTACAGCTTCTCTGAGGGCACTTTGTTAGTTGCTCTGGTTTTCTAGCAGCTGCAGCTGCTAATTGTTATTAGTCCTCCTCACCTCTTTACTCAAAATGGTTGCTACTAGAATCACTGAATAAATGATGGGATCATACAGATAAAATGTAATTATTTATCAATGCATTTATTTACTTATTTATTGGAAATAGATCAGAAAGGATGATTTAATCTCAGGATAATCACACACACATGTATGTGTTAATGACTTCTCCTATGGCCTTCGAAAGTATATACAGGTAGCTGCTCTCTAACAGTTCCTCCCTTGTTACTGGCTAACACAATGTGAACTCTGAAAACAGCGCAGGAGCACAGATGGCCCTACAGAGTGTTGTAGTAGGAGTATCAGATGTGGAGTGGCAAGTAAGGCTAGTGGAAACAGAGGGAGAATATTTTCCTTTCCTCTAGCAATACTGGGACAGTCATGTGCCCTTCCTCCGCACATGTCACAGTGGCTAGATGGGTCCTTGATGGTCAGCAGCATATGTTGCACAGTATGAATGAAGAAATTAATGCAGTTACAGGACTTTAATTATTATTATTATTTTCTTATTTTCCTAATGGTGTAATTGATTCCTTAGGAAGAAAACTGGAAATAAGTTATTTATGGCATGGATTAAATTTAATATTTACAACGCAATCACTTGGCACTGGAGGTGGAGTGTGGTACTGGTTGGAAAAAACATGGATGTACCTACTTGAGTTTAGATAAGTAACTCCTCTGATCTGAAATAATCTTGCAATCTGTAACTTTTTGCTTAGGTGTCTGTTTCTGTCTTCCCTGTGACATCAAAATTCTCTTTTCTTTGTACATCTGAGTTAGGGTCTGTGTTTGAGTATACTAGAAGAAATCCACATGTCCCTTGTCTTCTAGAGTTGTTGAAAGATCTTAGAAACAGAAGTCTATCAAATTAATCCCTAAATTCAGTGAGAACAAGTCTTTCTGGTAGTAGTAGAAGTCTTTAAAAAACCCCAAGATGTAAATAATTTCTTCATCTATACACTCTCATGCTTATCACTGCTACTATTAAAGTTATTTTTTAAAGATAAAGGTGTATCTTCTCTGGGTATATCCAGGACTGCAATTACACTTAGTGTTATGCTAATCCAGTTGTTTATAAAAGGAACACCCTCTCCAATGCTATATCCTAAAAGCTGGTCTAAATTGCTCTTCTATTTGTAAGGTATTGTGTAGTTATATCATAATGTGCTCTTTGCTGTTGGTTTAGGAACGCAAGTGGTGCTTAATTGAGGAAAAAAATGATCTGTTTGATCACAAAATCAAAATAATTACTTTTATTATAAATAATAAACTTTTAAAGTTTGTGTAAAGCTAATGAAAATTGCTAAATGATGGCATGACAATTAGCTGTAACACTCATAAATCCAGTCACTTATAAACAGGGAAATTAATAACTAAACACATTCTTATTCTTATGCTGTGTTTGTAGTAAGCAAGCATATTTATTTTGCTAGGCTCTTGAATTGAAAGTTACTTGTCAACTTTTCTCCTTTGTTATCACATTCATTACCAAGAAGCATATCTACATTTGAAGTACAGGTAATTTTTAAAATTATTTCTCTCATGAACATTGGAGTTTATTCCTAGAGTGTGTTTTGCAGTATAATATTGGTTATTTTTTTGCTTCAGAAAAACTTCTAGAGAAATGTGGAGAGCATTAGACATACCATGTCTTCTCTATCCAATAAATATTTTCAGAAACTGTTTCTGTTGCCAGTCTTGTGAAAAAGAGTGAAAATATCTATTCCTTTCTACTTTTCCTCTCCCTAACTTTCTCTGAAAACGGTGTGGATAACTAAAATTTGGTTTAGTCTGAGAGCTATAACTAACAATTGAGATTTTATAATAAATATACACTACCAAAAACATACACAGAGGCAGACCCAGACCACTGAGAACTTCTCAGGTGGCTTTTCAGCTTTTGAAAAGCTTTCCAGCTTTTCAAGAGAGACATTTCTACCACTTAATACTATTTTAACTAGCATTCTTCACAGACTGCAAATAAGGTTTTTTTCAGTTGGTTTATGTTTTTTATAGAATGACTCCCTTTCCACTGGAGCCTCCATCAACCCACCTGTTATAGGGAAGAGTTCAGTGTAGAATGATTGTATACATACATGTGGGTCAGGGGACAAACATTTTACACAAGACAGAATTCCAAATTAGCATAATTCCTGATGGCTAGGGATTTGCATGCAGAATGTAATTTTGTCTAGTCTCTTCTCTGTTCAAAAGAGAAAATATTTTCCTGGTATTTTAGGTGATAGCATGAGGACAAAGCAAATATCAACCCTCCACTCTGCCCGCCCTGGCCAAATTGGCAGAAGCTACTGAACTTTGAAGTGATAAATGCTTATCTACCACAGTGAGCCGTAGTTTTAAGTTGCCAGAAGTAAAGTTGCACCTATGAATGGCTGTTTTCACAAGAGTGGAGAAGATAACTTTGTATTGAATTTAAGTCTGAAGAGCTATGAACCCATTTCAGTATTTCTCCTTTTAACTCAGATACAATGTTCCTGACCACAGGTGCACTTGTTCTGCTCCTGCTTGCTTGAAAGAGAAAGCTTTACTGGGAGTGTATTTCTGGGTTTGTAACCTGGGTTAAAAGCAGATTCTTCTACTCGTATCCCAGCCTGCACTTCAGATACACATCTCTATATGCTACCTCACATCTACCAGTCTGAGTTCCCCTCATGTCAAGAGAATTGTACTTCATAAATTAACTTTCATCCTGGTAATGCTGCAGAAAAATGTTATGTTGTTATTCTAATATTTTCTCTCTCAAATAGAGCTGAAAGGATAAAATTCCAGCAGGGTAATTATTTGTTTGGCTGGAATAATCCTAATTTAGACAGGAATTCAATGGAGTGCTTGTGTCTGATTGAGTGTCTGAGTCTTGGAAATGTGTAATTTTTTCTTGTGTGATTTTTTCTTGTAATCATCTTTGATTCAAAGCAGGTTGTTTCATGAGCAGATTGTGAAAGGATAAAGTCAATTTTATGTGGCACAAATTTGTGACGGAAATCCTTAAATTAAACACATACCTCATCCTCTTATTCATATTAGCATAATTGTAAAATTCCTTTTAATAACTAATGTACTGCAATTTAGTGTTACAGGAAATCAAACTGATGCTGATTTTGATAAATGCTCATTAAAAACAGAGATAAAGATCTATGCTGCTACTATTTTCTTGTACAGTAGCCAAGGATAGTCTAATTTACAATAAATGTCTGTCTTTAGCTGTGTTTTGAAACATTAGTTTATAAGAGTTTAATCTGTTTCTAAAGGGGAAAAAATTACTCTTGACCTAATGATATACTGGCTCAAAGACAACCTGGTCAGAGAAAATTAAGCTTTATTTTAATCTTCATTTATACCCTTTTAAACAAATACAAATCCTTTTATTGAGATAAAGTAACAAATGAAATAATCATGCTGGAACCATTCCTGGATTTAAATACAGAATATTGATTTACATTGTCTTACTTTGCAATCAATCTTTAGCTCTCTTTTTCTTAGTCTTTTGAAGAAACTCCCAAAAGAAATTATTTCCTTTAATTTCCATGTAAAGTTACTGTGTTATATGTGATACGTCATATAAATTCAAAGATGTATTACCTCAAAATACATCAAAGTCTATAAATATTACTAGACATTTGACCCATGTACTTCCTTGCAAATCCACAGGATGGTAGTTACTGAACTTCAGAGATTTTGGAAGCTATTATTCCCAATGACTCAGCAGAGTCAGAATCTTCTGGTGTGACAGAAATTGACAATTAGAAATAGAGAATAGGGAAGTTATTCAATAATTCTACCGAATCTGATGAAATTCTGCAGAAAATAAGACAGCTTGCAGAATTATATGTATGAAAGAAATGTGCAATAGTGTCTAATTAAGAAAAAGAGAGCCCATATGAATATAGCCCACAATTTCGGAATATTAGATTAGAAACATATACAAGTATCTGTAAAGCTTATATTTAACATTTTGTTGCTTCTGTTCTTTTGTTTTTTGGTGGGTTTTTTGGTTTGTTTGTTGTTTTTTTTTGTGGTGGTGGTGGTGGTTTTTTTGTTGTTTGGGTTTTTTATTGTTTTGTTTTGGTTTTTTAAGTTTTTTTTGGAGGGAGGTTGAGGGGACATGGAACACAATATCTTTGAAAACCTTCATTCTTTAAAATAAATTAAAAAAATAAAAATATAAGTTGAATTCCATATTTGGAAAATCACATGGATGCTTTGTTCTTAATTTTTGCTGGTTCAAAATTGACAGAATAGGAACACTGCTATACAATGCTTTTATGCAATAATACATTTTTGTTTGCTTCTTTGGAGCTTATTTCCAACACAAAGTCACTGTGAAAATGCACATTGACTAGAGAGACAAAATGAACAGGAGTTAAAAGTAAACTGATAATGTTTGTGGCCCAAACTAAATAAATACAAAAATACATAATTTTACATTATGTCAAGGTTTAGGGTCAGAGCAGTCTGCTAGACCTATAACAGATGCTCTCTGTTAATCCCTTCCAAAAGAGGAAGAGAAAGGGAGTAGGGGAGAGAGACTTATGAATTAGAAAAGAAAGGTAGAACAGCTTTAATGAAAATATTAATTAAAAAAAAAAGAAATATATATAAACAGATACAAAACGAGTATCAAACCCACCACTACCTCCCCCCATTGACAATTACATCACTGTCACCACTGATGCTGTGGAGCAGGCACTGGGGAGGTCTCAGACTAGACTCAACAGCAGACAGGAACTGGGTTTGGGAGCTGGATTCTGGAACTGGATTCAAGAACACACAAGTTGGGACTGAAGGCAGAATGGACAGAGTCCTCCCTGGATGCTGTCCATTGAAGAAGAGGAGACAGCTTGACCCTTGTGATCATTCAGCTTAATACCAAATGTGACATATATGGGATGGAATCCCTCACTGGTTACTTGGGGGTCACCTGTCCTGTCCACTACTCCCCACAAGTGTAGCCTTTTGCTTCCTGCACCTCACAACATGGTACACAAGATGCAGCAGTAGCCTTGCTCTGCATGCCAATCCTTGATGGTGACTCTAAACATTGGATGCTATCACTGCTAGAAGCAGACACTGGCTGTGAAAACATGCTACTAACATCAGAAACTGCTGTTGCTTAGATGAGACTGAGCTGAAGAATAAAATCAGTGAATATAATTGTTCTGTTTTAACCCAAGCCAGGACACACTGTAAAAAATAAAATTAGCTTTTAAAAAGTATTGCTATTAATATAAACCAGGTTTTCTAATTTTGACAGCTAAAGCCTTTTCAGTCTGCAAAACTTCATAGTATGCAGTTCATGGGCCTTTTTAATTCTCTGTCTACTGGGATTCTTTGCCTCTTCCCCTCTCTAAATGCATCCATGGGGCTGTTGCCAGCTCTCACTGTTGATGGGGACATGGTATCCTTTCAAGATGCAAGGGGAATGGGAAATTGAATGGGTAATGTATGACTCAGAGCTCTAGAAAATTCATACTGATTTTATGTTCAGGCATGAACATTTTTTTCTGTGACTGTATTATCTTGAGTCTTGAAAAGAAGGTCAGAGTCTTGGTGGACAAAAATATAATATCTTCATACATAAAATGATGAAAGGAGATTTTTAGTTCCAGCTTCTTACCAATTCAGGTTGTTTCCATCTTTTCTCTTTCTTAGAGAATGAGATATATAACCATCTTATTTCACACACAGGAAACCAGAGGCACAAGTTCATGTAAATCTAGGTGGAGAATAAGGCTTTTGTAACCTTTAACTCCACCTATGATTATTTTGCTACAACTATTAGCAAGAAAACCAGAAAAATTAGACTACTATAAATTAAGAAAATAACATGTCTTTGGCTAGAATATAACATCTCCTGACTATGTGGGCCTAAAAAATCTTGACTTTTTTCGATAATTTAAGTGAGCTGTAAGATTATTAACTCTGGTATGGGGGCGTCATGAATTTAGAAATGGCTCATGGGAAACTAATAAAATTCTTTATTTAATTTGATGTTTGAACATAGTATAGAAGACCAAAGACATATACCAAGGGTAAGAGCTTAATCCAGCACAAAATAATGTCCGCTGTGGCCATGCTATAAATGTTTGATATGTCCTTGGAGCTATGCAGCCAAGTACTCCATCACAGCTAGAGGCAGGAAGCAGTCCTCGCAGTGTTTCCGTGCTCTGTAATGACTCAGATGGAGACAAGAACAGGATCTGAGTTTCAAAAACTGGTGATGGGGACAAAGGCAGTTTGGAGAATGAAGTGATTTCATCTTGGGAAGATCAATTTGATTACTGCTCCCTCTGATGATCTTCAATACATGACAGCAAAATACACTGAATGGACTGAACTTCTGAATGGACTAATTCTTAAGGCACAAATTATGCCCTGTGAAAAATAGAATCTCTTATGCCACAGATAGCTCTGGAGGAGTAATGGTTGCATACCTTTTCTATATATAATTACAAAGTTTCTGGTGTTTACCTGTGTAGGAATTTCAGGAGCACCCCTCAACCTCAGTGCTAATAAAAATGTGCAGTAAAACATCTGCTGAGGGATTAATTCTGAGTAGTTAATTCTGAGTTCCTAAACTGTCATGGATCTTCAAATAAGCCACTCTGCAGAACTAGATAAGATCCTCAGGAAAAGCTGAAAAACACTTTATGAAGGTATTTATATCTAGTCTAATTTTCAGGTGCAATTAGACGAACAAAAACCCATCAGGCAGTGCAGAACTATTTCTTTTATTTTTAGACAGAGGCGAATATGACCTGCAAAATCCAAACTGAATATGGATTGAGAACAAAGATTTTAAAACTTTGGGGTATGAAAAAGAAGGATTTATGGTTTTGTAGATATAGAAAATGCTCTAGTTCAAAAGCTCCATTTTCCATTACGGATATTTTCAAAGCTTCAGCTCTACTTTTAATTATGAATCTCAGTCCTACTCTTTCAAGCTAATTGTTGCTTTGCATTAGTTTGGGTTATTGGTATTGCTACTTATGAAGAGTAGAATAAGCAGATATTTTAACTGCTGTGAACCAGGTGAGATGTCCTATATTGAATTTATTTAATCTCTCCCACACCCATCTCTTATTCATTGAAACATACCATGAAGATTGATATAGCTTGTCTCTTTTAACTTTTACCTATTTTCTGTCTCAGAGACTGTCCTGTTTTTCCTCTTTTATTTTTCTGTGTCTCTGGTTACCTGTTAATCATGTTTCATGGTACAGGAAATAATGGGATGCAGATAAACCTTTTGAATGAAGTTATATTAAATGTCAGACTCTGGCAGAACTTCCACAATTATGACCAATATGTGTTACAGCCCCCCTTATAGGTCAAATTGTTCAGAAACCTTTAGCAGGGCATCTGTTACAGCTGTACTGGGACGGCAGACAGGGGAGACTCTCAGTCTGTCCTTCCTGGACTTCCCTTGTACTGTCTCCCAAGGCCCTCTACTTTTTCTGTCCCCTGTTTTTCCTCTCTTTCTTATAAATTAGTGATTGATTTTTATTTCACTCTAAGGCAGTCGATGACTCAAATAAGTAAAATATGACTGAAATACCTTTCAAGACCCCATTATTCAGCTTGACATCTGAACATATAGTGTCAAATTAATTTTAAAATATTCATAGAATCATAGAATCATTAAGGTTGGAAACAGCCTTCAAGATCCTCAAGTCCAATCGTCTACTAAATATTATCAAGAACACTAAACTATGTCCTGAAGTGCCACATCTAGACATTTTTTAAACACCTCCAGGGATGGTGACTCCACTACTTGCCTGGGCAGCCTGTTCCAATGCTTCACAACTCTCTCAGGAAAAAAAATTTTCCTGACATCCAACCTAAACCTCCTCTGGTGCAACTTAAGCCCATTTCCTCTTGTCGTATCACTAGTCATCTGGGAGAAGAGACCAACACCCATCTCACTACAACATCCTTTCTGGTAGTTGTAGAGAGAGATAAGGTCTCCTCTCAGTCTTTTCTCCAAACTAAACAACCCCAGGTGACTCAGGTGCTCCTCATAAGACATTTTCTTCAGACCCTTTATCAGCTTCATTGCTCTTTGAACTTGGTCCATCACCTCAATGTCTTTTTTATACTGCAGCGCCCAAAACTTAACACAGTAGTCAAGGTGCAGCCTCACCAGTGCCAAGTACAGGATCATGATCACTTCTCTACTCCTGATGGACACACTGTTTTTGATACAGTCCAGGATGTTGTTGGCCTTCTTGGCCACCTGGGCACACTGCTGGCTCATTTTCAGCTGGCCTCCCACCAGCAGCCCCAGGTCCTTTTCTGCCATGCAGCTTTTTTTGTCATTCCAATATTCAAAAAGGGCAAAAAGGAGGACCCGGGTAACTATAGACCAGTCAGCCTCACCTCCGTCCCTGGAAAGGTGATGGAACAGCTTGTTCTTGCCACCATCTCAAAGAACGTGGAGGAAAG
>WUAM01000287.1:2217778-2228385 GCA_024336885.1 Actenoides hombroni
GAGTGGCTGATACACTGGAAGGCTGTGCTGCCATCCAGCGAGATCTGGACAGGCTGGAGAGCTGGGCAAAGGGGAACAAAATGAGTTCAACAAGGATAAATTTAGAGTCCTACACCTGGGGAGGAATAATCCCATACACCAGTACAGGTTAGGGGTTGACCCGCTGGAAAGCAGCTCCGTGGAGAGAGACATTGGCATCCTGGTGGACAATAAGTTATCCATGGGACAGCAATGTTCCCCTGTAGCCAAGAAGGCCAATGGTATCCTGGGGTGCATAAAGAAGAGTGTGGGCAGAAGGTTAATGGAGGTTTTCCTCCCACTCTACTCTGCCCTGGTGAGGCCACATCTGGACAATTTTGTTCAGTTCTGGGATTCCCAGTTCAAGAGAGACAGGGAACTACTGGAAGGAGTCTAATGGAGAACTATGAAGATGATTAAGAGATGGGAACATCTCTCTTATGAAGAAAGGCTGAGATTCCTGGGGCTGTTTAGCCTGGAAAAGAGAAGACTGAGGGGGGATCTTATCAATGTTTACAAATATCTGACGGTGGGTGTCAAGTAGAAGGGGCCGGTCTCTTTTCAATTGTGCCCTGTTGTAGGACAAGAGGTAATGCTAGCAAGTTGAAACACAGGAAGTTCCACCTCAACATGAGGAAAAACTTCTTTACTGTGAGGGTGATGGAGCACTGGAACAGACTGCACAGACTACCCCTACCATTCTATGACTCTATGATTCTATGATTCTATTCTATGATTCTATGACTAGATAATATAGTTGGCTTTCTGGAGTAGCATGCAAAGTATGTCACTTGTTGTAGCCTGGCTCACCTGGTAGGGAGCCAGTTTATTTACCTTTGTTTTGCCACTCAGAGTGTCCAGTTATCCATTTATTAATACATTAACATGGAATGGACATCTTTGAACAGCTTGATTAAAGCTTAAATTCCCACTTGAACTCTGGAATATACAGAGAGATACAGAAAAACCTACCCCTTCAGTCCTGCATGGACCAGTCAGTTATTATTTAAAAAACCCATAAGTGATAAGTGCTGGTAGAAATTGTACAACTGGATGATAGGAGCTCTGAAAAACTTTTGGAGAAGAGAGTCACACTTTAGGCTCCTGTGTATAATTGGGGGGGGGGGGGAAAAAAAAAAAAAAAAAAAAAAGAAAAAAAAAAAAAAAAAAAGAAGTGTAGGATTAACTGAACTTTAATCACCAGTAGAGCACTAATGCAAAAATAGCTAGAGCTGTTGAAAGAGAGTCACAGGACTAAACAAAGCTGCATAATGATGATAGGGTATGGTGGGAAGATACTCTTCAGATGATATTAGGCCAAATAAATACGTTCAGTACATAGACAATGAAGCATTTACCTCAAAAAAACCCTGCAAATACATCTGAAGCATGTCATATCTCCAACTGAAAATAGAGGGAATTACCTGGAATGACTGCATTTTCACAAGTGGAAACATCAGATACATGCTGATTAGTGGTAGGAAGGATGTGTCAAATTATGACACAGGAACATAAAAGCAGAATAAAAGATCTCTAACTTTTAAAGAAGACATCTCTAAAGACAACCAGAAAAATTACTAGTTTTTGTTACAGTGGTGTCTTCAGTGTTAACTTGTAATTCTTCTTGATACAGTTTCTCTCTCAGCTGCTGAAAAACCTTAATGAGGCCACACTCAGGATGGTAGATCCTAGGCAATGTATTCAAAGATTTTCTTCTACAGCTTCCCCTGTTGCTATCTGCCCCATAAAATGAGTCCACATGAGGAAAGTAAATCCAAATTTCTTGTATGCTGTTGTAAAATACTGCCTTGAAGTAGCTGCCTGGTATGAGATGGTTACTAAGAATGTTTTGTAAAATTTCTTGTTGGTTCATTTCTCATAGCAATGTGAGAAATTGCAAAGCAGTATGAAAATGTTTGTTGGTTAAGTCTTATATAAACACTGCATTTTACAGTATTCCTCACAATAAATGAGACTATCATGCCTTTGGGGGTTCTGGCTGCTTCTTGTACAATGTGCTGAAAATGGGGAATATAAAATATGTTGTTGCTTATTGTGGGGGTTTTTTTTGTGATCACAATTTTTTATTTTATTTCAATTTTCTAGAAATAGATTTGAAGTAGTAAGACACAGTAAAGTGTTAAGATCTTTTTTAGCAGTGATTGCAAAATTAATGTTTTTAAGTTTTAAAAAAGAGTTAAGAAAGAAAAAAAACAACTTCAGTATCACACAAAATACTACTTTCTCTCCAGATCAGATATAGTCAAGGGGAAGCAGAGCTTTTCCTTCACTTTGCTTCAGAATGTGCCCTAATAAGAAATCCTAATTCCTTTAGAAATCACAAAGTAGAGAACACTGTGTGCTGAAGTTTCTAAAGGAAACAACTCTTTTCCAGTCCACTAGAGTTTTATTACTGTTTTGCTTTTACCTTCAGTGAAGCAGCCTTCTTAATGAGAATCAGGCAACCGATAGTGAAACTGAAGTTATATTGGATCTGACCTTTATTGTCATGAGGGAAGACAGGTAACAGACAATGCTAGACAAATGGGGCAGAACAGTCATGATGAGTATGGAACTAGTTATATTATTAACCTATGAATTTCTTATAATTCCTTCTGAATCCTTCTGCTTTCCACATGAACATGGGCAGATGTAATGCATTAAGTCTAAACAGAAAGTACATAAGATCTTATATTGAATGGCTGGAACGGTCTGCTTCCATATCTGTTTTTTTGTGAAGAATTTGTTATTTCTGCTTCTGAATTGTAGTCAGTAGGTCAACTCTGAGATCTTCAAGTCTGAAACTCTGGTGTGTTGTTTAAAGCTGTCTGTTTTGCTGTTCCTCCAGGCATTCTATAAACATAGTAGATGTATGATTACTTCTGTGATTGGGAAATTGAACAAATTGAACAAATTCTTGCCAAAGAGGGGAGTCATTCTCTTCCTGAAAATATTGAAGAGGATGTGATAAAAATACAGACCTTTCTGTTGTGAGTAAACTATCTTCAAGTGACCATGTTTTTTCTACTCTGTATCATTGATATATGTTTTTACCTAAAATTAATTTCAAAAAGTAAGCTGATCAAGCCAGAATGCTTTTAATGCATTATAGACATTAATCAAGGTATAATGTAAATAAAGATAGTCACTCTTGGCTTTATAGTGAAGCAAGAGACACAGGTACCTACCAGCAGATTAGTTATATCATCCTGTTACTGCTGTAGGGCTAGACATAATCAAAGTGTAGGCGTTAAAACTTAGGGCACATGAAATCTCAAGAAGTTAAATTCTATGGTTCGTACAGAATTTTTGCTTACACAACTCTGCTTTTGAAGCCATTACTTACACCTATACTATCAGCAATTCAGAAAGGAGAGATGTAACTGCATTTCATAAATAATTATTTTCTTTTTACTTTTTTCTGTGTTGTAGTTGTGGACATGACCTCCCAGAATATCAGGCCTGGATACTTTGTGTGATACAAGCTGCATTTTGCTTAGTCATTACACTTTCTTAAACTGTCATCTTGGACTTTGTTGTGATGAATGGACAAACCAGCAATGTCATTTTTCTGACAGTATTAATTCTCCATTTCCCTGGCTCTACTACTTCACTAAATATCAGAACCATTTGTCAATTTAGATAAACATGCACAGAAATATTTGTGCAATTATTTTTCACTGGACAGTGAAAGATTATTGATCTCAATGCATTCTTTTTGATTCCTGGTACTAACTTCTGATGACAAAGTGTTGTACTGTTTTCTGTAGCTACCTGTATTGCCTGGGTCTGTTTTGTATTTGAATACTGTCCAAATTTCCATTTTAACAATTCCAATGACAGCATAAGGAGTTTATAAGGATAATTTCTTGCACACTTGACTGTATAAATCTCAAATCAAGTTTATCAGTTACTCTACCCTGTGTATTAAGAACTTTTTTTCCTCTGTGTTCTTAAAAACCTTAAGAAAGAGCCATGTGATTGGAGGAACTATAGACAGTCCTAGGTACCTTGCACATCTCTCAGTCTTAAAGCTTCTATACTTGTAATTGCTTGGACACATGCTGTTTCTGATTTAACAAATTTCTTTTATTGTCTTTAGCACTAGGTTACCAAAATCAAGATTATCAATCAGTAAGGTGCCTGGATACATAGTATGTTTCCTTTTGTCATCATGGCTATGTTTTATTTCTCCATATGTTAGCAAGGAGGTAGTTTTAAAAGTAGAAATTAATGAACTAAAGAGGTGAATGAAGGCTAAAATGGTACTTTGATCTGTACTTTATATTGATTTACCTACCTGATATGGAAAAGTCTTCATGAAATCTTTAATCTTCACTGTTTAGCTAAACAGATGTAACTGTTCAAACCTACAGTAAAAGTGTGCATATTAAAAGGTGCAGAGAAATTCAGCAATATCATGTGACAATCAGTAGCATAAGATGAATGTACAAAACTCAACATCCAATTTTTATTTCAAGAGCCATCTGAGAAGAGATCTATTAAGCTTCAGAAAAAAAAAAAAAAGCCTGATTCAGATTCTTTTACCTTCTTTAGAGTATCAGTTGCCACCGGCTCATAATTACATTTAGGAATAAGTAATCAGTTTAATGATTGGCCAGATAATGTAATTTTCATTTTCTATATCCTAGATAACTCTCAGACAGAAATTTATGAAAATTAATTTTCTTCTGCAGGAGATTCCAAATCATTTACATACCTGGTTTAGATTCTAGTGGCAACAGATTCTTATGCATCATTGTTTTTTCATGATAACCCTCAGCAAACAGTATTTGTCAAATATAAAAATAGGACATAATCCTATGGTGAAAGGAAGATAAAATAGATGACTACTGATGTTATTTTTCAATTTCTAAATATTACAGTTGTGAACCACTATGTATCAGTAATGGATATGGAAATAATCTGGAGTTCATTTTCAGAGAAAAAACCCCAAGAAAAATCCATAGATGAAAATTCATTCTCTTTCAATGAAAACCAGGTAGAAAAAACTTCAGTAAAAGAGTGAGTATGAAATGTACTAGTCTTTCTGTAATCAACAGGGACTTGGCTTTTATATGTCTAAAAGCCAGACTGTTCTAGCATTTTATGGAGTAAAAGGTCAAACAGTAGACCTCCTGCTTTTGATAGAGGATATAATATTCCTCGTTCAAGCCCAGTAAGCACAAATGACAAGTATGGCAGAAAAATGTTCTTGTCTCATGTTTCTCCCCCCTAACCTGCAGCATAAGAAGGGTAAAGAATAATAAAACATATGCTTAGTTTTGTTCTAACTCATATATAACAAAGGAGTTAGTAGTTAAATTGTGAAAATCATATTGCCATAGCTCTCAGACACTAAGTGAATTTAAAAATACAGTAGAAAAAAATTCCTTAAAATGTTTTTCCTGTAGATGTATAGTTTAGGAGATCTGAAAGATAATTTTCAAAACCTCATTTTTAGTGCTCATTGTAAGAAAAAATTATTTTGCATACACTTCCATGAAACGTATTTAGATGATCATTTTTCATTCAGCCATAGACTAAACCAATCAGAACTATTTTGAAGTTAGGATCCTAGGTGACAATAGTAAAGAGCACTAAATTTTTTATCCATTTTGCAGACTGAATTGGTTCCAGAATGCTGTCATTATCTGAAGAGACAAAGCATCCAAACGAAGAATACACTTTTCATTTGTATGTATGAAATAAGTACAGTGTTCTGAAAGAACCTGATGATTATATCACTTATGGGAATCAAAGAACTCATCATTTGAGAAAATGACTCCATTATATGTCCAGCTCATTAAAAAAATATCTTCTCTCTGTGTCTTTTGTGGTGATATTTTAATACAGAAATGAATGCTCGTAAATCAAGAGATTTATATTTTAAATTTACTATGAATTTTTCATTCGCATTTAAATTCAAGTGTAAACATTTGCTGTGTTGCGTGTAATACACAAAGGAGTTGAGCTTTGAAAGTATTTCTTCTTTTACTTGTTTTCTTTAATCTCAGTGAATTTACCATTCAAAGGCTAAATCTATGCCGTGGATTAGGCAGATATGACCTGTGATATAATAGCAGCCCTTTACAGCTACCTGAAAGGAGGTTGTAGTGAGGCAAATGTTGGCCTCTTCTCCCTAGTAACTAGACATCTGAGTCTATAGGGGATTCTCAAGTATTTCAGCTGCTCTGATTCTACAGTATGCACACAAGATATTGCTATTGGACAATCTACAATCCTGGGGACATAACTATTGCAAATTGAAAGAAAACACTTCCTGCTATCATAAAGCATCTCAAATGTCATTTATATCAGTGTTTTATAACAGAGCACATCTCTGTGCTGATTGCAAACAGAACTGTGTGACATACAAGGAATGGCAGCTTGAGATATCTAAGTGATATTTTCCATATCCTTTAGTAACTGCTTCTGTAAAATGATCTCCCATATCATAAAATTATGTATGCAAACAGACAGCAATCAAACAGTCAAAATCTTAATGGAAAATACATTCTAGGTTTTTGAGAGATGCTAATAGAGGCAACCATGTCAATGAGAAGAGTTTGAAACTGTCTGAAATTCAGTGACTAGAGAGCCCTATCTCCTCTAGGACTTTGAAAATTTAGGTATTAATTCAAATATTTCCTTTCTTTTTTTTTTATGCCATTGAAATGAGAACAGTGAATAATTTTCCAACAGAGGAACTATTAGACTATTTGCATGTTTTAATATTGTGCTGCCTAATACTACATCTAATGTTGCACCTGGAATACTAATACAAAAATTCCACATTAATTTATGTCTTTATTAGGTTATGTCATATCTTCATAATGTGTAAATCATTACTTATCTTAGTAGGCCATATGTCAGGTAGTATGCAAAAGAAAACAACTGAAAAATGATTATAGGTCTTTATCAGTGAAAGACAAAACTGATTTATTGTTGTCAAAAGCTGACTACTCCATCTTCACAAGTAGAGAAGACTGTTGCATAGTCACGTCAAACTCCATGTTTTCAAGAATTTTTAACAATGCAGTGCCTAACTGCTTTTGAAACTACTGTTAGAGATCTTCAAAATTTCATTGTGAATGTACTTGCTCATCAACTGACACTTAAGCTTGGATTCACAGAAGTTTGAATTGAAAATACAAAACATCTAAATTACATGTCTGTAAAATTTACCACATATTTGCTTGGTTAAACTTCTAAGTAAGATCTGAAAAGTATTCATTTTGTTCCAGTTCAGAGTCCTATCCAATACAGAATGAATTAATTTCATATAGGAGATGAATAGAGTTTTAATGCTAACTAGCATTTCCTTTAATGTTTCTTATCTTGTGTTTATATTAGTGTATTTCATGTTAGTGCATTTTGTGTTTTGCTTACATGTTGTTGAAAATTTTGCAGTCAACACTGCCTTCATTTCAGTGGAAACCTGGGATAAAGCAGAGACATCAAATCCAGAAACAGATATGGGAACCAGAATATTTTTTAAGAAATAAAAAGATATTGCAAACAAATAAGATGGAAAGTGTCAAATGAAATTATAATGTGTACCAATAAAAAAAATTCTGTGTGAATAATATCCATTCTTCTATTACAGACATAATTAAGATTATATATATATATATGCAAGAATATCCACACCCAGACTACACTATTCTTTCAATTGTCATTACTTAAGACAGCAATCCACCTGAAGTACAACAATAACAGGACAACCCTTTTTTTTTATTATTATTTCCCTGAAGCAGCAGGAATGCTGTTCTTAATTCTGAGATCCAACTGAAAAACACTCAAGCATCTAAAGGACAAAAGGGTGAAAAGATAGCATTTTCTAGTGATTCAGATGATTACTTTGACCAATAAAATTCAGGTAACAGTTTTAGACTATAACATTAGCCTCTTGACACTGAAAAGCATTTTTCATTATTATTGTTATGATCATGCCTAGTTGTAAATGGTATTCACCACCACTATTCAAATTAATCATCTTCAGGGAACATACCAATAAAGCAGTAATGTCAATTAATTAATAAAATTAAACACAATACCTTATTGTGGATATTTCATCAAACTAGTGTTCTGTTTATTACTGTTTCACTAACAGCTGTTGAGCATTAAGAATGCTTGAGAGCCTTCATTTTGTGATTTTAAGCGGTATAATATTTGTCTGTGCAATAGCCAAGTACTTTGCACGTATCTCAAAATAGATGACTGCAATGTTAATTTGATAACAGTCAGACAGCAATATGCACAAACTAGTACAGTGAGTTAGCTGGGGTACTGAAATACAAAAATAATAATAAAATTATTTTAGGAAACAGCTGTTACTATTGCTTTACTTGGATAAATAAATAATTTACTGAGTATTTTTTTTTAGTTATTTTGAAAAAATGTTCATTCTATCATGGTCTTTCTCACAGAAACCATTAAAGGATTCTCAAAAAGCAGAAGCAGAGAATCAAAGATGTCAGAAAATGCTTGGGAAAAGATATTTTATTAGATCTTGACTGTCATTATTTACTGTACCTAAAATTCTCTAAAGTTCTAAGCTCCCACTGGAATTACCATATACAAGTTCAAAGGTTTACAAGGTGTTTAAATGACTGGACCTCATTCTTTTTGTGATGTGCGAGGCTTAAAAAGTTGCTAGGAATTTTACAAATTCAAAATATTAACATCAAATATAGGATTTTTTTAACAGTCTTTTATAAATAGGATGTTTCACGATTCTGTGTTCTACTTATGTTACATTTCATCTTCTTTTTGAAAAAAAAAAAAAATAAATATTTCTTCAGACATAACTATTTCAGCTGGTGGGTAAGGGAAACTCTTCTACCAAGTAGTACTGATGGACAAAAGAGTAGTCATCAGTTGTGCCACTGCATTGGCAATTTAGACGGAATGAGCCACTGAGCTACAGCTGTGATGTAAAAAGCAGTCTGACTCCTCTTTAATGAACAATACTCACCTGAAATCCTTACTTGTTCGTAAAGTCAGTAATGTCATAAGAACGTAAGAATATAAGAGGAAGGAAATCTCTGAATAACTGAAAGGCTGACTTCTAAGGGACAATTTACAAAGCTTAGTATACATACATCAGGTATTAGAGAAGGAGTTATATTTGTGAAGAATCTCAGACATTAAAAGCAAACCTGAGTAAAATATAGACATCAGGATAAGGAACATAACCAGGTATTGATGTTTTTTCTTAGTGAGAGCTCTACTTAATTTCAAGCAATACCTTCCTGCTCTTTGCTGAAGGTTAAAGAACAGTAGATTAATTTCTAGCTCCTTTCCTGAAGGTCTTATCTTCTTAAGTTTGTTAGCAGCAATTAGATAGTCTAAAGGAAATTAGCTCTACACTGGTAGTGCTTTACAAATAAGAAATCAATAATAATTACTTTGCACATCAAAAGAATTAGATTGGTAACAGTTAAAACTTTTCATTTGATAATATTGTAAAATGAATAAAGGTCTAGTCAAATGATTGCAGCATTAAATATAATAGATTCATTCTGAATGGTTGAAACCAAGATGGCATACGCAAAACTTGTTCTCATTTGCTTGTTACTCTTATTGTTGCATGAAAAAATGTAACTAAGAACATCTATGTTAAATCACTTCCAAAACAGCAGGAGAAACACTGGATGCCAGTAGTTTGCTGCAAAAAACTGGAAAGGACCTCTGGCATATCTTTAATAGGTTCATAATTTCAGTCATCTTTGTAAGTGGCTTCAGGTAGAAGAACTGATTTATGTTATTTGATACCATCTCCCAGCACATGCCTTTATCCATCCTTCCAGCAGAGGAGATTGTGAGATGAAATTATTTCCCTGACAGAAAGAAGTCTTGAAGAATATTAGAGAAAGTGTCATGGCAGAAATTTTAAGGAAAGAGGGATATGCCAACTCCCAACATGTAGGCGGAATGAATGTAGATGGATAGAGACAGAGTGTGACCAAAGACAGGAAAGAAAGAAAAATGAAACACATCATATTCCCTGGTGGATATGAACTTCTATTATGGGAGCAAAGGCAATATTCAACTCATTTTCATCAATGAATAATAATCATGAGAAAAAGGATTACTTGGAAAGACAGGATGGGACACACACAGAACTGCTGGTATGTGGAGTGAGAAGAAAGATAAAGACCCTCAAGCAGACAAAGTATATGAAACAGTGACAAGAAAGGGGTTAGTTCTGGAAAGTGTACAAAGCCCATAGCAAGAAAAGGAAAGAGTAGTGAGGGAAAAGAGAGAAGGATACCACTCGGGGAGAGTGACTGTAAATAAGAAACTATGGAAAGGAGTCAGAGACATGGAGTTGCAGCCTGTCCCTAGGGAACAAGGTTGTAAATTCAGGAAGTGTGTGAGTAATTAAAGTGTCTGACATGAGTGTGGTCAGCTTATAACAGCAGTAACATGAGCCTGACTTCTGTGCAATGCTCTCTGACATAGAATAACTCTTTTTCAGGACTTGTACTCTTCCTAAACTGTGGCGATTGATAAGAGTAGGACAGAAATAGTTGTTAGCTAGAAGTAGTTATGCTAAGGCCTGCAAGGCCGAAAAACAGCCA
>WUAM01000287.1:2230746-2279663 GCA_024336885.1 Actenoides hombroni
CAAGGCTAAACAGTCCCAGATCCTTCAGCCTTTCCTCATAAGACACATGCTCCAAACCCTTTACTAGCTTTGTAGCCAGCTTCTGTACCCTCGCCAGCATCACTTAGACCTAGAAACCAGGACTTCCAGAGAATGAATGTAGTGCTGATGGGCTGCACCTTGTCACTTTGAGAAGCAATTGCTCTTCCAACAGTCTGCTGTATCTTGGAAGTCATGCCTTCCAAATTCAGCATGGAAAATAGCAGTGTGGAAAACCTGGCAGAATTCTGAGATACCTCATTAAAAAGTGAAGAAGTATTTGTGAAATCCAATTTGTTGGAAAACCTGAGGCTTGGGACCGATTACTACTTGCAGATCTTATGAAGGTGAACAGTTTCAAGTGACAGGTTAGCAGAGTTCAGATATTTGTTTTTCTAAAGGTGGCATTGTACAGATATAATTGGAACAAGGAATCCTTCATAGAGTCATATCAAAATCATAAGCTGATCACTGTACAATTTTCTTGATACCTGACTTCTTGTGATGTGAAAATATTCTTCACTCCTCAGTATTACTGTAAATTGTTGTTACTTTCCTGTGTACATGATCTCAATGTCCTTCTTGAACAGAGGGGCCCAAAACTGGACACAGTATTCGAGGTGTGGCCTCACCAAAGCCAAGTACAGAGGAATGATCACCTCCCTGCTCCTGCTGACCACACTATTCCTGATACAAGCCAGGATGCCGTCGGCCTTCTTGGCCACCTGGGCACACTGCTGTCACATGTTCAGGTGGCTGTCAATCAACACCCCCAGGTCCTTCTCTGCCTGGCAACTCTTCAGACACTCCTCCCCAAGCCTGTAACACTGCTGGGGGTTGTTGTGGCCCAAGTGCAGGACCCAGCATTTGACCTTATTGAAGTTCATAAAATTGGCCTTGACCCAGCAATCCAGCCTATCTAGATCCCTTTGCAGAGCTTCCCTACTCTCAAGCAGATCTACACTTCCTCCCAGCTCGGTGTCATCTGCAAATTTACCATGGGTGCACTCTATGCCCTCATCCAAATCATTGATGAAGATGTTAAACAGGAGTGGCCCCAGTACTGAGCCCTGGGGCACACCACTTGTGACTGGCAGCCAACTGGATTTCACTCCATTGACCACAACTCTTTGGACTCATCCATCTAACTGTTTTTTCACCCAGGAAAGTGTATGACTGTCCAAGTCAAGAGCAGTCAATTTCCTTAATAGAACTCTGTGGAAAATGGTGTCAAATACCTTGCTAAAGTCAAGGTAGATAACATCCACAGTCTTGCCTTCATCCAACCCGTGGGTCACCTTGTCATAAAAGGAGATCAGATTTGTTAAACAGGACCTGCCCTTCATAAACCCGTGTTGACTGGGCCTGATCACCTGGTTGTCCTTCATGTGCTGCATAACAGAACCCAGGATGATCTGCTCAGTCAGCTTTCCTGGTACCGAAGTCAAACTGACAGGCCTGTAGTTCTCTGGATCAACCTTCCATCCCTTCTTACATATGGGTGTTATGTTGGCAGATTTCCAATCTGCTGGTACCTCCCCAATCAGCCAGGACTGCTGATAAATAATGGACAGTAGGCTTGTGAGCACACCTCCCAGTTGTCTCAACACTCTAGGATGTAACCCATCCAGCCCCATAGATTTATTTACATTGATATTGAGGGGCGTGTCATGGACCATCTCCTCCTGAATTGTAGGGGGGTCATTTTGTTCCTGGCCTCTGTCTCTTGGCTTGGGGGAGTGACTTTCCCCAGTGCAAGTGTTTCCATTACTAAATACTGAGGCAAAGAAGGCATTAAGCACCTCAGCCTTCTCCTCATCTTTTATCATCATATTTCCTTCTGAATCTAGTAGGGGATGGAGGCCCTCCTTGGCCTTTCTTTTTATATTTGTGTATTTCTTTATAGAAATTTTTCTTATTGCTCTTCACCTCTAAAGCCAGACTAAGTTCTAGTTCAGCTTTCATCCTTCTAATTATTTCTCTGCATGACTTGACAACATTCTTATACTCATCTTATGCTCATATACACTTATATATACAATATATATCAAATGTTTAAGATGTGATTCTGCCTCTAGTAGAAGAGGACACTAGAGAAGAGTTCAACATTGTATCATAAAAAGTCTTCACATGATAAATTACTATGTCCTTAATCTTTATTAAAGATGACTCAGAGTAAAGCCAATGCAGCCGCTTTTGATTTTTTGCATACTGTCCTGATAACTTAGTAGAGGAAGTGCAGGTTATCCACTTCTGCCAGATGAAAACATATGATATAAATGATACCATAATATATATGAGGAATGGGGACAATGAAGACTGAGGGACACTGTTGGACACTGTTAAGATGTAATTGTAAATGTCTGAGAAGGAAAAAAAATCCAAAGCAAAAACTTATAAACAGGGGAAACCAACAGCTAGAGATCAGTTAAAGAATAACCATCTTGGAGTTGTATCAATCAACTCTTTCACACATAAAAAGAACATTAAAATTAATATACTGAAGAAAACCACATGCAAAATTAATAGAAACCTTCATTTGAAATGAATATGTCTAAGGAAGTACACTGATTGCTCAAGCTGGCAGAAAGAACTGAATAATCTCTGGAACCTTCTATATGTATTTTAATGAATCTTTTCAGAGATTTTGGAAAATGAGATTTCCAGTTCAGTGAGAACTTGATCAGTTCTTAAAAATCTCAAGATGTGTATTTCAGTTGAAGGCAATTATCAATAGATCAGTGTATAAATTTGGATTAACTACCTTTACAACTAATTCACGTAATGTCATGTCCATGTTTATGTGAGGGGGAACATGGATTCACAGACTTTTAAGATTTGAAAATTTACAGAAGAGAGTGACTATCCATGTAAACAGGGTTTCAGGCAAACCCCTGAATGATATATTTCTAAATTAAGGATTTTCAAAAAGAGGAGAAAGTAATACTTAAAAAGAATAAAAATATTCATACAAGTGTAACTGATTCTGTACTTATCGACAAAGAAAACAAATACAATTTTGTTTGCTGTTAAGATCTGACCATAAAAACTTTTGACTTGACAAAAAAAGAAAAAAGTGCAAAAGCAGCCAATATTAGCATTTGCAGACATTGGTTCTTAAAGAAGTTAACTACTTATAAATATATTAGGATAAATACCAAATTTGTGTGCCAACTAACTCAGGCTTGCTTACTCTCAGTTCTAACTGTCAAGGCAGCAGAGTAAGATGGTCTACTAGTTAATCTTCTCAAATTCCTCAAATGTATTTTGTAAGCCATTCAGGGATTGTGTGCAACTCAGAACATTTTCAGTCTTATCTTTCCAGAAATCTCTTTTATATTTCTATCTGTAACATATTTCCCTGCACTAGTATATTATCTTGGCAGATTAGACATTGTTTGTGACTAGTCTCCAGATACCAAAACAGTAAAAGCAGTTATAGCTTCCCACATTGGATAAACATCAAAGGTTATCATTTTCACACCTCTGGATGTGTTTTAAATGTATGTAATTCTTCACAAACAAGTGTTCCATTCTAATCTGCTCATGTACAAGCTATTTTGTAGGCATTTTATCACTCCATGATGTCACTCAGAACAAAGCAAATAATCCAATAAAAGATGGTCTCTCTCAATCCATTTCCAGTGAAATCCTGCTGGACTCACTGCAATTGAGAATGATGCACATGGTACTTGCATCACTGATATTCAGGTGTTCTCACCAAGTCTGTTATCTGACAGCTCACCATCTGAATACTCACTTTACAGCCACTTACAGGAATTGAGTCATTGGTAGGAGAGATATGTGAGGAAAGAAACAAACAACTATGGGCATATAAGGAATTTTGGACTGCTACTCTGACAGTGAAGTTTGTGAGCAGAATAAAGTTATGGGTCTGTGCATTCTGAAGGTGCAAGTGCAATGCACATGCTCAATGTACTCTATTTTAGTGATCTCCAGTAGCCCATTTCACTGTGTATTTTGTTGTTTATCATTGTGCATTTACATATATACTGGTTTTATGGGGCAGGTAGGAAATTCATTGATCAGAAATGGTGTATTGGGTTTGCAGAAGACATTTTATTCAAGGAGTCAGTGATCTTGAGAAGGCCATGTCTGCACTATTGGGGCTCTCTGTTCTTATGTATAGAATATAAGCTCCATAAGGAAAATAAAAAATAAAAAACAACACTAAAGTGAATGTAGGTATTAAAATGTTCCAATGTATTATATATTCTAATATCACAAAGGTACCTGTTGTGCTTTGATTCCCTAGTGCTGCAAAGGAATCCCTGTGATTTGGAGAACCAGTGCTGTAAATTATTACACGTTTATTTCCCTAATACTGTGGAAGACATTGATACTTCAGCACAAAAAATTAATACCGATCTTTTTCTAGTGATGGTCTCAGAGCTTAAAAATGAGGAAACTTTACGTTTTCATGACTTGAAACAAACTGAATTATCAGTGGTTAAAACAAAACCCAATCTCTTTAAGTGCATAATCTTTCCTCAGAAGTCATTCCAGTCCCCAGACATAATTGCTGAAGGACAATTTTCAGTCTCAGTTTTCTCTAGTGTGCTCTGAATTCATGGTTGATATTGATAAAGCATTTTAGAGATTTAAAATTTAAAAAAAAAAAAAGACAATGCAAAACAGTGTATAAACATTAAATACCATTAATATTTTGTAGTCAGCTTGAAGAATGTCCTTAGTTTTTCAGAGAAGGCACATGACTATGTATAATTTAATTTACTGGCATAAGGAGGCAGTGATGAAGGACATACAACACCCTAATGCAATGCTGAGATAAAAATTACCATTACACGCACTAATTTAGTGTGTATAATAGTTAGAAATTTCCATAAGATGGATGATTATTGATTAGATAATTTTGATTTTAATCAAATTGTCTGTGATATTTTCTCGGGTTTGTTTGTGTCCCCGCTGTTGTATTTATTTCAATTTTGTCAGATGTGTCTATATGGTGGTCTTGGTACATCAAGAAACAATTTATGCAGAAATACATAGGCTGCACCAATTAATGCCTTGGGATGTCTCCCATGTTCAGCTATCCAGTATGAATTTCCCATCCCTCCTCCCACTCCCTCAGCCTTTAAAAAAACCCAATAAAACAAAAACAACAAAAAACCCACCCAACCTCTAGGAGATTAGGAAATTCAATGAGATAATGAGATGAGCAAAATACATTTGACAATATTTATTTCAACCAACAAGGACGTTACCTCATCAGGTAATGACATACAAAAGGAAGTGTTTGATGAAAGAGCCTTTGTTTTCTATCTCCAGATTATTTTATTAAAATAGGGAAGGCCTACCACTGAAGTATAAATTTTAAAAAGACTAACAGTATTCTGGGAGGAAAATCCTATTGGAAGTGAATGAAAATTGTACAGGGAGATAAAGCCAAGGTTTTCAATTGGCCATTAAACCAAATTGAAACTACTGCAAACCACACAGTGAAGATACAATAAAGTATGGTTGAGTGAGTGAGCAATTACATTTTACATCCCACACTGATAAAATGTTCTTGCAGTGTTATGCTAGAATGACTCTGTAATAAACTGTGATAATCTATGCAGGTACCAGTTGCCTGGATAAATGTTCATGGAGGAATTTTGGTCAGGGCAGCTCATTTATTCATTAAATGAAGCAAGCATTTCTGGAGTTGCTGAAGATACTAATGTGTAGGAGGAAAAACAAAACTATTTTGTTTTAGAAATAAGGATAGAGAACACAGACATACCAATTAAATTTTGAATAGTGGATTCTTCTGGGACACCTTTTTTGTTAAGAGTTTCTGGACAGTTTGCCAAAACTTTCAGAGAAGCAGAGAATCACAGGATGGCTGAGGTTGGAAAGGACTTCTGAAATCATCTGCTCCTACTTCCCTGCTCAAGCAGAGCCCCTGCTCAGGCCAAGTCAGTTGCCCAGGACCATGTCCAGGTGGCTTTTTAATATTTGAAAGGGTGGAGACTCCACAACCTCTGTAGACAACCTGTGACAGTGCTCAGTCACCTTCACAGTAAAAAAGTTGCCTCATGTTCAGAAAGGACCTCCTGTGTTTCATTCCGAACCCATCTCCTCTGCTCCTATCACTGGGCACCACTAGAAAGAACCTGTCTCCTCTCTTTCATTCCATCCCATCAGGTATTTGTACACATTGACAACATCCCCCTGAGACTTTTCTTCTCCAGACTGAAAAGTCTCAGCTCTCTCAGCCTTTCCTCATGTGTCAGATGCTCCGGTTCCTTATTCATATTTGTGGCCACTCACTGTACTGTATCCCTAAGTCCGTGTCTCTCTCATACTGTTGAGCCAAGAATTGGCCTCAGTACTCTGTATGTGGCCTCTCCAGTGCTGAAAAATGGGGAAAGATCACTTCCTTTGCCTGCTGGCAATCCTTTGCCTAAAGCAGCCCATGATAGCCTTTATCTTCTTTTCAGCAGGGGCACATTCCTTCTTATTTATCTCAATTTTCACAGCACTACTTGTGTGACATCTTTTCTACAGACAATACAAATTAGATTCTGCATCTCTGATCATAAATCCTGACTGTCACATGTAGACTGCTCCTACTGAATGTTGGATATGATGGTGCATTAATCGGGAGTTTTTCCACTGTTCTTGTATGCAATTTTGTCAAAGATCCTGTCAACAGAAGAATTGAAGGTAGTTTCATGGTACTGGAAGCATCTTCCAAGGATGAGAATAACATTCCACCTAGTTCTCCTACAAAAAGAAGTTTATTATGTAGTCAAAAGAACATTCAAAGATTTATACCTTTTATGTACATCCAATGATCTCAATGGACAGAGTATGATCATTACTGAATTAACTTGGTTTATAGTCAACAAGATTTTATTAGTCAAAGGTGATGAAAGCCAGTTTTGAGAGGTCTGTCTGATAATGTCATACCAAGGTTATTTAAGTGAGAATTATTATCAGATCCTTTCAAGGACAGAATGACTTTTATGAATGGTGATTGTCACAGTAAAAAATAGGAGTAAAATAACTTTGAAACGCTTTGTGCTTTGTGAATTCCCTCATGTTTCTATATCATATATTAGGATGCCAAGTCATTGGTAGTTTGGATTACTTGAATTAATTTTTGGGACTCTCCTGAACTGCTAGTAAAGGCCATCTGGACTCAAGGTGCATGCGCACAAAAGCAAAGCATGCTTTCAGACTTGTTTCTTGGCCAGGAACACTGGGCAGACTATGGCTGCCGAGTGAAGACAACATCAGCTATCAGCATTATGAAACTTTCAGGAAAGGGTGAAGTATTGGACACAGACTGTGAAATGAACTATTGCATTATGAGGGAAAAGAACTAACTGTTGACAGGACTATTTGACAGAACTAAATATAAATCCAGGTTCCCCTAAAGTTCTGTTATTTCATTAATCCAAATCAATATTTTTAGGTTCTTCCACTCAAGACAAAAAAAAAAATAAATTAAGATTTCTAATAAAGGAAAATGTAGATTTTTTTTAATTTTTTTTTTTTTAATGTTACACTGGTACTTTAAAACAACTCAAACTTGATACAGAATCCCTCCTTTTCAGTAGGAAAGATCACTGGTTTCTTTTAGAGATGTGAATTATCAATTCTTCAACACATTATATTTCTCCTAGCTGCTCCCTCTTTCTCATTTTCCTTTCAAAAAAACCCAACTAAATTATGGTCTCATTATTTGTTCTGAGACTTCTCTAGCAAAATATAGATAAGGACAAGCACATCATGATGTTGTTTTAGACAGAATTTGTCTATTTGGGGGATGGAAAACAACAGTGAATGCTTTCAGAATTATAGATTATATACTTCTATTTGGAAAGATGGTTTTTTTTAATTCATTACAAAAACAGCTGAAAAGATTGGCTTTAGTATCCACTTCAATAAGATTTAAATATTTTCTAATAACTTTATTTAGAGGGGAATATTCTGGGGTTTTAGTAAATTTTCAATTAAGATTTGTTATTGTATACAAAATTACAAACACAAAAATTATTACACAAAATATTCAGAAATTCTGTCATATCCTTTGCAATATTTCATTTCATATTCAATTTTAAAGCTAGGTTGTTGGTTTTTTTAATGCTCAAAATCAAACAAAATCATGTTCGCTTAATTTAACATGAAATGTCTGTTACTGATACTCAGTGACTCCTTTGGAAACTGGAGCATGAATAGGTAGGGAATACAGATCTGAACTGAGATCACATCTAGTGCCAAGTTAGGTCTGAGAAAAGAGAAAGGAGGTAGGAGAGGACACAGATGAAGTCTCATGCCTGAAGCGTTTTCTTTTGTGTCTGGTGTCTGTGAATAAAACCTGCCTAGAATGTAGCAACCATTTATTAGAAAAAAATTAAAAATTTGAATCCTTCTTTATTTGCTGCTTTTATCTGGCAGGCAACACCTTTTGTGACAGTGGCCCAAGCACCCAGCATTCCCCTTTCAGATCCCTCAGTTTCCATGTGCAGATCGTCTGAGCATGCTTCTTCCTTCCTTCCAGACAGTGCTATCAGCACAATCATCCACAGACTGCTTCTGAACAAGAGATTTTATTGGTTTTCTGTTACCAGGTCTGCCTCATTACCTCTTCTAAGGTGCTGGAAAGCTAGTATTTTCCTCCTGCTGGTCAGGAACAACACCCCTTCTCCTTTGTCTTATTGATTAATGGCTTAGGTATAATTTAGAAACAGCTCTACCAATTAAAATATTTCTTAATGTTACAATGATATCATTCACGGTTGCTAGTATTATAGTTGTCATGGTAACAAAGGAATTGTAAGCATTGATTTTTTAGTTCTACATTTATCAAGCAATGAAAACTATACTTTCCAATAAATAAAATAAGAGACCAAAACCCTCAAAATTACGGTGTGACCTAGGAGGAGGGGAAGGAACAGATTAAAAAAATAAAGTAATGGATGTGCAAGTGAATAAAAACTTTATTATTTCAAATTCCATCTTTCATAGTCAAGACTATATTTTCAGATACAAAGCAGTCAGGTTCTGAAATGGCTTGGTATTTATGTAGTCAATGGAAACTACTGAGGATACTGGTGAAATATAAAACAGAGAAAGTATTTGCCTGCTTAGATCAAATTTAATTGCCACTTACAAATATGAAATTTCCAAACTATACCACTGAAAATCTGATGATCTTTAAGAAACAACAGAAGATGGCCTGCTATTTGAAAATGTCATCAGCACTCAATGCCTTTAGAAATTGGGCCACAAATTCATTTTCCTATGAATAAAAAACAAACACATATGGATTCCACCAATGTTTTCATCTCATCTCCATTTCTTCTGTTGCTAAAATTATATGCAGAAAATTATATACATCAAAATATGTATTTTAAGTCCATTTTAAAATTGGAGATAAAATATATTTAGTTGCTTTTTAAAAATCAACATTTCTAAAGGAAGTTTAGAAATAGATTTCATCATGGAGGTATTATACGAAACACGTCTTTCTGACCACAGGGGCAACATCATAAATTGTTAATGATATTATCTAAAATTGTTCTTATTAACAATCTAATCTGAAATAATTTAGTCCTTAAATCATTTTTATGTGTCAGATGGTACATCTAAGCAAGGGTTATAGTTATTCTTATGAGGAAACTTTGTTTCTCCTCATATTCTTCACAGTTCTTTAGCCTAAAGATTTTCCTTAGGCATCTTGACACTCAGAGAAACAATGGCTTTATATTAAATTCAGAAATTAAATGTCGCTCACCTTGGAATAAAAATGTGCTAAAGAGTACCCAAAGTTTCTGTGGTGTTTATGAATCAATCAATAAATTAATAAACAAGGCTAAGTACTGTCAGAGGAACTTGCCACTGTTTATTTGATCTTTGAAGTAACAAACACAGGAGCCATTAATGTAGATCTAAGAATTTATTTTTGATCTTTCTGCTGTGCAATGTGAAATGCATTCATTAGCTATTTTTATTCGAAAGCATGCACACATTTTCTGAAGGCCATAAACAATCTAAGAAGTCTCCATTCAATGTGTTTGTATTTTGTATTCCTGATTATGTTTTAATACAGTTTTCTGATAATAAACCAGTAATATTTTTGTTGAATAAATAACATTATAAAAGCAAACTGCAATTTAGGAAAATTTCCTTCCACTGGCTGTAATGTAGATCAAGTTTCAGAACAGTCCTAGAAAATGCTATCAAATATTACTGTGTAATTATTTTCCAGACACAGTGGAGGTTTTTTAATAGTTCCTTAAGGATCCATTGAAAAAAAATAAAATTCCTTCCATTACATGGAACAGCAACTTGCATATCAGTGCTAATTCCTCTGGAAAATATTTTCATCATGAAAAAATCTACCTAATTTATATCTATAGAGAAAGTTAGATTTTTACAGAAAAAGATGTCTTTTTCACATCATGTGGGCACAGAATTCTACAACAAAATTAGTTCTCTTTGTGAATAAAACCACATATAAGAAACTTACGAAGTACATGTACAATGATTTAGTTTTAGCCCTTACTCACCACTTGCAGAAGAACAAATTCTATTTTTTTATTTCACTCTGAGGTAGTGAAATATTGGAATAGTTGCCTGGATAAGTAGTGGAATCCCCATGTTTGGACATCTTCAGAACTCAAGTTCCTGAGCAACATGACCTAATGCTGCAGTTGAATCTGATTTCATGGCTGGCACTGTGGCCAATAGAGACCTTGGAACTTGGGGGCTGGATCAGATAACTTCTAGAAATTCCATCCAATCTGAATTATTAAATTATTTGATTGCATATTTTAAGTAGAATCTCAACCTCTCTCTGGATGTGTTTCTGCTAATCATATCTCTTTCTTGATGCTTCTACTAGGTTCTGTTCTTGCTGGTCAACAGACTTCTATTTGCATCCTGTACAAGTTTAGTCCCTATCCAGACATTTAACTGGAAGCACAGATGATTAAGTCTTGTCAAAGTAGAATTTCAGACTGTCTTATGTCTTGAACAAACTTTCTGACACATTGTCATGGAATCATAGAATGGTTTAGTTTTAGAGGTCATCTGACATTAAACTCATGCTAATGAAGTACCAGCACCCACCTACTCAATACAAATATCACTGTTAAGGGACATTTTATACATAACATTTTTTATTCACAAAGCTTTCCATATAATGTTTTATAGCAAGTAAACTCACAAAACTGTAACAGAGCACATGTGTCCTGTGAGGATCCAAGAAAATAATTGACTTTGCTCTATGGGTAAAAGCACGCAAGTGCTTAACATCAGCTCAGGAATATATTACCAGCTGAGAGACGTAAACAGGGACTCAGCCAGTAGCAATGGGTAGTTGCAAATGCCTAGTGAATGCAACATTAGAGAAATGGAATCCTTCTGGGTTCAATAGCTATAAAATTGAAAGACAACAGCACCCACACTCACTAAGGCTGTTGTCTTTAGCTGGGGACTTTCCATGACATAAAATGGATAAAAAAAGTCTTTAAAAGACAGTTGAAACAATTCCAAGTCTTGGTTATTCTGTTTTCTGAGAAGCCTAAATGATCTTGAGAAAGCAGAGTATATAGGAATTTTTCTTAAAACAAAAGAGTTTTTTTTCTCAGACAGGAGTACCTTCAAAAATCACCTTTCCTGAGCTAAAACAGAGTGTTTTGCTTAATTATTCTGACCTTTTATAAATTTAGTTTCTACTTACCTACATTGTACTTCAAAGACTTTTCCATGCTTGGGCTTATACAGTGGAGACCTGCCTAGATGTAGTTGTCTGTTCTTTGTATGCAACTAAGATGAACAAACAAGTTTAGTTTCATTAGTGGAAAGAAAGAATAAATTTGCATCTACAATTGTCCTTTTAAAAGTCTTTTTTAAAATGGAGAGAAAAGGCAATGTTGTGTCATCAGTGGAGTCACCAGTTTATTTAATAGATGCACTTGAAAAGAAAAGCAAACATTTTGGGAATCATTAGCTATAAGAACCAAATAACATTTTTTTCCCTCACTGGTAACCACAGTTGTACTTACCAGGTATCTTTCTTTAATCCAGAAAGAATATTAAAGAAAAAACTTTAGGAAAGAATTTAAACCACTCTGCAGGTATTTTTGTATTGTTATATCCTAATTCTTGCAAGTCATACTTAAACACCAGTTATGTGCAGAGATATAAAAGAAAATCTAATGCCAAAGATTCTTGCAGCTTTTCAAACGTAACTGCATGTTAAATATCCAGGATTACTACAACTGAATAAATTTTTGGTATTTTTAACCCTCAGAGATCATCAGGTCACCCCTGGACCAGGAAAAGCTTCATTTCTTTCAGATATGTGTCCAATGTGTCCAGTTTTCCAAGCTTTGCTTTTGCACAGGTTTTCTAAGATGGCTTATCTGAACAACAGGGAGCTCAATTTTGCTGTCCTAGAACTCTGTTGCCAGCATGTCAACAGTGGTTCATTGGTCAGCTGCTATCTGGCTGAATATGTCATGACTTAGATCTGCCAACCTCTCCTTGGATAATTTAACATCTTTCACCTAAATGCTAATCTTTGAAAGAAAAACTTGTCTGAAGATGACCAAAATTACTTAAGCTATTATGGTCAGTTTGCTGACAGACAGCATGATAACACATATTTCCCTTAGGAAACCAGGATGAAACTAGATTAAAGTTCTATTTCCTTTGACAGGAATTTTTATTTTTTTTCTGCTGTTACTGGTATCAACATTGTGTCATGTGAATCATCATGATTCAATAAATTTGAATTATGGAACATCAATGCAGAGTATACCACATAACAGTCCATGTCATTTGTCTGCTTGTGACTTCTGGGAAAAATAATGACCTATTCAACTAACAGTTTCTCTTCTTTGACATATAAATAGCTTAAGAAAAAATAATTGGTATTGGAATGCATTCTTTTAAACATGTACACAACAATAAATGCAAAATCCATGGCAGTGATTGAAAGTAGTAAGTACTGACTTTTTACATGTACACATTGCTCACTTCTGAATTTGTATATTTGTTGCCTCCATGTGTTTAGTTGATCTTGTGATCAAGAAACATTAGGCATGTGATCCAATGCGATAATGCAAAATAGTTTTGATTAAAATAGCATTTAAATGAGGTTAAGCTATTCAGTATTAAAAAATGCTGGGGACAACTCGTTACTGAAAGTGCACTGAGTAACCTTGTACTGTCTGACAGCTCCCATGACAAAATTTATCCAGGCTCATCAAAAAATGTCTGGACATCTTTTCTTTTTGCCTGCATACAGGAGAGAAGATGGGAGAAACAAGGAAATAAGGTAGTAAAGAGCATCTGTGCAGGTAGCACTCTCTCACACAAGCACCTCTTTCTTTTCTGAGCAATGCAAAGAAGCAAAAGCCTCCTGTGTTAAAGGACTATCTACATTCTGGTTGAGCCTTTCAAAATGGGAGTGGACTCTGTCACAACCTCAGACAGAAAGTGAATTTCACCAGTTTGTAATAAACTATATTATTTTGGCACTAAATCTCAGTTTTTCAAAAATTTAGAGATTTTATGCATAGAGTTACACATTTCATGGAATTTGAGAGAATATTAAACTGCCTGAATAGGCTCACAGTAAAAACCAGTAGCTGAGGGAATTTACACCTTTTTATCCATATTCGTAGTTGCAGAGGCATATTTAAACTGGTATGAAATATGAGAGTAGAATGCAAATATACCTTAAGTGGATTGTGATAATTAGACTAGTAGCTTAAAAAACAAATTCTGTATGCATGACTGAGGAAGAAGGGGAAATTTTTGTTCTTGAAATTTGTTTTTGAAATACAACTCCTGACATTGAAAAGGAATAAAATAGAAAAATGGTGTTACAGTTGTGTCTGGTGCTACAGTTAGGTCTAGTGGCTGTTATATTTCGAAATCACATTTAATTTATAGTACTTCTTAATTTATAGTACTTCTTAATTTATAGTACTGCAGCATATGAAGCATAGATCTATGTCAGTGATTCTGGCAATAGAATTCTGAGTTTGGATACCTGCTAATCTGCATTTCAATTATAACTGAAATACAGACAACATAAGTGACAAATTTGAAAAGTTAATTTTGTTTTGGCATACTGTTTGCAGCAGTGGTAACAAAGTTATTAGGGAAGATGGTGGGACTGGCACTTCAATCACAGTATTACTTTAAAACAACAGTATTAAAGAAGGAAAAGATACTAAAAGGGGGCTGAGTGGGAAAGGGAGATATAGAAGGATTTCTTAACACATCTGGAGGAAAACACAATGTATCTGGAAATACATATGCTTCTCACTGTCATTTTCCTTCTTAATTTCTTGAGGAATAGCAGAGTAAATCTGTTATCAAAGTTACTGAAGCTCACTGCTCTTCTTTTATTCATTCCCACTACATAAGTACACTTTGAGTGAAGAAATATGGGAGTATTTTATTTCTTTAAGTTTTAGAATTGATTACAGTGATCTTCAGATATATAAGATTTATGGCTGTGAAGCCTAAAATCCTCATTTTATTCACTTTACAATCCCAGTATCAGAAACATCAGGAGGTGCCTCCACATTATTTTTCCTATAAGTGACCTAGAGGAACACGTTTACTGAAAGAAAAGAGAACAGATCAATCTTTATGTTCATGCAATCTGTTGTGCTGAAGCTGTATATGTGTCTTATTGCTTTGTGGTTTTTGGACACTGTTTTTATAGAAAATCAATTAGCATTCCCTTCACACAGTCCAACAAGCTTTGAAAGGATGTGTATATTTGAAGTAATATATTTTTAGCTGGGGAAATAACAAATAGTTAATATAAGTAATTCTGAATTGTTTTCAGTCCCCAGAAGTGAGAAGCACTGCAAATAAATACCAGGTAGTTCTTCTTAAGGAAGTTTCCATTCAGGACATGCAGTAGAGTGTAAAATATCCTAGAGATTGTTATTTAAGATTCAGCACTTCAGAGTTAAAAATGTCTTATTGTTAATTCAAAAATGTAATCAACTTGAATTTGTGGCTTTTTTAAGTGTGTTTCTTTTTTTGTTTGTTTGTTTGTTTTGTTGTTGTTGTTTACGATTTGTTTGGTTTTGTTTGCATGTTTGGTTTTGTTTTGGTTTTGTTCTGTGATTCTACTCATTACTGAACAGGGAAGTGATTGGTAGGGCACTTTTCTTAAACTGCTTAGCTCATCTCATAATTCTAAGTAGTAATCCTTCATCTGTGTGTGTCTGACTGATATTCAACATACTGAGCCCAAGTAATGCCAGTTGACCAACAGTATCCACCAGCATCCAGCTGACACCATGGACCAACAACATAGATTATTATCTAATCTATGTGCCATAAGTTGATCATCTTTCCTTCTTTGAGAATTGTGGTGTCTTTAAGTAAATGATTGTTAACTGTTTAGCTAAAGTTCTTTTATTTGCCATACACTGTTTTAAATGTATTTGAAGAAAATAATATGTACTAGGTTGAGGTATAATGGAAGTAAAGAGAATCTGTATGAAAAAATAGCTTCACTTATCACTGAAATGTTGTCTCAGAAACATGACATAGGGAGAAAAAGTTTAGCTCTGGTAAAGCTAAACCGAAGTGTAAATTTAGAACAGTGTCAATGAAAAAAAAACCTATGATCATTTGAGAGTTTTCAGAATTAATTTCCTAAAATGTGAGCTAGCTAGAGAATAGGTGTTTTTAAAAGGCTTGAAAATTCCATTGTTGACTTCTGAAGAAATCTTAGCTCTATACATACTTTGCCTTTGCCTGTATGGCTTCCTATAGATGTGTACCTTGCTGTTCATCATGAACAGAAACACTGTGATCTCACAAGGCCTAATAATATAATGTTTTATCTTATTCTTGGGAAAGCAGGTATTCTTCTTTCAGCAACTTGTTATGAAAGATTTTAACATGAAAATATGTTCTGGAAAGATTTAACATCTCAATCTCCACAAAAAAAGATGTGTATACCTCCCTTTCTTAAAAAATTCATATGCTTACTCAAAACAAATCAGCTTTCAAAATGTGAGATAATGAAACTAGTCATAAAATACAGATCAAGAATTTACTCACAGGAACAAATCATCAGGTAATTCAAAACTAGTCGGAGTTTGGGACCAGAAAAATAGTAAAGCATTTTGAAAATTTTGTATAGTGAATTATTCACCAGGTCTAGGAGAAAAAATTGTATCCCTCATAACAATATTAGATTAATAATATTGACTGTGTATCTCAAAATCAGTTTACAAATATCTGATTTTAAATGTCTTCCACGTTAATATTGAACACTAAATGAATTAGAGTTGTTAACTAATTCAGACTTGTTAAGAAGCCTACATAAAAGTCATCACCTTTTCTGGCCCAGCGGCACCCATAGTGAACCAGTATGACACTTGTACATCATGTTTTGTGCTTCATGCAAACTAAAAAAAGAAACAAAGTAGAAAGTGAAATGTATACTGAGCAGTATGAGTCTTTCAAGCAGTGTGGTGAGTTTCACACACAGGTTGGGAACCATGGACTTGAATTTTAGGGGCAGGAAAATTTCATGCATCAGTGCTTACCTATTTCTGTACCATGTGCTAAATAAATCCTAACAGAGATCATTTGAGTTCTGAGAAATCATATAAAATCACACAACTAAATTAACTGAACTTTGAATTTATTAAGACGTCACCTCTACTTTCCCTCCATATTGAATGGTTTTCCTTTTTATTCTATTTAAACACCTTGTGGAGAATTTTTATTTTGCTGTTGTCAGCTACTATTTAGAAGCTGAATAATCCTTTGTATGTTTTCTAACTGCTTCCATATTTACTTTCACTCACACCTTAAAAGTGAATTTTAGGCAAGTATGTGGCAGCAACTGTCATACTGTGTGCCAGCATCACCTGCTGGATTTGTCCATTCACACTGCTACACTTGGTCTGTCATCTTTCAAAACCAGAATGAAATAAATGTCTTGTTTGTTCATCTTCAGCGAACCATCATTGCCTTTGAGTGTTCTCTCTAACAGAAGAAGTGTTCATGCGATTTTACAGTTACCTGCTCTTTCCTTCATAGAGCTGTACATTTATTTATTTTTCTTACCAGACATGACCTTACTGGGTGCTAAACTAGAAGGTATTTTGTATGGATTTTCTGCACTGATTTAAACTGCTGAGCTGAATTAATCGTATTCCACATGCAGAGAGGAAATGTGTTCAAAAAGCAGCTCTGTCTAATATATCAGCACTAACTATCTCAACAATCTGTACTGAAGGAAAAGATTTATTCAAAGTCCTTCAATCCCAGAGCTGTTCCTCATTAATAATTGTGCCTTCCATCAATCTTTTTAGGAGAATTTTCATTCTTCTACTTGAATACATTGGACATGTAAACCAATAAATTAAATGACTGCAAATATCACTCATATTTATCAGGACACCATAGTAAATTATATATGTAGAAGCAGCATCCAGTTTATATATGGGTTAAGAGTTATGAACCATCAATTTACAGTACAAATTATTTCATTATACTGTTAGTAACTTTTTATTATTACCAGCTGGTGAATATTTCTTGAGTTCAGAGATTTAAAAAACTGATAGAATCGTAGAATTGTTTAGGTTGGAAAAGATTTTTTGAAGTTCATAATGCACACCACAGGTTAGATAGACACAGACTCATTTTTAAAACTTTCGTTTTCCTGTCCTTCAGAACTTAGTTAGTTCAAAAGGGAGGACAGTCCGGATTTTCCTCACCATCAAGGTCAGTTGGTACTTATCCCATAAAAATTTCCAAGTCTTATTGTTTAAAGAATTTTTATCTAAATACTTCTCTGACTTGCTTAGCCAAGCAGATGCCATCTTCTCACAGCTGAAGCTATCATAGCTTCAGGCAATTTTCTGCTCCTCCTGTGTACTTCCTCTATTTCACTGTCACTTGTTCTTTCTCTCCAGAATATAAATAATTCAAGTAGTGAAAGACCCTAACAAGCTATCACAGCAATTAGACTGGAAGTGTGTGAACAACCACAAAGGAAATCCCAGAACTCATTCATATTCCAAAAGAAGAAAAGAAACATTGTCCACCTCCCAATCAATATCACAGAATTGTTATGGTCTCAATGTCTTCCTTATATCTATAATCTTCTAACTCATTTACTAGTCATTTCCATCACTCAATACTTACCTAATTTCAGATAGTCTATAACTATTTTATCCCAAGGGATTTTTATTTGAAAGATGAGGGGTGCAGCATATTTAATAATAATAAAGTCATAACAATTATTTAGATTAAGTGTTCAGCAAGAAGGTACAGAAAATATTATCATTAAAAAAATCTTACCAAGTACAGTAGCCTTGGATTCTTTTACTCGAGGAAACCATTTCTTTTACAAAAATAAGCAAATTGAGAGGTGAAAGGAAACTTGAAAATTAATAGACATTCGTTTCACTACCATAACATTCTACAGCAGGTTTCTTGTTGGCTTTGCAGGGAACAGAATTGGTCATATGAGGATATCAGAATTTTTAAGAAATTAATTAGTCTTTCTACTAAAATTTTTAAGATTGCTTTTATTTTTTTCCCAGTCTTAGTTTTTCAGTTATTATGGGGGAAAAACCCACAAAATCTTAATAAAATTCTGAAAGGAAAACTTGTACTCTAGATATCCCTTACTTCACTTCTTGCTGCTATTTCTTTGAGCCCTGTTACTCATGTTGGCTTTTAGGTAGACTGTATAGATATGCTGAATAAAAGTTTAAGCAGTAGGAAGCAATTATGGCATCAATGCTTGAATACACAATAGAGTTTTCTCCTTTTGTCAGGGACTTTATTTCAAATAAGTAGAATAGTAAATAAAGAGTGTTTATTTATTTAGAGACAAAAAAAAATGGAGCTTTTCCAACATTTCTGAATTTATTATACCTTTATTAAATCAGTTTTTTTTAAGTAATGGTCAACTAAAATAAATTAAATATTTGTATTCCTAAGGAAAACCTGAACAAGGGAATTAACAACACAAAAATTGTAAAGGAATTTCCATGCTTTCTGAAACTATGTTTTTATAAAACCAGATGAAAGGGTGGTTACTTATTGCTGTACAGTCCATCTAAAGTACTGTGATTTTTCTCTGTAGGCTTCTCTTCTAAGGAATAGCTCAAAAAGCTACAGTGAAAAAGCCATGACGTGTAGCAAAATGAAGAAAAACTTAGTATAAGACATTCAGTTAGAATTTGGTTCATAGTGTGTTTTCCATCAATACATTATGAAGGGATTATAGGCATTGAAGTCTCCTTTAAGGAAGTGCAAAAATGAAGTATGAAAATCTTCGTTGGGACCTCAGTGTGTTTATGTAGATAAAGTAATACCCAAAAATGAATATCTTGAACTTGCAGTGTCTGTTAAGTTTTCTACTTTTCTTTTTTTTCAGTTACCTTCTTGCTCAGAAAAGAATCAAGGTCACAATAAAAATGGGACATGCAATGATTTAAAAGTTGTGCCAATAAAATTAACATTAAAACAGTATTGCCCCTCATATGTTGAAAAGGAAGCAGCCCATGCAAAAAAGGGTTTTACCATTGGAGACCCTGTTGCCTGTCCCCTGTTTTTCTACAAGATAGATTCATAAACTCATGCAATTTTTTTGCCTAGTTTGGTATACTTTGGTAACTACACTTATTGCCAGCCTTTCCCTGTGTACTTTTTAATTCACTGTGCAATTTTAATCTAATTTGATAGATAGATCAGAATCTTTAAAAAAACATCTTAAATTCTTAAGAAAAATATAAGAAATGGAAGAGAAGGTAGATTCAAGTCAGTGCTCAACAGTGAGCAAAGCTACAGGGTAATCTTTGGTGCTGTCTGTTCTGCCCGACCCATTGGCTTCTCAGATTACTGAGTGACCAAAAAGACTCCAACTGTGCAGATCTTTGCACTTTGATGTTAAGCTCCTTACAAGGCACAGAAAAAAGAAGTCTCTCATGTTTCTTTGAAGATGACTCTGAAAGTACCAGTAACTGAGGAGAGAGAGAAAGAAAGAAATATCACAAGCTGACCGTTTTTATCCAACTGTCTGTTTAGTAAGTGATATTGTCTAAAACTGCAGCAGGGATAAGGGAACTGAATAATACCTTTGAGGAAAGAGTTAACAGTTAAGCAACTTGTTTTCTACTTACCATGTCTCAGTTCACTAGGATAAATTTTGAAATGTGGAGAGAATCTCTAAGAGTTTTATCACTAAATTCAGAGGGACTAGATTTCATCTGTAGAATAGGAAGCGGATCACTAATATTGGATTCCATATTGTTTTCTTCAAGACACAGCAGAGTCAAACCAGAAGAAATGACAGTTGTGTACAGTGTTTATACCATCTGTAGCCTTGGGAGAATTCAGGGTTTCTTTCAATTGAAAATGAATGTTTAGAATTTAACACATCCTCGTGGGTAAGCTCAGGAAGTGTGGGTTAGAAAAGGGGACCGTGAGATGGGTTGAGAACTGGCTAAACAAGAGACATCAGAGGGTCTTAATCGGTGACACGGAGTCCAGTTGGCAAACTGTAACTAGTGCAGTTCCCCAGGGGTCAATACTGGGTTGTCTTATTCCACATCTTCATCAATGACCCGGATGAAGGGATAGAGTGTACCCTCAGTAAGTTTGCTGATGATATGAAACTAGGAGGACTGACAGATACACCAAAAGGCTGTACTGACATTCAGCAACATCTGGACAGACTTGAGAGCTAGGCAAAGGCAAACCTAATGAAATTCAACAAGGATAAGTGTAGAATCCTACACCTGGGGAGGAACAACACTACGTACTGGTACAGGTTAGGGGTAGACCTGCTGGAAAGCAGCTCCAAGGACCTTGGTGTCCTGGTGGACAATAAGTTATCCAAGGAACAGTAATGTGTCCTTGTGGCCAAGAAGGCCAATGGTATCCTGGGGTGCATAAAGAAAAGTGTGGCCAGCAGGTTGAGGGAGGTTCTCCTCCCCCTCTACTCTGCACTAGTGAGACCGCATCTGGAGCATTGTGTAGTTCTGGTTTCCCCAGTTCAAGAGGGACAGGGAAATGCTAAAGAGAGTCCTACAGAGAGCTATGACGATGATGAAGGGACTGGAACATCTCTCTTATGAGGAAAGGCTGAGAGTCCTGGGGCTCTTTAGCCTGGAAAAGAGAAGACTGAGAGGGGATCTTCTTAATGTTTACAAATATCTGAAGGGTGAGTGTCAAGGAGAAGGGGCCAGTTTCTTTTCAGTGGTGCCTTGTGATAGGATGAGAGGCAATGGTCACAAGCTGAAATGCAGAACATTCCACCTCAATATGAGGGAAAACTTCTTTACTGTGAGGGTGATGGAACACTGGAACAGACTGCCCAGAGAGGTTGTGGAGTCTCCTTCTCTAGACACTTTCAAAACCCACCTGGATATGTTCCTGAGTGGCTTGCCCTAGGTGATCCTTCCATGGCAAAGGGATTGGAGTCAATGACCTCCCCATGTCCCTTCCATCCTCTACCATTCTAAGATTCTATGATTCTATGAATTTGCAAAGACTGGTTTTCATTTTTAATTCTATCAATAACTGTGATTTTTTGGATAGTTCTAACCTTTTTTTTCTCTCATAATCTCTCCCGGACCCAAAGACCAGGTGTTGACACAGAGTTCACTATTTACTGTATTAATTTTATTTTATCTTTCTGATCTGAACTGTAATCAACCCTAGATCCTATGAAAAACAAAGAATGTAAAAGTAGGATACTTGATACTGAAAATCCATTTTTTTCTGAATACTGACATTGTATGATGCTAGAAGCTTCCCAGCTGAGAAAAGAAATTTGTGTTTTCCCATCCAAAATTCAGAACTAAGATTTTTCCAAGGCACAGGGACCCATTGCACCTTTCATATCTGTGATCTGAAATTAGCTTCCCAAGATAACAGGCTGTGCTCTTGAAAGGTATGCTTCTACTGCTCATAAGTTGCTTATTCCTTTTCTCCTGTTTGTGATAACATAAACTTTGTTTGCGACTCAGCTGATCAGCTGTGGGGCAAGGAGCGAAGTATCTCTCATCAAAGTTTCCAAACCTGTGGCAGGAAGACAGCCAAAAATTGGCACTGGCTGATAGATCTTGTTAGAAGCCTGTTCTCAAACTCAGTTAGACACCAGTCAGGCTTTAGTCGAGTTAAAGCAATTAAGAATTCATAGATGAATACTTCAAATGAAGTTAATTTATTCCTCATGCTTTACAATATTTTAATGAGTAGAAGATTAGCTCATAGTCCTTGAAAATCAGTAACTGTGTTAAAGTAGGCTAGAATATACACCTCAATTCACTTCTAGCTCATAACTATATTTCAATTGGGAGTATACTAATCATTTCACTGCTATTATGGCAAGTGTTGTAATAGAAAACCCAAATTAGTTTCTATGGAATCATATGAAAAGCTGTTGTTTGTGTCATTTGGAATTCATTTAACTTTAAGCTTTACAAGTAACTTTTAACCAAACAATATGTTCAGTTCATCATGTGTAGGTGTTTTGTTAACTCAGGATATCAGGAATAAAACTGACTTACTGAAGTATCTAACCAAATGAAAAAAATAAAATAAAAATCTGTGATGCATTACATTTTGTACTTAAACGTGCTTCTGAACTTTTACAATTACTAAGAAGTCAAACATTAGAAAATTGAGGATAAATATGTACAAAATATACCTTGAATTTTTAATTTTTTTTTTTTCTGAGTAAAAAATATAGCTTTTATAGACAAAATAAATAAACATCTTTTTTTCTGGAACTGACATGTAGCTGAACTACAGAAGGGACGAATTGCTGTTGTTTGATCACCACAAATGTGTAAATAATTCTGAATATGTTTTCACTAAAATCCAGTTCACAGTTCTGTAGCTGCTTATACACTAGTATTGATTTTTTTTAAGTGCTTATTATTGGCTGAGCTGTTCTCACTGACTTCACTAACATTTGAAAATTCTCTTTTAAAACTTCTTTGAGAAATTTTTTCAGATAATGTACTAGCAAATTCTCAAAGGATGGAAATATATCATAGAATGCAGCATCACAGAATCCTCTATATAGAAAGGTACCTTTTGAAAGCATCTAATCCAACCCTCCAGCTCAAGCAGTGTCAGCTAAAGCAGGACACCCATGTTTGACCACTCTAACAGAAAAATAGTGCTTTGTTGTGTTCAAATAGATTTTCATATTTTAATTTGTGCTCATTCCCTTTTGTCCTATCACCATCACCACTGAGAAGAGCCTGACTCCTTCTTCTTCATTCCCTTCCATCAGGGAATGCATCATATGCATTAGTGATATCCCCTGAGCTTTTTTTTCTCCACACTGAACAGCCGCTGGTTTTGCAGCCTCTCCTCATCTGTCAGAAGCTCCAGTCCCTTAATCATCTTTGTGGCCTTTCAGTGGACAATCTTCAGCATGTCTAGGTAAAGGAAGTAGGCAGAGCAAGATGCAGCCTTGGCTTAATTGTGACCTTCTGAGTCTGCTCAAAACTAAACAAGCAGAGTACCAGAGATGGAACACCAGATTAATACATGCTAGAGAACTACAGGGGTTTTCCCAGTGTGTGCAGAAATGCAGTTAGAAAAGAAAAAGTTGAGCTCAAATTGAAGTTGGCCAGAGATGTCAAAAATTAGAAGAATGGGTTCTTCATGTATGTAATCAACAAGCAGAAGCAGAATGAAAATATTGGCCTACTATTAAACAGGAGAGGTGAATTAGTCACCAAAATCATTGAGAAGGATGACATTCTCAACACTTTCTTCACCTCTGTCTTTACCAGCACTGTTGGGCCTCAGGTCTTGGGAGCAAAAATCCAGGTTAATGGAAGAAGTTAAGTGAAGGAAGACTTATTATGTGAACTTTTACAGGAGTTTGATCTCTACAGATTGATGGGCCCAGATGTTATACACCTGAGGGTGTTAAGAGCGCTGTCTGACACATCATTGCGAGGCCATTCTCCATGATCCATGAAGTTATGGAGATCTGGAGATGTCCCATAAAACTGGAAGAAGGCTAATGTCACCCTAATCAACAAGGGCTTAAAGGAGGATCCAGGAAATTATACACCCATCAGTGTTGCTTCAGTCCCCAGGAAAGTTATGGAACAAATCCTCCTGGGGGCTATAACAAGTCAAATAAAGCATGTGATTAGAAAAAGCCAGCACGTATTCACCAAGGGTAAATTGTGCTTGACAAACCTGACCACCTCTATGAGGAACTGGTGGACAAGCTGCACCCAGAAGATGGTGAAAAATACCTTCTTTTCAAAAGGGCAGCCTGTCACACTGAGGTCCCCCATGGATTTATATTGGGCCCAACACTTCTAATGTCTTCATAAGTGAGCTGGATGATGGGATTATGTGTACCCTGATGATGCCAAACTGAGTGGACACTTTGGAAGGGAGACCCATCTTTCTGGAAGATCTGGATAGGTTGGAAGAGTGGGTTAATAAGAACCTTAGGAAGTTCAGCAAAGACAAATGTAAGATCTTGTACCTGGGAAAACAAAATCCAGGACTGCAGCACAGACTGGGATCCACTAAGCTAGAGAGCATATCTGTGGAAAGGGTCCTGAGGGTCCTGGTTGACAACAAGCTCAATATGAGTGAACAGTGTGTTGCAGTGGAAAAAAAAAAGACAACAGATGCTGGACTGCTTCAACAAGGGCATTACCAGCAGAGATAAAGTCATTATCCCACGCAGCACTTGTCAGGTGACACCTGGAATACTGTGCTCAGTTTTGATCCCCACTATACAAAGAAAGATGTGCACAGGTTGGAGAGGGTCCAGAGAAGGGCCACAAAGATGATCAAAGGGCTGGGAAGCTGCCATCTGAAGAAAGGCTGAGACAATGGGGTTGGTTCAGCCTGGAGAAAATAAGGCTTAGGGAAGACCTTATCACCATGTTCCAGTATTTACAGGGTGAATACAAAGAAGATGGAGACTCTGTCATTACAAGGAGTCACATGGAAAAGATGAGGAGTAAGGGGTACAAGTTAGTCATGAGGAGATTCCAATTGAACATGAGAGGAAAATATTTCGGAATGAGAACAATCAGCCATTGCAATAATCTCCCTAGGGAAGTGATGGGTTCCCCAACATTAGACACTTAAGATTCAGCTGCACAGTGTGCTGGGTCATCTTGACTAGGTCATGCTTTTGCCAAGGCTGGACCAGATGATGCTTGAGATCCCTGACAAACTAGTGTTCTATGATTCTATGAATAATTAGGTTCTTTCAATGAATAGAGAAATTTTTCCAAGAATAGGTCCAATTCATTTGAATTAATAAGTGTGGGGAGTCAATTAAAGCTAAGAATAGACAAAATGAACTTCTGCCTAAATTTGTCTTAAATTTAAAAACCTGAGAGATTATAGTATGGAGATTTTATTAAAATATACCTATAGTACAACCTTTCTTTCAGTTATATTACCTGTTTTATAATCTTTTAATTTAGATTACCTTCAGTTATATTCCTTCTTCCAAGCCCTCTTCTTGACAACTGAGTTTGAATTTCTGCATTCTAAGTGAAATGGGACTTTTAAATGAAATATACAATTGCATTATAAATTAAATGTAACCAATACTGTACATTAATTTTGTTGCAGTACTAATTCCTGCTTGAGAAATTCTTTTTTGCATAATTAATGACACTTCTTTTTTGAAGCATTTGGAAAAAGAAAACAAAAACCCACTGCACAAAACAGTCCTGAGTGTCAGTAAAATACTTTTTTTTTTTCTCATATAGCTTTTAGAAGTGTTTGACAGTGTAAAAAGCTATTTTAAAATAAAACTGATGCAGAGGTCTCTAACAACCTGAAGACATCAAAATTAAGTGCACATGTTTTTATGTGTTTCCCTCTGTGTGTTTCACACAATAAAACACTTCTAGGTTTTTTACCTCCTTCAGCCTGAACAATACTCAAGGCCCACCTTCTTTGTAGGTTATTCTCATTAGCAGAAGAAATCCAGAAGTTTGAGTGTTTCTGGCTTAGTTGTGTTTAGGATGTGTGTAGGCCAAGCTAGACTAGAATAGCTCTGTTGGAAGGGACCTACAACTATCATCTAGTCCAGCTGCTTGACCACTTCAGGGCTGACATGTTATTAAGGGCATTGTCCAAATGCCTCTTAAACACTGACAGGCTTGGGGCATTCACCACCTCTCTAGGAAGCCTCTTCCAGTGTTTGACCGCCCTTTTGGTAAAGAAATCCTTCTTAATACCCAGTCTAAACCTCCTCTGGTGCAGCTTTGAACCATTCCATGTGTACTATCACTGGATGCCAGGGAGAAGAGATCAGTGCTTCCCTCTCCACCTCTTCAGGAAGCTGTAGAGATCAATGAGGTCGCCCCTCAGCCTCCTTTTCTTCAAACTAGACAAAATCAGAGTTCTTAGCTACTCCTCACAGGACATTCTTTTCAGCCTTTTTACCAGTTTTGTTGCTCACTTCTGGATGCATTTAAGTACCTAATGATCTATAAAGTATTGCTTCTTTGAGCACATGAAAATCAAGACACCTCTGGTGTTTCCACGAGCACAGTTCTAACTCTTAATCTGAGCCAAGACACCAATCAAAATCATGGCCCTGGGGAAGCCAACAATGTTTTTTGATTGTATTAGAACTTTTTTTTTGCCATCTGATTCAAATATCTTCGCTTCTCCTTTTGAAACATGTGATTAAAGTTACCTTTATCCTGAACTGTTGTTTTTCTTTTGCTTTTTATTTGGTTGGCTTATTTATTTATTTATATAAAGTTTTAATTTTCCTTTGTTAAAGACAATGGTTCCCAAGTACAAACATGCATTTTAAAAACAATTAATTATTGAAGCATAAGATATCCTGAGTATTGCCTACAGAATGCTCTAATAGTATCTGAAAGGCAGGGATTTGACTTTTGAGGGATGAAAATTGTGGATTTTTATGTAATTGAAGGAAACAAGTTTTTAAAGTTTCCATTAAACACTAAAACCAGACCATTTATTTCATTAAAAGTTATTGTTCAAAGTTGAAATTTATTTACAAGTATCAGAATAGAAAATGATTCTTTAAAAACCTTCTGAAGCCATTTGAAATATTCTCATATGCATTTAAATTATTATTAATAATATTATTAAGTTGTAATTTCTAATATTTGGACATAAACTTATATATAAATAGATCCTTTCATTTATTTGTGAATACATGACCTCTTTCAATTAAAATTGGAGAGATCACATCCTAAAAACCATATATCCTGCATTTAATGACATAAATCTGGGTTTTAAACATACTGCATCTCAGTTACATATGTCTAGAAAGACTTGAATGAGACTACTATAGAGCAAAAATGCAGGAGGTGATATTTGTGGAGCTCTCAATTTTAGAGGAATGTGGTGTTTAAAACAGGGTGGGTCTGGGCTTTTTTTGTTGTGATGGTTTTGCTCCAGCCATTAAGACATGTGCAGAAACCTCCCCATCAATATAGAAAGAGTTTGAAGAATTGAAGTCCTTTATTTTTTTTATGGTCAAAACAGGAGTTTCTGAGTATCTGTTCTATAAAGGAAGAAAGGATCCTTATGTTGTATCTTGATGTTAATAGTTGGTGATTCTACATGTAACTCCACCTGCAGTAAGATCATGGATAGCTGGCAATGTATTAGTAAACAAAAAAGAAAGGAGATAAGCACTGTTTACATCTTAATGTTGGCAACTAAATTATCTGTACTGTATATATTATTAGCAATTTATGTCCCATTAACAAAGTATACACCTTATTCACACAGAGTAATTAAAAATATTTAATTAATGATAACTGGGGATTTATTCAATCTGTGAAACATGCAGCTGTTTTTCAATGAAGTATTGCCTTTAAAAGTTTGATTCTTTATGTCATTCTTGTTCTATCCTCCCACAGATCCCAAGGTTTTTAACTCTATAGTGAAGGAAACTAAAACAAATTATTATCTTTTATCTAAACTGGGTAGCAGTACAGTGTTTCTGTCTTCTAATAGTGGATTGAACTGGATGCATTTAATGTCATGTGTGAGGATTGCAGTTTAGTTAAAAATGCAAAACTGTTTTCCTTTACTGACATAAAACCCCTTCATTTCCCTCTCCTTTTGAGCCATCTTGTGGTTAATAACTGTAATGTACTCTTGAATGGACAAATCTAAAATGATTGTAGATCATTAGGGAAAGTTTTCTGCCAGTTGTTAACAAATAGTTACATTAATAAGAGTTACTATTCTGTATTCTCAGATGTTAACACAATAGGTTTCTTGGAGCACAAAAAAGACATATAGTATGATATATATAAATATAAATTAAGGTATAAATCATAGAATCATAGAATGGTAGGGGTTGGAAGGGACCTCTGGAGATCATAAAATCTAACCACACTGCCAATGCAGGAACTCCCAGGGCAGGCCACACAGGAACTTATCCAGGAGGCTCTTGAAAGTCTCTAGAGAAGAAGACTCCACAACCTCTCTGGGCAGTCTGTTCCAGTGCTGACACTCTCACAGTGAAGAAGTTACTCCTCATGTTGAGGTGGAACTTCCTGTGTTTCACCTTGTTACCATTACCTCTTGTCCTACCACAGGGCACAAATGAAAAGAGACTGGCCCATTCTACTTGACACCCACCCTTCAGATATTTATAAATATTAATAAGATCCCCTTTCAGTCTTCTCTTTTCCAGGCTAAAGAGCCCCAGGGCTCTCAGCCTTTCCTCATAACTGAGATGTTCCAGACCCTTCATCGTCTTTGTAGCTCTTTGTTGGACTCTCTTTAGTATTTCCCTTTCTCTCTTGAACTGGGGAGACTGGAACTGGACACAATACTGCAGATGTGGTCTCACTAGTGCAGAGTAGAGGGGGAGGAGAACCTCAGAATCGGAGAGAGAAAATTATTATTATTATTTGATTTAAAATAGGGAACTATGAGTACTTCAGTATCAATAAAGAGGCTGTTATACTATCTTGCAAATGAAGCCACATATTTTGCGCATAAAGAAAATATGTTAGTAAAACTATTTTCTGAGGCATAAGAACTAAAGCTGGAGTGTCTCATATTTGCATGGACCACCATGCGCAGAGTTTAAGGAGCATTATAATGTAAATATTAGTCCATTTATTGTGTGCTTTAGTTATAGCCATAGTGATGCTAAGTTCAACTGTTTTTTAGGTTTACTTCCTGTTATGTAGAGTGAGAAGATGTTCAACAGTGTGATGTGTAGCCCTTAAAACATAAACAATGAAAGAGATTTCTTTCCTGCACAGCTAATATGCTATATTATGCAAATTGCACAAAAGGGAAAGTGACAAGTGATCGCAGCCATATTATATTATTTATAAGGGTTCAGTAAAGGAACCTTCCAGCAAACAGTAAAAATGCTGAAAATTTTCCATTAAAAGATAGACAGATCATGCTGTTGAACATCTGAGAGCAAAAGTTAGTAATCCAGTCATTAGTCAGCATTGAACAAGTCTCATTGCTTGTACTAGTGACTCTGTTTAATGGTTAAGTTTCTGAAGTATCATTTTCTCCATCTGCACAGTGTAACTCCATGCATTGTGAAACAGTTCTTTTACAGATTTTGTAGCCTTTAACATTTGAACTCAATATGATAGCTGGCATAAAATGGATCAATGGCAATCCTCTGAGGGAAAGAACAGAGCAGCGAATGGATTTTCTAGGAGCTCTCTGGAACAGCTGAAATTGAAAAGAGAAGTTTGAAACATTTTAAGATATATTCCCAACTAGGGGACTCAGCTGAAAGACAGATCACCATGAGGTAACGCTTTTACTGACAGCAGCTTGTTCAGAGTCCTCAGTGAATTAGGATTTCTTGCTTGATTTTGTCAAAGGATGCTGACTAGGCAGCTATCAAAGACATTCAACATCAAACATAACAATTCAATATATAAGATTTATACTGTTAAGCAGAAAGGGGGCAGGGTGGGGAAGGAAGATGAAGATTTTTACCTTACAGAAGAACAAATCTTGCTGGTTAAGTAGGTCCCTGCTAAGTGACTAGTATTCTGGGAGACATTACTCAAACAAATATTACTGGTACATCAAGTGTTCATCTTGACAAATTAATAAGGATTTATTGAGAAAAGGAAATCACTGAATTCAGATTTAAGTTTATGAAGGCTGAAAGTGTTCTGATAGCAAATATGATGGGGAATCTGTAATACTACCAGAAAAGAGGCCTGTTGCAATATTCAGAATTGAAGGCCAACAGATCAACACAAGCCAATTCACTGTGATGCATGTGTTCACATATGCGTTTTTGTGTGTGTGTGTTAGGTTTCACAAGCAGTAATAGAAAGTTTTTAATATTGACCAAAAGCACAACAGCAGCACAATTGCACCTGAGAAAGTATTTGTGGAAAAAGCATTTAATTTTTACAGTCGTGACTGGACTGAGTCAATCTGAAAAGCAAAAGGGAGGTTTATTAATGGATGCTAATGACGATGGCAGAACATTTCTACTGGTGTTGCTAATACCACAAGATATGTTGCAGGAATAGGTGAGTAATTTGGTAGAACTCTGCTTTTTAAATGACTCAACCAATATAGGACAACTAAATACATTATTTTAAGAGATAACTTATATTCAGAGAGAGAGCAGCAATAATTAGATTAAAAAACCAGCAGTGCTTTAGCCTCCTGACATGGCTGTAATGTTGCGTGGACAGAGAATCAGTGATACTGAAGAGGAATATGCTGACATCTTCCAAGAAACTAACTTGGCCCAGGGTAAAAGAAGTGAATGAAACAAAGTGACCAAGACAGGCCATTGAATTCCTCAAGATATAAATAAGTGTGTTTAGAAGTTTCCTGTACTTCACCAAACAACAGCGACAGCTGAGAATTTAAATAAAGCAGAATAATTGTATAAATGAAGAGAAAAGTTTTGGGTAGACAGAAGACAGATGATGACACCTGAAAGCTGGAAAGACCAGTTAAGCAGATTTCTACATTTATAAGACAAATCAGTTAAGAAACACGTAAACCACAGAAAAATGAGCAGAAGGGAACTTTGGTACTTCTGTTTTGTTCTGTCATCATTGCAGTCTTCCTTACAGTGTATTGAGGTACTGTAAGGTAAGCACTGACACAGCCGGAGCATTGCCATCTGTCTCATCATCCCATATTCTTTCCTGAGGTTCCCCTGTGGTTTAGTATCCAAGCACCAAACAGGAACCCTTCCGTTCATGGTGCAGTAGCTCAGGAGAGAGCAGTTGAGAGTACAAGGTACTTATATACTGTATAAACATTTTGTACAATGAATGCTGATTTCAATATTTAGAAGCACTCTTTCGAAGAGACTATATCAGCACAGAAATTACCATTCCACATTAATAAGGGTACTGGAATATTACTGCAAACTCATTACTGGGCTCCTATCTAATCTTCCATTTAAAAAACAAAACAATCAGCAACAAAAAGAAAAACCTCAAACAATTGGATAACTCTAGAACAGGCCTAAAAGTAGAGCAAATAGGGGGACTTAGTAGAAGAAGATATGTAGGAATTACTTGAAGAATGTTCAACATTCGGTATCACATATGAATATGTGCATTTTGCAACTTTGTTACTTTGGAGGGCTTCACCAGCAAACCGGCAGAAGTCCATTCATGCAGTTAAGCCAGATAACTCATCTCTGCTTCAATGGACCCAATGGTTTCATTTTTTACAGTTATTTGTGTTTCTGTTTTGTATTTTATAGGTGCAGATAGCAAGTGTAGTAACTAAATTCAGGAAAAAAACTGTTGGAAATTAGAATGACTTACAGCTTTCTTCTGTGATTAGAAAAAACATTTAGAAAACAGAGTCTAAGAACATGTTCAAATGTGACATTGCATGACTGGTTTTGATAGACATGTATTGGAATACAGACGGAATAGTCCATGTACTAATGAAGAATTATTTGCCTTCTCCTGTGGTAGGAAAATACACAAAGAGTCTGCAATTACTTCATAGTTATTTGTCCTTCACAGCTTAAAATAATATACCAAAAGTGGGGGTGAAGGGCAGGAAGATTCAGAAACAGAGAAAGATTTTAAAAAGCTCTTTTAACAAATCCACAATTCTCCAAATCATGCTTGACAAGAGGCATAAGATGACACTTATGACTCCAGTGAAATCATCACAGAGCAGTTAGACACAGATGGTGAAGAACATATTTCCTTAAAATTACCTAATAAAACAAATGAAGAAATCTTCAGTTCATGTAAATTTATAGAACATTTTGCTACTATTTTACTGCAGATATAAAACTAATTCAGTCCAAATTAAATTGACTTGAAAAAAGAAAGAAGAGTAAAATATATGGAAGTTTAAGATCAATATAGTAATAGGAAAAAAAAGGGTTAAACAAAGAATGATCATTTTCTATATGAATGATTCTGCAGCTGGGCAGCAAATGTTTTTGTTTCATTATTACCTGAATTGTAAAGTATAATAATCAATTTGATAATGGATAGGGCAATTTTATTACTTTTAAAGATGAGGATGCTCTGGTGGTGATGAGGGATGGGCAGCAGCGGCTGGATGGGTTAGAACTTCCTGCAGGGGGCAAGCTTGAGCCGTTTTACACTTGCGAGACCGAGATGAGTTACTCTTATCTATGTGTGTGTTACACTCCTGGTTCATTTTACTTCATTTTCTCCAATTGTAATTACGACTTTGCTAAGCAGTTGTTTATCTCAGTAATCCTGAGCCAATTCTAAATAACTGAGTAACAGCCAAAAGAAATACAAAAGGCAAATCTTAATAAATCTTGAACCAAACTTCAAAAAAGATACTGTACTGGATCACAACTAAACAGGAAAACAAAAACTATACAAACTCTCTTGACCCCAAGCCCCAGGAAGGTTTATACAGTTTTCCATCTTTTTTTTTTTTTTTTTTTTTTTCCACTTAGAATTGTGAGATTTCCGGTATTCTCTTCTAGACAGACAAGTTCCAAGATAGCACAAGAAAGCTTTTACAACACTGTATTCCAAGTGAGCTCAAGAAATTTGTGACTTAATTTGCAGCCCCTTTAAAACAAAAAAATCATCCTGAGTTCCCAACCTAGTTTTGGATGGAAGCTCAGTAAATTCTTCAGAATATTTTACATTCTAAATACATTGTGCAATGTCTATTTTGCAGTTCATTGATACAGCACACACATTTTGCTACGGAAATGATAATGAACTAAACTGTGAAATGTGTTCAGTGGGATAACTGAAGTAGAAAAGATTTCACTCCAGAGTTTCTCATGATGTCTTCACATAGCAGACACTATATATTTAGGATCCTTCTCAAGATCAACCAAATCTGAAGCCTAAAAATAATAGAAGTGAAAATATTGTTGTTCATATTAGTACTTCAGATTTATCAGTAAGCAGTGTTAGATCTTAATGTTCAGTCATGCTAGTAACCAGAAATTTTCCCCTAAACAGAGTCCAAAGCAACTGCCCATTCCTGTGTTACTATGTAACATAACATACTGATTGGAAGCCTTCCTGCAAAAGTACAAACTGAGTGCCAGAGGTTTATTCTATGTCAGAAAACACACATGGGATTTTATATTTACACTGTACAAGCCTGAATTTTACATAAGCAGGCCAGGGTTCTCATGAGAATACACTCTCTTACAAGATTTGTAGCACACCTGGCTTTTCTAATAAAAATGCAATTAATATTAAGAAAAAAACCAACACAACACAACAAATCAAAAAAACAAACAGAAAAACTCAAACAAAAACAAAACAATCCAAACAAAAATAAAAACCCAAAAACCTAAAAGACAAACCCAAAGCACAAAACCCAAGCATTTCTTGTGCAACTTGACTAAAGCAAGAATAAGAGTCTCAGAAAACTGAAAATCTGCTAAAGGTTGCCACTATTCTTAGGGAAGAAAAGGTTTTAATCTGAGTTTAGGAAAGATATAACTATGGAAATACAACCATTGTTGTATTGATGTGCACAATACCTTCCTCCAAGAAAGTACATGGAAATTCATAGTACAGTATCTGCCTCTTAGTCACTATTAGTCATAGTCTTAGTCACCCTTTCTTTCCTTATTAATATAGAAGATGATGGGTATATAGAAAATAATGTACTGTGGAACCATCTGAGAGTTTTATGTACTTTGTCATTCTTTTGGTGTCTGATGAGAACAGCAGAGTCTCTCACATCTTTTTTTTGGGGTGAGAGGAAAGGGAACTGATACCTAAGAGTAGCTGCAGTGTCTTCAACAGTGTTGAGCTACAAGGTCCCACAGCATTTAGCTGAGCTAGAACTGAAGCCACTGTAATACCACACACTTTCATGCCATGAGTGGGTTGATAGAAAAGCAGCACCACCTTTCTTTCCTAAAGCATAGACTGTAAATTCCCCCAGAGAATGGAAGCCACCAGTTAGGAGTAAAAATACATTAAAACAAGCCTTCCTTCCAGTGCAAATGGAACCAATAAACATATCATCAACAGGTGAAATGTTGTAATGCTTAAGGAGTATTTTCAAATGTCTCACATATTGACTAGGTTAGTTTTCTGTTATCAAATCCCCTGTAAAACCTGTTTCATCTATTCAACAAGATGATTAAACAAATGCAGAGAGAATTTAGGAAACATAATTCTTTTTTAATGACTGCTTCAAGCTTATTCCTTCAAGATTTCGTCTTTTCTCTCTCTCTGTTAAACCTGTTTTAGGGTTTTAACTTTGCCTTGAAGTAATTAAAAGAAAAACAAAACCAAAACAACTTCTTTTCTTATTTGAAGAATAATGTTTTTCTACTGTACAAGAGTGTTTAAACAATCACAGAAGATTCAAGCATTTTTGCACTAACAATGATAATACTATTTAAGTCTATTTTTCATTTTTTCATTATTTTAATTAGAATAGGATCTAATTATTTTAATATAGATCTCTTACACATACCCTAAAGATCATCATGTGCTTGCCTGTGAGGAGACCAAGTCCAAGACCAAATCAATGCAGCAGTAAAACTTTTCAAAAATCAAAAATCTTCAAATCTTTCAGTATTTCAAGGTTCAAAAAAGACTCAATATATATTATAGACTGAACTTATACTATAAACCAAGCGTTCTGCGCACATGCACACTCACATACACACAAAATGACCTAGTTTTCTTTAAAAAGGAACAAATAAGAAAAAAGTATTTGCTTTCCTTTTTCAAGAAAGGTTGACAAAATGAAAAATAAATATATGTAAAAACTACTGTCAGTTGCATTTGCTTACAAGTCTTTGCCTCAGATTTACAGGTTCAGGTGGGGATTTACCTTAAAGAGGGCCTCATAGTGTTTTGACAGATTGCCCACAGGACTAATAAGAAGAGCTAATAAGTAAAGAATTATTAATAAAATAGAATAATTAAGTTTTCTTCTTTTTTTTTCTTTTAATTTTCCTAGCAAGAGGGAGAAAAATATTGCAATACTTGTAAGAACAACAACATCTAATAACTATGGAAGAGAAATTTTCTGCCAAAGGTAGAAGAAATGTTTTCAAACATGCCTGTTTCGGAGTGAGAGTTAAAAATCCCCTCCCTCTCTCCCCCATCTTAAATAAAGGAGAAAAAAGTCCCAGCAAAGCTGCTCTGCAGAATTCCATTATAAGCCTTTGCCATTTGCTGCTGCCAGAGCCCTTGCAACTTCACTTGAGGTAGCTTGATATTTATCAGACAGAAAGGGATTGTAACATTTCCAGAAAATGACTGAAGCACTTGAAATTATGAAAATCAGTTTCAATCAATCAGCAAGAGATTTAGAAACAAATGCACCTGTTACGTAGATGATCCACCCATAGGGCTCCTATATAAAGCATGTTCATAAACCAGCCAGACCTGCAACATGAAATCTAGCTGTTATACCTGGATCACATCTACTAGATGAAACCTCACAGACAACATTCATGTGACACATTAAGGGTGAGATACCTCACAGGGCTGTGGTGCTAATTAACTTAGTCTTAGAAGCTGGCTTTAGCAACTTTAACAGCAGAAGCACAGGTAGCTTTAAGTTTAGGAGCAGATATAAGAGTAGGTTTTGAAGATCTGTGCTTAAGCAGTGGTGACTGAGTGATCCAATGTAGTACTGAGTTTTGAAAGTCTCTGTGTGACTCTAACCATAACTGATCGTGTCTGAGATTAGCAAAATTTGTTCTGATAAGACAAAGATTTATTCTTCCCAAGATATATAATACAGTTTGGTAGAGTAATTAATTAAATTACTCCTTTAAATGACATTAGAGCCCTAATTCACAGCATTCTAAAATGCAGTTGGTTCCCCACATAAACAGCATGCATGTCATAGCACAATATACCGGCTAAGACACTCTGTTTTGCTCTTCTACCCAGACCTTTACTTTTTCCATTTCCTTCTGGCTTCTACCTCCACATCCGAATAGCACACAACCAATAATTAAATGCCAGTCTTTCTCTCTAGATTAGCACCTCTCACTTCCAAAAAAATAAGGTAAAATCCATTTTACATGTAATATGGGACTGGTGTGAGCTGTAGCCTCAAAGCTGAACATTTACATTCAAAAGCTTAAATTCAGCACGTACTTTTGCTTTGTCTCAGCTGGTTGTAAGGGTTTTCTTAGGATATTGCACTGCTTGGGGCTCCTATATCTTGCCATTAGACCAGGTTTATTAAATCAAACTACATTTAATCATTTATAATTCCATCCCTTTAATCTTCAAAAAAATATTTCTCTGAGGCTTTCCTTTGATATCTATCAAAAGGTGTGGTCTATTCCACTTTAAAAATGGAACAGTGAAATGGATGGTAAGAGCAGGAAGACATAACCGTTGTCACTCTATTTTAAGATGAGGGCAGACCTTTTTCATTATTAAGTCAGAGCAAAAGAATAGCCGTTAGAGAGTTTAAATTAAAAAAAAAAAAATCTGCTTGAATGAATTCCAGTGAAGATAAGAGAAGTACAAATGATATATTCCATTATAAACCTTGTAATAACTTAAAATTGATTAGTGTTTGAAGACTGATGGATAACTACAAAGCATTACTATTGTAAAGCAAAGTGCAATTTTTGATACCATGCAACTACTTCAAAATCTCTAATTTTTCCCTCTTTTACAATATTCAGAGCAGAAATAAAGAGATATCTGTCATTCATGAGGAATGAGTCTAGTTCTGAAAATGATATTGTTAGTCATGTCAAGTTTTAATAGAAATAGTGAAATAATGATTTGGAAATAGGGGCAACCAGGATCAGAAGGAATGGTTCAGATATGCAAGCACAGGAGGTCTCTGTCTGCTTAGAATCTCAATTATGGTAGGTCAGGCAAAGGGAGTTCATCTGCAAACATGAAGCTTAGTATGAATATATTCGATGACATACAGGAGAAAAAACCCATATAGGTAACCCACAATTCAGTCATAAGCTCCTGTGCAGACTATTTAGTCTCCTCCTTACTTTTTTTTTCACTACCTGGCACATAAGAAGAATGTATAAGGCAGTAGTTAGAAATTGGGCCATGGAAAATGTGCTTTGGCTTTAAAGAATAAGGCAGAGCCTTAGAAAACATGAGTGATCTCAAGTTATCTTTTACCAAACAGTGAATGTTACATTAGAATAATACAATATAAAATAATTTTTTTAACTCAAAGCAATTCAATTTTGAAGAACATTCTTTCTGTGATTATGATGTTTTAACAAAGCCAGCACCATTTAGGATGGTAGTTAAGCTATTTCATTAGAATTCAATGTCACAAATATGGTTAACTTCTATCTGCTTTTTATTTTCTCAAAGAAATAAATTTCTAAAGAATTGAACTATCTTTTCTGGGTTGAATTTTTAGATTGGAGCAAATCCTAACTTCTTTTCTAGGCATCTATCAGGCTTTGGATAGGTATTAAGATAGTGAGATAGATAAGTAGATAGATATGGATGGTCTCTGACACACCATGTGATGAAAGTGAACATGACAAGGCCACATGAGAACCAAACTGAAATAGGGTAATGCATTGTACCTGTTGAAATTATGTGAGGATGTTTGGTGACAACACAGATGTTAAGGTCACTGCCTCTTATATATGCAGACTTCAGCTAGAGTTTTCCCTTCTCTGACAATGCAGTTGAGTGCTGAAAAATCATTGATTTTATTTAAATTTAACTCTCCTGTCAGGAAATGAATGAATTCCTTTAATAAGAAAAGTAAATTACCAATGATTTTGGACTGATTTTTTTGTAAAGCCCTCAGTAACAAATGTGGACTAATATTTCCAATTGAGTGCAATAATGTGGAGAAGGACAGAGAAGAATTTGACTGAACTGTAGTTACCAATGATAACTATCTTTTAGGTGGAATATAACACAACTGGGAGAGTTTGCATGATTCAGATGAGGCAATAAAGGGTGGATGTGCTGTACTTTTACAGTTTGAAAAAGAGCTCAGAACATATCAAATGGGGCAAACAGGGTGCTGTTTCTTGATTCTTCTTGTTATATATTTCATTCAGGCAACATAAGAGAATAGGTTCAAAATCTTAAGAAAAATAAGCTGCTAATAGATTGCACTTGCTCTGTCAAACTACTGCTGTTAAAGAAAGTGGTTAAATGTTACTGCAAGCTTTCATCCACAACATTAATTAGCAATTTTCCTTTCTGATTCCTTATTTACTGTTTAGATTCCAGCTTTACAGACTTCATCAGTTTAATTCTGAAGATCTAGCAGAATTAAAGAGGATGAAGGGAAGTTTGCCTAACTTGGAAAGTATCGTTGTATCATTGTCAAGTAATGGTTCTAAATTACTTGGCAAGTAATATGTGACACCGACAAATGAATGGAACATCCATGGACTGTCCAGTCTTCTGTGGGTGCACATTGGAGTTTTACACATCTTCCCCTTTTCTTTGCCTGCCTTGATATTTCAGGCAAATCTGAAAAACAGAAAAGTGGATAAGAACCTTTTGAACAGTACTCATCTGATAGTCAGCTCATTTCTTCTCCTTCAGTCCTCTCAGTAGTTGTAGTACAGGGATTCTACATGTACTACCTGCAAAATCAAAACAAAGTAACCCTTGTAAAAGGCAGAATTCATGGAGTTCTCTTTATATAACCTGAATATCCTGTTAAAAATTTTATTGTGGGTTTTCATATACTAGTGTCTAATCCTAGAACCATAGAGTTGTTTAGGTTGGAAAAGACCTTTAAGGTCATCCAGTCTCATTAACCTAACACCGATAAATTCACCAGTAAACCCTGTCACTCAGCACCAACTCTACACATGCTCTTTTAAATACCTCCAGATTCTGGCTCAATGGCCGAGTAAACCACTACAGCCATTTAAGACAATAGTAGCCTAAATTTGTAATTTTAACTGTTTGTCTGCAGTGACTGTTCTCCTGACAGGCTTCAGGGAGTGCGATGTGCTCCAGTACACCAACCAGCTCAGCATATACCTTGGCACTTTTCCTCATTTCCCACTTACTGCTAAACTAATTCCCTAACCTTTAGACTGAAATGTCTAGCACATGAATTTTTCTTCTGTCAGATCTGCTACAGAGATGCTTACTTCCAGTGGATATCTTAAACAGCAAGACCAGCCAGAGCTCATTTGCCTTTTGCTCAGTTGCCCAGGACTTGTTTCTTTCAAAGACAAAGAGAACCAAAATCCAAATTGACTTTCAGCCCTTTGGAAAATGCCATCCAATATCTCTTGGAATTTCTAGTAATCTGTGATATAAAAGGTAGAGTTTATCCCAAACTGATGATGATGGCATTTGTTCTAAATGTCTCATTGTACACAGGAACTGCATATTTTACACATGAGTTATAGTGCTACCATCAATTCCTAACATTATATTCAGAATTAAAATAGTTTTGAAATCATGACAGAATAACCTATGACCATAGTTAATAGAATGTTTTTGGGGAAGGAGAGTTATAAATGCAGAAATTAAGGCTCTATTACAGATGGTTTATACTAAGTTATAAAACAGTTGGAAAAATACCAACTTTTCAGGATCTGTTGCAGATGAAGAAAGCAATTAATTCTCAGCAGAAAGTGATTTTGACAGATGCCATAACACACAGGTAGCATTGATGAATTATTTAAACGACAATCTAGACAACCTCTAAATACATTTGAAAATAGAAAATTTATACAGAGAAATGTACAGCTTATTTGATTTTTCATCATGCACCTTTGAAAATAACAGTAATAGTCCTAACATGACCTTAGCAGGAATAAAAAATTGCTTATGGGAAAAATTGTAATTCACTCATTAATTCTAAAGCCTTGCTGTAATAAATTGAATTACATAACAGACATCAGTTCAGTCTTGCATGGTTTAGTTTCTTGAAGTGTGATGTAATCTGTCTTTTTAAGTGTTTTTGAACATGAAACAGGAAGTTCGTAAGAGTGTAAGGATTTCATATTGGAACAGAGCAAGAGTGTCTCTACTCCAGGAGTCTACTTTGAACAGATGTCACCCAGAAATGTCAATGGGAACATTAGTCTTTACATAACACGTCAAATTGTCCAATTCTATATCAAGAAAATAAATTTCTTCTTGATTCTAAATGGTGATCACTTTATTTCCCAAGGTATTAGGATTGATTGATGGCTTGTATTTTTGGCCTTACTTGAAGCTTAATTGAAGAGAGAAGACCCATTTATCCCTATTAATGCTGTTTATATTCTCGTCATAATTACTCCAGCATCATTCCAGAGTAACTCCCTCAAGATGAATGCATTTGCTCTGTCTTTCAATTGATGTAAATGGATCTGAAGTCAGGGGTCCTGATTTGAAACTTTCATCAAGATTTGATCTACTTACAAAGTAAAGGCAAAATTGTATGAAAGTTAATTCCAGCACCAGTGGACATTACATTAATGTTTTATTTAGACAACACCTTTGATCTAAAGCACCAGGAAATGATATATGGGGAGCATACAGAGAAACAGAAGCAGTATTCAAACAAGTAAGTAGGAACAAGCTATCAAGTGTTTGCATAGAAAGGTAGCAAAGAAGAACCATCAGGTGGTCATTAAAATCTATGCTAAAGCAGTGTTAGAAAGATTTAAAATTAAAGTGCAGGATGAAGTTAGGGGAATCACCTGAAAAACATCTTCCTTGGGAAAAAAATCCCTTTGTGGAGAGCAGGACTATGCCGAGCACAACAAATAAGAACAGTCATTAAAGAATTTCATTTATTCTGCATTGCCTTTGGTTAGTAAAAAGCAAATCTCATACTGCCAGAAAGAAATAATTGTCTTATTCAGGAGGCATATTTGTAAATGGAATGTTTGCATTTTAAACACTGTGTTTGCATGAAGACATGAGCATTAAACACTGACAAGGCAAGAAAAATAATGAATTTCTTAGAATACTAGAGCAAGAGAATCTGCCATTCTCCATTACCATACCTGCAAGTTATCAGCTGCAGCTATCAGGGAGAAGTTGTCAATCAACTCTATTGCAGGGATGAAAGAGTAGATGGTACAGTTTAATTTTATTATGGAAATTGATTTGCATCTTTTATATGTCTTGATTGAAATCTTTCCAGGTAATGGCGTTGAAGAATACTCATAAAACTGCCATGACTGTGGTAATAACTATTATTATGATCGAATTTAATAATAAAAGCCTGCCTGCAAGATGGGCAATATGAATAATTCATGTACAGTGTTGCTTAAAATGTGGTAGAGAGAAAAAGACTTGTAGGAAAATTCTTAATGTATCCAGACAGGGATGATAATTGGTTTTTGCTACTAAATGAGTACTACATGTACAAGACAGCACTAACAAGGCAGGAGAAGAAATTCACACATTGGGGAGACAATTTCATTTATCTGGTTACAGCAGGATAAGTGGAATAAATGGTTTTCCTTAAAGGAATTGACAGAAAATATATATCTTGATAATAATTAGTTTTGTTTACAACTAGAAAACAACAGAATAGGAGACACAATAGCACCTTTTCAATACGTAGTAACTTATGTACCATATGCTTATGTAAGTCTTACTTGTGCTATTAACCACATACCTGCAAACACTGACCAGATCTCTTTCAGTACTGTCTTTTAGTTGCAAGCATAAACAGGGGGCTGGCATATGGAGAATTGTTTCACAGTTGCACTTTATTTAATTTTGTTTGATTTAAGTATACAGTATCAAATAAGCTTGTGTTTCCTGCTTTTATTGCCTACCATCTGGTGGAAAAAGTATGCAATAGCATAAAAAAGGCCAGATGACTAAGACAATATTTCAATGGCAGTGTTTGAAGTTAGAGCGAGTAAGAGTTCATCAAGGATGTCAACTTCAGGAACAGAAAGCCAGGCAAGAACTCATCTCTCTACCCGTGCCCAAAAGCACTGATTAGGTTTGAGAGCTGTCACCTCACTCATAGATATGGCAAGTAGGATTTTTTATCCGTGAATATCTGTGATGTCTCTCTAGAGCAAGAGAAGTTTGAGAATAAGGTAAATTCAAGTAACAGTCCACATCCTCCAGTTTGAGCAACTAAAGGTGATTCATTATTTTCTGTTATCCCATGTTTCTTCAGTACTGAACACACATCAGGATGACCTATAAAACAAAACAAAACAAAAATTATTATAAAAATAAAGAGAAAAACTGTACATGTGAGAAAATGCTTTTTTTGCCAAGAATCTTTCTAATGGTGTCAACATAGTCTTTTTGTAAAACTTTGATTTTGTCCTCCTTGATATTCAGGTGTAGTACCTTCAGCATTTAGACTGTCAAATAACTGTCCTGTTCCTTGTTCTGCTTTCTATTTACAGTCAAGCCTAGGTGTACATATGAAAATCCAGAAAGCTCTAAGTACTTGAATGTAACAGTGTGGAAGAGAACATACTTTCATTTGGAGTATAGCACCATCTCAAATTATTAAAAACAAATTAAACCAAAATTCCGCCCTCCAAAATGCGTAAGACAAGCTATTTGCAGTAACATACTAAAATCAATTAAGTAGTCTGAAAAAAACTTGGGAATTGGATTTAGTCAAAATCCCTGTTAATACATTGTGCATTACCCATTTCTAATTCTCTCTTACTTGAACCTGAGATCAATCCTCTTTGTTCTGGCTTGTCACCAGGGTCTCCAATCAATGTTGATAAAACAAAATGACTATAAAGAAGGCTTTGCAAGCTACTGTAGAGAACTGTGGGAAAGAAACAAAAGTAAAACAAACCTGTATTCTTTTGTTATGACTATGGCATGAGCCTCTACGTGTTTGTTTATGATGGATTACTCGCTATGGAGATCAGATCTAAAGGGAGTTACACTTGAGAAGCTACAAAATAATCTAGCTAAAAGGCATCTCAACAAGTACTAAAATACGGTAGTCTGATTAATATTCCTATAGCTGCTTTGCCAAAATTGAGATCTGGAAATGATAAAGCTCCTAGAGCTTCTTTATCAGTTAAAATTCTGCTCCATGATGGTTTACAGGATGACTCAGAAAAAATATCAGAGCTTGAAAACTACAGATTGGTTCCTAAGAAACCCAGGGGGCCTGAAGGGTATATTGTCTAGAGACCAGGATAGAGATTAAAACACGTAACTGATAGCTGCAGACATCCACTGATGTTTGCTTGGTTCTTGAGAGTGGGCTGTAGGCTGGATAGCTGCAAGGAGTGTTGACACCACAGGACTGGTTAGGAGTGACAGTCACTGTTCTTGCCAAATACACAGTAGGCTAAGATCCTTGCTAACAATCCAGGACAATGTATTCCAAAAGGCAGATAGGTTCCATATTGCTGTCTTAGTGAGAGCTCCCTACATACCTTGTCTCAAATGACCAGAGCAACTTGTAGCCCACAGCATATCCACATGTAATCAACAATGCACCAAGCCACCTCCACATGAACAACTCTGTCCAACTCACACTTTCAGGAGTGTCTCAAAACTAACAATTACCAACAATTTCACCATGGGAAGTGCAAGCACATTTATGCACAGCTACAAATAAACTTGAAATTCTCTCATGTTGATAATCAGTAAAAAATCTGCTCCACAGATTGAGATACCAAAATGAATAATTTTATTAAGTGGCTCATGCAGGCCCAACACAGATATTTTAAGTAGGTAAACTGCATTAACTAGAGTCAACACCATTTGACAAAAGATATATCTAATGATTGTTGCCCTTTTACTCTGTGTTTAAAATGCTGAAGGAACTCCAAATCTGCTTTCAGGATACAAATCTCTGCTATTAAAACCATAAACTTACTCAGAGTTTATTTTTGCCAGAAGGAATTCTACATTCTTCAAGTCTGTTTGAACAGACTCTTTTCAGGCTAAAAGTGTGTGAGCCAAATCACTTCTGAATATTTTCTAGTTGATAGACCTCTTTTTGCTTAAAAATATTCTTGTAAAAAGTGTTTCTGTTGCTAAAACACTCTCAGAACTGTAGTTAAAAGTCTGACTTCATAATATTTTCTCCTTGGCCATTCCTGAACTTAACTATGGAGAAGACAATCCCATCTTTCTTCATCACAAATAGAATCTGGATATTAAGTTGTTTCTGCAATAAAACTCTTTACACCTTTGTTAAATACATTGGAATCACTATCAAAAATGGCCAAAGACACATATTAAAAGATGTAGGAAAATTTGTTCCACTTCATTAACAGTGTCCAGAATTGATGTTTTTGAATATTATTGAGTAGTAGGGACATACTGGAAGTTTTAGAAAAGAAGGTGACATGTCATGTACTATTTGCACAGATCAAAACATTGCAGAGACAAAACAGAAAAAAAGGAAAACAAGCTTCTTGTCTTCTCATAAGATAACTGAACTCTAGTTTCCGCAACTGGAGCTTTTAAACAGCTATTTATTAGCTTATTGTGTATGTGGGAAGCAAAAAAACAGAACTACCAACATATCTGGCCTGATATGCAGTTGAAATAGGTCAATGTGGGTTGTACTTTCCAGAGAGAAATCATATTTATATGAACCTTAAAGTTTAATACTATAGAGAGAGACCAGCAAAAGTTACCAGAAAATGTCATAGCTAAAAAATAGATTCATTTACCTAATTTAACCACTATGGTGATTAGCGAAAGAATATGTCTTATTTTTTAGTAAATAAATAAGTAAATAAATAATTCTTGTAGCAAGAGTATTTTTTTTTTTATATATACCAAAGTACTGGTGAAGAAAAGAAAGTTTAGACGAGCCTTGGAAATACCAAGTATTTCCCCTGACACCAGCAATAGTATGACTTGGTCAAAGGGAGTAGCTCAGGGCAAATTCTTGAGATCATCTGTCAGAAATGAGTGACATGAAGAGACACAGCATGTAACATTTTCAAGATAAGGAATTATACGTAACTATGAGAGTAAATGAAATTTCCATTATTATTCTGAAATTAACATTGTCCAAAGGGTATACAATTTAAGGACAGAATTTCTGCTGCTGATTTTGCAGATTTCATGAATATTTCAGAATGAGAGGGGAGACATTTGAGAAAATTAGACATTCTTTGGTTTCTGCACTGACTTTGAGTGATTTGTTAACAGAAAACATGTAAATGTGATTCAGGCAGCCAAGAAGTGTTGGCTTTCTATCTCCACTGAGAAAAATAACTTGCATTACTTGTGAATCCACTATAAATTTAGGATGAATGTTCCCTTGTGCTCACAAGAAGGACATTCATGTTGCATTTTAAGACTCAGAGTGGCTCCTCCTCTGTCTCCTGCCATACACTTTAAAGTATGTTTCCCTTACAGAGCATAGCTGAATCCCATGAAAAATAGGCTTCAATGAGAAGCAAAAATGGTTTCTGAGCAATATAAGAAAAAAATTTCCAGGTCATGAGGCTTTCTTTACCACGCCAAGAGTTTTCAGAAAGGAAAAAGTGGTGGGCTGTCACCCTGTCTCTTTTCAAAGGTCTACATACGAAATTCAGTACATTTTTCAGTCCTTTGTTCTCAGCTTTTGAACTTTTTTAAGGTTTCAGAGAAGGGCAGGATGTTCTTTACAGAAGAAAGAGACATGGATGTCAGCTTAGATTATATGCTGTATGACAGTTGTTCTTTGGCAATGGGTTAATGGTCTCATTTCATAGCTCTGGATATTGAAAGTTACTACACACAGAGCTTCAGGATGGGGAAAATAAATAAAAAAATAATGAAGTGAATCTTTTACCATTCAGGAATGCCATTTCTTTGCAACAAATACACACTGCAGACAAATACAGAACAGATGAAGGAAGCCAATATGGAAAGAGAGACCATGGTTTAGTAACATGAGAACTCAGCAAGATGAGAGACCCAAGCACTAGTCTCTCTACGCTTAAAACAGGAAGTTTAACTCCTGGCTGTTTGGGGAAGGAGTTGGGGAAGGAATAAGGGACTGGGCAACAGTGAAAAAATTGTTTGCTCTATCTCAAAGAAACCAGAAGATCTTATTCTCATTACAGCTGGGATAAAAAAAACCTCAAGCAATATATAAATTTTCAACATATATCACAAAGTAATTTTTGCGTGAAACAAAATTTTGGCTATAAGACAACTGACAGTACAGACAGTAAAAGTAAAACAAATGAGCACTGTAATACAGCACATTTGTGTGGGTCATAAGCTAAAAGGGATAGAGTCTGAAATGTCTTCAACTTAAAAGCACAGGTCTGTACTGTCCAAGCTAGAAAATCCTTCTGTCAGAGGCACCAGCTACTGAAGCCTCTCCTGAATGCCAATAGGAATGACTTTAACTTGCACATGAACACATATAAAACACATGGGTGGTCTGCTTTGAAGTGTCACTGCCTTAGATGTAATGCGCTAATAATTTATGCATAAAACACAGGCTGTATTGAAAGAAAAATCCAATATTGTCAGTTTCCATGACAACCAGTGTGCTAGCAGATTACATTGTATCACATCAGATGGTTGCTAAGGTTGTGACCTATTTCTGAGTTCTCATCATGTTGCCTGAAGAATTTGGAAATGCTACCTGGAACATAAATGATAAAATATTGCACATGGTTATACTGCACATAATTCTTAAATATAAAAGAATCTTACATCCTACATGAAGGACTAGTCTTAGAAGTGTAAAGTAATAATGACAGGTGTGAAGGAAGGCTTGGATAGTTGTATAAACAGGTAGTGGGCTGGTGTATGACATTTCAGGATGAAGTCAGTGGTTAGGTAGAACCTATACCAGTAGCAGGTATCTGTAGATCACTACCATTTGGTTGATAGTTCATGTGAAATATAACTTGTGCTTGTGACTAAGTGGCAGTTGCTTCTAGCATAAAACCTACCAGTGATATTACCATGAAGAGAAACTGGCAATATAATCAGGACTGATTGGTATTTTTAATATCAGCAAAGAAACCAAAGAGGGAAAGGACCAAGATACTGAATAGTCCCCACAAGCACTATGATAGTCTTCCCCAGGCACATCAAGGAAGACTGCCAGAGCTGATGTCCATGTTGCTTTCTTGTGTGCAGAAAGAGAGATAATTCTTGCTAAGTGAGACTTTTCCCATGCCTGACAGCAATTATTAAGAGCAAACAGTAAACCCTGATAGTTGGTATGAACCTTTTCTTGACCTTAATTGAAATATTCTCCAGATAGTGGAAGGAAATGATCAAAACTTCTGAAGATGTTGAGGTTTTTTTTAATGAGTAAGCAAGAGCTCAAGTATTTTATAGGTTGTGTGCCAGAGTACAAAATAAATCAACTGCTGTTGCAGTTAAATGAAAAGGAACACTTTCAAACACAAACATGTGCTAGTGTACTAGATGATGTCACATCCTCTGGATTCTTCACTGATCCAAGTTCACTACAATCTGAATACGATTGTAACTCACTCTGTTTAGTCAAGGTATTTTTCATGCTTTAGAAAGGTATCAGTTTGCCATTCTTAAGTGTTGCAACTTACATTGCAATAACACCTGCAGGGATGGACTGTGGTTTTAGGTAGGAAGTAAATGGTCCTCCACTACTTACTCATTTTACATTGTCTCATTGTAAAATGATCCAGGTATGTAACAGTTCTGTCACCTGGACCGACATTTTCTTGTTGAACAAAGAATTTTTCCTTTATTTTTCTCTTTCATCCAGCTACCAGCTTGGAAAGCAATCACTGTCAATCATGATGGTGAGATCAATACCATAAGCCTCAGTACATGCTACTGAAACCCTACTTTCTGTGGTACATAAAACAAATAGTCTTACTGCCTATTTAATCAGGTTAGTCTGACCAGATCAGTTGAGGTAAAATGCAAAACTACTCAAGACATTTATTTATTTCTTTATTTATTTATTTATTTATGTATTCTTTTCAGGATTGCTGAAGTACAATCCAATGGCCATGAAGTATTAATATTACGGTAACTGCAGCAGACTCGTATAACCCAAATAACCCACTGGAATTTTACTGCAGTTATCACAACATGATTAGAGAAATGCAAATAGTTATAACATGAAAAAAAATATATCTTTTTACACCAGTATTTGTAAACCTGCTTTGATGTTCTTTGTGTTCCTTGTGTTCTTTTCGTTCTTTTCCTCCATGACTCTCTTAGAAGTTGTCCCATCACGATAAAAGATTCTCTTTGAATTCTAGGCTCTTCTTTTCAGGTTTGCTACACTAGATGTTTTGTAAGACATGCAAATAATATTCTAAAAGGAACACAACAAAATCTGTTTCATGATGTTCTGTTTTTCCTTCCAGTTGTTATTCTTTCACTTACTTTGTTCATGACACACATATTTATAACTGGTCTTTATTGGTAGGTAAATTAACTTTAATGAATAAATATGATAATGGGTGTTCATGTGTTGGAGAATGGCTAGAAAACAAGGGTCATGTATCTTTAAGGGAAATGCTTGCTGAAGCAAAGTGTCAGGCTCGG
>WUAM01000287.1:2304151-2314724 GCA_024336885.1 Actenoides hombroni
CACAGTGCAAGTACATTCCTTAGATCCTCATGCTCTCTGAAACAAAAAGGGGATAAATAGAAAGTTTGGAGGAGGATTCTTTAAAGTAAATCATTATCTGTCATTGTCATTCTAAAATGATAAAACATTAAAACAGATGCAACATTCAGAACTATTTAGACACATTTGAAAACATTTTAAAAATATGTATTTTGTACTCTTTAGATCACAGAATTTTATGCATTTGCTAGAAAGACCTTTCAGATCAAAATATAAGCCAAATTACATATAGAATGTTCTAAACTGGCAGAGGAAAGGGGAATAAACCTTCTCATTTCCACATTTATCTGAAATGGGAAAAGTTATAGGGATGTTTTAATTATTGTCATTTCACCAGGCTATCTCTTCAGTCAATGAATAGAACAAGGATGGTGAGATATCAAATAGCTTCTTTCCAACAAGGGTAAATCCAAAGGTTCTCAGCAAGATGTGATAAAGGAAAATTGGATGTGACATGCTACTTGGCATTTTAAGAGAATCGTCCATATAACAAACATTCTCTAATGACCTAACTTAAAATTAAGGGAACAATATTTTGCCACTTTAGGAAAATTTTGAAGCTCTTTTGTTTAGCATGTAATGTGCACATAACATGCCACAGAATTGTTTGAATTTGACTGTCTGCAAAATTTAAAATTATCCAATACCCTCTAAGCTTCTTCTTTCCTTTTTTTTCTGAATCAGTAATATAGTTTATATACTGGAAACTATATTCTGCCCCAAAACATTTTTCCACAGCTTCCTTGCTACATACACACTTGCTACCCAGTGTAGGGGTAGCTAAAGCACACAGCATGTGCAGGGACACGATCAAAGACAACAGAGTCACACTGTAGCTGAGAGAGGTGTGAAGCAGGAGGTCACAGATGCTGTGAACAATAAGTGGATTCATTTAGTGATTATGGGATTTACATTGAATCTGTGTGTCACTCTGGCTTAGTGGTTCTGACATATTTCTCCTTACAGCACCTTATTGTTGATTTAAGCAAGTTTCCTCTGTTGCTGGAACTTTGCCTCAAACCACTTTCCCTCTTAAAAATCAGAAGAAATAAAAAAATCTGTTTCCCCTGAGGGGATTATTCTTCAACTAACCCACCTGCAGATTAAAATACAATGCAGCTCTGCATAACATTGTAGAACCAAGGTGTACTAAAATTAATTTTGTGACAAAGGAAAACCACTGCCACATGTACCATCAAACACGTTGTAAGGCTATACCACAGAGGAAAGTGAGGGTGTGAGAAATGCATTTGCCTTTTCAGTGTAAATACAATCACTTTCTTATAGTTACAAGCAAGCTAATATCCGTTATCACTTGGCAACATAATTTATAGCAACTACACTCGGGTGGAAATGTCTATGTTTTGCTCCATATATATTTAATATCTTCACAGCACATCACAGTTTTCAAATTGTGTTATTTGGAAGAGATTTGTGTGGTAGGACTCTGAGGATGATCTAATTAAGACTTTCTAACTGTATCTAGGGACACTTTCCACTGACATTGCTTTTCCTATAGATATCTGATACTTGGTACGATCTGTTCCACTGCAAATCATTATTACTCTGTATGTATGGTACCAGTTACATTAGACCTGAGCTGGTTGGAGACAAGAGGTGCTCTCATCATGCAAACAGTAATTTACATTATGAGCCTCAAGGATAAGTGATCTTAAAGGCAGGAGTGATTTCTCCACAACTAGGATGGGCATAAAATCTGCCAATGAAAGCAGGGAAATTAGGTCTACCTAACTGCTCGATGTGTTGGGACAATTTCCCAAGAGACTTCTGTAGAGCAATCTGCAGGAAGAAATGCAGCCCCTGCTCCTATTCCATGGAGCAGTGTCTCAGTGTGCTCCTCCTTCTGGACTCAACCCAACTTTGCTCTTTAGACTGATATGCCAAGCCCATCTGGTTTCACTAAGATCCTCTAGATTTTATAAGGCTCCAGCCACATTCTTTGGCTCCAGCTTGCAGAATGTGCTTCCAGGGTAGAGCATCTCTGTCTATTATCACTTTTTGGAAATGGATCTCTAGCTATAAAAACAAGCTTATGTCGCCTAAGGGTGCCTCTACATTCTTAAAAAGCTTAGCTCCCCATTGACTCCCAGGTCCTGACACCCTGGTAATTGAGGTCTGAGTAGATAGTATTAGCACTCTAGACTTAACCTAAAACTCTATGGGAAGGACTGCATGTTTATTCCACCAGCTGGGACTCTGAATTGTGCAAGTGCATGTTATCTGGAGAAAGGAGATGAAAATTTTTCAAGAGACTTCTAAACCAACAGTTCTTCATTTTGGATATCACAGAAAATAGCGAAGCAAAACCAGAAAGAATCTATTGATTGTTTATTCTTTAATTGTTCTCAGTCTCTGAGATAGGATCAAACTTTTTAAAAACAAAAAATGTAGTGGTGCATATAGGATTTGCAAGGAGTAATATCTCTCACTTTCCAAACTAGGGCTTTTTCTTCAAATAGTTTCCTTTCTGGTCCCTGAAGGCAACACCCCTCCACATGTCTGGGCCAGTAATAAACAGAACTTTTTTTACAAAAGATATAATCTCCAATTAATTTAACTGCAAGTTCCCCTTCTCAGTTGTTGTGTTTTCAGACAATTGACTTGGCACGGTTTTCTGCATTTTTTATTTAATTTGTTTTTTAATGTCTAGGGACTTTTTACTCCCTAAAGAGTGAGTTACCTGCAGAGGAACTAAAGAAACCTTGCTGGATGCTGTCATTGTGCTTCTTTGTTTGTGCAAGATATACTGAGATGCCGATGATCATCAGCAGGTGTTCTGAAAGATTCTGCTGTACCAAATTTATAAGAACTTAAGTCTTTTATTGATTATACCCATGACACATTTGGAATAAGTAAAATTGCTTTTCCTGTATAACATTTTAATACATATTTATGCAAACTAATGACCCCAACAAAACATTGAAAATTTTAGGTAATTCCCCAGATTACCCATACTTTGTAAAGTAAAGTACTTGGGGTATGTGAAGAACACAGGCATTAATATTAGAATCTTTGTAGCTCAAATTCCAGCTAAATTTTAATTTCTGTGACAGGTTTTAATTTCCCTCTCAAATATTTGTTTTATCCCATGACGTAAAAACTAACCTCATTTTGTTTCTTGTTTTTGGGGTTTTTTTTATGTTGAATATCAATCAGGGTTTGAAGCCTTTCTTGATTTTCTGAAAAGATCTATATGTACCTGGAAAATTATAATATTTTTTTCAGCTAAAGCAATAATACCAAGAACAGCGGGAACACTATGGGCAGGGGGTTGGAAGGGTCTGTCTGTAGTAGCAAGTTGAGTAAAATACTTTATGCTGAGGATGTAATGTCCAACTTAGATCCATCTCGGAAGTTTATATTTAGGAATTGCTCCAGTATGGTCCCCTTTACTGAGTTTCCATTTGAGACTGAAATGCACCAAGTGCACTCCTCGAGTGCTCCTTCCATCTAATAGAAACCTGGAAGGAATTCAGTTCATGCACTCTGAAATCTCTCCAAGACCACTGCACAAGACCCATAAAAGTCAAAACACACCTCCAAAACACAGAAAATTATGACAATCCTGCTTAGCTTCAGAAGCATGCTTCCAATCTGAACTGAACACTAAGGTAGATGAAACCAAGGACAAACCCTTCGCAGCAGCAGATTAAGATCTATAGGTGGTTCATAAAACATTCTAGACCAACCTCCTCCTTGAGTGCCCTCAAAACAGAATAGAAAACATTACTCCTTTCACCTTTTATCACCCTGCCTTTCCTTAATAACAGTGCACTCAAAAACCAACAAGTAAAAACATTCTTGATTTAATTCTATGAGTAAGAGGGGGATTTTTTGTTTTTCCTATGTTTATAATATGTCTGACATCATAGACAGATCAGATAGTGCCTAACCCTATCTTGACAGATAACCCAAATCAGATATTAAATGCATTTTCTTCATGATCTAAAAAGAACCAAGATTCCAGGGAAATAAACAGTATCAAAGTTATGCATATTATTACATCCAAAAGTATATTAAAGGAACATTGTTAGGATGCAGTGTCAAATATCTCTACCCATTAACTCCTATGGAAGGGGCAAGAAGGGCCTAATTCTACTCAAGCTACAATACCACAGTGGTGGTTGTTGCATGAAAAGCAACACAGGAGACAACCAGAAACATGTTTAAGGTCCTAGAATTCTAGTAAGACCTGTAACTATGTGTGACAAAAGTGAGACCACTTCTCCAGTGTTAATTACTCTTGGTAGGTATTTTTTGCAATGAACATTACATAAGATAATGATATTTTATTTGCATTATATCTTTCTGCAGGGTCCCTGTTCCAGTTAATGTACAGAATGCATAATACTTTCTTAGCCAACACTTCCCAACATTTTTCTATTCACTGCTTAGTGTGTACTTCTGTAAGTTATCTACTGCACACTATTTTGATCTGCTCCTCATGTGAGGATTTCTACAGTCTTTACGAGTGATGAGTGCTTCATAAACAATTCCTTTATCTTCACAACACCTCTGTGAGAGGATTACCTCATTTTCACCCAGAGAGAACTAAGACACAGGGAGATACAGGTGAAAAATGCACACTAACATGGAGCAGCTCATCTGAGATGTTTTAAATCTGATTATTTACATTTTAAGGTATTACATAGGAGTCTATTATCACAAAACACAGCTCTAGTTGCAAATAAGTGCACTCAGCTATTCTGCAAAGCAGATCACAAGGAGGAGATGGACACTAAGAAGACAAGCACAAGGAATGTCTAAGCCTATGGGGACATATGAGCCCTTTGGCTACACTTTGGCTCTGTGGCAAGAGCTTTCTTTCTCTTGTTGCCTCAGTATCCTGACCACTCTGAGGAGGCAGCAGGGGAACATAGTCTGGAAGGAAACTAAGTCACATTCAAACCAGGCACCTTTCTGGACAACCTGAGCATTCATGACAGCAAGGAACAGAGTGAATGTTATCAGCTCCCTGTTTAACATCAGTGACTCACTAGTAAATCTTTGTGATTTGATAATACCCTTTATAACGAGAAGGCAAATTTGCAGAATAAATTTCAAAATTTTTAACAGGCCCTTGGACATATCACCCTGGGTATCAAAAAGGAAAAATCTAGAAATGACTGGAAATTGTGGAGGAAATAGTCAAAGTAATTCTTGTTTGGTTAATATTATATCCTGAAACCTTAATTTTCATTCACTGTAATCCATTTACATGAAACTATAAGTAAAGTATAAACATTGCTTGTACTGGACCCCTTCACTTCAACACTTGAAAAAGGATGGAAATTGAAAGGCTTTTTATACACAGAGATTAAAATAATAGCTGATGTTTCCCTCAGTGTGCACATGTTGGGGAAGAATGTTCATATTTCCTTACAAGAACACTTAAGATTCTACATCCGCTCACTTATGCAGAGCAAGTGGTGCCAATGATGTACATTTAATTTAGCAACAACATCCCAATTAAGGAAAATGACCTTCAGAGCAGTTGTTAAAAAACTGTTGATATGCTTTGAAAAGACTGGAAAAAGACCTTAATTTTCAAACAGTCAGATTTGGGTCTGCTCTGTAATCTTTTTATGTCTATAGCAATAGGTAAATATTTCTGGTTTTCATTTTCAGTACAAGAAGCTCACACTGAAAATGGTATCATAGAGAAATAGCCTAATTGGTGCCTGATCACCTGTCATTTCACAGGAACGAGATTACCTAAATTATAATTTCAAGGAAGGGAGAAGCAAAATCATGTAGAAGTGCTCAAGACCCACAACATTTGTGCATCTGACTTGTGACAACCTCAGAGGCACCCAGCTCGCTGTGATTCCTTTGAAAACCCCAGCCTACATTTGTGCATACAAAATATTTTCTCGTTTCTAGTTTCAGACATGTATTAACACTGTTCGAACACTGGTTTCTTTTCTATACTTTACATCATTTCAAGTGATTTTTTTTAAATACCACCTGCCTTCCTTTGGGTTGCCAACTCTAGTACAGAATTCACCTATGAAAGCTGTTTTGAATGAGTGAAAGAGGAGGAGAGAGCAGTATGCAGATAAGCCCGGCATCTATGCAGGCAAGCTGGGGAAGGTCATTTGCTTTCAAATGCTAGGGACACGAAACTGCAAAACTCACAAAAGGATGCTGCTGGTTACTGCGGGAGGACAAAAGTCACTAGGTGGCACAAGCACTCCTTCTGCCACTTCTCCTACCTCTTGTGGTGTGGGCTGTAATTAGGTCAGTGTATGGTAAAGTAGGACTGGGTGATAAATAAAGTAGGTTTTCTCTACTAGTACATACTGCAGCTTAATTTCGCTTCTTTCTAGGTAGTGTTACAAGGTGGATTAAAACTTTTAAAGGCAAAAAAAAAAGAGACGTTCTGCCAAAGTAAATGAAATTTAAACTCACCGAGGAGTAACGGCAGAAAAGGAGGAGAGAAAAAATGGAAAGATGACTCCTCTCTGGTGACATTGATATTCTGTTCAGAAGAACGCTGAGGAGGGGGAGGGCTGTGCAGAGATGTGTGTTAAATCTCAAATCCAAACAGGCAAAATGTGCAGTTTTGCCAGATCTCGTGCAAAGCAATAACATGCACTTTTTTCCTTGAGGTATTTTTGTAATTTTGCTATGAAAAAGGTAGTTTTAGTCAGCAAAACATGACTGATTCTCCTTTCCAGAGATCAGAGTAATGTATATCACTATGGAGGTGGTACTGAAGGTCAAAGATGAGATAACATCTCCTGCTTCACTTAATCTCCATCTAACTGGGAGCCACATTACCCCAGAGCTCAGTGTCAGCTCTTGGAAAGGAAAGTACAAGTTGTCAGAACAATTATTAAAGAATGTGCTTAATCAGATTCACAAAGCTGTTCTTTCTGGGTTAAACCATGTTAAGGACTTGATACTATTTCCAGTAAAGTCAATGCAAACCTCCCTTTGATTTCTATAAGAACAGATTTTGCTATCAGTGCAGGATTTGATTTCCCAAAAGACACGGCAGAGAAGGAGTTTTCAGGAAGAGGAAGACAGAGGACAGGAATAATCCTCTTCCCCTCTCTAGGCTTTCCATACCTAAACATGCAGGGAGAAAAATAGAGTTACTTAGAAGATGACCTGGATGAAAGGAACAGATGCAAAAATATAAAGAAAATAAAAAATGTAGATGCTAAAACTTGTTTTAAGCATTCTACCTAGATCTAAAACAGTGATCCTTAAATACGATATTTTGAAAGTATACTAAGATCAGGAACTCTGAAAGCTCAGGTCACTCTGTTCTGTTATCTGAGTGCTTACCAGTGCTGTTCTGGCTTAGGGGCTGTGGTAAGTAACTCCTGCTTAAGACCCACTGGGAATTTAAGATAGGTAGAGTGCTGTATTACATCTGCAGAAAGTCTCAATTTTTCAATTTATTTAACTATGGACAGCTTACATCAACAGGATCAGATCTCAACAATGCACTTTTATTTACCTTTGTGTTTAAGCACAGAAAAGGGTAGTGCCTCTATGCACTGTCAATATAATACCCTAGTGATGGTTAACCATAGTGGGAGGACAATTTTAGTGGCATCAGATTGTGTATGAGAATTTCTGGGAAATTTGTTATTAACTGCTGGATCCAGGTCTGTTCTGTTGTGACACAGTGTCTCCCCCGAAGAGAGCTTGTCATCTCCTGATTACAGCCACCCCTTCACTGGCTTCTCCTTGGCTCTCTCTGCTATTGTATAGCAGTTGACCAAATGAAGATATATTTTTTTATGTATAGGAGAGTAGGTTGGTCATTCCTGGCTGAACTGTTTGCAGATTCACTGAGCAAGGAGGAATCCTAAACCCCATCCTGAAGGGAGCGTGATACCTACTTTTATACAGAGTTATGATTGTATTTCCATTTATACTCAGCACTCATAGAAATCAGCCTGCACGTTAGGGCATTTGAATGAAGAAAACCTCAGTCCTCTATTCACCTTTTGTTGCCTAATCCTGAGCAGGCCTCTGAGTTTCTAGGTGAATTCTCTAACTGAGCTATGCTGTAAATGGTAAGCCAGGTTCTATAAATCACCTGGATTCTAAAAGAAATGCAGTCAACTCTGCTCCTTGCAAGAATACATGAAAGCAATCATTCATGAACTCAGGTTTCCCTTGTTCAAGTGAAGTATGGAGCTGATCCCTTCCTTAGTGTTTTTCAATGAAACCTGGTAATTTAATAATACATTGCACGGTATACTGCATAGAACCACAGAATCACAGAACATTAGGGGTTGGAAGGGACCTCAAAAGATCATCTAGTCCCACCTTCCTGTTAGAGCAGGATCACCTAGAGCAGGTCACACAGGAACACATCCATGAGGGTTCTGAATGTCTTCAGAAAAGGAGACTCCACAACCTCTCTGGGAAGCCTGTTCCAGTGCTCTGTCAACCTCACTGTGAAAAAGTTTTTCCTTACGTTTACCCAAAACCTCCTATGGTCCAGCTTGTACCCATTACCCTTTGTCCTATCATTTGATGTCACTGAGAAAAGACTGGCTCCATCCTCCTGATACTTGCCCTTTACATATTTACACACATTAATAAAGTCAGCCCTCAGTCTCCTTTTCTCCAGGCTAAAATGACCCAGCTCTCTCAGCCTCTTCTCATAAGGGACATGCTCCATTCCCTTAATCATCCTAGTGGCTCGGCACTGGACTCTCTCCAGTAGTTCCCTATCTTTCTTGAACTGGGGTGCCCAGAACTGGATACAGTACTCCAGGTGGGGCCTCACCAGCACAGAGTAGGCGGGGAGGATAACCTCCCTTGACCTGCTGGCCATGCCCTTCTTAATGCATCCCAGGATACCATTTGCCTTCTTGACCATGAGGGCACGTTGTTGGCTCATGGTCATCCTCTTGTCCACAATGACTCCTAGATCCTTTTACCCAGAGCTGCTCTTCAACAGATCAGCCCCCAGCCTGTACTGATACACGGGGTTGTTTTTCCGCAGATGCAGTACTTTACACTTGCCCTTGTTGGACTTCATTAGATTTCTCCCCACTCATCTTTCCAGACTGTCCAGGTCACACTGGATGGCAGTACACTCTTCTGGCATGTCAGCCACTCTTCCCAGTTTTGTATCACCAGCAAACTTGTTGAGGGTACACTCTATCCCTTTGTCCAGGTCATTGATGAAAATATTGAACTGTATTGGACCCAGGACTGACCCCTGGGGAACACCACCACCCACAGGTCTCCAACTAGACTCTGCTCCACTGACCACAAAAATAAATAATAAATCATTTTGTACACCAAATTGGATGACAGTGCCTAAAAGACACTGCTATGTCTCTTTTTACAGACACTGAAGTCCTACATTGGACCTAGGGCTATAACTTTGTTGTTTATTGCAGTTAATGAATTTAAGTAGGACACCAGCTGCATTAGCATAGAGATCCTGCTGTGAATTTCAGTGGTTTGAATAAGTTTCAGAGAAGTGAGAGGAGGGAAAATCTCAACATAGTTCTTATATCCATAACACCATTCTCTCCTTCTACATGTGGGTAGGTGTTCTATGGTGGGAATAATAATTCTCCCAGCACAAAGATGCTATGAAACTGAAAGAGTAAATGTGTTAATATTAGACACATCATTCAGACCCTCAGGTGGAGACATCTGTGAAAGAATAGTGTTAAAATAGTGTCCTCCTTCAGTCCTATCATCTTTATTTCTCTTGTGCTTTTTACTGCACAAGTATAAACCACAACTGCCTGTCTCAGAGAAAATAAAACTAAAGACACAGTGCAGACATAAATGTTTTCTCTAAGAGGTTACCAAATCAGTTTCATTTTTGTGTGGCTCACCATCAGACATCTAGTAGCATCCAAGCAAAAGATTTTGTTACCTAAGGATTTTGTCAGGCATTGAAGTGATTGATTTCAACAGTGTCACTACAGTTTCCTACCTCCAGCAACAGCTGAGGCCACCTGACCAGCAGAGCCAAGTGTATGAAGCCCTCCATAGGCAGATAGAAATGGCTTCACGTTCACAGGCCTTGGTCCTTGTAGGGGATTTTAAAGACCCTGACGTCTGCTGGAGAGATAACACAGCAAGGCACCAGCAGTCCAGGATGTTCCTGGAGTGTATAAATGATAACTTCCTCCTCCAGATGGTGGAGGAACCGACAAGGAAAGGGACTATACTGGACCTTGTTTTGACCAACAAGGAAGGGCTGGTGTCTGATGTAAAACTTGGGGACAATCTTGGCTGTAGTGATCAAGAAAGCAATTGAATTTAAGATCCTCAGGGCAGCTAGGAGGATGTACTCCAAGATTAAAACCCTGGACTTTAGGCGTGCAGACTTTGATCGCTTCAGGGATCTCCTAGGCCAAAGTGCCATGGGACAAAGCCCTAGAGGGTAGGGTGGGCCCAGGATAGCTGGTTGACATTCAAGGATCACCTTCTCTGTTCCCAGGAGCAAACTATACCAGCAAAGAGAAAGGCAGGAAAGAATGCTAGGAGACCTGCCTGGATGAACAAGGAACTC
>WUAM01000287.1:2330586-2347710 GCA_024336885.1 Actenoides hombroni
AAGAAAGAAAGAAAGAAAGAAAGAAAGAAAGAAAGAAAGAAAGAAAGAAAGAAAGAAAGAAAGAAAGAAAGAAAAAACCAGAATAAAAACATACAGGAAAAGATAATTGTAACAGTCTTCTTCTTTTTTTTTTTTTTTTTTTTTTTTTTTAAGTTTTGGGCAGATGTCAGGGTCATTTCTTATTTTATCAAAACAGTTTTTTCACCTTAATTAAAATCAGTGGACTATGCAGTTCTGCTAGATTGGAGGAAAGGAGAGTTTTTTTAATTTACATTTAAATAAAACTGACTTTCTAAACTTCTGATATAGTTGCATTTTTAATATCTTATGCTTCATATTATATTTATAAGTGGTACCACTGGAATTATGGGGAGTCGTGGCTGTCATTTCTGCCTGCTACCCTTCAGTAATAGTAGTGCTTTTGTAGCCATGGTAGTTTAAGAATAAACTAAAGGTAAAATTTATAGTTGCAGGTAATATATTTTTATTTAATTTATTGGTATAAGTGGAAGAAGAGGCAGTTTGAAGAACTTTTCTCAAAACTTTGTCCATTTCTTCTAGCTGTTCCAGTTGGTCTAATGGAAAGTATTATTCATAACAGCTTATGAGAATATGTTAATTCTGTTGTGGTCTCTTGAGTGGCAACTTTCCAGCCTTGATATTTCATGATCATCAAAGGGCTTGAAGTTTACCTTCTTATTGAGAGATTCCAAAGTTTTCAAGAACTAAAATGACCAGGAGCTTTTTATTTTCATTATTCTTTAGTGATTTTTGTTGGTGTTTTTTTTTTTTACTATTTGTCTTTAATCTTACCTCTAGACTTCTATCTTTCATTGAAGACTTCATTATTTGTTGTTTAATAGTCAGGGAATTCAGATGTATGCAGTCAGAAACTATAGTACAAATGAAGAAATAAAGAACTTCAATTAACACCTCTACTATGTATAATTAACAGGGATTATCTGCAGTACAAGAAGATATAAGATTTACTTACACTAGTACACTGAGGTATGGAGAGATGCACAAGAAATCTGACAGTTTAAATTTGCTCCTTTTAGCAATTGTCCAGGAATCACTGGGCCAAGAAGCCTCCTTAATGATTTTCTGTTTAATAGTTCTTTTAGCATGGAAACCTGATTAGACTTCCTCATATTTATTTCTTGCTATGGTATGTCCAAACAATTTCATTCTAACAGTCTTTTTGGACTTAGCACAGTTTCGTATTGAAAAATGCTTAAGTTAGTTTGCAGCTAATAATGTATATTTATGTGTTCAGCATTAATAGTGACTGGAAATGATTCACAGATCTGAAGGTAGTGTAACATTTTTGAGAATGCTCTTAGTTTAGATTCAGTTACTATCACCGAATATAGAATTACAATGAAACAGTTTTCCATATGTTGAAAATAGAAAGATTTTGGAATATTTTCTAATTGAACTGCAATATAAAGTAAGAATAGGTTTGTGACAAAATATAAATAATTCTGAAATATTTTTTTTCAGTATCATTTATTATCAATAATTATACTAGTGTTTATAAGTTAAAAAGAATAATGTAAGTATTTGTTTGGTTTTCACAGAAATTCAAGTCAACTGTGCACTGCAGTAATTTTGTTATGGAAAGAGGCTATCAGATTTGCTGTAGAATTGTTGGCTGTCTTTATAGTGCATGCACAAGAATGTTTGCTTTTGCAGTAAAAAAGTTTTCATTTTGTCAAATTGATTATTTTTGATTGGTGACGACATTCATCAGTTTTGCTAGTATGCTACTGCAAGTGTCTTTTCCATTCACATCCCCCTTTGAAACAACTAACCAATCTAGGAGAGCTTGTTTGATTTTGTCATTGTTTGCAGACAATGTGACTCTGAAGTCAGGTAGTAAAAAAAGGAGACAATGAGTGCTTCATTTAACGCTATCAACATCAATTATACATGAGCTCCCTTTACCTAGGAAAGCTGAATGTTCAGACTTGATCTTAAGCTCTGGTCCCAAGAGAACAAACAGTCAATCTGCCTGGGATAATTATGTTCTATATAAAGCAACAAAATGCTACCTGGATTTTCCTAATGCTATATTGTACAAATTTAAATGTTGCTCAGGTTCAGGGAGGTTTTTCCACCATATGGGAACACTTGAAGGTATGCTTAGACACTTAGACTCTCAGTGTTACATCTTAGATTTAAATGACAATTCCCACTACCTTAGTGGCAGTTCTGCGTCTAAATCTTGTATCATGTCCAAGTAATGCCTCATGAAAGATGATATGCAGGAAAACAATACAAAACAAAGCAAAGACAAAATAAAAACATAACAACAGAAAGACAAAAACAACCAAACCAAACCAAACAAAACCAAACAAACCAAAACAAAGCAAACAAACAAAACACACACACACACAAATACTAATTAAAAACCTGGAAAAGGAATGGAGAAAAAAAAAAAAAGAGAAAAAAAGAAAATGGAACTTCCTTTCTGTATCTAGAAAAAAAACCCAAAAAAACCAAGAAAGAAAGACATAAACTTAATTATTTTGTTGCAAAAAAAAGGGCTATGGTGCCATTTTAAACATTTGCAGACAGAAATCTAAACCTTAGGATCTTTTTGAAGCTGTTAAACCACTACAGATGCAGGCATCCATATCAAAGATAAACTCTGATCACTTTTGAGACTGTGAGAGCTATGTCCTTAGGAAAAATTCATTTTTCTTTTTTTTTTTTTTTTTTTTTTCTGCAAAATAGTTTGTAGTCAATTTAAATTTCCTCAGCTTGAAGCTTAGCAGAACATTGTGTCATGCCCAGTTACCAATTGATTTAATTATGTTCTGCAACAGGACTTGCCAATAAAACAAGGTGTGAGGTACTGTTACTGCAATAAGCTTGGAAAAGTCAGAGAGAAATGCAATGTACTTTAAGTTTCTAGTCCCTACACGCTCATTACCTATTAATATTGTATGAAACTTCTTGGCAAATGTGTTGTTGTGAACAGTCTGTTTCCATGGGTGTACTATCAGGCAGTTATGTCTAATGCAAAGGTAAAGTTTATCTATTGAAAGAGTTGTAATACCTAACAACTGATTCACATTTATGTGTTGCAAATCTGCAGGTATTTAACATCCTGCTGAACCTATCTGTGTATTCATGTGTACAACACAAGTATTTTTGCTCCTTTAAATAGGATTCTTACAGGTATTGTGAACAACTTTTAGCTAAACATTATTTTCATCTTTATTCATGAAATACTCAATATTTGAGAGTTTTAAAAATGTTTTCCATTTCTCACCGTATTATGGAAAAAAGGTTTGGAAGTTTATTAAGTTCTGAGTGTTACTGAATGTATATTTCAAAAAAAGTAGTCCAGAGCATAGCAGGGAAGCAAAGGTAAGAGAAGAGCAAGGTGAAGCAAAGCAAAGAGAAGCATTTGAAGTTTATTTATAATTGTAACCAGAAAATAAATTAGTAAGGTTGAAAATAGATAGATAAATTATCTGCCCAGCTACACGGAAAAGTATTGACAGTGCAGTATAGACACTTTATATCAAGTATACATCATTTTCCTCTGTCAAAATTAATCAATCATTTGTCACTCTCTGTGATACTGCATTTCAGAAATGAAAACTGAATATAGATAAATTCACTATATACAAGAATACTATATATCAAAAAATGCATCTACCTAGCATGTTTAGTGAAATCATCAAACCAGTGTCCTTCAACAGGAAGGAGAGTGACAAATATTAAAAATGTACCAAGACAGAGATAAAAATACTTGAACTTCTAACTGACAAAATATTATCCAAAAAATACGTTTTGCCATCAGTATAAGAATTTCACACATTTCTTGCAAATATGAGTCCTGACCTTGCAGAGATTTCAATACATCCTCAGAGAAGTTCCACTGGGTAGTCAGGTAGAACTGATTGTAGTCAAATTAATTCTTTTTTCAAAATTTACAAATACGTATGCTACCATAAGAACACTATATCCATCACTGGTCTATTTTGATATAGCTAGTCAGTATAAATGACGTCTACATAAGGATGAAGATGTATAACTTGAAGTAAGATCCCAGACCCTTGTGAAGGTTTATATACTCCTTTTATAATGTACAAGAGAAGTTACATGCCTTGAAATGGGAATGGGAAGATGAGGCTGCTGAGCAGAAGACACGCTAGGGCTCTCCTACAAGAAATATCTCTAAGAAATATCTGAGAATTTAATCTCTTCAGTTCCTGGAATAACAGTTCCTTCCACAGTCTCTGGATTAAAACTTGTCAGAAATGTGGGAAAATTCAAATTTTGCCACTTCAGGATGAAAACCCAAGTGAGAGCTGACTCTACAACAGAAATGAAAAGAGTCAGAAGAAGTGTAATAGAAGTGTTGCATGGGGCAGGTTTATCTTCCCACTGATTCCTGCTGGTGCTCACAATGGGCAGTGGGGAATACTTCCCAGGACAGGGACTAGAGATTGTCCCTCCTACGATGGTCCCTCTCTATCCTCCTCCAGTCCTCTTCTTTTACAGTGGCAGCCACTCTCCCACAACCTCCAGCTCATCCAAGTGCAGCAGAAATGACCCAGACTAATTTTAGGGGTTGGTGAAAAGCGAAATACATAGAAGAGTTGTGGCCATTTTGTTGCTGTAGCAGTTGGTAATTGAACAATAGCTTATTACCCAGTCTCTGGGATCCACACAAGCAGCATCCTCCAGGTAATCTCTTAAGAGAGAGTCTCTTACGTATAAAACATAAGAATGATTCTACCTTAATTAAAGGTAGAATTAAAGATAAGCAAAAATAGATATAAAATTTGGTATTTCTGTCTGTGATGGAAAATAAAATCTTACTCTGTTACTGAGTTACATAATTGTGATTTGATGGAAAAAAATGTTAGCTACTTTTTGTTACAAACATTACTTGAAATAATATGACTTTTGGAATTTCATTTTCTGACCAAAGAGTCAGTTCAGGACATCTGTAGCTATTTTAATTACTTCTTTCTAGTCCATATGAATCAGTACATATAGCAATGAAAATAATTAAGTAAATCTGTTCTGTTTTCTCTCCTTTTCCCTTCTGTCTTACATCCTTTTTTTCAAATACTATTTTTTATGTAAATATATATATATAAAATTTATATTTTTTTATATGATGGCTAGTAGAACTACCACTGCTATAACTCACTTGGTTTTTCAGATGTGTTCCCTTTATAAGGATGAGAGCACATGACAGAATTTTGAATGAAAAAGTGAAAGCCCAGACACTTTCACACACATGGATCTTTGTCCCTGTTTGTAAGAAATAAATTGGGTTTTCTGAAATGTTTGTTAAATTCCATTGTAGTAGGAAATACTCATAAGTACTTATTTGCTATGGAAAAAAATGTAATATATGTACTAACTGAAATTTAAAACAGGAACAATTTTTTGTAACAATTCCTCTGAAGATGTGCAAAGTTAAATCTTTGCACCACAGTTACCTTTTCTCCAAAAGAAAGGAAAGACATTGTAAGATAAATATCTGTATTAAAATACGTTGATTACTTTGTTCAAAAAAAAACCACACCAAACAGGACCAAATTTTCATGGTTACTTATAATGTTGAGGAAAAAGGAGACGTTTTTCCTAAGTAGCCATATTTTGAAATTACTCCAATTTTATTTATTTATTTTTTTTAAATTCAGAAACAGAAAAATAATCAGAAAAATTCTTCTACATCAGGAAATATTGAATTATTTTCTTAAATGTAATTCTAGTGTAAAAGACACCCCATGATTCAAATCAATCATAGAATATTTTTTTTCATGTATCTTTAATATTTTCTTCTTGAAATTGAATTTATAACAATTTACCACAAATACTACAATAACATAGCATTCTTTTTATTGATAGTTTAATCTGCCGTTACACAAAAGTTGTTAGGAACTGAAGCCTGGAATAGAAGTGATAGGGTTTGTTTCATTGTTTTGTTTCCAAGAACATATGTTAAACTTAATTAAATAAATTCAGTCAAGATTCACTGTCCTATATACTTCTCTGCAGTACAATATTGTAACACATGATGTTTTCACAGGGATGAAATTTCTTGCTTTGGATTTCATGAGGACTCTTGTAACATGCATTAGCTCTTTTTCAGCTGAAGTTTGATTCTACTTTCTGTAAAAAAAACAAAAACCAGGAAGGTTAAAATAAACAAATAGATCAAGATGAATAGATTGTATAACAAACTGTCAAGAGAAGAGAAGGGAATACAGTTTTTGTGCTTTTGAAAGTTACTAGATTATAGAAACTAAAAACAGAATAATCATTTGCATAGGTATCTGACATATGATTATGCCTCAGATGATTTATGTACGGCCTTGACAAGCTACAGGGATGAGCCTGCTAGAAATACGATAGATGGATGAATGGTAGGTACTCAGTGAGGGGAATGTGAATTGGAAAGTCAATATCAATTTGAAAATCAATCAGCAAGAATAAGACTGCTCAGTTTGTGTGCACAAAATACTGGGCTAAGAGCTATCTATAAAGGCAAGGTGGAGATTTCTGAATCCTACAGAAAATGTTTTCTCCAGCAGCATTCAAATGTCTTCAATAAACCATGTGTGATTCAATTGTTTATAGCTCAGGAAATCTCAATCTTTTCTATACTAGAACCTTCTTATTGACAGGAGACTGCCCTGTATATCTAGGATTTAGAGGAATCTCATTTCCTTTTCAGCAACATGAGAAGAGCAGGGTAGTTGTAACTCTCTGACCTTTGGCGAAAAGCCCCACCATAAAATGACTCTTTAGACAGCTCTTTTGGTGGAGACACTTGGCTGCCCTCATATCGGTGCCACTTTGAAAGTGTTAGCAACAGAAAAAGCAGAAAACTACTTAAGGGCAGTAACTGTCTCTGAGTGCTTTTGAACAGCCTTGTATAATAGGACCACACTGACTGAAGTTTTTAAGATTACCTTTAATAGAACACATCAAAAAATATATTAAAGAGTATTAGAGTTACAAGCCAAGATCTCTAAACTTACCAGAATTAATAACGATAAGACTGAATTTAGGATATACATCATTCGTTTCTTAAACATTGTACTATTTCTGATCGACTCCCAGATTTTTCATTGCTCAGGAAGGCTTATGCTCAGCATATGAGAAACAGCTCAGTATTTCATTCTACTCCCTTTGTTCAGGGTTCAACATCATGCTTTGTTTACTGCATACCATTTAATTGAGCCTCTGAATACAGAATTATTAATATTCTCATGAGTTTTTCTATTACACTTACAGATACAGTATTTGAATGTGTCAAAGAAATAATTTATTTATCTTCTTGGTATTTTTGTGACATGAAATGTTATTACAATTGCATAGACAGGGTGGTAAGATTCATGTTTTGTTTTGGTTTTTTTTTCCAAAAGATTGCAGTCATTTTGGATGCCTAACTGAAGAGGGCCTGATTTATTAGAAAACTTATTGCATCACATCATTATTTATCCAAAGCAGAACTTGTGTGCAATTCAATAGAAGATGTAGGAAGATAGTATTTCTGAGAATTGGATGTGAAATCTTTGTGGACACTAAAAATAACATCCCTCTGATAATCAAGTTCCAGCTGACATATCTAACACTAGGTTAGGGCATTTTCATGGAGATGGGGATAAATCCATTTTTCCTAGGCAGTTCTAGTTGTCTAAACCATAAATCATACTTTCTTTTCCTATAATTCTTTGCTTCATGTTTACACAATAAGTAGGGGAAGAGTTCCGATGACAAAGCTCTGCTCAGAGTGATTCTAGCATATTGCAGGAAACAGAAGCAGAAATGTTAGGCTGAGGAAAAGAAGACGAGAAAGTGAAAGAGTGCAAACACAGTATTTCCAAGAGAAGCTTCATGAGCTACAAGTTGCAGTGAAAAGAATGATTAAAAAAAAGGAAATTATAAGCTTACAAGTTCCATTATGTTTGTTATCATAAACACTAAGTAAATAGAACTGGAATGAGAAGCATGCAGAAAGCAGCTACTTTCACAGACACAAAAGTAGAAGGCTTCCTTCTCTTGCTACAGAAACACAAGGAATGCATTCTTCACATTTTTAGTATGGAAAGCATGCCACTTACGTCTCCATATCTACTGAATATTGACCTAGCAGTGTTTGTGTACTAAAATGGAATCTCCTTCCCAGGGACTTTCCAGTATTAAAAGCATTTTCTGCTGCAATTATCATTAACTTACTGTCTACACTGTGTCGCTGAAATTCCTTGCATACTAAGTAGGTTACAAAGGTCTGTAACATCTATTGATTACAGTGGTAAAAATGTATAAAGAGTGACTAGGTGTTCTATGAATCACAATCTTATTTTACTGTCTGTTCAGAGACCAAGACACAACCCTAACCTGGGCAGGAGGAGAAAGTGAAGAGTTGACCACACAGCTCACTTTATAGCATTGACTATAAAGGTAACATAGTGTCCTGGTTCGAGTTAGAACAGAACTAATTCTCTGTTCAGTGATTTTACTTTTCAGCTAAGTCTCTTCTAAGTAACTACACTTTCTGAAGTTAATGGTATATTTTCACAGGCAGTGTCTGCTTCTAGAAGTAATAACACCCAGTGTTTATAGTTACTACCAAGGATTGGTATGCAGAAAGGCTTTGCTTGTGCTTGCTCCTGTGCAGACCAAGGTCATTGCTAAATCTTGTGTACTGCATTGGAGGTGCAGAAAGTAAAAGGCTGCACCTGTGGGGTGGAGTGGACAGGACAGGTGACCCTAAACTGACCTGTGAGATATTCCATCCCACATACATCATATTCAGTATAAAATTGAGGGACTATGATGGTCAAGCTCTTTTCTTCACTGGACAGTGTCTGAGGACTGTCCGTGCTGCCTTCAACACCAATCTGTGCATTCCTGAATTCAGTTCCAGAATCTGTCTCCTGAATCTGGTTCTTATCTGCTGCTGAGTCCAGTCTGGGACTTTCCCACTACAGCATCAGTGATAGTGATGCCATAATTGCCATCAGAGGGATTTGTTTTGATATTGATTTTGCATGTATTTAATTTTATTGTAATTGTTTTCATTAAGGCTGTTTTAGTTTTCTTTTCCAATTCGTAAGTCTCTCTCCCTTATTCTCTTTCTCTTCCTCTTTGGGAAGAGAGAGGGATTAATAAAGAGCATCTGTCATTTGTCTAGTGGCCAGCCCAGCCCTAAACCTTGAAACATAATATCAACATATACAGTTGAGGGTTCCTTAGGGCCTCTCTCCATGGTAGAGAGAAATTCTCATCTGTCTTCTCCATTGTAAAATGCATTTACCATCTTTAATTCATCTTCTGTTTGTTCTTTAGATTTTTAAAAAATCAAAATATTCCCAAAACATAAAGGCTTCCAAATGGAAATACCATACGTCTTTAAATGTCATATTTTCATCAGTCCTGTAGAATCCAAGTTTTGGAGTCTGATTTGAGTTATATCAATACTATACAGTTCAGAATGCATGTGTGTATCTGTTTCGTCAAAGACACTGTAATTTGTACTGAAGGATTATGCCTTATGAGGTCATCAGATTGACTACTAAAGATGCCAATGCTTACAATTTCCCATGCTTGAAATTTTAATGAAGGCACTAAAACCACAAAAATGATTTCTTGAAAACTGCAAAGGGTTTTAATATAGTTGGTACTATATACTACTAATGGGACATGCTAAATCTGTTAACATAGGTAATCAATCCATACCCCATAAAGAGAGATCTTGCTTGTTTGAGTGCTAGTCACTTTTTCTGAAAATTCAGTCTAATACACAACACTACCTACTATTCTGGATAGTCTTCAAAGCTGCCTAGCAGCATCAATTTTTATGGGAGTCATTTTATAAAATCCTTAGACATTTTTGGAAATTCTAAACCACTTTTTGCTCCTATAGAGTCTAAATAATCATTATTGCAGTAAGGCATGATGAAACTTCTGCTTTCCTAAATTTCCAAAGCATATAACACAAGCAATAGTGCTCACTAGTTGGTATTACTAAAATTCCCATGTCAAATAATAGATAGATGTAACCCAGAATATGAGCCTGTTACCTTCCTTCCTCTAGGTTATATTTCCCAGACCATCTAAAGGCATTCTTTCTAATGCAGTCCCCAAAAGGCATTTTTAACAGCTATAATGAAAAAATGCTTTCTTGCTTTAATTAATACATGTGCATAATTCAAAAAATGACTTAGTTGTTGCTCTCATTAGTCTAATTTTTTCTGGTCATAGTGAACACTGCCTGTGCAATTTTCCAATTAAAATTACAATTCTGTGACTGTAATTGAAGCTTTATCTACTGATCCATCAAGTCAGTATAGAAAATGATCTTAATGTTACAGCTTGATTACTTTTTCCTAAATAGCCTTCAACATGATATATTCTCTTTTAAAAATATCTTACATAAACCTATGTAAAAGAGATTTCTTGATTATTTAAACAAAATGTAAGCCAATTATTCAACAGCATATGTAGAGTACTTCTCAAAAACTAAACTCATTTTCCATTTTTAGAATGTGTACCTCAGATCAGCCTCTAAAATACACCTTAAAGGGCAGTCCATGTTATTTTTTTCCCTTGTTTTTCTCAGTTGGCAATACACTGACACAAATGGTTGCAATACTTAGTTTTCCAAACCCCAAAATTTTAGTCTTAAATACAATTTGTCTAATCAGTGCCACTCTTTACTGGTTTCCATTTTTTTCTCTCCTCATATTTACAAACACTTGGAAAAATATTAATGCATTTCAATTTTTTGCAAAACTGGGAGTTGCTGAGCTTTGCATTTAGGCCTTTATAATTTGCTGCACTACATAACAGAGAAGCAAGAGTGCAAGTAGGGGGCCTAAGTCATGAGATAAAGCTGAAATAAGCTCTTTGCTGTTTGGAATTCTCAGTCCAAAACAACTATTTATTTATTTATCATGCACATAAACTTACAATAGCAGGAAAACAACTTTCCCTCACTGTAACTACTAAAATGCCTTTCAGGGATTTTGATCAGAAAGAGCACCTTTAGGTGATCTTAGGAACCATATCCTAAAGGAATGAAACTAATAGCTTCTATTATTAATAGTACTAGTGTTTTTATATGATCTCATTTCAGCATTCAAGACCCTCTCACAGGTACTGTAAACAGATTAATTTATTAAGAACATGAAAAGTATGATAGATATTGTTTATGAGGAATGAGAATCTGATAGATTTTGAGAGAAATCTGAATGAAATTAGAGAGTTTTTATAAAGGTTGTGTTAGCATCCAAAAAAATAACTTTTCCATACTCTTTGAGAGCAATGTTTAGTAAAAGATCATTAATGAAATAGAGTGAGACAGGAGACAGAAATAGAGACAACAACAAAGTATTTTATATATATCATTATTTTATTTATATAATATATAAGACAAGTTATGTACATATATTTGATTTTATATATGCATGCATTTCTCATATATATGACAAATCTAGAGAAGAACTGATAATTGCCAGTACAATAATAATCAGAAAGGGTGAAATCCTGAAAACTGATAAGGGAATATAAGGATACTAGAATAATTCTGTGGCTGAGAGAACTACCTAAATGCAATATTCATTGTAAGCTAGATATGACAAAATCATTAATATTAGTTATTCAGTAAATGAAAAAGAAAATACTCATTAAGCACCCCTGCTTAGTATACCAACCAAGCAAGAAGTGTAATGAGCAAAATGAAGAATAAACTAGCTCTGCAGTGACTGAGAAAAATGTCAGGCACTGTATATTATCAATTCACAAGAAGCAAAGTGGGGAAAGGGAGTAAGATAATGGTTCAAACTCAGCAAAATGACAGTACTGAAATAAAATACTGTTGAAAAACTGAGACTCCCTGTTGTTTCCAGAGATTCATCCAGAGTAACTTAACACTGCTGTCTTACACAAGTCCAAGTTAAATTCTCATCTTTGTGGCGGCAACAGAGCCTGACTCCTGCTGAGAGGACCTGATGCCTGTATCTTGTCTCCCTGCGAGGTAGTGACTTCATTTCTCAGAAAAAATGAGAGTATATTTTACATTTTAGGATCTAAACCTAGTGGAAAATCACAGTACTTCAAGCATCATCTACCATGAATAAATATATTCAATTAAGATAATATTCAAGAGTCCTTAAAAATTGGCTGAGGAAATGTCTGTTCCTCTGATGTTCATTTTAATAAACCTCCAAATAAGAAAATTCCAGCAGAAATGTTAATCTGCCATATTCAGTAGCTGGTAAGCCTTATATCAGTCCTAAGCAATAATGGAAATGCTGACATAAAATTCACTGATAAGAAGTTCAGTGATAGGAATAAAATTAATGCCAGCCAAAATGATTTTACATAAATTAGATCTAGTCAAATAAACCTGATTCTAATGTTTGATTAGATAACAAATTTGTCTGAAAAGATAAATGTGCACATCATGTACTCAGAGCATGAAAGGTGTATCACACAGTGTGGCCCAGAACTCTGATCAACATTACACAATACCAATAAATCATATAAGAAATTGATCCAGTAGATGGATCTCGAGGGAGTATGTGTCAACTGGGTACGAGTACTGAATATGTGTTTCCAGCGGAGCTCCATAGGGATTAGTTTATTTGATATTCAACTTTAATGCAGCATTATTAGCAATGGCCCAGAAATAAACAAAAATCATGAATAAAACTAATGGATGATACACAGATTGGAGCAATGAGGAATAAAGGTGAAGACATAGGAATGGGTTTGACTCATGATTTCTGAGTAAGATGGGCCCACTTATACAGAGTCAGATTCAACAGAATCAAATAAGAAGTCAAATGTCTTGTAACAAGCAGTGCAAGAAATTTGTACAGAAGACAGGTCTGTATAATGAAAATCAAGATTCCAGAGAGGATGTAAGAGCCATAGTGGACAAACAAGTTAATGTCTCTTGTCAGTAAGATGCTGTGACAAAACAACTAATAGAAAAATCAGAAGCGAGACATTGAATTACTTTCTGTTAAAAGATTTTGAGATGTTCAATATTGGAATGCCATTCACAATATATATATGCTTCCACTTTTCAAAATAATGGGGCAAAATTTACCATTTGCACACAATTCAACAAAGTGTCACAAAAAACCCTGTGTGAATGATGGAATTCTTAAAGCTTTTGAGAAGAAGGATTAAGTGCTTGTAAGAACAAGATGGAGATGTGAGCTGATTGCAGTGTAGTTGTATTTCCATGGGAAACAAATAACAGGGATCAGCAGGTTCCTCAATTTAGTAGGTGAAGGTATTTGATTTTTTTTTTATATCCAGAGCCAATGTCTAGAAGCTGAAATCAGCCAAATTCAAAGGAGAAACAAGGTAAAAGTTTTAACAGCTGGTGTAATAATGATAGTTATAGATAGATTCTAAATAGGAATCTTGTTACTAGGAATAATCTCTTTCTTGGTTCAGTTCCATCTACTTTTCTTCCTTTTCTGCCTTCTCATCATTTGCTTAATTACCTAGAAAGTCAAATCAGACTATCTTTAAGGTAAACTGCTGAAACTCAGATGTAAATGTGGGAGTTAATGGTGACAAACTTTTAAAATCATCATGCAGTTTTAAATATATTGAAAAGCATCAGCATGTGAATTCTGAATAGAATTAATCAAGATGGGTGCTTTTGGATAACAAGAGGGTAAAAATATAAACTTTTTATTAATCTGTGTTAAAAGGGTAAGACAAAACTGTATTTCTGTGGCACTATGAATTTTTTTTAACAGTGGTGGAAATTCTCCTTTGCAGCTCCACTCTAGCTGTACTTCTTGGCTTTCTCTGTCAAATCTAATGTTAAATCTAACCTCATCCTTAATGTAAACCTTAACACTAAACATAGACTGAAACTTAGGCAAAGTTCCCATGCAAAATGTCTCACAGCAAAGTTCTCTAAGCTTAAACTTTCTTTTCACAGCCCCTTTTCCAAACTCACTCCAGCTGCATTTCCGTTTTTTGTCTCTCTCTTAATCCTAATCCTAACCTAACTGTAACCATAAATCAAAGGTACCCAAAAGCAAAGTCATGTGACACAAATATAATCTCTGAACACTCCTCACAATTAAACAGACATTTTCATATTTCAAAACCTTGTTTATAGACTTTGGCATTTATTTTAGTTTGTTGCCATTTTAGATGAACAGCTTTACACATTCTCAGGAAAATCTTTGAATGATTATTGCATTGCTTAGAGAATATGATCAGGGTATGAGACACATTATGACAGTCTTATTCCATTCTTAGAAGTGGTAATTACACAGATGGGTCATACTGAAATCTTGTGAATATTTAATCTCGGGTTGCAAAGCCGTACTGAAACATTGACTGTGACTTCATGCAGAACAGTCAGTAGAAATGACTCTCCAAAACAATACCATAACATACCCTAGCATAGCTTTTTTTTTTTTTTTTTTCAGAGAAGTCATCCTTATTCAAGTGTTTACTAGTAAAAATACAGAAATCTTACTCAGTTTTGGAGAAATTCTGTTCTGGAAAACTTAGGTTGGTTTATATTTTCTAGTCATAGTTTATGTTTAAAAATTAACATCAGAAATTACTGACAACAGTGAAGATACCAGTGCTTTCTATGAGAATAAAGTCAGACCAGTGGTAGGAAAAGGTTGAAGAATTTTCCAACAAAATTTCTCCACACTGAATCTTCTTACAAGAGTCTAGTTTCAGGCTCTAGCTGGAAAAGATATCTCACATTCCATATGTATTTTCTGCTCAGACTGTGTCTATTATCTCAAAAATTTTGAGATGAGAGGACTTAGACTTGTGAGAAACTGAAGCTGCAGATCTCAGATCCTCATCTAATTCATGAAAAGAAGGCGTTTGTGTTTGTTTCTTACATATTAATAAATACTAATGGCTATTCTGTGGTCCAGTGTGCCTTTTCTGTGTGGTTTGGGGTGCTTTTTATTTTTTTTTAAATGTGTGATATATATGTTTTCTGAGAGCTCCAGAATAGGATGTATGTTGAAATCATCAGAATTTCAGTGGCACAAAAGGAGCACTTTCCTGTCTCATTTGCATTATGAACTGTATTTCAAAATTGTTCTCAAATTTTTACAGAACAAAAAATAATCAGGTATAAACTCTGTTCATATACCTGCAAGGATGGTATTTTCTGCCTTTTTTCTGGTTGGGGGTTTGTTTTTGTTTTTTGTTTTTTGGTTTTGTTTTTGGGTTTGGTTTTGGTTTTTGTTTTTTTGTTTGTTTGGTTTTGGTTTTGTTTTTGTTTGCATGCTGTTGTATCCATTCTTCTTAGGAAATGTAAGTTGGTTCTTTCCCATGTAGTTTCTGCTATCATACATTTTGTGGCCTGCGTTTGACATGATGAACAGCTATTGAATGAGCCATAATCGTAAAGCATTCTATGCTTGTTGTTTAAAATAGAATTATTTGCATAACAATGTATCCTGGAAAAGTAGAAACCAAGAATGAGGGTAAGCTTAAGCTTAAACTGACTGCTGCTTGATGTCTGCTTTAGGATGAACTGAGTCACTCTTCATGTTCTGACACACATCAATACCAGAGGCACCATTCAACTGCCAGATGAAATGCCTTACAGTATTTGATATGGGGATGACACAGGACTTAAGAGTTTCATAGCTCTGGGGCTGTAGTGTTCGGATGCTTGTTAGTATACCCTGGACTATTGGCACTAGATTACTATGTTAAGTAACTGAGCTGAGCCATAGATCTTCTTTGATTCCATTAACTGAAGGTCAATCACTTATTGCACATGTCAATATTTAACAAAAGACACCTCCATCTAGGAATATCTATATTTAATATGTAAAAGGTGAAACATTTTTGATACCTAAAATTTCCTTCAATGAGTCACAAAATCCTTTATTTATGGAGTCAGGGACTAGGAGGTAGACTGAATGACTGTCTGAGCTACATCTGTAAAGTCTTATCCGGGTCTTTCAGTTCTGAGATTGAGCTCCTGATGAAAATGGAAAGCTCATTGAATAAGCCTTCCAGTTCGTGTCAAGGCCCTAGTGAGCTTTTGTGAGTAAATATTTCAGAGGAAAAATCCGTCTCTGTTTGGGGAGAGGTCAGACACTTGATAAGATCCTCAGAAGGTATGCCTTGGTGTTAGTATTCCTACTGGCAAGCAGTGAGTGTTTGCTTCCAGAGCACAGGATTTTAGTGAAATCCTTGCACAAAACCATAAATAAATAAAATAAAAGGTTGTCTTTTGTTTACTCAATTTTGTTCTAAGAAATTATAGACCTTTTTTTTTCTTCCCAGGAAGAAATGAATGTAAGCTAACTTCCAGGGAAAAATACTGGTCCTAAATTAGTGCTTACAGTCTGGAAAAATAATAGGTGAAAACAGACTTTTACAGAGACAGGCTTTATGTAACTATATAGCCATCAGTACCTATATGTACATTATAAAAAATGAAATGCATTAAAAGCTATTGGGAAAAGGAATGTTTGGATACAATCCCACTTATATATTTCTTTCAGTCTAAAGTTACTGTGTGAGAAACCAATTCACATGACTTCTTATTTGTTGTTCTGATGTTAGTACATTCACAGAATTATGTTTAAAGCTCATTATTTTCTGTTCCATATAGATAATGATACTATGCAATTGCTTTCCTAAGCATTGCAGCTATAGAGAAGCTTCTGTTCTGTTACACAATTCTCTGTTTCATGTTTCTTCATGGAGTCGTGAATTTGTGACAATTGCCATTGCCTTTGAGTCAGCATCATATCCTTTATAAAAATAGAAGAGTGGACCAAACTGTCCACTAAATAAATTGTCATTGAAAAGAATGGTTTTAAAAGGTTTCTAACAATTACAACACTGCAATAGCTAAAAAATAAGATTGTGAAACATACTGTATTGTTTAAGGCTAAGACCTAAACTGGGAGACATATGAAACATCTAGATATTTCAGATATTGTGCCTGAGACTTAAAATATTGAGTTTTTAATAGTGTTTTCTGTAGGTTTAATATTTCTAAATGAATTAATTAGATGTATTTCAGATCAAATAGTAGAAGTTTAGTTGAAAATCAAGTAGGTTCTATATAGATCTACACTAGGAAAATGTATACAC
>WUAM01000287.1:2353951-2364314 GCA_024336885.1 Actenoides hombroni
GGGCAAGAAGTGTTTCCCATAAAAAAATTTATTAAAACAATGGTTTGTAATTAAAAAAAAAAAAAAATCTTGTAGAAAAAAATTGCAATAGAAGAGGGTAAGAAAGAAGAAACACTGTCCAGATGGTTTGCAGTTGGAGGTGCAAAGAAAGGAAAGACTTCAAGCAGGCATGATATGCAATAAAGCATTTAAAATTGAAAGAAAGAGCAGAAAAGGGTGGATCTAAGAGACAACAGAAAATATCATCTGAAGACATAAAAGTTTGGATGGCTTAAATAAAAGGAAGACTACTGAGCCAAGCAAGGATTTTAAATAAAATGCAGGATCTCTTAACTTCAACATTTTCCTTTATCCTTACATTCCACAACACTGTTTTATTTCCAACATTAGCACAGCTAATTAACTAAAAAGACAAGATACTGCTTGTCACACAATTAGTAGTACGGGGAGGTGAGGAATGGTAATTGTTGAGCAGCAAAGTTTGAAAAATCTTGACATTCTAGAACATAGATTTAGGCCCAAACTCCTCCAGATTCATCCGTGCTAAGTCTTCCTTCTTCTTACAGTGTATTTTCAATCTTTGAATCTTTTGCAGGTGACAGCATTAAGATTCCAGAAGGCACTGGGCAGCATCGCAATTCCCTGAAAGCTCTGAATCTCTTTCCATTGATCGGTGTGTTGGTCCACGATGCAGTGATGCACAGATGTTACACAACAGCAGCAGCAGGTCACAGAGCTCTAAAAATATTTGGATTTAATTGAAAAAAAATGTAAATGTTTTAAGCTCTTTATTCAATGCTGCCGTTTGCTCTTTAGCATAAAGCAGTGCTGTTGTAGCTAGAAAGTGGCTTATTTTTTTTGAGGACTATTGTTGATTCACACAAAATTTGAAAGAGGCAAAAAACAAAACAGAAAACATGGCATCTGAAAAATAGTGTAGACAGAAGAAGAAGGGGGAAAGCAGACACTTGAGAAATTTTTCAAGCATGATTCTTTGTCTTCTTGAACTCTGATTTAAAGGTTGCTTAGCAACAGTGGCAGTAACAGCTGGGACACCCTTGATCTTGTTGTGTAAACTATTAAAAATAGGTGATGGAAAGTGGCACCATGGAAACAATGACAATTCTGAAGCAGGTGTCTGCAGTACTGATTCTCAGCTTAATGTCAGAGGTGTAAACTACTAAATTACTTTCTCCCTTTAATCTGAATTTTTAGGAAGGAAGGAATCTTTATATCCCCAAAATTAAATAAGGTTGAAGATAGCATTATCCCATTCTGTGGCACTGACTTCTGATTACTGCTTTATATAGCTTGCCAGAAACTTTAGAAGATCTTAATTTCTAGGACTGAGGTCATTTCACTCCAGCAAATTACTGAAGCAGTCCTTCAGCAAGGGGCATAACTGGTATTTACAGTATTGACCTGAACTGTGAAAGGATCATAATCTTGATTTCATCTGGACAATTTAGCTAAAGCCTCACCCCGAATTACTATTATTAAAATCATAATCTGAAAATGCTTACCTTCTAAAGGGCTAATCATAGCTAGGATTAATAAACATAGACAATGGAATCAGCAATGCTCATTCGGAAAACATTCAGAGGGACCCAGGGTCAAGATTCTTTTAATATGACCAGTAAATCTGGGGCATGCAGAAGAGGACCAATTTTCAGAAACAGTAATTATCTGCCCTTTGAAACAGTCTCCTTTTAAGGTTCTTAAATTCAATGTCCATGTTAAAGCAGGCAAAGTTTCTTTACAAACATGAGACACTACCTTTTTTCTTGGCTAAGAGTATTGAGTGTGAATGGAACACCCTGTATTTTTAGTAACATTTTAGTGCATTATTAGCTTAAAATATTATAAAAGAGAAAAAATATCCCTGGCCCATGGTATAGTTGTATTTTAAATAGATTTTTTTATTACTATTTTATTTGTAATGATGGGTAAACAGAGTCAAATATTCAAGAGTTACTCAGAGGCCTATGTCATTTTGGTATGTCCTTATTCCATAATGGAGATACTTGTATTCTGATTGACTAATAATCATCACTTGCACAACTAAAACAAAGAACTATCTGAAAATGAAACATAAGGAATTATCTATCTCATCAATAAAACTGTGGCTATGAATCTAAATAACAGCTACTCAGGATATTCTGACTGACTGAAAAAACCCCATCTCTTTATTCCAATAAAATTGAAGAATTCAGCTTAGTTTTTTAATATTGCTTATGAAGTTGAAAACCATTGTGTCCTCTGACCATATTTCCTGCTGCTGGGATTGATACATTGCTAAAGCAGTTATCTTGTATCAGGCTTGTTTTTGCTTATCTTGGAATGGAGAAATTAGGGACTGGAATGCATAATTTTGGTATTTTATATATACTATTATTAGAAGATATTCTGAATCCCACACTGAGACAACCCAGATCTGACATGTAATGACATTGCTTCCTAAGGAATTAACTTCTACTGTAACCTGGCTGGAAATTAAATTGTGGATATAAACCTTATACTTCTTGGTTTACAGCAAATTTGATAAAAACTTCTACTGCAGTTTTGGTTGGGTGAGCAAACCAACAGTATATGGTAGTGTGAAAGTTACAGATTGTTTCTTCTAATTTAATTTAGTCTTGCATACTTTCATACATTTTTAGAACAATTATACACAGGCACATTCAAACAGTCAAACTGACACTGGGCTATATTTGAAAGAATATAATAGTATTAAACCTTTGTGCTCAGCGCATATTTCTTCAAAGACTCTTCTGTAGCATGCAAGAATGATGTACTAGCCAAGCAGATAGACTTGTCTTCTGACCTTCATGCATTAAACTAAGTGCCAGAACTGACTTCACAGAAGTCTGTTCTTGTCAATGGTTTCATAGAAGCCATTCTGCAATAATCTAGTAACATTGAATTACTTATTTTACTGAAATTATTTTGTGAAATAGTATACTTGATTTCATTTGTCCTGCCCTGTGTGAAAAATCAGTCTGTCTTCCTATGCAATTTAGATGAGTAGTGAGTTGTTCAAAAAGCTAGGATTTATTTTCAGTGTTCCATCATTTCGTTCTTATTGGTACCAGCTGATTCACAAAGACAATTTAAAAAGTCTTATTGGGGAATTTAGGTAATGGGTGTTATTTTAATTTGGGTCATATCCAAAGGCGAGGCTGGCAGCTACCACATGGGGGGTGGAATAGAGACTTCTCACATTTAACCTGAGTATTACTCTACTTTAAAAAAATCATCCAAGTCAATGGAATTACCTAAGGAATAAAATAGTGTAATTGACTACAATATCTCTTACAGATTAAGAAAACATTTAAAAATCTATATCTAATACTGGGAAAGTGTAATGGAAATTATTAAAGATTTTCTTTAAGGATTTCAGGGAAAATAATACTTACCATGGATATAACTAAACTATGCCTTTGTGTGTCTATTGTACCAAGGCATTCCTTATGAGAAGAACTATGACAGTTTTAAGGCTTTATAATATCAAGATGTCATGAGTTGCAGCTTGCAGCCAAGAAAGCCAATCATATCCTGGGATGCTTCAAGAGAAGAGTGGCCAGCAGGACGAGGGAGGTAATCCTCCCCCTCTTCTCCACAGTCTTCAGACCCCACCTGAAGTACTGTGTCCAGTTCTGGAGCCCCTATTACAGGAACCATATGGACGTGCTGGAACATGTCCAAAGAAGGACCACGAGGATGATCAGAGGGGTGGAGCACCTCTCCTGTGAGGACAGACTGGGAGAGTTGGAGTTATTCAGTCTGGAGAAGAGAAGGCTCTGAGGAGACGTTATTGTGGCCTTCCAGTATCTGAAGGGGGCCTACAAGGAACCTAGCAAGGGATTTTTTAGGATGTTGGCTAGTGGCAGGACTGGAGGGAATGGATCAAAACTAGAGGTAGGTAGATTTGCATTAGACATTAAGAAGTTCTTCACTGTGAGGGTGGTGAGACACTGGAACAGGTTGCCCAGAGAGGTAGTAGAAGCCCCATCCCTGGAAGTTTTTAAGGCCAAGCTGGATGGGGCTCTGAGCAACCTGATCTAGTGCAAGGTGTCCCTGCCCATGGCGGGGGAGTTGGAACTAGATGATCTTTAATGTGCCTTCCAACTCTGACAATTCTAAGTTGCCTTTACTATTTGCTAGTGTCCTACATTTTTTGAGATTCATGAATTTCTGTATGCACAGATAAATTTTACTTTAACAACCAGAGCCATTAGGATAGGATATCATGTGCAAGGACCATTTTAGAGAAGGATTTCCAGCTAGGAAATATTGTAGAAATATACTACTAGCATGTTAAAGCACTAGAAATCACTCAGTATTTAACAGTAACTGTTTAAATTATGTTCTTTAGTAAAGGAAACTTTTCAGAAGACATTTTCTCATGAATGTGTCCTTTCCATTGGTGGTCTTTTAGGGATAAATCCAGGGGAGAGATAATCCCAGCCTTTCTATTATTAGCTAAATGTTTCTTTAGATTCATTTGCACTGTTTCCTAATGTTGTGTTTTTCTGGGGTTTTGCACTTTAGACAGATATTTTTCCATAGCTTTTTGTGAATTTCTAAAAATCTTTTTTCTTCATGTTTTCCTTATTTTCCACTTGCATAGAAAGCCCACGTATTTAGGAGGTAAAATCCATTTTGGATCAGTCCAAGATCAGTAATGAAACCTTAGAGGAACTTAGGACCATCATGGATCTACTGGTAGGCTCTACCAATCAGTTCTAAGCACAAGTTATACCTGGCTTATTCACTAGTACACATATTAAAAAACCCTACAACAACAACACATTTCTCTGAACAAGGTCTTTTTATTATTTGAAGGAGCTGGGGCAAACAATGAAAGTTACAGATGTCCATCATGTTGCTCAGTGTATTTATGCAGTGGTCTGTGATATTCAGCAAGGAAAAAAAATAAGAGCAGTGTAATCCTGAGCTACCTGGTGGGGCTGAAAGATATTATATCACCTTGTCTGGCAGAAGAGCTGCCTGGAGGCTTTTCAGGTGGATTCTGAGAATACAGACTGTTTAGCGCAGCTGCTTGCTTCTGTATTTGTGTAACACCAAGCATTAAGACCTTAATTTAACATGGGGAACTCCCAGAAGTTGCCTTCCACAAATGAAATAAACCCAAAATAATTACAGTATATATAGTATTACAAGTCTTCCCATATGCCTCCTCCTATTTGGTTGTGCTTTTCTCATCAAACATATTTTTCTCTCTCTTGCACTGGTAAAACTGATGACTGAGGTGGAACAGAGAGGGAATCCAAAAAATCTTGTGCCTTCATCTGATCCCACTGGGAAATTTGGGAAGGAGAGGAACAGGGCCTACTCTGGGTTCTGAGGTTTTAGAGAAGGCTGCAGTGCTGATCTGCCTTGGTATGCTGTTGTCTCATCTTTCTGTGGAGTTTGGAGGTCAGCCTGAAGCTGTGGGGCAGACCAGGGGCCAAACCTTGTCCAGGGCTTGAATGGCATCCCAGTGACACAGGGAGAGGGTATCCCAAGGGTGGTCTTAGGTGGAGTTCATCTAGTAATGCCTACAGGTATACTTAGGGCCCTAATGTCTTTCTTTGTCAGGAGAAAAATCTCCAACCCACGTTTCAATCTTCTCTCCCCATCCTCCACTCTCTCTCTTCCAGTCTTTCTGTCTATATTTGTTCGATTCAGCATTTTTAGGATTTGTGTGTAAGGCTGTTTTTTGTACATGCTAGCTAATAAACATATGGAGAAGCCCGATAACCCATGCTTTTGCTGATTTCACTGCCTGCTGGGCAGTATAATGAAGTACCAAATAAACTGTTTGCCAGCAATATTTTGAGATCAATGTTTTTTAAAAAATAAGACTATGAACAGTAATAGTTGAGTAAGAGCTGAAAACTGGACTAACAATATTCCATACTTCTCAGAAGATACGTGTTTTATTCTTGCTATGCTTTGACAGAAAGGTATCTTTCCACTAGGACTGCAGTTTGCAATATAGAAATTACTTAGATGCTCAAGATAATTAAAAACACATTTCTAAATGCTTTTGGGAATCATGTGGAATGAAGGAACAAGTTCTTGAATGGACATACAGACAATGATTTTACAATTCTGTTCCCCTCAGCATCTGTATTAAAATGATTATTAAAGTTACTTTCAGTCTGTTTGCACCTTTACAGTATCAACAAAACAATTATGGACACTTCTTTCTCAAATGAAATGCACATTAAAAGGCTGTTTTGCTTGTTGTTTTGTTGTTTTTGGTTTTTTTTCCCTAGGTAATAGCATATAAGGTAGGGGTCTTTGGAAACATGAATATTTTATTCGTAAAGAAGAGAAAAACATAAAGGAAAAAGAAGGGGTCTTGAGGAGGTATTGAACATCTAGATGCAAACATGTACAGTGGATATTCATTTTCCAGAGGGATAGTGGGCCTACTAACAGTCTCATAAAACTTCAGCAATACATCTGCGATCTGGAGACCTTGAGCCAGAAAAAAGTTCAAGAGACCTTTCACACAAACAGAATCACAGAATTGCTATGATTGGAAAAGTCATTTAAGATCATCAAGTCCAACCACTGTCTACTCTACCAGGGCCACTACTACACCATATCCTTGAGCACAATATCTAGATGGCCTTTGGATACTTCCAGGGATGGCGATTTAACCACTTCCCTAGGCAGCCTGTTCCGGTCTTTGAGAACCCTTTCAGTTTTTTCAAATGTCCCACCTAAACCTCCCCTGTCATAACTTGATGCCATTTCCTCTTGTCCTATCACTTGTGACTTGTGAGAAGTGACCAACACCCACCTCTTTACAACCTCCTTTGAGGTAGTTGTAAAGAGAGATAAGGTCTCCCCTCAGCCTCCTTTTCTTCAGACTAAACAACCCCAGCTCCCTTAGCTGCTCCTGATAAGACCTATTATGAAGACTTTTCACCAGCTTTGATACCCTTCTCTGGACTCACTCGAGCACCTTGATGTCTTTCTTATACTGTGAAAGACAAGACAGAGCAGATTTTCCCTTCACAGTTGCACAAGCTGTGGAAATGATGAACAGAATATGGGGTTTGACTGAGAACATTATCCCATCCTCCCAAAAGATACGAGGCATTTCTTTTCCTTTCTCCTCGTGGGTGTTTTCCGAGTGGAAGGAACTATTGGAAATGTTAGAAGGATTTGTTTTCAAAAACCTTCCAAAGATTCATGTGACTATTTTAGGAAAAAAATCCATCCCTTGAATGTTTTTCACTGAGAAGTTTATGCCTTATAGTGCCCTCATATCTGAAATCAAAATACAAGCTTTCCTGGTTAACCCAAGAAAGAAAAAAGAAGTGAGACCTTTCAAACCCAGTGGAGCAAATGATGCTTTCAGTAATGTTATGCAATTTTGGCCACATGTTACATATTCATTGAAAAGATTCCTTATTCATCTGCTTGGGTATTATTTTTTTATTTTTTTTTTTAGAATATCTTGCTCTTTTCAAGGCTCACTGTCCCTTCTGGCACTGGAACTACATAATACTGAATATGTGTGACACCATATTAATTTCCATAGCAGAGGATTAGGATATTACAAACACAGGATTAGGTCCACTTGAAGGATCAAAGCAAAAAGAGAAGTGAGATGTGAAGAATAAACCTTTTTTTTTTATTATTTTATTTTATTTATGTTTTTTATGAAGCAAAAAATATCCAGGATAATAAGGTAAAAAAGAAAAAAAAACGGACAAGAGAATGTTTGTAATTTAACCTGAACTTCTCATCCATGAGAATATTGGATTTTACCTGATGTATTTTTTACCAGTAGAAAAATTCTGAGTTGTTTGTTTTCTTATGCTTTTCACTGTAGCACTGTTATTCATACAGAAACCGCTACAGAATCTCAGACAATATCCTGGGGCCATTTTCATACAATTTATCGTCTTGCATTCATGTGCATCAGGGAACAGCTACACTTCCCATTCACGTTGCTAAGCTATTGCAATACAATTTTGGTTGATTTTTCCATTGATGATAAAGCAGTTTATAATTAGCAGTGAATAATGTATTCCATGAATTCAACCTCATTTTCCTCTTTGTGAAATGTCCACAAATAGTTAAAAACCTACCCCTTATTCCATTTCACTGTAGAATGAAGTTTTCTGTTTTAAACTCTGTAGGTTTGTGAGTATTGTGCTGCAATTAGTGAGTAACTGAATTTCATTATTGAATGGGTGTTTGACAATATGATTTTTCACCTAATTGTAACACTTCTTATCATTTAATTCAAAAAGTTTTACAATTTCAGGGTGAGAGCTTCATCTGATACAAACTGGTATAAAATTATTGAATGTAAGACCTGCTTTATGAGGATGAAGGAAGAAAACTGAAGGAGCATATTACGTGTAGTGACATTCCGGACAAACCAGAATAATATAAAATAAGTAAAGCCCCCTGGGTTCAAGAAATCAACCTTATTTCTCTGCAAGAAAATGTTTAGAAATATCCCCTAATTTCCTTGTAAGAGGTCATGATTTCCTTCATAATGGAATAATTGGTTCATTAATTGGAAGCCTTGACAAACCCAAAGAGCTCTAATTCATTCAGAAGATGTTGGGAAAGATACATAATTTTCAAGTTTCTTTTTCATGTTGCTTTCCTTTGTTAAGCTGCACCAAATCCTATCTTCTTTATTGTCCAACCAGTCATTAGTTTTGCTTTCACATCAGAACATGATAATTTAAAATGCATGGAACAATGTTTCCTTACATAGGGAATTTCCATAGCAGGTCTGAAGATGTGTTTATTTAAATTTAAATGTATTCTTTGTGATCTGCCTCCATACATAAGTACTGCTTTCCTTGAAGTTGTAAGAAGGTGCCTGTCTATCATACTCAGAGATGGCTAACTTAACAGTTAATCCATTTTAACTACATTTTAATTTTCTGTCCAGCTGCAGGCATTACAAGAATACCCAGGTACTCTGTGTTTAGCTGGTGGATATTATACGGCAGGAGGCTTATCTCAGGGAGAGTGGCTCGAATAACAAAAGTATTTATCTTGACCTTGGTAGGTTTACATCAGTTCTTTTTGAGTGACCATGAATGTGTGGAAAGTTATTTTTTTAAATATTTTGAAAATAGTAAAGATATGATACACATTGCAAAGTATTTACTTAATAGTTTAAAGGACTCTATACTAGTCAAGCAGTCAGCTTAGATAAAAGTGAAGTGAATGGGAAGCAAACAGAATTCTCTATCTGTCAAGACTGAACCCTGATCCCTAAACCAACCAAGACACCTCCCCCATTTCCATGCAAACTTGCTAAATAAGACTTGCCTTTGAAATAACTTTGTAAATTAGACTCGTGTACCATGAATAAATTAAAAGTAGGTATACAGTGCCAATGAATGACTGACAGAACCACCACCAAATCTAATTCTGTATGGAACTTGAAGATCTCACTGGAGAGTTCTTCATTGAAAATAATTATGTGCACTCTAGGCTGTACATTCTAGGCTGTAAAGTCTGAAGAGCTTAAAAGTTTAAAAAAAAAAAATAAAAAATAAAATAATGGAGTGAGAGAGTATTTTCTTGCCAGGCATATTTATCCAAGCTCACAGCTCAAGATTAATCCACATGGGCATAGAGGCAGAAGATTAAGGAACTAAAGACAGTCTTCATTCCTTGCTGAATTTTATTTTTACTTTGAAGCTATTTGAAGGAATACGTCCATAATACTGCATTCTGTCAAGCACAAGACATTGTTCATGAAAGAGATGTCCAATATACTTGTATCATCCGTGTAGTGGCACATACAAACAATTGTACAATGAAAGCTATATTCTCACAGAAGCTTCAGAGGAATTTATCATATGTAAGACATCAAAAAAAAATCTTTTTGCCTTGTTTTCAAGCAGCACTAAAACTAATCTTATATTAGTTTATATTAGAAGGGTATGAGAATTTTGATGGAACATAGCATTCATGAGGGGTTATGAAGCAACAAGATGGATTCCTCATCTAAATTTGAAAGATTCATGATTAATACAAAGCATGGGAAGTCTATACAAGCCACAGAATAAGAAGAGAAAATGTAAAATTTAATTAGTGTTAAAGTTTGGCCTTCAAATATGAGAGGCAGTTGGTCAGTCAGACAGCAGAAATATGCTACAAAGGCATACATCCGGCTAAGGGGTTCAAAGTAGAATGCAATTTGTTGAATTATTTGCTTCAAACCAGAAATTATTTGCTTAGTTCTAATATTGCACTGGTGGATTTCCAGCTATTGAAGTTCATTTTTTTTTCTATAATATTGTATCGTTAAATGTACTAAAAAAAAATAAACATATATTTTTATTTGAAATAAAAGAAA
>WUAM01000287.1:2364414-2379050 GCA_024336885.1 Actenoides hombroni
ATATATTTTTATTTGAAATAAAAGAAAAATGGTAGCATACAGAGAGCATCTCATATAGATTGGCAAAAAAAAAAAAAATAATAAAAGATATGAAATAGGCTCTGAAGGGAAAGAAGACTTAAGAAAAGCAATGGGAGAAAAAAATGATGTAAATAAGGCAACAATTTCGACATGTCAGAGAAGAAATAATTTTCTACTCATTCATGAAATCAAAAATACTGAAAGGAAGGCATTGATTGTGGTAATGGAAAATGAACAAGAAAGGTAAGACTCAGATGACTTAAAGGACTGTATAAAGTAACTTACAACTGTTTTCCCACTGAAAAGTTACAGAAAAAGATTTCTGGAAAGTGAATACATACAGAAATACCAGGATGTGTCTTGAGTTTGTGTGGGACCAGACTTCTACCCTACATCGCTTTTCAAAATTCATCACAGCAAGACTACTGCTATGCATGTATTACTCTTGTCCTCACATAGTTATTCTGGGGCAGTATATACTCAGTTCTACAATGTCCTAGAAAGGCAAGAGATTTTGGAAGTGGCATAGCTTGTCACAGACCTCAACATGACACAGAAGTGATCCCTTCCTTGAGTACTTTCTCATTTAAACAATGTCAAACAGAAGCAAGGAGAAATTGTGGGTTTAATCTGGAAAGGGTGTTCAGGGATGAATGAAACACCTCTGTGTTTCTGTGTGTTAATTTCTCCAAACAAAATGCAGAATTTATCTAACCAACGTGTAAGACACATAGGTGAAGCTATAATCAATGTTAAGGAGTTATAAAAGCTTCTGCAAACTCAGTGGAAACAAAACTCCCCCCCCCATACTCTTTCCTCCAAGGACAGTGAAAAGCAGTTGTTTGAAGAGACCAGATATCCATATATTAACTGTTGTGAAAGTAAATTGCATGTGCAAAACACATAAATCAAAGATCAGAAACACATCAGCAGTTTTTTGTAAAATACTTACAGAAAAATAGTTAAAGAAAAGCAATACTGTATTCAAACACTTTGCAATTACTTTTGGAAGAAGAAACATGTAAGGAGGCTATGCTGTTTTTCTGCCTCAAATGTTTTAGGTCAAGAACCAAGGAAAACCCTTAGGAAAAAAGCATTTACTATTAGCAAATTAGAATCAAATCCAGTAAACCTCTGAAACTATGTCTATTCCAAGCACTTCAAACTTTTCTAATTCAGTTGAAACAGAAGCCAAATTATGGTGATATATCTGGAGTGATATGTATTTGTCTCAATATCAAATATTCTTCCCAATCCTTAGAGCTGCATTGTCAGAGTGCATTCTATCTACAAATGTCCCTGAATCAGAAGCAGGAAGACAAAAAAATATTTGTCTAGACCCTGATGAGAAATTTTCTGTCTAAAGTATAAGTAAGAACATGAAATTATTTCATTGTCTCACATGAACTGGTTACATACTACTGAATTACCACTATTTTTGTTTTGCTGATATCTCTTCTTCGAACCACGTACACATATAAACGGCCTTTGCAATTCAAAAGATTGATATTTAGGACTTGAAATGTCTCTACAAGTACATCTGGCTTGTGCAGAACCATCTCATTTCATCTTCTTTACAACTTCAGGATCTCAAGCAATGTTTCTTAATAGCTGTAATAAAGTGTCTCTGTGCAAGAAAGTGACAAAAGTGCGTTCTGCCAGCAAACAGAAGGCAACTTTTGCCTGTGTTACCTTTGATGTACTCTGTACACTGAGGAACTGATAATTTTCTTGACCATGTGCTTTAGAGCCTTCTGACAACTTTGGATTTTCATGTCAGACCACAGCAAAAAGTCTGTTATTATGACTTATAACTGGTGTAGGAAGTACTGTATTAAGAAAATATATGTGAGGAACAAAGAAATTGTGCTTCAGTGCAAGTAAAAAATGGCACAGTGTGTTCAACAAGACAGACTGATTCAATTGCAGTCAAAATGGTCCTTACTTAAATATTTAAGATACAAGATCTGCATTAAACAGTAGATATTTTCTCTCTTATTTCAGGCTTTGCATAACCTTTACTATGAATCTGATATAATGTTCTCTTTGTTGTTTTGTTGGGGTTTTTTTCCCCTTTTTTCTTCTGAAAGTAAATGAGTGCACTGTCATTTAGTTCTAAGGTTCTGCAAATTCTACACATTTAACTAGAATTAAACAGTTTGTCTGGTATTTTTATAGAAGCCAGAACATCTGCAAATCCCTTGGGTGTTACATAGAAAGGAAAGGTTCTAACTCACTTTTTAAAACATTCTGTATACACTCACAGAGATAACTTCGATGTCAAAACTTCTGTTGTCTTTTCCTTCTTTACACTGCCTTTTCCTCTGCAGGTCTCAAAGACATCTGCTCTGCAAGTTACTTCCTTGATTAGAGAAGGAGCTTTTGGGAAGGTTTCTTCACACATGGCCAAAACATTAGGTGTGATTTAGGTATCACTACCTGGGCAAGTTGTTAGCTCTGTGAATTCTATTCAAGAGTCTCTTCAAACTGTACTTCTAATCTGGTCTCTGTACTAAGACTGCTTAGATAATTTTTAGCTTCATCCTGCCTACCCTGTCAATTCACTCACAGATTTTTAGAAGACATTGTCTAACTTGTTCACCTGTTAGTAACTAGATTGTTGCTTAACAGCAATGGGAGATAAATAGTTCACCACCAGATGAAAAACATAGTGGCCATAGCTATTAGCTGCCAATGTTACGCTATACAGAAGAAAAACTTGTGTCCAGCAGAAGGTTTCCTAAGGAATACAGCACCTAGAAACTTGAATATGTGCCTGCAAATTAAATCCACAAAAGACAAAGTAAATCCAGTTTTTACACACTGGCTATGACAATGAAGTCTTGGACATTAGACAAATGGATTCTTAACGTCAATTGAATATGAATACTTGACATCACAACTTCCCAACTTGAATTATTGTGTCAAGTTTTCTAGACCTTTGGCTTGACAAAGTCCAATTTTCAGGCTGGCATGTCCAGGTACTGAGTCCTAGGAAAAAAGAGTGGAAAAGAGTTTCTTAGTGATAAATTCTGATATGACTGACAATTCAACATAAAATGAGCATACAGAAAACATTCAGAGAGAGAATCTTAAGGCTCTGTAACTTTCTGATGCATTAGAGACACAGACAGAGACTCTAACACTTACATAAGAGCAAGATTTCTCATACACTGGTAGCTGTAAAAGGGAAGTGTTGTTCTTCCAAAACCAACTGTGAATCAGATGTAGGGTGTCAAGAAAAAGCAACAGTAATTCATTTAAACAAACAAAAAGATCATATACGCAGTGATGGAAAGAGGAAATTGAAAAATGAAAAAAATACCCTCTGCTTAGTAATGAACTAGGTGTGGCCCTGGCAGAAAGTACTTGATTTCATACTTCTGTATTGCATACAAAATTCTTACAGAAAGAGAAATTTTCCAAAGCAAGATAGTAGTAAAAGAAAAAAACAAACAGTGCATTTCAGAATCTAGCAATATCTTTTCAGGGTAGGTGCTTGCTTATGTGACATCACCATGAAGGTTGCAAAATACTGACCAATTTAAATTACTCTGTCTTAAAATCTCACATGTTTTCCCTAAGGCTGAATTTCAGGAAAAACATATGATAATGACATTATCATTTATAATCTTACTGTCACTTTTTAAAAATTGTTGTTGAGCAACAAGCATATAAAATTTCTTTTGAAATAAGAACATCATGTACTTTTGAAATAAAAGTAGGTGTCAGCGTTTCAGAGTTTATAGATTTCTCATGGCTAAGACAGTATTTTGTGAATAAATTTTTTAAAATAGTCAAATAAGAAACATGTTATTAATGAAGAAAAATTTGTGTTTAAAAAATAAAAATATTCAGAGAACACATATTTGAAAGCTAATGTTAACTATCATTGCAGACATCCTGGAACTGTTCTTAAGTATATCAGTCCAATAAATTATTATTTCAAATATAAATAATTTACTTATTAGAGTTTAATAATTTTTATGAATTTTTTAGTGTTCAACATACATTCTGGTCCATGCAATACAACAGACTTGTAAGATTAAATCTGAGGAGAAATTTTTTTCAAGGAAAAAGTATCTGTAGACAAAAGTTGTGTTAGGAAAATTATCATGAAGACAGTTGCAAATATCTTCTTAATAAACAGTAAGAAAAGCATCCTAAATAACTGAATTTCATAATAGTTATAGCAAAAATACCATCTTTTAATATATAATAGGTGTTTGTAGTCTCATAGAGCTGTACAGAATAGTAATGATTATACCTGCCACTCACACAGTGTGCCAGAATAGTGTACAACATTTCTTCCCTAAATTATTTTTAACTATTTTTGTATTGCACAGACTTTGAAAGAATTTCCAAGCACTGTAGTAAAAACAAACATACAGTGACTGGTACTAGGAAATTTTTATGAAGTGCCTGTTCAAAGGTAGAGACATGAAAAATCTCCAACCTGGAACTGATCTGCACAATATTCTTCTTTTTCATTTTTAATTTGGAACTAGTATGATAAAAGAGATTTCATAAGATAAAAACATCTCATGGAGCCATTTATCACTTATTTGTGTTATATTTTATATAGTGATTGTTTTCAAAGTTTGATTTATGAGTTTCAGTCTATCAGTATATGGCTTCAGTATTAAAATATGCATGTCATATTGACTAGAAACTTTTCAGGAAGGTAGTGAAAGCACTCAAGTGTAAGCAATGGGAAACAGAAATTTGTTTCCCAGAAAGTAGAAATCACTGGCTATTTATCATAGACATAGGAAAGTTGATGAGCACCTAGTAATTATTAATTTGTGTTCTATAAAAGTGGATTTAAAGAAAAAGAAGGATTCTACAACCACATAGTTGCAGAATTTACAGAGACAATAAAAAAATCTATTCACTAATTTTTGGAACAATCAACACAGGTGAATGATGATTTTCAGTCAAAGTTAAAAGCCTGAATTCATTCCTTAAATTTGAGCTATGATGGATTAGGGATTAGAAGAAGGAGATTTAAAATCAGTTTGAAATTAAAACACACATGAAGAACAGTTCACATTTCTAATACCAGCTATTTCTGATATTTTTCAGTTCATGGACAAAATGTTAGGTGGTAACTTAAAACAACCTACCTGAGCCCAAGACATTGAATATGAGTCCTCTAGTAGATTAAATACTTGAACTAAACTTGAAATAGGCATAAACTTGGAAGGTGTATACACTAAAAGAAAAAATGCTCCAGGGTCTTTGAGGTCCATATTTTATGGACCTAAGATTTTTAGAAGTCTCTCTCCCAGAGAGAGACTTTTTACTAAGGCTTGTAGTGACAGAGTAAGGGACAACAGTTTTAAATGAAAAATGAGTAGATTTGGATTGGACATAAGGAAGTCATTTTTTATGATAAACATGATGAGACGTTAGAGCAAGTTGTCCAGAAAAGTTGTGGAAGTCCCATCAATGGAAGTAGTCAAGGTCAGGTTGGACAGGGCTTTAAGCAACCAGACCTAGTGAAAGATGTCCCTGTCCATGTAGAGGTGATTAACTAGATGATCTTGAAAGGTGCTTTCTGACCCAAATCATTCTGTGGTTCTATGACTCTATGAATTTTTTTTGCTGTGATCAATTATTTCTGTGATTTCTTCTCTAACGTGCTTCTGAAAATATGGATAACAGCATTTACCTAGAATGTATGTTGTAGGTCCAAACACATTAGAGATCATGAAGAACTTAATTTAAAGAGGTCTGGGGCCACATCATGTACATTATACAGTATTTTTTTTGCAATGGCACTTAATGAAAACTTTATAGAATAGATAAAAGGATACAAACCATGTAAATAGATAATAATTATCTCCTTTTTGTAATATGATTATTTTAGCAGGACTGTCTTATAGCCTAACCTTCCATTTCACAAGGGCTTGGGCTAAATTTGATTTAAATTAAAAACAAACAAACAAAAGCAAAACAGAAAAGGATGAAAGTTCAAGGGCAAGGCATAGCTATGTTGCTATCTGGAACGATTTAACAACTGCTAGCAAGCTTGCTGCAATAGATAGATTTTTTCAACTTTAGTCCACAGCTTTCAACACTCTCCCATCTCCTGCATTCGATTGCTTTCTATGAGATGAGGGAGGGTGTTTCTGACAGCACTTCTTGATTTAATTTTGTACTGTTGGGCAACAACATATCAACTGTAGTGCACCCCTGGTGGATTTGTACAAGCTGGGGGATACAGCAATATCCTATTGGATTTTTTGCTATCATAGGCAGGATACCAGACACAACAGAGAGAATTAATTATTAACAGCACTGCTATCTTTCTAACGTAGCTTCAAGGCACTATTGTGTTTACTTTCACTGATGGTGATCATTTCTCAACTGTTTCGTGTATAATGAACTGCATATGCCTCTCAGATTTCAGTCCTTAATCTAGAAGGTTATCTGTTGTAACCACAAATCCTGTCATTCCTTCAGGATGCAGGTATTGGAGTTTGTGATTTAAACTTTAAACCTCTCTGGTGTGGCAGTAACATGTATAGGATTTCACTGAAGAGCATGCTCTGGCAGACATATGTGACAAGCTGTATGACTGAGGTCAAAGGGTAGCTGCATGGGGTGTGTCAGGGAACTCAGAAAAGATGAAGTTTAGTCAACTGTAGTGACCAGCAGTTCCATAAGGGGCAAAACATTCAGCCTTGGAGTGGAAGTGACAAGCATGGACTTACTGGGAAGGTCTGATGGGTCAATATTGGCTATTCTACATTCCCACTACTTTGACGCCACCTTTGTCCCACTTGAAAACATGAGCAGAAGTACAGAAATTCGGAATTTTGAGGTAGAAGTTTGGAAGAATGATAGAAAATATATGGAAGATTAAAGTGATTAAAATATAAAGAGTATTTCTGAAAAAATATTATCTCTTTTGCGAAATAAGAAAAATACATACCAAAGGCACTTTACAAAAGTACTGCAAAGGCAAATTTGTGAAGAAAAAGTAAAATTTAAAGGTAAATTTTTAGAGCACAGTAGAGCTTTTGAAGGAAAGTATTATATAAAACCTTGATATTTGCTGAATAAAACCAATGGATAGCCTTCTTGTTACTTCCATGTTTGTTGAACAAGCTTTGAGCATTATCATGTGGTTTTATATTTCAGTCACTTGCCTATTCATTTGTTTTCATAGAACAATCCCAACAGAGTAATACAGAAAACCGTAAAATGTATGAGCAACACTATCTGTTCTCAAATGTCCATACAGAAAGAAATGGAAATTGTAATTATTCACTGTGTTAAATAACATCCTTTTAATGTCTAACATTTATTTTCAATGTTAGAATCCAATTACCACATAATAATAGAGACCCTTACAGAAAAATACCTTTCATCACAGGGGGCTTAGGTAGCTAGTTTCCATACATTACTTGTATGTTTCCAATTTGTTTAGTAGAAGAGTATAATTACAGAGATACACGGGAGGATAGAAAATTTTGTCAGAAGTGTATACAAATACAGTATGATACAAGAGAGCAAAGACTAAAAAAAGGAAAAGACAAAGCATTTAAGCAAAAGGAAACTTTATCTGCAAGACAATGAATTTGAAACAGTAGTAAGATGGTTGAGTAACTCAGTTATATGTTAAAGATGATCAGAATGAGCACCTGAAATAAATGTCAATACAATCCAAAACACCCCCAAGGGATACCAGAACTAAGACAAGTGACAAGCTACCGTGTGTCTGTCCTATAAAACTGATATTGCTGTAGCTACTGCTAGAAATAATATTACTCAGGACAAAGAAGCTCTTCTCAAACAATAATAATAAACATATGCTCACATAGACAAAAACATATAATCACTTTGCTTTTTATTCTTTAAAAGGGGATAATAATCATACACGTAAGGATGAACACAAACAAATATACTTATTTCATACCTATAAGGGGAGAAGGGTAAAGAAGTTTACAAGAGAGAGCGACTGAAACATTATACTACATTCTATAGCTGAGGGTATATGACAACAAGATTTACATATGGTATGGATCCAAGTGGATAGAAAGCTGCAAGAAAATAATTTCCTAATTATGAGCAAGAACAAACTTAATTAGTTACAGACCAAGCAACAAAGAATTATAAAGTTATATCTTTTTTAGCCTCTACATGCCAAATTATTAAGCACTTGGGGTATTAAAAGAAATATTGTTGGCTTTCTGTCATATTTTTTTTCAATACTGTTCCCAGAATAATATAATTTTGTGATTGGGTATCATAGTAATATCTCAAAACCAAACAACAAAAATTGTATTAATCTTACTGTGAAAAAAGTTATCATATTGGTATCTTAGTTTATTACAACCAACTCAATCTGTCTATATTTCCATACCCACAAATCAGAATTACTACTAAAGTTCAATATATACGATCCTAGAAAATACAGACCTCTATTGTCTAACTTAAAGTAAATTATTTAGTCAAAACCCTTTTGATCAAGTAAAATGTCAGCTGGAAGAAAGGTTTAAATTAAGGTTTGGTTAACTAAGTATCCCACAACCTCATAGAAAAAATTGTCCAAAAATGTTTTATTGTTAAAAAAAAAATAATGCATATGCCATACAAAAGGAGTTAAATTTACATTTAGATGCATGTTACCCACAGCTCAGATTTTCTGAAGTTCTAATGCTTGTGTCTAGCTCTAAAATCTTTAGAGAATGAGGTTTTCTGTAGATAAAGTAGAATAAAATTAGTACAGTCCTATGAATCCTTAGAAGCCTTGTTACCAATGCCATTTTCTTTGCATAGATTTGCAAACTATAAAATAATTTTAAAGTAAAATGCAAATGCCAACACATTTTGATCTTTACTACTCTGCTGTTTATTGATTAGCTTTACAGGCAAATTCAGATACCTGCAAATCTATAAAGGGAAATTCATTCATCTTCAATTTTCCCCCTTTAAAAATTTATTCACACAGTTTGTGAGAGATTATAAAGTTAGTAAACTAGGCACACTGTATTTTTATTTTCTCAACACAACATGGTCAGGTGAGTGCTGTGCTACGCAAAAGGAAAGAATATGGATATCTATATATTTTTCTGGACCTTTTGTGTTTGAAGCAACTAAGCATGTTCTGAGGAAGTTAAGAAGATAATAGATTATTAAATAGCAACTTTATAATAAATATCTTGCAAACACTTTTCCTCATAATCTAGTTGACATTAATACTCTGTTATCTCAGTGTTTCTACCAAAGATAATCAGCAGTGTTAGTGAATTGGTAAATCTCCACTCACCCCCTCTTCCCTTTCATCACTTTATTAACTTCTTTCTATATTCCTGCTATCTATGTTCCTCTCCTGAATAAAACAAACGAACAAAAACCTATACAGACAAAACAGAACATATGAAAACTATGGTGATCTTTGTCCCTGAAACTGTGTGACTACAAATGCACAAAACAAAACCTGCAAGGATTTATCCCAGTTTGGCTTATCAGGGTGGTTCCGCACATTCTAGGTCCACTTCAGTCCTAGGAAGCACTTCTTAATTGCATGATATTCCTAGAGGCTGTTTTGCTCCTCTGAACTCCTCATAGAAATTCTGACTTAAGTAAGAAGTGATTTATATATTGAAATTTTGAAAAATGTCTCACTTAAAAAAAATTCAGTGGCACTCTGTAACAACACTAGGTACTTCTTGGCACAATTTTATCTTCTGTTCTGTTTTGTATTCACAAATGATAGAGTGTATACATGATGCAGCAAGTAGAGAGCCATGTAAGTATCAGTACCTTTCTCTTTAAAAAATTGTTAAAGGAGTGAGAAAAAACAAACCCAGACTAGTCCTAATGTGGTACAGTTTAAGAAAAATAGATCTTAACTGCAATGTTTTCTTTGGTTAATGAAATCAGTTTGAGACAGGGAATGTGCAATACGTGTGTTGCTCTGTATATATTAGAATTGAAAGCACTGAGATGCACTTTCACTCATGATCATGTGTTCAGTGCTTATTTTCTATACTGAATTTGTTTAATATGTTTAATATAAAACTTAACATATACAATATACAGTATGCAAGGATATATAGGCAGATGGCATATACATTCTTAGTAAGTGTTTTTTGCTTATTCCCAACATATATTTTTCTGATTTTGTTAATATCAAAGTTGGGCAAAATGGTTTTGAATAAAGGAAGAAATAAGTCAAGCATTTTGAGGTTTATCTGAATAAAAACAATAAAATTATGTCTCTCCCTTTTCTACATGAGAAGTTAAAGATTGAAAAAAAGACTATAATAGTATGTGTTCAAGAGGGAACACCATTTGCACTATTCATTCTTATCCTATGTGACTTCAACATCTTTCTTCTTTCCACTACTGGACTTAGAATTAAGTTTGCTTGTATCCTTAAAGGACTGTTTGAGCTATGGCATCCATTAACCTTCAGAAAACCCACTATCATACCTAAAATTCTTGAGATTATTCTTTTTTATTGTACAAAATATACAAACAAAATAAGTGAAATACATCTCTTCATAGCCTACAGAGCCTTGCCATGGTCTGTGCAAAGATTGTAAACAATGCAGTACTTGCTGATGCTTTTGAGTATTCAGCTCTAGTAATCTTAGTCTAGAGCACATTTCCAAAATGTGTAGTGGGCAAAACATTTCTCCTACAGACTTGGCCCAGAACAGCAAACCTCCCAAGCCAGTCAAACTGAAAAGCAGTTTTAATCCAATAATTCATTATCTTAGTGACAGGTTTTTTTCCCCTTGCAAAGTTTCAGGATTTTGCCATCATCTAGGCCAATGCTCATACTGTGAAAGAATTAGTTACAAAAGTGATTTTAATAATGACTGTATATCCCTGCCCTTAATAGCAAACACAAGAAACTGTTTCTTCATGGGATTTCTAATACAGTTCCTCTGTGGACAGAGACAAAACTTGAGAATTTCAAGACGGCAGAAAAAACAGAAGGGGATTTCAAATGGGAACCCGTATTTGTAATAGGAACACTTGGAAGTACAAGCTTAGAGCTCTCTCTAGTATTTTAGCTACAATTTTTTATTTCACTTGAAAACAAAAATGCTCTCTTTGTGTTTACAGTGCATACACATACATGTCTATGTCATACACATACAAATATTTGAGTCAAATAACATGCAAATTACAGGAATATGAGTAATTTAATATACAGTATCATTTTGGACTTTAGAGTCAATTATTTGGGAAGACAAGATAAAGTCAGCACTGTAAATCCAGCAGTCAGTGAATTGCTTTGAAGCACACACCATTATATTGATAGTTTGTCATGGATACTAAATAATCCAAAATGGAGTTATATTAAGTAGTTTGGGAAATAGTAAATATCTTTATACTACCAGACCTATGCCGCTCTATAAATACTGAGATTTAACTTAAAGCACCATAAATGTAACTTTGAAGTCTGTTGGACTTAAAAGCATCGTGGCAAGTGATGAAATATTCTATTATTCTATTCTATTCTATTCTATTCTATTCTATTCTATTCTATTCTATTCTATTCTATTCATATGTTAGACAATGAAGTTCAGAGGTTGCATAAACCCCGGTCACTAAAAAGCTTTATAAATAGCTTGCTTATTCTATTTTTTTGTTCTGCTAAAAGGTGGAAGGAGATACTAGAATCTTAACACCACCTATTTCAAGGATAAAGTCTTTCTTACTATAGGTATGTCCTACATTGCAAAGGATAGAATTAACAGGTGATTTGAGTCAAGAAAATCACTGTGGCTCAATTTACTATGGTATCTTGACAAAGAATAATGGGGCATTATTCAATTCAGTAAGTATTATTTACTGTACAAGGAACTACAGCTGAAATGAGGGAATGAAAGGCTTTAAGACAGTGATCATCTTAACCTTTCTTTAGCCAAAAGAGAATACTAATCTTATATGAATGTGTGTGGGAAATATGCATTAAGAAGTCACTTTGTAGAGAGGTTAAAGCAATTGCAAAATATCAGGCCCAGGAATTGCTCAGAAAACTGTGCAAGAAATCCCGTATGCTGGTAAATCCAGTGGTGGGAGGATGACAGCTGAAGAATTACTTTTTTTTTTTTAATAGAAAGCAGTTTTCTCTTCTAGGAAACTTCCCTAACTACAAAGAGAAATATTCACTCTGAAAATACAAACTTAGTTCTGTTACATGACTAATTTCTTGATGGAGGAGTATCTCTTAAAATCCTGACTGTTGAAATCAAGAGATTAGAGAAATGCCTCAGCTTTCATTTTAAAAATGAGTATCCACTGATCTCTCCTACTTGCAAGAGAAGCCACAACTATGTCAAAGTTCAAAAATAAGAATGGAAGTTTAGCTTTTACTATTTCATATCTCATTAATTTAAAAATCAATCTCCTGTCTGCAAGAGGTCCATGCTCAGTTTGGCAGTGTTAGGAAGTGGTAACACTGTACACTTCCACCCATGATAAACTCACAGGCAGTCAGGAAGATGTTTCAGCATGTTAAAATGTAGATCAGATTGGGACACTGAAATGGGGACATTTTCACTGGGACAAGGAAATATTGCTCTGTATCAAAAGCTGGTAACTTGTCTCCCACACACATGATCCAGAAAATGACTTCTGAGTCCCATCTAATAGTTCTCTTTCAAAGGGATGTGAGTGTATCAGATTTCAAACACCAGGCAAGGGAAGAAATGGGCCATTAAATATCATGGCATTAATCTAAAGCTCGTTCAGTGGAAACAGGGGTTTATTACGCCAAGAAATCCTAGAAGGAACTACCTTAGGACACATCCATGTAAACATGCAAACTCAAATGCATCAAAAACCAGCTTCTCAGTGCAATTAGAGTGGAGCATAAATACGGTTTATACAAGTTTCAGTTCTGATCTCCCTCTGCAACAGCAGTTTAAAATAGTATTATGCTAAATGATTAATGTTCATTCTGCTTACTAAAAGGAACAGTTGATTGGAGGAGAAACAATAATATTTTGTATCACGGCCTTACTGTGGCCTACTTTAAATAGAACATGTAAATGTGGTTGGTGAACCATGTACAGAGAAGTTAGGATCATCAGTGAAATGTAAAGGTGTGTTAATGCAATTTAGAAGAGATATAGGTCTTGCCCTATAAAAAGTTTCATAAATAATCTCTATAACAAAATAGAGGATATACTTCTTCATATTAAATCAATACAAAAATTGAGGGGATTAGATTAGATACATGTATTCTTTGCAAATAAGACCAATGGTCCAGAAAAACAAACATCAACAAGAAAACACAGAAAAGTGAGAACAAATGTAAAACATATGAGGAGGAAAAACTAGGGACTGTTTAAGTACAGAATGGCGAGAATACTACAGTCTGATCATAAAAGAGGTGTAAATAAATGTGCCAATCTGACAAAAGGTTATAGGGCAGGAATTAATTCTGCAAAACACATGACATAGTTCTTTGGTTTATGTAGCACTGGCAGTACTCCAACAAGTGTATTGCATACAGATTTTAACATCACACCTCTGGAGAAAGTAAGATCACTTGAAGAACCTCTGGAAAGCAGTGAAAATGATCTGAGGTCTCCAATAAAGTTGTTCTAGGAGGAGGGAACCGAAGACTGAACAGTGTGGTCTGGACAAGGGAACAGAGGAGAGGGAAACACAAAACCAAGCTTTAAGTATGTAAAAGGCTGATATGAAGTGTTAAAAAAACCCAAACCAAACATGATTTTCATGTCTCCTCCTGAATGACATGAGGATAACGGTCCTGCCATAGTTTATATGGCTCTGATTCCTGAAGTCATACTTTTTCAAGACAATCATTTTTCATCTCCCAGGGTGTGCTCCTACTATCAAGTTGATCAGGGAGAAAAGTCATGAAAGTGGCAAGCATCCATTCAGATGGAAGTAAAAAAAAAAAAAAAAGAAAGAGAAAGAAGAAAATGTTTTACTTGCTAAAGACAAAACTACAATATTCCAATATTCACAAAATTTGCTGAGAATAAGTAAGAATTTTGGTCTTTCACAAACTCAGTTTTCCAACAAATATGCAAACTTCCAAATATATTTTGTCCAAAAGGTCTTCTTTTTTTAATTTAAAAAAGAGCTTTGATAATGATTGATATGGTAAGCTTCATTAATAACTGATACACACAGTCAAGTAAACAACGAACGTATTAGAACTTAATACAATTTTGCTCCATGTTTTCTGTATCCTACAGTGAAATAGTGGCAAGAGGAATCATTTTTATTCTGGCATTCTTCTCTAGATCAGTGATTTGAAGCGAAATGGCATAGTACTCTCAGACATTTCAAAGTATGGAATATTTATAATCAAGTATCTTCCTTTGCTAATAACAAATAATTTATCACACTGATTCTGTGAGTGTCCTGGTTTTAGTGAGAACAGAACTAATTCTGCTCAGTAATTTTACTTTTCAGATCAGTTCTTCTAACTAACTGCTGTTTCTGAAGTTACCAGCCTGTTCAGAGACAGTGTCTGCTTCTAGCAGTGATAACACCTCATGTTTAGAGTTACTACCAAGGCTTGGCATGCAGACCAAGGCCACTGCTGGATCTTGTGTACCACATTAGGGGGTGCAGAAAAGTAAAGGCGGCACCTGCAAGGG
>WUAM01000287.1:2387625-2416328 GCA_024336885.1 Actenoides hombroni
TTTTCTAGAATTTCTACAAAATCTTCAAGAATAATGAAATCATCTGTGAAGGTAATGCAGCTTGAACTAACAGTTTTAGCAAAAGGAAGCTGGAAAAAAAATTTAAATGTGATCATTTTAGTCTGTATGCTTTCTATGCAACCAATGTTTGTCCTTTCTGAATCAGAACTGTCAACATTCATTTTGAAAGGATTCTAAGTCCTCAAATTTTAATATATTTTTTTAAAAGGATATGAAAACCAAAAGAATGCATATTGGTTTTCTCTAAGGATATATATATATTTTAGGTTAATGTAGCGTATGTTTTTATCAATGTTTTTTTCTTGATCCATTAACAAACTGAGAAATCCATCAACAGTTTGTAATTTTGGCTTCATGTTCACCTGTCATCATTAGAAGTTGTTTTTTTCCTTTGTCTATATTAATACAGTGATAAAGATTCAGCAGTGCAAAAACTGATTTCAATTAGTGCAACCTCGGAGTTTTCAAATTAAACTGTCATTTTTGCACATTATATAATTGAGGGTAGTGTTTGTCTTGCAGATCTTTATTACCATAATGTGAGAGAAGGCAGAAACATAGTTTGTTTCAGAATGCATCAGCAGAAGCAAAAACAGCAATTACAAAAATAAATCTTTTTGTTAGTAAACAAAAAAAGACTGAAATCATGAGAACTTAAACCATTTTAAAGTCATTTTACACACTGTCTTTTCTACATATCTTTACTTATTCCTTCTAGCCAAAGGCAAAGAAGGAAAAGGGAATGAGTAAACAGCCTGAATCTGTTTTGTAAGAGATCATGTCAGTTGTTATTAACTGTTATATTACGTTTCATTGGGCTAGTTGAAGGAAAACAGAAGGTCAAAATATTTGTTTTTCATATTTGGCTTCCTTATCTTTTAAAGAAGATTCAGTTAAAATATTTCAGCTGACTTCAGTAATTTTATATGCATTTAATTAGAATCATTCAACATTTCATGCACTATTTTTAGAAAGGAACATATTTTTGTGTGGAACATATGGGTGTAATACCTTTGGAGAGTGAGGGAAGTGCCTATACGATGGTATAAAAAATGTCATGTCTATAAAACCTAATGTAAAGAACATGAGCTCATTCTAACTTTACCCTGTAAGCATAAGATGGTTATGAATTGAAACAATAGTTAGGTAGGAAGATATCTAATTCATAGGTACTATTTTCTAAAAGAACTTTGCAGTTTTTTATTGATTTGTTTGTTTGTTTGTTTGTTTTTTTAACAGATGGAGCACAAGTTATCCAAGGTAAAGGGTAAGTAATGTCAGAGCTAGTAAAAGAACCTGACTTGCCTGACAACCAACTTGAGGCTCTTTCCACCAGGCAATGTATTGTATTAGTGTATTAACTGTACTGATAAATGCAGCTCATTCACTGTAATTTTTCAGTTGCAGTCACAGATTTCAGCACTTTTTCCCATGCTGAAGACCAAACTGAGATTTATATACATTACCACACATAATAATTATGAAAAATATTTTCAGTAGTTTCAGTTCAGCTTATTCAACCCTACACTAGCATGTTCCTCACATAGATGGACTTTTTGCCCCATAGAATTGATGTACCCGGCAATACTATTGCATTAAGTAAACGCTTGTCTTCATTCATTCAGTGGTATACAATATTATAGGCTCTGGCGACAAACATGATTTCTTACAGCAGTAATGGCACACATGTGGAAGCTCAGTGCTACATAGATTTGAAGCAACCTGCCCTTGCCCACTGTCAAATGGGAAAATGCATGAAAGCAACTTGGTATTGTAGAGTACTCGATAAAATACTTGCTTTCACAGTATGACATGATAGACAAGCAAAAGACCCTGCTAAAAGTGAGGGCTCTGAAATTCCATGTTCCGAAATAACTTGGATTTACTAACATACAGGTAAGACCGACCCTTTCATGCCATCTTGCCTTGAGGAAGATCAGTGCCCTCTTACACTATTATCCATAGGTGGGGAGGCTCTTGTTTGAAAATGCTGTTTGATGGAGTGAAGTTGTTGACTGCATGAATGTAATATTTGAAGTAACTTTTTAAGAAATCAGAATTTTTTGGTGGACATTTTTCTCAATTTCTGTAAAACCAAAAATAAATCATAGCAGTATTTTTGACAGGTTCTTGACAAATAAAATATGAAATATTACATCAAGAAACCCGTGCTTACTTTTAAGATCCTACACAGAAATCTCTGAGTCATCACCTTCCAAGTGCCCCTAATAGTTCAACTGTTAAAAGAAACTTCTCAGGTAATTGCTTTCAGAAAATCAGCAATTGATTGTAGTTCCCACACAGTAACATTTCAGATTACTATTATGATAGATGAATAAAGTGGGACAATCCATTACTAAATAATGCGTGAGTCATACTTAGTATACAGCAGATCAGGTACTGAGAATTGAGTTAGTCTTAGAAGTTATTCAACACTGGAAAACCTCTGCCACAATTACATATGTTGTAGAACTCCCCCTGGGATTCCAAATTTCTTTCTATAATTTTAAAAATTCATCTTTAAGATGACATTAATTAATCTCCAAGGCCTGAGAACACACGAAAAAAACCAAAACAACTTCTAATTTTTTTAAGTCAATCTACACTTATCAAGAACTACCTGTCATAACTATGTGCTAGATGCCTTCATCCTGTACAAATACCTTTTGGAATGCAGAAAGGGATATATGAGGCAATAAATTGCTTATAATCATGGCAGTTTTTCTTGGAGTTATCCATCTGTACAATTATTGTACGGATGGCCCTTCAAATAATTGGGAGCTGAATAGGTATTCCAGTGAGTTAATCTGACAGCAAAGAGGCAGAACACACTAGTAATGAAAAAAAAAACCCAACAAAAAAAACCCAGGTAGCAGAGACTCTAGAAAAGCCCTGTTTGAGTTGTATGATGTTTCTGATATGCCAGTAATGAGACAAAGCAACACAAGTAGTCATTTATAAACAAATTCCCAGATAGATAAGGAGGAAAAAGTGCAAAATACAGTAGCTGGTAGTGAGACCGTCTCTCTGATAGGGTGCGGCCTGTTCAACAAAGCATGATTTGGGAGGAATCTGCAGGAAATTTTAAAATATTCAGACCTATTTTCTTCTAGCCTGGACAAAAAGACACATGTTTTTTACTGAAGACATCCAAGAATGATGATTTAGGAACATGGAAGTCATTTGCAGGATAAAAGATAAAATAATTTTACTTCAATATTATGAAAAAAAGTCTAAAATATTTGGTTTATTGGAGTAGAACTATGATGAAAATGAACCATCAAACCCATATGAAGTATTCATAGATGCATTATATTAGGTATTCTATAATTCAGCAATTAAGATTTTAGTATCTTATATCAATAAAAGCAATATAGATAATGACATTGAATTATTTCATTTATACTGTTACCACTTAACCAAACTAATCCTATTCCATGGTTTTGTGCTTCTTGAAGTAGAGACAATTCATGGCAGGCTAGTTTTGTGTATTAGAGGAAGTTTATCTTCGTTTAAGATACCTTGCACAGGTTGCAAATCTTGTTCATAATGCAAGATGGATCAGTTTGTTAAAGAGGAAGCTTGTTTGTTTTATTTGTTGATGAAGATGAGACTGGGATGGAGAATTGGTTAAGGAAAGGGAACAAAAAGATTGAGTCCAAAAGGAATTGAATATCATCCTGTAAAATTATTTTTATCTTTGATAAGGAGTTCCTGCATGAATTTAAGTGACCTCTTATAAGTAGTCGTTAACTGTGCATGCATGATATTCTGGGCTTGACCTGAAATCATGGGGTCTAGTATGCAGAACTGTTCAACTTTCATGGATCTGACACAAAACTGCTTCAAACCTTTAAAATGCTCTGTGACATATGCTGGAAAATCAGATTCTATGCCCTCAACTTGGACTCTAAAAATCCATAAGTGCACTTGACCTCTTTGTCTCTCTCTAGTACCTATAAAATAGGGAATTACACCATTTTTTCATACCATTAGAGCACTATGAAGATTAAATAATTTTTGAGAAGCACTCTGGTATTACTATTTGGGCATCATAGACAGGCCCATAAGAAAATTAATCATTCTGTCTTCAGAATAAGTATGCACTACATAAATCCTAAGGCTACACATTTGACAATGAGAATAAAATTTACTGAACAGTTAGTTTCCTAATTGTTCCGTTCTTGTTCTTTCTTCAGTCATTCTGAGTTTTTTATTTGCTCACAAGCCCCAAAAGTTTACCTCTTACACTTGTCAGAGACTCCTGCTGATAACTACCTTCCTCTAGCTCTCAAAAATTAATCCCTCTATTCCCTCCCTGATATGCTGTCACATTCTCCTCTTCTCTCACTTGCCTGTCTAAAGCACCCTCCCAGAAGTAAACAGTAAAAAACTTCTGAATATTTATTCACTGATATCTTATTCCACCGTTTACGTTTCATTTCTTTTGTGTAGGCTACCAATTTTTAATTGGCTGCAGAGCAGAAGAAATCATAATTTTTCAAGTGTGTGTCACCTGGTGCAATGAATTCTGATTCCTATCACAGTCTTTTGCTGGTGCTATAAAATAAATACAAAAAATAAATACAAAATACTAATACCGACTTGGCTGACTCATATTTTAGACCTCATTGCTTTCCTGGCATAAGAATTAAGAGGAAAAAGACCTGAGAACTGAGAATACTGTTCTATATTTTCTTATTTTTTCCGGTATGTTTAATAAATTCAAGTTTTAGCACATGTCTAGAAGACTATTTTGTAGATTTTCTTTTTAATGTACATAATTAATTCACAAATATATCACACAAATAAATATTTCAGGAAACATCTGCATGTGTTGTTCCTCTTTATAAATTCTGTACAAGTATTTTCCTTGCCATTTTTATTGAGAGACAGTCCTGCAGCCCAAAATGCATCCTGAAATATCGATCTGACACACCAGCTTTGGTTAATGAGTTCTTTTAGATAGAAAGTGTTAGCTGTTACATACTAAAATGGATTTTTAAGGGTGTAGGGTCAGAAATACAGTTTATGTAGCTCTCTGAGTTTGAGTTAGCAAAGTACATGAACTGAGAATCATGTCCATAAAAAAGGTTTAGAATAGCTTTGATGAGTGCTTTTTATATTTCCCAAGAAAATAATTCAACTGTCTAACTTTACTCAACAATTCAATGTTTCAGAAAACTTCAGAAATTAAATTAATAGGAAGATAAAACAAGGAGGAAGGACCACCAAAACTGGGATAGATAGCTTCTGCATGTTTAACCTTTGACAACTAAATTTGCCCTGATTTTAAAAGTAAAACAACCTCTTCAATGAAAATATACTTTATTAGATTAGCTGATTTGTAACAGTTTTTACTACAAAACCTGAAACAAATGAGAAAGAAAAAGTAAAATTCTTTTAAACTGTTTTGCAACTATAAAGATATCCATATGTACCAGTTAGGGAATTGGATTTCACCATGATGGGAGTGTTTAAAAGACTGACAAATCAAGCCAGTTTAAAATTTCAAGACAACTATTTGCTGCACTGATACATGTTAACAATGCACATTGTATTATCAATGGCTACTTCTTAATCACTAGCAATCATTATCACTAAATATGCAAAGCAATGAGTTCTCAACAAGCTTAGCCTAAACCAGCTGTGAGTGTGCAGTACCCAGGAACGTATGTGGTTTTAGTTGGCACTGAGGGATGCGCTCCATTACTGAGGTCAAGGTCAGTTGAGGCTATTCCCAAGGGAAGACAGATGCAAGGTGGGCTCTTGTCTTTCTTCCCCATCTTTCTTCTCCCATTGCTGTTTTTTCATGCTCTTCTGTTCCCTTTCCCAAAAGAAAAGAGGTGATCTCATCTGCTCTTGACACCTTACTTTGAGGGTTAGAATTCAGACTGACTTAGCTTAGTCTGCAGAATTCTTATTTTAACAGAGACCTTTACTGCCTATTTGACATTGTTAACTCTCCTCTGACAGATTTTACTCTATGCACGTGTTTTCCTCCTCCCTGCTTATGCAGCCCTACTAGAGACCTCTGTTTGCACCTTAGGGCTGTGCCTATTATTTTAATATTTAAATTTAGCTTTTTGACAAAAAGTTTTTAGTTGTACTACCACGTTAAAAAATGCTTGGATATTTTGCTCGTCATACTATTTTAAGATTGTCTTTGTTCGGGTTCAAAATAAACAAATATTAATCATGTCTTCCTTAGTGTGCGTAGACCTTTACATGTCCAATTGATCTCTGCTTTGTCTACAAATGAGGAGTGGTGAATCTGTCTTACACTAAACCAAATAGGCATTTATCATGCTTTGTCCACTAACTTTACTCTCCCTTCATATTTTCATGGCCAAAATGTGGCATATTCAGGCAAACACCATCACAGGAGCACACTAAAATATTTCTTGGCCTTACTCATAGGTAGATGCCCACCCATTTGGGTTCTAACCCTAACATTTCCACTGAAAACATGCACATCGGGGCTGACAGGAAATTCCTGAGCCGACTTTCATTCCCTTTACTATGGTAAAGACCTGTGTTCATAAATCTGCAGTACTTGATCTTTAACATAATTAGATTTTTGGAAGTTCCTGCAGGAAGATTGTTGTAAAACCTCAGTCCTCTGAAAGCTTCCAATATTCAGATTAAATATAACCATTGATGATCTACATACCTATATCCTTGTGCAGTAATAACTTCGCACAGTTTTTCTAGCTTTGTGTCATTTACCTTAAATTTCTTGCTTTTCTTATCCCCTGTAGTACAAGTTTCCCCTTTCCAGACCACCCCCATTTTATATAGTGAATGGGAAATATATCTTGCAGTGTTTCTCAGGAGAGCCATGCAATTTTCCAGTTGTACAGGACCTGATGTCAACAGCTGTGAGTATGAGGCACTGGATGTAGCAGATCCGTTGGTTCTGAGTAATTTCTGAACAGTGCCACTAACAGTCTCTGCTCCTTGTTAGAAATATCTCACCTAGAATAACTTACAGGTAGAGTTGTGACAGGAAATTGTGATTAGAATAGTTTTCTGATGGAAATGCCTTTTTCTCAAAATCATTTTTTTCCAGAGAAAAATTATATTTTTACTGTGCTGGTTACAAAAAAAAATCTGCAACTGTTCATTTCTCAATCTGTCTTGCACAGTAATCATGAAGCACTCTGATTGTCTAAGGATGCCAAGAGCACTGTTCTGCCAGTCCCTCTATTGTGTTTGTTCAGATACAATTTTCTTTTCCAGTAGATGACTACTTAAATCTCTCTTAATCCTGACATGTCTAGAAGGACTCCTTAACAGTAAGTGACATTCTCCTGACTATACACTTTCATTGAAGTCAAACCCACATACCTTTTAAGCCAAAAGGGCTTTAATATAATTTCTACTTCCCCCACTTTCCCTGCCCCCCCTGACCCCCATGCAGTGAAAACGTTAAAAATCAAATCACTATCAGTGATTTCAATGGTGGTGATTATGTGAGTTTAGCTAAAATGTGACTTTATGTCCAAAAATAAGATTGCAGCTTCATAATGTGACAAATGATTGAGCTTACCATCTGAGTCAGAAATTTTAGGAAAAAAAGAAATTGGGGATAGTTCTTCCTGCTTCAACATGCACTAAAAATACTTCTAGGGAAGAATCTGTCATTATATTTTAGTCACTCCCTTTTGATGCCTGCCATGCAGGATTTCTATTAATGAAAAGTAAAAAAAAAAACAACAAAAACAACAAGTTGGAGTTATTCAAAGCAGAATAAAAAGCTTAGTTTAGATACAGTGATTTTTAAGGAAACAAATAGATTTTTTTTTTGTTAACTGATTTTACCAGTCACAGCAGCAGATTTGAGGGCTGGTGGATTTTTTATACCTAATTTAAACTGGTGAATAAATCCCTCAGTGTTTATTCCTATCCAAAAGGAACCTAAAAATTTTAGAAAATATGAAGCTAAATCTTACTGAATGTATGATTGAAATGGAGTTCCATTCCAATAACTATGATATGTTGCATTTATTTGAATTTCAATTTTTAATCATTTTCCTGTAAATAAGCTTAATTTGCAAACAAAATCATCTAAATAATACAGTAAAAAATGAAATATTACCTTTCAAAAGATATTAAATGGATACTTTACTAACTGTATAAAACTCATGATTTCTTTATGCAAAATACATTTGTCAGAAATGACCTTTTCCAGGTTACAGTCTCAGTTTCAACAAATCATACTTTCCCAATATGAGGGTTTGTATACTGTTGGAAATCCCTTGGCTTTCTTTATGCTACAGTGATATTTAGGTTATGGATAGCACTCCCTAATTCAATGATTCTGGGTAGCTCACAATAATGAACAGCCTTTGGAGAACCATGTTTTATGTATTGTTTCATGTCTTCCTTCCACCATATCATGGCCTTGACTGCTCTCTACAAATAGATGAACATTTTAATCCTTGACTTAATTCTATTTCAGTAAAACTGGAGTGTTTATAGTCCTTGATTCCATATTTCTCTGTTTATCTGGACAGGTGTTTCCTTGGGGCCACACCTGTCACTTTGTGTTTCCATTTCCTCACATGGTAATAACCTGGTTAGTACTACACAATATTAATTTACAATTTATCTATTTGAAAAGCAGTTATGGAAATCACAAGTAAACATTTATCAAAATAAATACTATCAGGAGTTCAACTCATCTGTCATTACTCTTTTTTATTGGGGGGGGAAAAAAAGTTAGCTATAGGCAAATTTTCTTCCTCCATGGAGTTCTCATTACTTTTCTTGGCTATAAACAGGCTGCCACAGCTAGCAGTACACATTTGTCTAACATTCTAGAGGATAACTTTGTCTACAGTGAAATACATCATTTTACTCAGCAGCCTTGAGTCAAACAAATGCTTCAATTGATCCAAAATGTTTTATTCACTGGCTCTCTGAAAAGTCTAACCTAAAAGCAGGAACACAAAAACCACAATTCTCCATTTTAAGGGATTTTTTTTATCCAATGTAATAGTCAAGAATGTTATACCTACACTTAGATATGGTTAATTTCCAGTGCCCTAAAAAGCAGAGTAATAACTAAAGAGCACAAACAGTGCCAATGACCTTTTTTTTCTTTCATGATCTCTGAGCTGCAGTATGAAACATGGATTAATAAACAGAGCAGCTTTCCAGTAAATGGTATTTTTTTAAGCTTTCTGCAATGTGCAGCATTGCAAGCTGGAACGTCAATATGTCTTCAAAATCACTTAAGTGCTTGTCATCAAAGTGAGGATTAATTGTTTCACAGTAAACATGCACACAATGTATAGGTTCAAATTATCTGAAAAATACAGTGATCCTAGAGCTTAGAAAGGTGAGAAGCCTGACATCTCAGGAGACTGAAAAACTGTATTTAGCCATCAAACATAGACATCACAGAGAGTGCCAGCTCGAGCATGACTCATCCTTCTATCAAGTCACCTCTCCTCCAGATGGCAAGTACCACTTCTAAAGTCAAGGGATCCTTTTGCCTGTCTTAGACATGCACTTTTTGTCCCTGGCTGCAGGAAACTCTAGCAACCAATGCCTATGGTGGTGACAGTGTTCTAGAAAAAAACATCAATGCCTGATAAACAGTGGCAGTTGCTAATATTTCATTTTAGCAATGCTTTCATCTTTCAGTGCGTGTGTGTGTGTGTGTGTGTGTGTGTGTTTGTTTGCAATTACTTTGATAAAGCTTTTTGATAAGCGGGTGAGGAAGACAACTTCTCCTACTTCAATCACTACCAATGTCCACACCTCTCCAGTCATATATGGTGTTTTCACCCAGAAGCAGTATATTGATGTCTTTTTGTAGCTGCTTCCTTAGAATCATAGAATTTCTTGGGTTGGAAAATGCATTTAAGATCATCAAGTTCAATCATTAACCTAACATTGCGAAGTCCACCATGAAACCATGTCCCTCAGCACCACATCTATGCATACTCTTTTAAATACCTTCAGGCATGGTGACTCAACCACTTCTGTGGGCAGCCCGTTCTAGTGCTTTAGAACCCTTTCTCTGAATATTTTTTTCCTAATATCCTATCTAAATCTCCCCTGGTGCATCTTAAGACTGTTTACTTTTGTCCTATTGCTTGTTACTTGAGAGAAGAGACCAACAGCCTCCATTCAAGTAGTTGTAGAGAGTCATAAGATGCCCCTGAGTCTCCTTTTCTCCAGGCAAAACAATTTCAGTTCCCTCAGCTGCTCCTCAGAAGACTTGTGCTCTAGACCCTTCACCAACTTCATTTCCCTTCTTTGGACACACTTCAGCACCTCAGTGTCCTTGTAGTGAAAGGCCCAAAACTTAACACAGTATTTGACGTGCACCCTCATCAGTACCAAGCAAAGAGGTATGAACAATTCCCTAGTCCTGCTGGCCACGCTAGTGTTGATAAAAGCCAGGATTCTGTTGGCCTTCTCAACTAGCTGGGCATGCTGCCAACTCATATTCAGCCAGGTGTCAATCAACACTCCCAGGTCCTTTTCTGCTGGACAGCTTTCAGACACTCTTCCGCAAGCCTGTAGCATTGCGTGGGGTTGTTGCGATCTGGGTGTGGGACCTGTCATTTGGCCATGTTGAACATCATGCAGCTGGCCTTGGCCCATCAATGCAACCTGTCCAGATCCCTCTGAAGAGCCTTCCTACTCCCAACCAGATCAACACTCCCACCCATCTTGGTGTTGTCTGCAAACTTACTGAAGGTGCACTTGATCCCCTTGCCTTGATAAAGATATTAAACAGAGTCCTGGGGAACACCACTTGTGGCCCATCACCATCTGGATTTAACTCCATTCATTCTGCTCCCCGCCGCTGTCTTCCAGCTGAAGGGGCAACTATTAAAGACTGAGGGAATGAAGGCATTCAGTACCTCAGTCTTTTCCTCACCCTTTGTCATTGTTACCTGTCATATCCAATAAAGGATGGAAATTCTTCTTAGCCCTCCTTTTGTTGCTAATGTATTTATAGAAATATTTTCTATTGTCTTTTTGGCAGTAGCCAGATTAAGTTCCAGGTGGACTTTGGCCCTTCTCATTTTCTCCCTGCATAACCTCACAACATCCTTGTAGTCCTCCTGAGTTGCCTATCCCTTTTTCCAAAGATCATAATCTCTCCTTTTTTTTTCCTTTGTTCCAGTTTATGCTCTCTTCTTCTTTTTCACAGTCCTCTTCCGCCATTTCATAAGTTCCAACTGTCCATTGAAATTTCACTGTGGGCCTTCTTTTGCTGAATTTGTATTTCAGATGAAATAAATACGATGAATTGATAATAAATATGTTTGTGTAAGCAGCAAAAGAAAATGAGAAAGATAACTATTCTGATTCAAGATAGAAGAAAGTAAGTTGCTTTACTCTACACTTCCTTTTTCAGACACAGGCAATCAAAGACCATTTACTGAAGCAACATGCATGGTTTTAGTAGTCTAAAATATGGCCATCAGTAATGTAACCCTTTAGCTTTTCTTGTTTTTCTTTTTCTTTTTCTTTTTTTTCCACTCTGAATATACTGAAATGACAAGCTAATTAAACTTAGGCACATGTTTATACTGCAAAGGATTTTCAGGAACCCCTCACCATGAAACAGCTCCCTGCAAATTTCATGAAATCCAGGGTTTAATTTAAAAATTCTTGGATGTAATAAATACAAGATGGTGAGAAACTGATCTTTTTTTAATGCAGCTTCCTTGTGTCTTTACCACCTGCATGTAAATAAAGTAAAACACATTTTGTAAATTAGTAAAAATACTTGGAAAGGATTCCACCTCAGGATTGGAATGTGACAGGCAATACTTCAGATTCCTCAGTCATGTCTTATCCCATGTGAGTTATAAATGTAATGACTTTTTCAAGCTTGTCTAGATTTACCAGTATGAATCTTGAAATATATACACAATCTGCACATGATCTTTCCGGCAAAAAATCCCCCTCCAACTCCTTTTAGTAAGTACATCTAACCTTTAAATATCAGAATTTCTTGAGATGGTTTATTCTTCCCAGTCTTGTAGGAACTGCTTAGACTAAACCTCCAACTGCCTTGTCACTGCATCAGACCACTGAGCCCTGCATGTGGCTGATGAAGCATTTCAATCTGCTTTAGGATTAACCTGTTCTTCTTATGGCACAACACCTACTGTATGTCAACTGGAAAAGGTGATAAACTAATTTTCAATTTGTTTGTGGACAGACTCCCATTTATAAAACAAACAGACGAATCGCTTCAAACAGAGACAACACTCAAAGCTAAGTGGTATATTTCTTCAACCGATACTCAATGACCTTTCAAGATGAAAGGATAATAGTCAACACAGAAAACGAAGAAAAAAAGCCCTGTGTGGTGTTTGCAAGGTTTAGAGGTCACTTGGCTGCAGAGAGAGAAGGGTACAATGGAGGCTGCAGAAAAGACTGCAGAGGCAAACATGGCCATTCGTTTAGATTTTGTTCTTCTTAGTCTCACCATTCATCACTGGCCTTCTTCATTTAACAAGAGCCTCTGTTCCCCTAACTAAGGATATGTTCTGTTTATTGTGTGGCTGAGGCTCCACTTATGTATCAGCTGTCTATCTGTGCTCCTCTTTAGAGAGCAAGTAATTGGTCAAACCCAAAAGCAAAATGACATGTTTATCCCTTTCAGCTGTCTGGTGATCATATGACAGGGCTGAGAAAATATGATGGCAGTCTTGCAAGACAAAGTAAGATATTATTCCCAGTGAAATCCTGTGGCTACATGCACCTCTGTCTACAAGTACAATCAGGGTCTTTGTTCTGCCTTCAATTCTGGGAGTCATTTTGCTTCTCCCATTGAGAAAACTCAAAGCAATTTCCCACACTTGTAGCAAAGCATCCCTGGGGCATATAGATGGTTCTGCCCTCTGAGCACACAGCAATGTTTAGACAGAAATAGAAAATTAAAAACAAATTCCCCTTTCAATTTACTGATCTTCAAAAGCTATACTCTTAAAAGTGGACACAGCAAAATGCATTTGCACCAACAGAATCTGAGACTTGACTACACAAGATACTCTTTCATAAAAACTTTTTCCTATGTCTAGTTGTTTAAAACTTTCTATACTGCTTCTCTTGAAAGAAAACACTGTTTGTCAGCAAAAATGCTGGAGATACCAGTAACATCCTATACATTTTACCTCCTCACACTTTCACTCTTGGCCGTAAATGCATCCACTTTCATACAGCCATCAAATCAACTACTTTTCTCCCACATGCAGACTAAGAGACAACCCTGATAACTGCTGACATATATTAATCTTTTTTGATGGTAGTCATTACACAGATAAATGTTACACTGACCACCATTTTAAAGGCAGAGTTCAGCATTCCAAAGTCACCTTGAAGACTATCGTAAGAAATTATCTTTTACCCCTAATATATTCTGTATATTTTTATGATAACTACTTTCTTACTTTTCATTGCACTACTTCTGAAAAACAGAGATCAATTGTATTTCTACTCTCTGAAAGTTGTGTCCAGATTTGGGCTTAGTTTTGCTATGAAGCTGAAGACTTCAAATAGAGAAGCGATATTGAGATGCTCTGAAGGCTACACTGCCTATTTAACAGAAGATTAGAAAAACTCAGATTGTTTAGCCTAGTGAAACAAAGGCTGAGAAGGAATAGAAGACAGTATATAAATACAACAGCAAGATAAACATCAGGAGAGGAAAGAACCATTTAAGTGAAATGTCAGTGTTGTCACAGGAACAAATGGATTTGAACAGCTGGAAATAAATTTAGCAGGAAATTAGAAGTGTCCCAACTCAGAGCAGCCAGGTTCTGAAACGGAGCCTTCCAATAGGAAAAGGTAGGACAAAAACCATCCAAATAACAGTTTCAAAGACGGAGGCTATTAATGAATGAGTTTCCTGAAAGGTGAGAAAACATTAAAGAATTTAAAATGCTTTCTCCAGCCTTGGGTTCCTGGGATTTTTATTATTATTTTATTTAATTATTTCTATAGGAACTAGATATGAAAGTTAGTTAGGTCTCTAATTTCTGCTTAGTCTCCTTTGAAAATCCCAGTGTTGAAATGAATCTCTTTAGATACAAGTGAGGATTACATTACCTTGCTCTTTAAAAATTCAGTGCTCCTCTGTGGGACTGAAGCTCTCAAACAATTCAGAGAGATACCAGCTTAGTGACTAAAAGGTGAGTAAAGTGTATTTGCATCTCTCCTTCCCCATGATCAGCTCTCAGATGCCCACAGTTATAAATGTCTACCTGCTGCAACCCACAACCCAGGGGTCCAGCTATCTGTGGTTTGTGAAACACCGTTGTATGACCTTGGCTTGGTTTTATTGTAAAAATTGTTGCTGAACTGTGGGAGAGTTTCTATGGTAAAGATGTGCATGATACATAAAAAAAACAAACACAGAGGAGAAATTTTTGCAAGACTGTTTTTTACCGCTCAGGGAATAAAGAGAAAAATAGCAATGTGAAACAATATGAAATGCTGAGGAAAAAATGACAGAGAACTGAAAGGTATAACTTGGCAAGAGCCTTATTTGAAAGCTGACACTCCCCCCCCCACCCCGTATGGAGTATGTCTGGGCAGTAGAGACTCAGCTCCTGGCTGCTAATGATTACTGTATTAATACATTAGTCTCAGGTTTAGCCAACATATCTATTTCATAAGCATATTAACCAGCAAATAATTTCTATACACTTGTAAGCTCTGCATGAGTTGGTAAAAGACCCAAACCCAAAGGTAATTCAGCAGAGGAAGGGTTACATTATGTGAACAGGAAGGAATTCAGAATACCATTTTAGGATTTAGAGGGCCAAGACATCCATCGACAAACTCAGCTTGGTCTTTTCAGACATCTTAACATTTTAAAATGTTACTCTCCTGAACAGTCTAGCTCAAATTTTTATCACCTCTAAGGACCTGACAAGGCATATGGGTAAGATTTAAAGCTTTGTGTCCACTGTCACCTTGACTGTGGGCTGGAAGGATTCTGTGAACTGTGACTGTAGAGGGGACTTAAGGGATTTCTGCTTCCACCACAGGCCATGTCATGGCCTTCCACCATATCCATACATATCTATACATTTCCTGTCATATCAGATTAGCTCCTCAGTCTTTAATATCATTTGCATTGATGAAACAGATGAGCATATCTATATCTGATGAGCACATTTATATGTAACTGGTGATAGAGCTTCACTGAAAACTTTTGTCTTTTTCATGGTAATGCTGTAAAGAAGTGTCTGTAATAAGTAACAAGATGGTACAACATAGAGCAATTTGTCTGGATACTGTAACTTAGGCAGTTGCTAAGTAGCTTATAAATATGATTTGCATAGAAATGCTAATGAAGTAGAGCTGGATGCTCGTTACGTCATTTAACACTCCCATATATACATCAGTTAATCCTTTCCAGGATTCTCTTTATTGTCACAGAGATCTATATGTGTTTTTTACTGCAAATCAGATAAATGCTGTCACATGGAAGGAAACAGTGAACAAATGTAGTGGTGTAAGGTTACAATCAGTTGGACACCATCTACGCAAATGATTAATTGAAAATGTATGCAAAATGCACTGAAACTCAGCAGTTCTGTCAAACAGTAAAAAATCAATATGAACACCACTGTCTTGGTCTGTTGTACTTTTGTGAGAAACACAAAGACAAATCAAGGGTATATTTTCAAACCTGCCAGGAAGTCACTGTGAGATGAAAGCCTTTTATTTTTTTCCTACTGAATTATAGTTTCTATTAATACTATGGCATCTGCAGTAAGGATAGAATCTAATATGCAACATTCTTCCCATGCCTTTCATCATTCCTGAGGTTTTCAATGTATTCTTGTTCAACTTTTAGTTAAAGATCATTGCTACTCTGCAATCAATTTTTGCTGGTCTCCTGGGAAAATGCTTAAGAAAAATTTAACTGCATTTATGACAAAAAGAAGAGTGTTTTGGCACAATGTATTTGCATGTATGTGACATGCCATATTCAGTTAGGTTAGCCCATTGGGATATCCTGATGAAGGAACACTAATTTCTATAGGCAATTGACCACATGTGAGACCAGCTTGTTTATAGCTCATTTCCAGACATGTGGGACTTCTTTGTTGGGATACTAGTGTGGAAGTAGCTTTTGTCTTGAATCTCTGAACCAAAACCAATTGACACTTCAGGAGACATAAAGAAGTGTCTAAATTACTTGGTCACTATGCCCAATCTAATTTCAGGAAACAAACAAATCAAGAGACGAGTGTTTCAAGCCCAGGAGCTCAAATTGTATTGGGAAGTACTAAAGATAACTAGGTTCTAATCCTGAAAAATAAATGTCAACAGCTTCAGTGTTGGCTTCATCAGAGAATGAAGAAAACACTATTTTTGATTTTTTTTCCCCCCAAATAAAAGCTCTCAGTCCAATATGTTGTGAGATTTGTAAGATAAAATGAATGCACTCTGAGAACTCTTGAAAACACTCACAATGCAAGAAGCTTCCCAAGTGCCATATGAACTCATTCTGAGGCTAATGTATTTACCAGAAAGACATAATCATTTGTTATTTAATCTTCTCTTTGAAATATTACAGTCATAGAATTAGTGGAAATAGTATAATGTCTCTTTGCTGACTAGCAGTATAAGAATAAGTAAAACTTACAATCTGAATTCCTGTTCAGCAGTTTCTAATGTTATTCAGAAGTAAATAAGGGTCAAATCCAGAATGATTCACTAATTCACAGATGTAATGAATGCATAAATAGTTCAATGAACTCTAATGAATGCAGGTTCCAGTGACATCTCTGCCTAAAATAATGTGCTTCATATAAAATAAATGGTATTGAGGGTAATACGTCAGTATAAATGCCAGAAGACTTTGCATCCAAATTCTGAAGCTAGATTTGAAATACAGATTTCTACTTCTGAACACATTCAGGCATACAGCATGGCTCCTGGCAAATGAGGAGGACAACAGCTCTTTGAAGAATTTTGTCTCAATGTTCTTGACCTAGAAATAAAGAACAGGTGAGGAAAAAAAAAGCTTCTGCAGGGTCATGTTTTGACTCAAGAAGTAGAAATTATATGTAAATTGTGCATACTGTACATGAAACAGACTATACTGCTCTGGTCTGTTGCCAGTGTTGACTGACTACTAAGTACTTTTCCACAAGCTCTGTTGATGAAGGTGGCCACAGGGCTGAATTAAAAACCATCGAGATATACACCATAAGCCCAGTGGCTTCTCTGTATGAAATTCTCAATCTCCTTGTAAGATTGTTGACATTTCAGTATAAGCTGGAGTTCACATCAGTTCATAGAATTTATCTAATAAGATTAGATAACTTTTCTAAGATGATATAATCAGTAAAGAGAATATATTCTTAATTGCAAATGGAGAGAGATGTAAATCTCCAAGGGGTTATCTATCCCATCCTAAAATAATAATTCTTAAGTGGAATAAATTGCTGTCTGGAGATACCCACTTCTCTCCATCATTCACAGTTCGAGATAAGGTAATGTTTCTGGGAGAGCTCAACACCTCATGTTTAATTAAATACATAAGGCCTCTAGATGAAGACAGCTGATTGTTACATTACAGTGATGTCATAACCATATATCATTGTAGCTCTTATAAACCCTGTTCTGCTTTCATTTCTAGGACAATGTTTAAGATGACTCGCAGATGAGGTTGAAATACAGTGTCACTAGTAAATAATGAAGTAGTTAATTACTTTAATAAGCTTTATGGCTATTCAGGAAAATGGGTAATATATAAGAAGATAGCCAACCTAGTTGGCTTACCCTTGCAAACAAAAAAGCAAGGGGAAAACTGAAGAAAAAAAAATAATCTTGGTTTTCATTTTCATTACACAAACTTGTATGTTTGTAAATATGAAAAGAAGGAAAAAGACCTTTTGTTAGTCAAAGTCATCGCCAAAGAAGAACCTTGTATTTCCTCTTAGGAAGGACTTGTTTGATTTTTTACTTTTTTGTTAATCACCTATATTAGCAGAATGTCTGCATACTGATTCATGAATCAGTGATCAGATCACAGAATCCCAGAGTCTCTGAGGTTGAAATACCCCATCAGGTATTTCTGCACACTGATATGATGCCTCTGAGACTTCAGTTCTCCAGCCTGAACAGTCCCAGCTCTCTCAGCCTCTCATATGACAGATGTTCCAAGCCCTTGATAGCCCTTGTGGCTCATGAGTGATCTTGCTCCAGTATGTCCAGCTTTCCCTGATATTGGGAAATCTAGAATTAGACAGAGCACTCCAGGTGTGTCTCATGAGGGCTGAGCAGAGGGGAAGTATCACCTTCCTGAACTTGCTTTACTCTGTTAATGCCAGTTTTTCATATATGTGAATATATATATTGCAGGAAAGAATTGTTTCTGACAAATATGGTATTTCGAACAGTATAAGAAAAAAGATATTCTAAAACTTTCCAATGTACTATTTGTAAATTTAAAAAAAAATTCATAATGAGCCTGAAAATGAATTATTTTTCATTTAGAAACTTTATTTTTAATTTAAAAAAAAAAAAGGAAAATTGAAATTAAAAAAAGTATTTACATTACCAGCATATTTTGAATATTTTTATTTTTCCTCCTTATTCAATATGTGAAACTTATTTGGAATTATGTAAATTACAAGATAGACCTGACAGAATCTATAAACTCTTATTAGTCAATAATTTCTGCCAGCTTTAATTACACAGTGAAAATGAGCTGGCTACTCAGAAACCATATGTTGTTTACCCACAGGTCATCAGGGCAAAAGAGAATGCAAATACCAGTAGAAACCATATCCAGGGGACCTCCTCTAGCCTCACAAAGCCATGAAATCTCAGGATTTTTCAGCTAAACTCAATGAACTAAGCATACTTATTTTGAACTTAGTTTTCCACACAGGTTCATGTAGGATCAAGCTATTTGAATCAGTACTGTTTGCTGGAGATTTTTTATAGACATGATTCTGAAGGCTGCCATGTCTGATGTTAAAAGTTTATAATGGAAATAACCAAGAAATACTAATTCTTCATGACTATAGAAAGGAAAAATAAAGCAAAATATCACATCTTTCAACTCATACTGTAAGGAAAACACCTGCTACATTCACACAACAGTCTGGTCTTCAGAGAATGATAGTTTACAAACAGATTGTCAGTTTGGTGCTTCTTGTTTCACCATAAAACATTCAAGCTTCATAAAATGGTGCATAAGTTCAAACACTGCTGTCTAATTTATTTATTTTTTTTTACTGAATCCTACTGATCTACAATAAAACTACCGAAATCACAATAAAAATGTTATTACAAATTTCTGGCATTGTGGTATAATAAAGGGCCATTCAATATATCCACTGTATTGCCTAGCATTGGATAACAACTGAACTGATTTACTGTTTTAGACAGATTGTTCATTAGTTCTGAAGTCAACCCATGGAAAAGGTTGTCAGCAACATGATTTATTGAAACAACTTGCATTGTGTGCTAGTATTCAAGAAAATCATCATCTACTCACAAAAATTTCACGATGATTTCCCACTTTGCTCATTCCTTTTGTAGTTTATCAAAACTGATTTTACTGTGACATACTTCAGGCTTTGTCACGTCTTTCACGACAAACCTGTCATTTCTTTTATACTCCTAGAGTGCAATGGCTGAGCAAATACTTCTATTTTAGAGGATACTTTTTTCAAGTTTCCTTTGATTCTTTGGAATTTGTCTAAGCTCATTTATAAACATTTCTGATATTAACTGAATTCAGTGAGAGTCTTTTTCTTGCTAGAATAGAATATGCAGTAATCATGGATGAAAGAACAGTGACCTTACAAATGGTAAGGATTTGAGGCTTTCTACAAGCAATCCTGTACTGAAAACAAAAGTCTTTCTGAAGGTCTGTTGTAGTCCTAGAAGTAAGACCCATTTATTTTTCTTGTTGCTACATTTCCAACTGCCAGCTCATCTCTCAAATAAGAAAACTTAATAGATGTCAGTGTTGGGGATTAAAAATTCATTGTAAGATTTATGAATCTCACTTAAAGGGTGAAGGATGGTTGCAAAAGCCAAAATGACAGACACCCCCTGCCCCATTCAGGAAAAAAGCAAAATCTGACAGGAAATGTTAGCTTCCTTTTAATCCTAATATGATGGAAAAGTTAGAGATGTTAATAGGATACACATATCTCCTGTTGTTCAGAGTTTGCCTACATTGAAATTACAGTTCATGTCTGGGTTTTCTGTAGTCTGAGTAATATTGTGAATACATGGATTTCTTTCATCGCTTTAATTATGGACTCTACATACTACAGACGTTTTGTTCAGTGTACTGTTTTCCATGTAGTTCTTAATAAGAAAATAAAATTGGAAGTAGTGGAGTTCTTTTTTTTTTTTTTTTTTGTTTTGTACATAGAATGATCATTTGATTTGGGGAAGGAAGAAAGTCTCCTATGATTTATTTCAATAAGGTTGAATGAGTATGCAATTCATTTAAACAGCATTCAAGGAGACGTAAAAATGTTCTCTCCCCTAAGAAAAGGAGAATTTTCTTCATATGACTGGCTCTCCAAATGACTGAGACTGATACTGAAGTGTGTGTTATTATAAGGTAGAATGCAAACAATGAAAAAGGAAACAAAAAAGGAAAAAAAAGATAGAACCATTAGCTCTGACCTCACTGAAACAAAGCTGCTAAGTGGAAAATACACTCCATTTCATGTTTTAAATGAAGGCAAACATACTGTGCAGGCTACAGATTTTATTTTTTTTTCTTTTAAACTGAAATCTACACATAGCATGTGAATGCATTTCCTATGTTGGAACTGGTAATGTTTTCTTTACCAAAATTACTCTTATACTATGGTTATTTGAGGAAGGAGTGGTGGGCAGGGACCTGCTGGCTGACACCCATCCCACTACCTTTGTACACGAACCCCCAGCCAGGGATCAGGGCAGGGTGGGGTGCAACTGAGAAGCTCTTATATCTTACATACTATAGTTAAAGAACCATCTTTATTTGAACTGAACTACATTAAAGAATGCCTTACATGAAGATTTGAACATAGATTACATGATTTATCAAGTAGGTAACAGCATATTTAAAATAGAATATATAAATTAACAACAGCAATTGTTATACACTATAGGAAAAGGAAAGACAAGAGTGAAATGAAAAAAACAGAGCACTTTTTTCTTATAAGGCTCAGTACATACAAAAATTGTTTTGATGGATATCTAATTAAAATAATACTCTGTATAGAATGTATGGGTAAGAAACTGCCAGTAACTTACTTTTAAAAACTGACTTCAATTCTAGCTGTAGCCAGTAATTCATCTTAATTCAAAATTGTTGATTTGTCTTCAGGGCCCAAAGATACCTTTGTTGAAAGGTAATGTGCTGGTAAAGACCCTATTCTCTGTCCTCTTTTTCCCACCCGAGTTCTGTCTTTGGCCACGATCGTCATATTGGACACATCTTCATTAACAATCTACTGTCACTGGGGCAGCCAGCCTTTCCATAGGAAAATTTGGGAGTGCAACACATAGGAAAAAGTAACTGTCATCATCTGGACAAGAGGCAAGAGGAAGGGCGGTTACACTGACAAGGCATTCTTTTGGTGAGATATAATGCCTGCAGCACCTCAATTCCCAGAGCTTAATTAAGATGGGACTTTTTTTATTCACGTATTTAGATTTCTGAAAGGAGCTGAGAGACCCATACATGTTCTACAGGAATGGGTAAAGACTGGAGTATTTAAATTGTTGAAATAAGACTGATGAAGGAAGGGATGATTGCTTTCACATTTGTTAACTGGTACCCCATGAACAGGTGATCATTCCAAAGTAGTAGTTATGTGAGGCTAACATTTTGTACTGTTAAATTTAAGGAGAAGCAGCAAGATAAGTGGAACAGGGCTTTCTACAGTCAACACAACAGACCTGTGTCAATGAAAATCCCAAATCAGCCTGGCTAATCAGCAAGAACTGGGCCCTATTCCAGTCTGTGAGGACAGGGTGAAGCTCTGCATTGCCACCAAACTGCAGAGGAGACTCAGTTTCTGAATCAGTGCCTCCCAGGTGAAGGTCATGTAAAGCAGAAAGTCTGTCAGCAGTACATTTGGTTATTCTTCACCCAACTACCTCCAAGTTTATGCAAAGAATTTCTAAGCCATCAAGTTCCCAACTTATCTGGAAATTCTCTTGAAATACTTTTTATATATATAGTTGCAAACAAAAAAAAGCCCAACTCTAAACCCAGTTGCTCAGGCTGTAATTACACTTAGTACTCAATAAAAATAATTTCTGAAGTGCCTTCTTTATCAGAATTCAATACACTGACTGTGTCACTGTACGAATCACCTCTGAACTGAACTGCTGCAGAGCTCTTTGACCATTACCAGTTGTCAGAGGGATGCCTGATTCATTCCTCCTTTTTGCAAGGTTTAACTTTTCAAGTGGTAATTCCCTGAGAGGACTATATCTTTTTCCACTTTCAGTGAATTTAAAAATAGAGTTGTTAATGTGAATTTCTTCTCTGAAAGAAGAGGAAAAAAATATGGAAAATACTATTAGAAGCTTAGGGGTTTACTTACAGGCTATGATACCTGCTTAATTATTTACAGTATGACATTTTATATCACATTAGTCATATATAGGAGGCTTAGAGTGCACAGAAGCTTAACATCCGGTGGGAATGGACTTACAGTGACTTTCCTTTAAGAGTGTTTCTATTATACTATTATTTACACTTTACATAAACATATTTTTGAAAACTATGATGCCCTTATTCTTATCCACACAGTATCCCATCTGACATGCATTTTTCTTTGTTTGGCTATCTTTATTTTACATGGAATATTCGTCATTATTTTAGAGTGGAATTTTCCATGAGTTAATTTAAGCCAATAGGTCCTAATTTGACATGGAGGAAAATAATTTAAATACAAGATTGCCAACAGAATAGCATTCTGTTTTATTTTAAAGACAAACATATTGTCATTAGGGTTGAAGGGAATATAGATTTTCCATTCTATCAGTGTTCTCAGAATAAGAAAAAATTCTCACACACAGTCTATAAAACCCAAAGCTTTGTCCTCATCAGCAACAAAATTGTCCATTGCTCAAAAGCACAATGATCTGTGACAGTTAGATTCAGTATGGATCCTGCTATGACAATTAATTAGTTACACATACAAAAACTTCCATATTCAGAATGGTTTACCTCCCTACAGACAAATCAGGAATAAGTGGTCAGCACTACAATTCACATTTCCAGGAAGAATCAGAGACTTGAATTTTGCATTTCTATATCCTATACAAGCACACAGACCCCTAGGCTTTTAACATTTCTGTGGAGAATGGGTCTTTCAACATAGTGAGAAATTTAATTCATGCTGAAGTTAGTCTACCTCCCAAAAGTTTTCAGTTTAAGTAGAATTTTGAACAATCAAATAAAATATATTGGAGACTATCCATCTGTAGTTGTCGTATAAATCTCCATATGACAATTTCTAAGTGTACATGTACCAAAGATATCAGAAAATATTTCACATACATAAAGCTATAGATTTCTGAATCTGACTTTCCACAAAGAGGAAATATCCACAGTTTTCCTCCAAGACATTTCAAATTAGTGTTCCAAATTCAACCATCTGAAGAAGGGTAGTTTGCATAAACTTATCCAAACAAGTTATTGAACCAGAAATCTGGGCTTTCTATTTTTGCTTTTTGTTTCCTAGAAGCAAAGCCTATTTTAGGATTAACGAGGGAAAAGGAAACAAAGTTTACATTGAAAACATATACACATTCAAATAAATTAAAGTATTTACAAACAATCTGGATACAGTAAAAGGCTCCAAGTTTTCTAGCAGGCTTAATTAATAAGATTATTATAACAAAGAGCCAATTTACCCCCTCAAGCATAGCATAATGCTCCCAAGTATCTTAATCAGAGCTATAAAAAGGCTATGGAGAAGATAAGACAATTTTAATGATCTTCTTCATTACCTCTGAAAAGCTAATCTAAGTAAGACAGATATCTGTACAGATCAAATGATACCACCAGTTTCCGAATTTACTCACTTCTGGCGACTGAGACCTTCAAATGGTTCTTTGCATTGCACTAAAAAAAAAAAAAAGAGAGCTTCAAAGCATAAATTCATTTTTAATGTCAATTCTAGTTCCAACCTCAATTCCACTTTAGAAAGTAAGAGTACAAAAAGGTTGCATTGCTTCCTCAATAAATTAAGTCCATATCTGCATTCAGAATCATGGTCATAACATTTCATCCTAGTCACAAGTCTATACTTTTTTTTTTTTTCTTATTTAAATTTTAATAAGAAGATAACTGAGACCAATAAAGTGACTTAATACATTTTATTTTCTTTCTTGTGTACTGTTTAGGAAATTGAGCTAAATTATAGATTAAAATAACCAAGGAGTAAATACCTCCACTTTGGGTGACTAACTTGAAATATCTTTTAGAACTCTCATTTTTAACTTCAGGAAATCAACTTTTTTTATCAAATGCAAGTGCCTTCAAGAAATGTTTGTTGATAATCCAAATATTGAGATGCTGAATAATTCCTAACCATAGCTTTTTATTTTCCTTTTTTTGAGAAGATTTATTTTCTAGATTTTGACAGATTCTAACTGCACAAGGTTATCTAAAACAATGGGATTGAAAGGGTGACCTGAGAACAAGATCTGGAGTGGCACAGATTTGCAGACATAAGTGAGGATATAATTTATCAGTACAAATGTTAAATAAATTCATTAAGATTTTGAGCTCGGTGAGCCACTGGTGATAAATGACTGTATACCTAAAAAGAGATCAGTTCACTCACTGAAGTGCTGTTGATTGAAAAAAACCAGAAAATGCATGAGGAAGAAAGTGGGCAACACAGATAACAGCATATTAAAGGTCTGTTTATGACAGAGCTAGGAAGTAAATCACTTTTTCTTGCTCCTTGGAAAAGAAGGTATCTGTGCATGTTTTCAGGCCAGGAGTGGGTACCAGCAATAGGGGAAAAAGTTTCCAAAGGAAAAATGAAGGAAAGAGTAAGCTACATAAAACAAGGGAAAGAGGTGCTTATTTTTCAAAACAAGTTTATGGGACAGAAAAATAAGAAAGTAACAGAAAGAAAAAACAGAGGTAAATAGTATAAGATGTATAGTATTGCTGAGATTGTTCAGAAGCAGGATGTGGGGACTTGTCAACCAAGAGAGTCCATTTTGGTTTTATGTTCCTAAATCATATACACAGAAAGAGGAAGGATTAAAAGAATCTGAAATCCAAGGCAAGTGACAAACAGGTTGCAACAGCACTTTGTCCTCCACTATACTAGAACTATTTGTTGTGAAGATTCTCATAGAGCACTCTATGCCCAAAACAGGAATATGATTTTTGCCATTAACAAGGCATTACATACACATGTACAAACTGAATGGGATATGTAAGTGCTGGACATAGCAACCATAAGGCTGAAGCTATTGTATATGATAGAAACTAGAACTCATTGGAATAATAACATAAATTCAATATGCAGTAGGCTAAAATTAATAGAACATATCTTCATAGAATCATAGAATGGCTTAGACTTGAAGGGACCTTAGAGGTCATTTAATACAACCGCCCCTCCATGGACAGGGAGGCCTCTCAACTAGACTAAGTTGCTCAAGGCCCCATCCAACCCGGCCTTGTACACTTCTAGGGAGAGTGCATCCACAACCCCTCTGGGCAATCTATTCCAGAGTCTCACCAGCCTAGTACTGAAGAACTTTTTCCTAAGATCCAATGTAAACGTATTTTCCCTCAGTTTAAAACCATTTCCCCTCGTCCTATCACTGGACACTCTTGTGAAGAGTCCCTCTCCAGCTTTCCTGTAGGATCCCTCCAGGTATTGGAAGGCAGTTATAAAGTCCCCTGAGTGTCTTCTCTTCTCCAGTCTGAACAATCTCAGCTCTCTCAGCCTATCCTCATAACAGAGGTGCTCCAGCCCCTGGATCATCTTTGCGGCCCTCCTCTGGACTTGTTCAAACAGATCTATGGGGACACCAGTACTGGATGCAGTATTTGAGGTTGGGTCTCACAAGAGCAGAGTAAAGGGAGAGAATCACTTCTCTTGATCCGCTGTCCACACTCAGCTTCCTGCATCCTAGGATATGGTTGGCAATACTCTTAGGCATTGTAACAGCACCTAGGTATTATGGTGATTGGCATTCTGTGTGCCCAAAACATTAAATACTCTGTGCAACATGTCAAGTCAGTTTGCAATTCAAAGCAGATGTATATTTTCTTTGGCTTCTGCAACCAATATTTAAAACAGACTGGGAAGCTGATGCAGAGAAATAACATTTTAACTTTCAATTTAATTTAACTGCTTTGTCCCTATTTAAGCCTTCATTTCAGCAGTAATGAATGTACATAGTTGGTTTTTTAGTATCTCCTTTCTTTAGCACATAATTAAAATGTGCTTCTGTTGGAGCAGAACAAATATAAATTAAAAAATTAGAAAACAAACAGTTCTTTTGAATCTCACATTTCCAAATCCATAACACTTTATCAGAAGGCTCATTTACTTTAATAAAAGACATTCTGTAGAATTTATACTTTCCAATGTTAGAAATCACAGCAATCTTGAGAAAAAAGTCAGTATTATAATATTGTACATGAAAGCTACAGGCTAAATCACAGAATTTTTGGCAAGATTCATAAAACCAATTAAGAAGGACAAATATTTTACAGATTCATTCTCAAAGCACTTCAAATTAACAACTACTGTCCCTCGGCGTTTCATATCCAACTTTAACATACACAAAAGTTGTCAAATCACACAAATGGTCAGATTTAAAGAACAACCCATGTTGGTAAAACTTCTAGTTTTAAGGATGGTACACTTTTACTCTTATGTGTTCTCTGACCTGATAAGATCCCAATCCTGTTTCTATTACATTCCAAAGAAAAATCCCCTCCCTCTTAATATCAGTTGATTTTTGTTTCCTGACATGTAATATTAATAAATGTGGGCCAGATATTCTGTGAAATATCTGCAAATATGGTAGCTTCAGCTCCTTCCAGACACATTATAATAGGAGTCAGGATGTTATTTCCTTGACTTTTCTGCCCTATTTGTACTGAAACAAATAAACTAGCTGCAGGGACACATCTGACTGCAGTATGAAACAAGATCATAAAAATATTAAAAATACAAATTTTGATCAAGAATATATATATTTACAGACACTCTGAAACCTCTGAGAAATCTTTTTCAAACTTTCCATGTTACGTATTCTGTGAACAAACATTAGTTTTTAATTCAGTCAACTCTTGTTGAGCATACTGGTAGAAAAGCAGTAACATTCAGAACATGAGCAAAAGTCAAAAAGTCCTGATCCTTCTTTCTCCCATTGAAACAAACTGGATGTAAATTAGAGAAAAAAACAATACTGTTCTATCCAGATGCAACATAATAATAATTTACCAAATTAACAACTGCTCAAAGATAAGATTGTTGGAGCAGAAGTAGCTGAAAAATCATTTATAGACAAGAGTCATTCTATGGTTTTTTCTATGTAAATAGCAAGTAGTTATACTCAATTGCAAAGAACATCAGCTTGCATTTTGAACATTGCTTATTGTATGTCATACTACTTCCAGTATTAAAACCAGTTCTTTTTATCCTCTATATAGGACATTTTAGAATCTCTGTGTGTGAACTGACAGCTTTAAAGAAAAAAATAAAAAAGAAGACATTTTCCAGTCCTACTTCTCACTATTGAAGCTGAGATCTAGAAGTTATATTTTCCCTCTGTGATTTATTAATGGTTACATGGGATAATGAATATTTCATGTCAAATTTTATCTTCTGGTATTTTGTTGGTTGTAAGACACAAACCTAAACAGATTTTTCTCACATGGTCTTAGTAATGCCACTGTTAAACTCAATATTCACTCCACTAGTAAATCTTAATCAGCATTTATTGTGTCTAATAGCTGTAGTGGTCACATAGAATTGTCTGTGCGACAGAATACCACCAGATGATTTTGAACTCCTTTGAAAAAGCAAGGTGATCTTCAGGTGAAAGTTTAAATTTTATTGTTACAGATTTATTTAAATTTTTTTTCCTGGACTGTAAAAGGTAGTTTAAAAGCTGCTTCAATTCTATTTTCTACTCTATTATGCAATGTAAACTTGTACATTCTCTTGTAAAGTTCAAGTTTCCCTTGGCTTCTTTAGAAAAGATGCTGCACATAGGTGAACTCAGACAACTATCAACTATTCACAGAGAAAGACCTTGGAGTCCTAGGGAATAGCAAGTTATCCATGGGACAGAAATGTGCCCTTGCTGCCAGAAAGGCCAATGGCATGCTGGGGTGCATTAAGAAAGCTGTGTCCAGCAGGTGTAGGGAGGTCCTCCTCCCTCTCTACTCTGCCCTAGTTAGACCACAACCTGGAATACTGTGTCCAGTTTTAGGCTCCCCAGTTTAAGAGAGACAGGGATCTACTGCAAAGAGTCCAACAGAGAGCTACAAGAATGGTTCAGGGACTTGAGCATCTCCCTTATGAAGAAAGACTGAGGGAACTGGGGCTGTTTAGACTTCAGAGGAGAAGACTGAGAGGGGATCTTATTAATGTCTATAAATATCTGAGGGGTGGGTGTCAAATGGAAGGGGCCAATCTCTTTTCTGT
>WUAM01000287.1:2416428-2436460 GCA_024336885.1 Actenoides hombroni
TCTGTCCCCATAGCAGAGGTGCTCCAGCCCTCTGATCACCCTGCTGGCCCTTCTCTGGACACGTTCCAGCACATCCATAGCCTTCCTGGGACAGGGGCTCCAGAACTGGACGCAGTGCTCCAGGTGAGGTCTCACCAGAGTGGAGCAGAGGGGGAGAATCCCCTCCCTCAACCTGCTGGCCATGCTTCTCTTGATGCAGCCCAGGACATGATTGGCCTTCATGGATTGGATCCATGTGCTTTTGAAAGGGGAGCCTCTTAACCACGTCATTTTTCCTGGGTAACTTATCAGACAAAATCGCTGCTCTTTGCAAAGGTGTTTTGGCCCAAAAATAGGTGCTCACCTGCCCTACCTTCCTCCCAAGGATGACTTTGTGCAATTTGTCTCCATAGAGCAACTCAGAGATCAGCTGCCAAGGGTGTTGCGTTCCTGGAAAAGAATTCATTCCTCTTCCACCAGCTCCACTCACCAGAGTGCTGGTGGCGATTGCACAGCCTCCTCAGCTCCTTCAAACCAGCGATGGAGGGAGGTTCAAGATTTTAAAGCCTGCTGCCATCTACGGATGGAAAGCAGGGAGAGCAGGAAACTGAAACGGAGGCTGGAAATCCGGAATAAAAACTGTTGGGAGTGGGGAGGTGCAGCAGCCCTGGGCAAGACCTGAGCGTTCTCCTTCGCCAGGCAAACTCAGCAAGGCTCAGGACACAGAGGGTTGAGGGAGGGCTTTGGGGAATTCACCACCCATCACAAACACGTGTAACACAAGAATGGAAATAAGCCCTTTTTTTTTTTTTTTTGGCTTGCTGGATTGATGGGATTATGGAGCTTTTGCTGGCAGAGCGGAGCTTGCCCGCTCCTTTACCTAATTGTTCTGATTTAATGAAATCCTAAAAAAAATTAAAATAAATCCTCTACCTCTTTGCTTTCGGATTGTTAAGGTGATATTTTCTCTGATAAAACTCTACAGAATACCTGACATGGACATCCGTGGGGCCACGGAAAGTTCAGGGCAGCCTCGTTGGAAGAAACAGGGTTATCTCTAGTAGAGAGGACGTGTCCTTTGGACAGCATTGTACCCAGCACAGCTCCCAGGTGGAAGAGGCTGTTTGGTCCATGGCAGGGCGAGGGGAGAGGCCAGGCAGTATTTTCTACAGATGTGGGACAGCAGCTCCAGTCACGTTCAACCATGAAGGGATGGAGACAGGTCCCACCCCAAGAGCATCCCACCTGAGAGCCAGACCTCACAGGGAGCTGTGCTGCCTTTGGTTCCACAGGACCAACCTTTTGTCTTGAAGAGGACAGGGAGGATGATGCAGACACGTTGACCACAATCACATGAGACATTGCTACACACATCATATTTAATGCTCATACTCATGGCATTCATCTTTCTGGGTTTTTCTTTTTTTGCTCTGGTAGTCCGTATGCATGCTCTGAAAGTGGAAAGTTAGCTGAAAGCTGGTACAGTCTAATCCACTGATCTTAGGCACCCACTACAACCCCTGCCTCGCTCTTCAGAAAAAGATTTAGTACCTCCAACACAGGGTTAAAGATGTCCTGTTATTTTATTCCTTTTCATAATTCCACCAAGCTTCAGCTTCTTGGAAAACCTGTTTTGTTTGGGTTTGGGTGGGTTTTTTTTATCCCGAATAATTTCACATGAAGAAACTATTGTTCTGAACTGTGACTCATCAGTTTGCATCACCACTTTCCAAGCCCCTCAGGGGCACGGGCAGCTTCGAAGCAGGCAATGGGAGCCAGCTTTTATTTACCAAGAAACAGGCACTTCATCGTCGCGTTGACTCATCGCTAGTTAAGCCTCAATTTTGTTCCTACCTCCCCACTGTGAACCCGGAGCGGTCGGTCCCGTTTGCTTTTGCAATCCTCTTTTATGGAGAGACTTCACACGAACTACATCTGCCTGCTCTTTGAATACAAAAAGCTCGTGAGGAGCCACACAAGCATCTGAATCTCTCAGTATCTACTGGAAAGAGTCCAACGGAGGCTACGAGGATGGTTAAGGGACTTGAGCATCTCCCCGATGAAGAAAGACTGAGGGAACTGGAGCTGTTTAGTCTGGAGAGGAGACTGAGAGGGGATCTTATTGATGTCTATAAATATCTGAGGGGTGGGTGTCAAATGGAAGGGGCCAATCTCTTTTCTGTAGTGCCCAGCAATAGGACAAGGAACAATGGGTATAAACTTGAGCATAGAAGGTTCCACCTCAACATGAGGAGGAACTTCTTTACTGTGAGGGTGACAGAGCACTGGAACAGGCTGCCCAGAGAGGTTGTGGAGTCTCCTTCTCTAGAGACTTTCAAAACCCATCTGGATGCGTTCCTGTACGATATGCCCTAGGTGATCCTGCTTTGGCAGGGGGGTTGGACTAGGTGATCTGTAGAGGTCCCTTCCAACCCCCTAACATTCTATGATTCTATGATCAAAAGGCTTTAAAAACCTACAGTGGAATGGGAACTTCATGTTTCTAGGTCTAGTCTAAAATGTCAGAATATAAGTCAACATAAAGAAGCATTAAATTAAAAGTAATCAGTGAAAAACAACATATTAGAACTGCTGTGGTACATGCAGGTAATATTGGCATCATATGGTAACAAATGAACAGGCAATAACAGACTGAAATGGATGGAAAGAGGTCCTTGATAGGTAAAGAAAAGGAATATGGAAAAGATAACAAAGTTAGTGAAATGTGTAGGGGTGTTGAATTGAATTGAATAATCAGCTGAAATGGAAGAGTCCAAGTCCACGTCTGGTTCAGAACTGGTTTAAACTGAATACACTATTACTATCATTTTTATGCTGTACACAAAAATGAATTAATTATTTTTGCATTACACTTTTACTGCTGATGTAGCTAAAATGATGCTGTATTAAGAAGAAAGATGTGAGTTCATAACATTGTGTAACTAGGATGAAATAGTATTCACCGAGGAATGACTGAAAATTAGGTTTTTTCCATAGAAGCTCTGGGAGTACAATGCACAATTTTCACTAAATATTAATGGGATTTAGGTAACTAATTGCACTTGCAACTTTTGAAAATCCCTATCAAAGTGACTGAATTTCAAAGAAAAATACATAATTTCTCTTTAATCTCCACTCTTGTGCTAGTAGACTGGAGGGTAGCCAGGATTGTAGCTATCTTTAAATAATGTATTAGGGGTGAGCCTGAAAATTATAGGCCAGTGAACATGACTTTAGTATTAGGTAAATTAGCTGAAAACACATTTAAAGAGTCTTATAAAACACACAAATGAGCATAATACAAGATAAATCAGCAGAGCTTTTGTGAAAGGAAATTGTACTGCTTAAGCCTCATTTAGTTCAAAAAAATTGAAACAATAGTGGATAAAGAACTGTTAAATGTAATTTAGTTTGAGTTCTGAAAGACCCTCTGGAACAAGTCTGGCCCAGAGTTTCTAGCTGGAGGAGCAGGTAGTCTTGGGGAAAAAGAATAATGTAGGTGTGCTGACATTAAAGCACAAATGTGGAAGACATAGTGGCTATTATATAGCAAAATTTAAATGGTTGTTAAAGGCCAAAAAAATGTCAAGGACTCTTCTCGCAATTCAGTAGTGTAAATACCCAAGCTACTGTGTCCAGGAATGTTTCTTAATACTTGTTATTTGACTAGTATTGAAGTAGTCATTATGTATGAGTGAGGTCCAGGTTCATTATTAGAAAAAAAATTAATCCATGACCCGCTCCAAATCCACCAGAATGAACTACTTGCTTTGCTTCTTCCCTGTGTCATTTATGATGATTCAAGCAAACATCAGGTGGTTTCAAAGTTGCTACCTAGTCATAACAAAATGCCAAAATTCAATTCTCCTAGATCTGGTGTAAAAGGACACAAAATACCTACAACCAAAACAAGGAAAGATTACACTTACAGAAAAAATTTCATCTACCTTTATGCCAGTCAGAATAAAATTACAAGGCTACTAGTCACCTCTTATTCACTGACCATTCATTACATGTCTTTAGAAACAAGTTTTTATTATGAATGATGTAAGCCCCAAATTGTGTATATAATTGTGCAAAACCTTCTAGCCATGCTGACTCAGAAATGGCATAGTCTTGAAGACTCAATTTATCTAGGCATAATCATGAGGCCAGGCTGACTGCTGTAAAGTACAATGTAGATATGCATTTGGAAATCCATGAAGTTTGTGAGTTATGTAATGATGCACAGTTCATCAGAAATGCGAGTCAAGACAGACCATAACTGTTTTCCTGTATAGAGAACATAATCTATATGCATCTTGAGTACCACATATGGATCTGAGGGTCTACAGACAGTTTAAGCTCCAGGAGGGCCCATTACACAGGACTGAATCTCAGTCCATGGAAGAGCCACAGACACACAGAGCTTAATTCAGTTGCCTAAAGATTACTTTCCAGAGGTTTTAGTGTGACTAAAACATTTAGCAAGGGAAGCAGATACGGCACTGAATTGAGCAGAGACCTGCACTTTTCTGAAACGAGCAGGATACTCTTAAATTTTGTCTGGCTCTAGATAGAATAAACAACAAAGCTGTGTATATACATTTGAACTGAGCCCTGGAAATGAGTACATAATCAGAAGCAGGACTGTGACCACAAGCACTTTCAGCACACTTTGTCAGCAGACATAAGTTTGCTTGCACAAATGATATAAAAGGCTTTTGTGAATTGGATCCTCTGTTTTCAAAGCTAAGCACTTTTTTCCGTTTACAAATCCCATTCATTTATTGCCAAGAGAAAAAGTCACACACCCTCTTATATAATTTAGCATCTTCATTAACTTGAGTGAATTATTTAAGAAACAAATTTAATTTCACATTTTATTTTGCCACAAAATAAATTTTTGGGCACAGTATATCATACAAAGATAAGTTCCTTTTGCCAGTGAAAAAACATATCATCATAGTAAATGCCAAAATCTTTCAAAGCACATCTTTCTTCCAACAGAAGAACTTTTAATTAACTCAGATGTAATGATGTATCACCTTACAGATGTAAAATATCCAATCTGTCAGCCTCTTTTTTTCCTTCCCCTAATGTTGAAACACGTGAGGCCAAGAACCCCCACATTGCTGGCTGACAAATTACTTAAATTTCAGTAGAGGAGTTTCTGTAAAGGTGTTATTCTACCCTTGTTCTTCAAATCCCACATTTGTATTTCCTATAGGGTAATCTTTTTGCTCTTCTTCTCTATAAATTTCTGACTTTCAGTGAATCTGAAGAGTAAATCCTGGAATTAGGCCAGAAAAAAAAAATATTTTTTTTTAAATTTGTTACACTCTGCAGACCTATAGACTTTCTGTTCTTCACTTCCACAAAATACTTCCACTTGCTTTCATGAGAAAGACTTCAGCACCCTACTCCTTTTGTGCTGAGAAACATTATATCAATTTGCCACATGCCAACAAGAATGAGGAGATACTAGCTTATGAAATGAAATACTATTAACATTTCTATTAATTTAGTATTTATCATTAAACACATTCATTCGCATACTTTTCCGCCAAACCCTTAATGTGTATAGCAGACTTCCAGGACATATGTACTCACAATGTTCATTTAAATGCTTTTACAAGAAAATTCTTCTCTGACTACTGTAGGCCATTTGCTTCAGTTGAATACTGAAATTTACATGTTTTTTAAGTTGGGTGTAAAAGGAATTTGATGTTTCAGTGAAGAATTCAGGGTTACATACTTGTCTTTGGTTTTGGAAGACAGAGGATGGATGAAATTACTGCAAGTTATAGCAATAGTGAAAACAGTAAGATTCAGCTAACCTAAGACATCTGTTCCCTCATTAGGTTCCCTTCATATTGGGTGAGGAGATACAGACACTGTTGGTGTGTATGATTGATTGAATGATCCGGTTTAGATATACATGTTGGTGAGACATATTACTGTAGCGATCTCTTAAATATATGCGCTATATCTCCATGGAAGACACAGAAGACAAGGATCATTAATTGAAATTAAAATCTGCCTTTAGTCAGATAAATCCTATTCAAAGTGTATGCACTGTGCCACATCAGCATATTTTTCATAGTTTAGAACAGTATCAATGTATGAACAGAGATAATGCGGGGAAGTTATATAGATGGAATATCTGTAGATATCAGGTGTACTCTTACAATACTTCAAATACTGTTTTATATGTGGTATACTGTACTGAGTTTATAATTCTTTATGAAATACATTCTTTGTGCTCATTAAAATACTATGAGCTTTTTCACAGGAGGACGTACAATATTCTGAATGTCCTCTCTATGTAAAGGATTTACACCTGGGTTATTGAAAGGCCTATGAAGAAAGATGCTTCCTTTATTAGAGAGCTGTAGGAAAAAGAAAGTAAAATGTAAATAAACTTTGCACTAAATTTCTAAAGTTCTACTTAATCTGTCTATCCAAAACAAATGTCATTCACAGAGATAATCAAACATACATTTCATGCTACTGTTCTGTTGTTACTACTTCACTTCTAGGCAGTTATCATAATTTGGAAGTTAGTCTGGAATTTGCTTCTCAAAATGGAAAAGAAAGCACATATTCTAGAGAAAACACCAAAAAGCTGTCTCAATACATGTTTAACTGCTAGCAGAGTCCATAACCACCTTCTTCTCAGAATGAATAAGTAAATTATTTTAGTCCATAATGTCAAATAATTGGAAGCAAAATATGCTCAGAACATTCTGTTTGCATTTTGTCTGACATTTTGGGAATTAAAGTCATCCCTAAAGCATCATCAAAATGGATACATACAAGATTAATGATTGCTGAAAGGATGATACTCAGGCACTGGAAAAATATAAAATATTTATCTGTGGTAAGACTTTTTGGAAGATTTTATAAGAACATCCTTGTATTAGAAAGATTACTTTGTGGCTATCAGATAAATGAAATTATTTTTAAACAGTGTGGGAAGAGTCTACAGAATATCTACGCAGTTGTTTTGCAAAGGTGACAACATAAAGTTTACTAGTATACAATCAACGTTATCTATATTAATAAAAATACAAAAGAACACAGAAAAGGATATTTTTACTCTTCCAAAGGTATAATTTTATCAGCAGCTGCTAGTGTGCTGTTGCTCAAAAGAACATATTCAAAGTAGATACTTAGAAGGGAAATGCATTGTTTGAGGAGGGCTGAGGTGATACGCTTTATCTCATGTATGAATAGAACTTTAAAGAGTAGTGAAAAAAGGTTCTTCAGCAGCACCATAAAAAGGTGTCTAGTTTGCCAATGCGGTTAACTAGAGGAGAAAACCTACATTATGTGGAAAATGCATGTGGCATTTCCTAGAAAGCTATCCAACAACTTGGAGAATACCTCTCCATGAAATAGAAACTTACTTGGAGTTGAAAATTCTTGAACATAATCTGTTCAAGTTTATGGCTGCCATATGGCTTTCCTGTGATAAATTGCTAGAGTGCATAAGTAAATAAGAATACACAAAACAAATCATACAAATTAAATCATGCAATTCCTAACAATATTTAAGATCTAGGCTGCTGTTGGCAGATCAATGGTCAAGCATATTTAATTTTCAAACTAGTGGAGGAGGTTTATATGGATCATCCTGATAGTTAATCAATTTACAATGTTTAGTATGCAGCCATGCTAGCATTAGAATGAGGTACTCTGAGACTAATCCTTTTCCACTTTTATTTAGTATTTCTCTTTTATACAAATTGGATGCTTTTTAAAAACTACTAGAGATGGAATATAAATTTTTCACTAAGAGGCTAAGGGTTTATGTGATCTAAGTCTTACTGAATTTTCTGAGAGGAGAAAGAGGAAAAGTGTGGTATCTACCTTATGTCAGCTTCTTTTGTCAACCCTTTCTTTGGTGACCCATAGCACAGATTTAAAATTAGTTCTCTTTCCCAGTTTCCTCTTATTCTTTTACTGTGAAAGACATTTGGGAAAAGTGAGACTGAGACCAGAGATGGCATGGAGTGGAAATGAGGAAACATGGACAGATCTTAAAAGCATCATCCAGCTCTACAAGAAGAGGCATGACCTGGAGTTAATCACAGCAATCTCGAGGTGTTTTGGTGAATGACAAATAATCAGAAAGATGCTGTGCTAAAGTCATTTAATATAATATTTTGGAAATGATGCCTAGAAAGATTACCATCCACAGTGTGTGGAAGGGGTATACAGTGGAGGGAATGCCACATTTTTTTTTCCCCAAGAATATATTTGAATGTTGCAAAAAATGTGTGGCTCTAGTGCCAATATAAAGGAATAAGGCAGAAAGGAGAAAAGTAACAAGTAATCATGTTCCCATTGTACAATTATGAAGCTTTGCTGATAACTCTGTTAGAAATAGTTGAATCCTTGCTTCTGGTAGACTTTTAAAATCATTCCTGTTAACATGATTAAGATGCTTTTGAAAATTAGATTAGAATAAGAATCATGTTGTAAATACACAAGGAATTATATTTTTTTAGTAAAACCTTGTGCCTATACTTTGGAGAACAAACATGAAATTTGGAGGTGATGTCAGATGAGAATCAGGGAAGTTCCCTTGTTTTTATGAATGTTGGTTTGAAATTCCACTTAATTAGTGGATGTATTACATTCTTTTTCAAGCCATTTATTATATTCCAAAACTCAATATCAAGTGCTGAAGGATTTCAGGAAGTGTCCAGATTTACTGGTCTCCATAAGTTTAATTTAACTGGGTGTACTCAAATTACAAAATTTTCTTTAACACTATGACAATGAAATTTGTTACCATGAAAGTCTTGCCAAAAAGTAATCTCAAAACCCAATGGTGTTTTTTCCTTGTCCTTATTAATTTGCAAATTTTTTTCCTGCTCAATAGAAAACAAAACTCTCCTTCCAAATTAATATTTAGATAATACATCTCAAAATGTCTATTTATTATGAAATATAATTAAAATCCAAAGATTTTGTATTAGACTATAAGGGAGAATTGACATTCTGAAACAAACCCAATCATCTAAGAGACTATAGAAACAATTGTTTAATAATGGTCAGTCTAGCATACATCAATACAGGTAAGTCTTTACTCAATACTGAACACATATAATGATTTATGTTAGACTAAGCAAAGTTGATATAATTTGAAGCAAAATTCAAAGTCAAAATGAAAGGTTTCAATATGATGGAAAGCAAGGAGCCAAGCAAAAAAGTCCAGACAGTAGCTTGTTTAATAGGAAAAAGAATTTCCTCTCCATTGCAATACATTTACTGCTTCTGTGGTACACCATCCAAATGTACATCAAAAAGAGAATTACTAGTTTTCTTGCTGGTTTTTCAATGGTATCTCAAATTGAATTACCATTGTATGCTTATGCTTATCTAAGTTATTTTTGTTTTCAGTTAGTTCAAATGCCTATTCATTACTGGGGGCACTTTAGAAGTATTGCAATATCTTGCACTGCCTGTTTTGTATTTGTATTTTACTTTTATTACTGCACAGTAATCAGTTATGTAAAGCTGAAGGCTTTTAAAACAACATTATTAATTTTTTTATCATTGAAATGTACATTCTATACATCAGTATAGCTATAACAAAAAGGAAAAGTATAAAACCTAGGATACAATTTAAATATAGGCTGCTGTTTCTGATATAACTGCTAGAAAGTGCTTGAAAACAGTAATACTAACTCAGAGACACAACCTAGAATAGATCCTGTTTGAGGAATAACAGTAGATCAGTACCTTTCTTTCCCTGTCTAAATTTTCATACAGTACATCCACTAGGTCTGAGATAATCAAAAGAATATTTAAAAATATTATTTTTTATTAACCCACAGTATTCCTGTACTATAAATACAACAGAAATGCTTCCCTGCTAGTGAGTAGCTTTATCATTTGAATCTTAGAAATAACTTAGAAATAAAGCATACTTCTTTAACAGTGGCAGCAATTAGACTAAGGAGCAGCCAATTAAGCGAAGAGCTCAATTTTCCCATTTTCCGTCTTGAAAAGAAGACCTGAATATGGGAGATGTCCTTCTATGCTGTATTTTCTATAGAAGAAACCTTTCTTCATCTCCCCTCCTGTACTCCTCACGTCTTTCATCTGTCAACAACTTTTCACCATCCTGGTGCTACAGCTTGCTTCCACCTCCAATGTAAACAGCTGCTGGACCACATTCTTCAGTAAAGAATCACTGAAATAATGCAGGTCAGAAAAACCAGGAAAAATAATATCCCTGTCCCTGTTTCCTGACTGGTCTGTGCAGAAGTTCTGGGAGCCCTACAGAGGGAGAAATGATCTCCAGCATAGGAACAGGAGGGAGTGGCCAAGGTCAACAAGAGCTTCCTACTGTGGGTTCACCCAAATAAAATATTTAACCTATTCTCAAAAGGTATACTGTAGTCAAACACAAGTTACTGGAAACTGTGTCAACTATGAGGTGAGATCAAAAGATGTAGTACACCACCTGACTTTAAAGCCTATCAATCCATGAAAGACTTATGGGAAAAGAGTACTTGACTGTCAGTGCAAAGAGAACCTGTGGTTATCATTCCATTTTAAAATTCTGGGTTTCACAGGTAAAGGAGTATATTTAACTTCTACAGACATCAAGAAGGTAACAAGAATGTGCACAGGACTCCCAGCTACAGGAAGTCCCCACTAGGAGGAGACTGAGTCCCCATTAGGGGAAGACTGAACACAAGTTGCAGCTGTAGAGGTGATGAAGGCACTAAAACTGTTGTGTCTGTAAGTCTAGCATCATCTTACCTTTACCAATCCTTCCCCCAGTACATAATAGCCCATAATCATCATGTTCATTCAGGAAGAAAGAGATCCAAGTTCAATAGAGAGAGCGCTCTTTTCCAGTTCAGACTGTACTGTCATGTCAGTGATGCAGTACTTTCCTGTAACACGGGGGAGATTTTGTATCTCCATGTCTGACCAGGCCTTGTAAAATAAGTCTTCTGCATCCTGTGAGATTGTTGTAACATCTGAACAATTACTGGGTAGCAACATTGCTCATAATCCCTGAATGAAGTACCAAGGTTGCAGTGGGTGGGATTTCAACCAGAGACCCTGCACTGCTGAGCTGAAGGATAGGTCAGAAATCAGCATTGCAACTCCTTGCATTTGACCTTAAGGCACCTGACTCTTCCTATGTAGCTGAAAAATCTTACAGACTGTTCTGCAGTCCTTACCTGAGGATAAATATCTGCAGATTTTAGGAGTACAAGACCTTTACTGACCCAGCCCTTCCTAACCCTAGACAACAGAATTATGTGAAAATGTTGCAGCTGTAAAATATTCTATGATGTGAAATGCTCCATTTATGAATTAGTTCACATCTTCCAAATACATGCCTTTGAGCTGGAGATCTTCAGCATTCAGAGAGGATAACAAAGTAATAATAAATTACTGGGCTTGATGTCTGTCTGACTAGCAGCCACTAGCAGCAGTTAGGATCAAGAGAATGACACATGTCCTTTATAATATATCAGTTACTAAGGGGAAGATCCCAGGTCTGAGGCACTGTAAGTTGCTTCAAGAGAAGGACATAAGGGTTGAAAATATCACAGAGTTAGAATTAGATTATACAAAATATATATTTCAGATGAGTACCTTAGGCATCTCTTTGATTTCTTGGGTCAGTCTGCTAAGTTTAGTTATAAAAGATGAAATCAAGTAGTTAAGACTGCCAGAATAGAATGAAATAGAATAAGTAGTCTGTTTAGGACAACAAGGAAAGGAGGCTTATCAATTTTGTAGTGTATGTCTAGGTTTACAAATTATTCCTAGAAATTGTGTTGCTGTGCTTCCTTTCTTTTGCTTTTTCTGGGTGATGCAGACACTTTCAGCTGGAAGATATTAAACTAGAAGCAGCTGTATCCTCTCCACAAAGTATTTACTTAATGACAACACATATGTTTGTTGCCTGCCCTACAGACAACTGCATGTTACACAGCATGCCGGGGCTTGGGGCATACTGTAGATACCAAAGAAAGAAGTACTGGCAGTCAAAATTGGTATGGATTATGTCATTGGTTTGCCCTGCACCATGACTTTTTACACAGACAGTCACAGAAACAGAAGACATTTAGCATTTAACTTAAGTAGGACATTTCCCATGTAGCGTTTGCTTGTGCCCTGTCTTCACTGTGGCTCTGTCTTCCAGAAGGTACTGAACCTTTTCCTTACTGTCCCTTGTCAGAGACCAGGGGTTTCCTTTCCTTTCAGACTTTCAGGCTTTTTCATACTCAGGGGTCTAAATTACAACAAATTTCATGTAGCTTTTTCCAAAAGTTGATTTAGGCTGCTCTTTTTGGGCAGGCACAGTATGTGCAAACTAGTAGAATTTCTCACAAAGATGAAAAATGAAGTTTTGTTGGTTTTTTTTTCATGCAGAAGATTAGTTATAGAAAGTATTTGAATGGTAAAATAGGACAACAACAACAAAAAGAAGCAACTTGTAATTTACCATAAAAGACACACAACTTTACTTTGGACTTAAACTGAAGTGACATTCAACAAGTTGATGAAAACTTTTCTTTTGAAACACTTCAACCTCACTACAGAGAGTGTCAAAGCCCACTTAACACTATTATAAGAGATATATGTGGGTACTGCTATGCCTCTCCACATGGAAGAACAGTTCTATGTATGCAAAGCTGTGCAAAATGACTAACTTGGCTCCTGATATGTTTGCTTTTTGTCAATTCTGTGCTATTCTTTCAACAAGACTAACACTGTGTACATAAATGGCAAATTTTATCTTCAGTATAATGGGCAAGCTATGCCATCAGTAACTTAACCCAGTGTGAAGTAACTCATTAATCTTGGAGTATTGTCCAAAATTCCAGAAGCATTACAGTTTATATATATACACACACACACAGTTTGTGTATGTGCATATGCATATGTGTATCTATATATGTATATACACAAACACACACAAAAATCTGACCAATCATGGGGTTCAAGTCCTGAGTAGAAATGTACAGTGTGCCTCCGCTATGCTGGGAATGATACTTCTCTGGTACACCATCGGATTTCTTTATCTGGTTTATGCAGCATATTATTAAGAGAGAGAGAATTTCTCTCATGAAGATTTCTGTTAGTGTAAACCACAATGATTTCAAGCTACACTCAATAGAGTCCATTTAAACAGTTCAGAGAAACTGATGTCTCCTTCATGTTTCCTTTTTGTCATCTCTTTGAAGACTAAATTTAACATTCTTTAGCAGTCTGATCAATTTACTCGAAGGACAGATTTTGCCATTCTTTTCCACACAGTGGCCTATAGGGAGACTGGAAATTGAACACATTTTGTCTCCTACGTTCCAAACAATTTCCACTCTAACCAATTATAGATGCAGTTCATCATGCCTAATTTTCAGTTGTCCAAAAGTTAGATATCTCAGTATTAGCCATCTGACACAGCCTTTATATTCTGTGTTCAGAAATGTGTGAACTTCAGGAGAATGATTAATCTAATCCTAAAATAGGTATAAAAAATTGAACAAATGATTCAGCTGAAAAGACTCCTGTTCCTTTCCATTAACTCTGATGATTATCTGAGATTTAAACAGTTAGGAACTTTTGAATGTTTGAGTTGACCTGGATGAATTACAGCTACAGTATTCATTGTGGTTTATATGTGGATTTTTTTCACTACATCCAGTCCCTAAACATAAGCATGAGTATTTCAGCATAAACAAAGACATCAGGATCTGAACACCACTTCAAACACTGAGAAAAAGAAATATGGAAAAGTAAGAGAAAAATTATGAGAGATTTCACAGGAAAAAAAATTGTAAACAGGGAATATTGTCAATAGAGACTTATGAATTGGAATTTAAAAATTATTTTTTCCTTTGTTATTAAAGAGATGTCCTGGCTTGTCCTATTTTTCATGTAAACATCTGCCTCTATAGATAATCTGTAAAAGTATGTGTATGTCTTCCTTGTTATTCAGAAATAAAAAGTCCATGTCTTACTGAGACAAAGACATTTCGCATAATTTTAACTATAATTATATGAAATATTGTACAATTTGACTCACAACTAAAAAGGTTGTAACTTAGAAGGCCATGTGTCAAATATGCTCAGTGACAGAAATGCTGACAAGAGGAAATCTATGGGCTTTTGTAGTAGTATACTTGAGAATTTAGATGTGTACTGATAAACAGAGAAGAAAGATCAATTATTTACAGTCCTACTATATTATAAAAGTAAATACATTTGAAACACTCAACAATGAGACTATTTTACAGTATTTACTCCATTATAACATTTAATAAAAACACATTTGCTCAAGATATCAAGACTCAAATGGTAAAGTATATGCAGCATCCTGAGGCATGATTTTTCAGTTAACCAACCCTTCCAACATCTTTGCAAAAATAATGATCTCCACATTTTTTCCTGTGCTCCTCACTGAACAAGCTTGTTGCACAGAATCCCAGATCCACTGACAGAGCCCAGACACAAAGCTCTCATTGAGGATCTCAATTTAGCCTCCTGTTACATACCACAGAGAAAGGTGATCCCTACTTGAGTCAAAATTATAAAAGGATCTATACGTAATTATAATGTGAACAGTAATGTTAAACAGACAATACCCATACAAGAAGAAATAGGAATTTGATGTATTCCCACACTGCAGTGACGATGTTGAAGCAAAAACATTTATTTCCTCTTGCCTTTCTAATCACAGAAGGGAAAGTGAAATCACCAGTGGCAAATAAAAACATCTGCTCTGCAAACAAACATAAAGAAGAAATTATTGCTTAATGAAAATATTAGGGAGTCTGGTCTGGTTTTAAGTTTTTTCTAATGTATTTGTATATTGACAGTAATACAAGATATCCAATTTAGAGTTACAGTTTTAGAAATTTTCTTGCAATTCGCATGATCTAAGTCTTCCTGCCATAGGTAGCTTAAGGCACTATTACACATTCAGGGAATTTCATTCATACAGGTTCTATTAACTCCTTTGCAAAATATAGCAAGATCTGTTGTTCCAAGACAGTAATTTAAATGACTGAAAAGCGGAAAGCCAGAGCTCTGAGGGCTCTTTCTCTTTAAAATGTACGAAAGACGTATTTCATTCTCCTTTTAATTTTTTTTGGTGTTGTTTTTTTTTTCCCTTTTTCTTTTTTTTTTTTTTTTCTGGATGGGAAGTAAAATTAAATGTCCATCTAGTTTTTATATGAGGACCAGGATCATTCTTTGCTTTAGAACAACAAGGTTGTCAGCAGAGAGCAACAATATACTCAGCAGAAACCAGACCTCACATACTTGAGTAGACCTTGTGTTGGAAAACATGGAGGATTTACTCTATTTGAGTTATGAAAAGATACTGATATAGACATATCTAGTCCTATGTGAAGATTGACAGGTACTGAAAATAAATGGACAAAATTAATTATATCAGTAAATCAATTTGATATTTAATATCTGTATCTGTATAATCCTCCTGCAGAAATGTTTGCTCTTTTGAAGCTGGCATGTTTTTCAAGGGAAAATTAGTAGAGTTCTTATGCAACCCTCACCCTTTTCTGGAGAACAAAACAGCTCAGCCAGTTTCACACATGTGGCACTATATTCCTGGGCTGAAACGTCAGATCTTTTGGGGCAGTGTACCCCATGGTTTGAGGCATGCAGTAATTTAAATTTAGATCAAGTCAATAGGAAAAGCTTCCTGTCACAGTGAACTCCATTAGTTGAAGTTATAGAAGGCTCTTGTTAAATAAAAATAAAACTCACCTTTAAAACATTTTATGTGTCTAAATGACTCAGTAGGAAAAAAACCTTTGCAATTAATAAGTAATATCTTTCCACCTCTAGATTGTCTGAAGCCCTTCCTTGAATACTTTTTGTAATAACTGATTACAGGAGAAATTCAAGACATATTACAGGAAAGATTCAAAACCAAGCCTTTTGGCAAACTGTATTACATCAGTTAAGACACTACAGTTCTTGAGATGGAAATCCTAAAGGCAATTTAATTTGATCCAGTGTTTGTTTTTAATATTTGATTTGCACTACTAGAATTTAGTCCACATTTTTTTTCTATAACAGGTTGTAACACAGCAAACACAAAATGTTCTCCTACTGTCCTACTGTGAAGATAAGCAGCCAAAATTACAGAACATAGTTTCAAAACAGGGCTGAAAAAACATTGAAAGATCATTTACTCTATCTACTTGAAAATTTTTACTTTAATATTTAAATCAATGTGTCTACAAGGTGCCATGTTTGGATACTTCTCCTATGTTCACGAAGAGATCTTTGAATATAGGCCTGTTTTATTATTTCTTTTAGCTGATACTTAGGTGAAAATGCAGACTATTCCTTCTACTAAATGGTTATGTAATGGTCCATTAAAAGAAGTCCAACCATGAAAATCACTCTGGGTGCCAAGTAAAACTGACAAGAAGTTGTCTTTTAAGAGGAAGTAATGTGCAAACTAAATTGTTTTCCAGTGGGATTGAAATATCTTTAATGCTTTTTATTTTTCTTTTCTTCCGTTGTTAAGTCTTAATGCTCTCTAGGGAAAAAAATGACTTCTCTATTAATATGAATATAACTAGTTCTTTGACCATGAGAAATATTATTGTCTTAGCAAAACTATAGATAATAGTTGGAGTTTCCCATAAATTTCTATTCACTAAGAACTAAATTTATTCTTTAAAATTGACTATATTTTAAACCAGATAAAGATGACAGGCCAGAATTTGAGGCATAAAACCAATTGTTCCAAAAGGAAAATGCCCTACTTTAACTTAGGATCTCAGATTTTATAAGAGGAAAAATGATTACATTCCTGTTACACAACATTTTAAAAACAAGTGAAAAGGAGAACACTAGAATGAAACTCTTTCAGGTAAAGTATTTTGTAGGAAATCTCCATTTCAAAGAAAAAAAAAATGGAAGCCATTGAAGGTAGCTTAATTTTATATAATAAGATCTGTGGACATTCACAGGCAGATTATTGCTTTTCTTGAACAGAGATTCATTCCTCAACACTTCTGCTCCCCTTCATCAGCATTCCAATCTGCAGGCCTCAGGCTGCAGCCACACACACAGGCATACACTCTGGTGTGGAGGAGCTGATTGTGTAGCCTGAAGTGTACGAATAAAGGCTTATTACAAAGCAAATGTGTAAGGGTCTCTTACAGTGTCACTCCCCTCAAGCAAGCAAGGCAGGAAATTGATCATGATTCTGAAAACTAATTAAGTTTGAAAGGAAAAGTAAAACCTATTTATCTATAGCAAGCTCTCGTTTAATGAAAGACAACATCTCAAGCCCTAAAAAATGCCATCCTGAAGTAAAATTATAAAATAAAGCAGTTATGAAGGCAAAATAGATGTAAATAGAAGGCATGTAAATTCATGTTATTCAAACACGGCTTTAAGTTTAATGCACCAGACATGTTCACTTCCATACAATAAGGACATGAAAAGTCTACAGCACTGACAGAAATATTTTATGACATGTATTTGATGACTGTGAAAGATCAGTAGCTCACTTACATAGTGAAATCTGGGAACAAGCCCAGTAATCTTTAAAAAACACAACTACAATACTTTAGCTAGTTGTTTATAACTTAAAAGGATAGCAGGCTCTAAATATTGGACTTTCCAATAGAAGATGCTTTAGTGGTAGACACTCAGAACATTAAACTTCTGCTCTTGTGAATACCACTGGGTTTTTTTCTATTTTTAAAGACTGTCTAGGAGGAGACTTGATTCCACTTATCCTAACATGTCTAAAAATTTGCACTAATTTGATAGAACATAGCTGAAATTTGATCTCCACCTAATTCAATGTCTGTAATTCCTTATTTGTAGCATGGTTCAGTTTGTGAGTCATCACATAATTATATCCAATGAGACCTTTTGTACCACCCACAGTTTTCAAGAATTAAATACAAACTTATCAAGCTGTGAAAACAAAACTCTTGGACACTTTTAGAAGTCACTAAAAAATAAATTGAGAAACCAAAGCCTGTGGTCAGTTATCTCTTTATAAGGTCATACAATATGTAAAAAGACAGACAAAGAGAGTGTTTTACCAAAATCAAATTCATTCAGTAGGCTTGCTACTCTGTCTAGAAGAGAGAAACACCTAAAGTAGCCATTGCCAACCACTGGAGGAAACAGAAGTGAGAACAGCTCTAAACAGGGCATCCAGCCAATGTCATGGGGTGCAGCTCTCCTCCCCTGCAGTGATTATCTTGCACTATGACTCATCCAGCTCTGAAGTAATCGAATAAAGATATGATTCAGGGCAGTGTGATAGGAATCATGATTGATTTTACATGCACAGGTTTCTGACATGAACAAATGGAGAGGACTATTTCATAGATAATGATTTGATGCCTACAGAAAGCCAAAGACATAATTCATAACACAAGCCACTTTTCTTTGCAGGAGAGAATATTTTACATTACGTAAAAGCTGTGTAGAAAAAAGTATTTAAATTGTAATAAACTTCAATTAAATAAAATATCAACTCTGAATCAGAGAAATAACAAATGTTTAAAATGTTTTCTGTAAGTTGTTCTCTCAACTATTGGAATGAGTTATTTCCAACCATATCATTTATCACTATTCACTTACTTGGGTTTAATTAACAGTTTTACCAACAACACCACAAATTTTCATCTTGTGACTCAAAATATTCCAATACTTAATTATGAGATAGGTTTTCTGAGTTCCAGAAATCTATTTGAAAAAGATCCATGAAATCACAGTAAAGAAAACATATCACTTTACCTCATACCATGCTTGAAAGTTAAGTAATGCAATTCAACTGCCACACTGTAAACAGAAAAAAATCAGGATCTTTTTGTTTGCTTGTTAGTTTCTTCATTTGTCTTTTAACAACTGTCTGTTTGGAAATTACTAATATTCTTAAGGAAATCATGAACTTCTGATAGACAATTAACAACCATAAAAATCAATGGATATATTTGACAGACATTACAAAATGTGTGTTCAACATTATCACAGAACAAAGCAAACCACAACTCTATCTTCTTCTGTGCTTATGAATGAGCAGTCTCATTAGTAGGCAATACTAGAAATCAGGAAGATTTTTCATATGGAATTTCTTCCATTCTTCCCAGCCTTGTTCTTCTCTGTCCATAGACAATGATAACAAAACAAAGAAGATTTCAGATGGGCAAGTTTTCAAAAATTTTCATGAATTTATGTCAACTTTATTACACTATTTCAAGAACAATCTAAATAATTGAACATTTCCTTTTTTTTTTTTTTTGTCAGACACTTCATTATATATCATTTTGAAACTCACTGTAATTATAATTAGGCTTTAGATCATATGAAGGTTTTATGTAATCTCAAATGCAACGTTATTGCTTTTTATTAATCTGTAAGTACAATGTATAATATATACTACAGTATACATATAGGGTGTATATATTTTTGTACATGTATGTGTATAAATGATGAAACATAAATATTTCACTGGCTTTTTTTTCCTTTCTCAGAACAACAGGAAAAGCAAAGGACCCCAAACCAAAGTTTGTCCTCTCCCCTTAACACTATACCTCAATGTGTCAATCTCCACCCCATTATTGTAGCCCTCCAGGCACATGTACATTTCTAACTTGAAAGATCAGTACTGAAAACTGCTCCAAATCCTTCCTGAAGAATTTCTATTTCTCTCTTTTTTCACCCAGCAGGATCATTTTTGTCTTAATAGCTAATGTCAGTCAATCAGCATAAAGAATATAGCTAGAATAACTTCAGTGAAGAAAATAAAGATACAGTAAAGATAGATTTTACAAGTATCAGAAGTCAGATAAGCACTGGCATAAAACCTACAGAATGTGAAATCATAGCTTAGTTACTGCACATAACCACTTTTCTAGCTTTTATTCCACACTGTCAGTATCTATTACAGATTCAATTAATTATCACACCTTTCTTTCTTTCTTTTCTTTCTTTCTTTTCTTTCTTTCTTTCTTTTCTTTCTTTCTTTCTTTCTTTCTTTCTTTCTTTCTTTCTTTCTTTCTTTCTTTCTTTC
>WUAM01000287.1:2439629-2460509 GCA_024336885.1 Actenoides hombroni
AGCAGACACTGTCTGTGAGAACAGGCTGCTACCTTCAGAAAGTGCAGTTAATTAGAAGAACTGAGCTGAAAAGTAAAGTTACTGAAGAGAATTAGTTCTGTTCTCACTCAAACCAGGATAAACTTGAATATAAACCTAAATATGAAATAGTTCTTATTGTTAACAAGAATCCAATGGTGTAAAATTACTATCTTTAATGTTATAAAGGCTCTAAGATGTTGATTAATCCTGAGGCAAAATTTTCCTTTTTGACATTGAGATGGTCATAAAATCACTCAAATATTTTCTTAATTAAAAGTCATATGCCAAACATCTGTCTTGGCACATGTTTACTTCTGCAATATTGTGCTCATGTTAGATGATGCTCTTGAAGACCTTGCAGAGCTTAATAAGGACAAAACAGAGGAACAGAGCTGTTATAGAAGCTAAAAGACTTAGAAATCACAGTAGAAGTTGACAGAATTTAAGGTTAATAGACATTTAATGAAAATCTTATAGAAAATCTAAAAAAAAAAATTAAATCCTAGAACACTTCAGTTTTTTTTAATCAGTGAAATATCTTTAAGTGTAGTTATTCAACTGCCATTCATTAATATTTACACTGTGTCTCTAAGTACACAGGACTGTGACATTGGAGACATAACTAAAGGGTCTGGCATGACAACTACAAACACTCAGTGACATCATTTCTAAGAGATAATCTTTTTTTTTTTGCAATCAGGTAGTGAAACAGTATGTCATTGTTATTAGAATAGGATTAAGCCTATTGTATTTCAAAATCACAAATAAATTTTCACAGTGGTTTAACCTATGGGATTTCAAGTGAATGGCGACTAATAGTGAAAAAAATGAATGTTGGCTGCAAGTAGGTTTTCTGTTTCAGTGTATGAGAAATTGACTTGAAAACCAGAAGTGAAGGTTTAAGGACTAAATTACATGAATTGTGGGTTTTTTCCTTTTCTTTTTCTCTCCTTCTTCTTAAGAGTGATGAATAGCTATTGTTCCACCTGTGCCTATATACATGCAAAAGCAAAAATAAAAGAGAAGAACGCATTTGTGACAAATTAATAAAAAGTGATGTTTTTAAAACAATCAATAGAGATATTCTATCAGCTTTTGAAATGGCATGAGATAAAGAGAAAAACACAAAACTAAAAAAACAAACATAGGGAGAAATAAAAGCAAGGTTCACTCTGTGTCATATATCAATTATTTTCAGTCATATCAGAAACTAAGCTTCAAGCTCAGTGAACATAGCAGGTTTTCCTTTTGACTCAGTAAGCATGGAACCACTTTGAAAACACAGTGCTTTTATTATACTTTGACTACATTAAATTAGTGTACTCTGGTTATGCTTTTCACATACAGAAACTGTGATTGCAGAATAAATAAATACAATTTCACTTAGCCACAGAGTAAGATTTCTTATTTTAAAAGTATATGCAAATTACATAACATGGAACATAAATTGGATAACTTTTAAACTAATTATGCATTTCACTGATGTAATTCATTTAAGCTTAATAAACTAATAACAGTATGATATGTATTAATTAATAGATCATTTCATGTGATTCTGTGATTATATATAAAATCAGAAAAGATGACACAATAAGCATTAAAAAATACAAATAAATAACATGCATTTATGAGATTGTAATAGAAAATACAAGAAACATTCAGCAGACACTAGGTGAAATAATGATGTTTGGAATTTTTTCAAGGATTTGTCATGACCTCTGGTGGGGTTAGGGCAAATCATCATTTAGCAAACATATTTAAAAATATGTCTAACAACAATTTAAAATGCCATTATTTCCATCAGCATCCCTCAATAAACTCTTAAATAATAAGAAATATAATAAGCTTTAAAGCTTATTTTTTATGTAAGACGATAACTTTTTTTACAGATGTGAAATCTAGTGAGTAAAACTAACTTTGCTCTCATAATTCCTACAGTGTGACAACTACAAACATTCACATACTTCTACAGTACTTTGTGATTTAGAATTTGCAATATTAGGAAACAATCACTCTCCACAGCATGTCTCAATATCAATTGTCTATCCATTTTCTTTTGTATACTTTTTATTTTAAGATTGAAATCACCCATAGGAAATTTACCTCTGAAGAACCTTTATTTTTTCATCATTGCTATAGTGGTGAATGCAACCAATTCATTGAACAACAAATAAGAATAAATATGAAAAGATTGCTTTTTAACTCCAGGTAAAAATAATCTTGGTAGGCCAGATCTTTGATCTATTGTATGTATGTCTGATGTATATCCACATTTGATGATTGCTTTACTGGTCAATTATAAAAATCCGCGAAAACCAATCAACTCTGAGGCCGATTAACGAGCTTGTAAGGCCTAAGTTACTTTAAATAAAGTAGAGTCATTTAAGACCTGCATCAGCACTTACAGACTGCCTCAGCTACTGATGCAATCACTCATGAAGTTCGTTTTGGTGTATTTAGATTAGGTCGGTGCTCCATCCACACTTTACTGTTAGCTGTTGCAACTTCAACTTATCCTGCTGTGGCTACCCTTTAAAAATAGCAGCTTACACAACATTTTGGGAGGGTTATGTATTATTGCTATAGGTTAAATATCCTCATAGATTTTCCCTCCAACAGCTGACATCCTTTCCAAAAGCAATCTTCCAGGTGTGCTTCTGATATCCACTATTTTTGTATTTTTAAGAGTAACTGCTTTTTTTTTCAGAATTTAAAGATGAGAAAGGTTTTGGTACCACCATAGAATGTGCATGGAAGTAAATCCAAATTCCTCCAACAATAGACCAATAATAGCCAACAGATACTCTGATAGGAAAGTGAAATTAAAGTAGGAAGTCTCAAATGAAAACTGAGAATGGTTACTTTAGTTGTTACTAAATAAAATCTTCACTGCTTGTTACATGCCGTTAGATATGGACTTCATTTTAAGATTGGGGATGTCTTACTGAAGAGTGATATGAGTATGTTATCATTTCTTTGTTGATAAAAACAGCAACAAAACATTTATCTTGTAATTTTACAGATTGACTACAGATCAAAATAATTACAGATGCATAGAATTTTACCAACTGTTGAACAGAAGTACTTTATATAGAAAAAACATGAGCAATTTTATGCCAGTACACATGCTTCATAAAGTATGTAGTGAAAAGATTCCAAATTTGACAATATAAATATCTTACACATGTGCTGGTATTCATTAATCAATTACATGAGTCATGACACATCCTATTTTGAATTTAGGTTAAAGAACTGATTTTTTTTGTGTCTGAAATACTTAAGGTTGCTATAAAAATCTGTTTGCATCCACCTAATGTGCTTCCAATATTCATTGTATCTTTTCATTCATTAGATTTTGACACCTTCTACCACATTAACAGTGTTATTAGCCTCTTTACTTGAAGCGCTCTACAGGGCATAATAAATTATTCTTTAAGTATCTGATAATGGGTAGAGATGGGCAACATACCAACAATAGTGCATTCAATAGTAAAGCTCAATGAAATCTGTACTAACAACCAGGTATTAAAGATTAAAATAATCAGTATTTCTGTTTTTACAATATTTTCCGTAACACTTTACTTTTTAGTTACATGAAAACTTAGTTGACTAAAGGGAGATGGATGTGCACTGAATTAAAGAACAATTGTCTATTAAACATGTCTCTTCATTTTATTCTACCTCCCATAACACAGTAATCTAATTACAGAAATCTTAAAAATAGACAGCTAGGGCAAGAGTGAAAAATAAAAGATAAATGCAGAAATCAGTTCTTTTCAACTCATAAGTGTAAAAACATTGCAAGTAGTAGTTTCTTCACTGTGTAATAGAAAAATTAGATCTCATAGAACTCACAAGGAGAAGGTTGGTATTGAGTTATATTGAGCTGAAAGGTTAGATTCAGTTAAAATTAATTATATTTAGAACAACTTATTAGTATTAAAGGGGATTTAAGCAGATCTTTGCTACCTAGTAGCTACCTCTTAGGCAGTGGTTGATCAGCCCCAAGATACCTCTATGTGGCTAATAGCTGTTTCAGAGATGTTGCTTGGAGGAAGTTAAAATCTTGTGAGTGCCACTGTAAATCCGACTATTGAACCTAATAGTAAAGGAACATAGAATCACAGAATCATAAATCACAGAATAGTAGGGATTGGAAGGGACCTCTGGAGATCATCGAGTCCAACCCCCCTGCCAAAGCAGGATCACCCAGGGCATGACACATAGGAACAGATCCAGGCAGGTTTTGAAAGTCTCTAGAGAAGGAGACTCCACAACCTTGTGGGCAGCCTGTTCCAATGCTCCATCACCCTCACAGTAGAGAATTTTTTCCTCATGTTGAGGTGGAACTTGATTCTATGATTCTATCAATGGGCTCCAATGAGCATAACATGGAATCTTCTCTACATTTGGTGTCAGTTCTACACCCCTTCAGATGTCTCATCAACCCAAGCACAATGTAAGCACAAGACACAGTGATCATCTTCTTGTTGGTGCTCAATGATATGGTGTAGAAGTGGCCCTGGTAGAGTTAGATAATGATTGGACTTGATGATCTTAAAGGTCTTTTCCAACAATAGCCATTCTGTTATTCCTATGAACTTCCTGTGTTCCAGTTTGTGACCATTAGCTCTTGTCATACCACAGGTCACGAGTAAAAAGAGACTGGCCCCTTCTGCTTGACACTTACCCTTCAGATATTTGTAAACATTAAGAAGATCCCCTCTCAGTCTTCTCTTCTCCAGAATAAACAGCCCCAGGGCTCTCAGCCTTTCCTCTAAGAGATATGTTCCAGTCCTCTAATCATTCTTGTAGTCCTACATTGCAATGTCTCTAGTATTTCCCTGTCCCTCTTGAACTGGGGAGCCCAGAACTGGACACAATACTCTAGATGTGGCCTCACCAGGGCAGAGTAGAGAGGAAGGAGAACATCCCTCAGCCTGCTGGGCACACTTGTCTTAATGCACCCCAAGATACCATTAGCCTTCTTGGCCACAAGGACACATTGCTGTTCCATAGATAACTTATTGTTCACCAGGACTCCAAGGTCCTTCTCAATGGAGCTGCTTTCCAGCAGATCAACCCCTAACCTGTACTGGTGCAAGGTGTTATTCCTCCCCAGGACATGATCTGGGTTAGTGTGGTGTCTGATCTGTCCGTGGATTTGCCATGTGAGAGGGCAAACCTTTGTTTAAGTAGAGAAAAAGCTAATCTGTTTTATGAAACAAAACCAAACCAGATGATACTGTCACAAGCGTTTATTTTTTAACCAGATGGAAAGGAACTGAAGACAGAGAAAGGATGATTTTGTGAGGGATGAGAAAGGCCTGAAAAGCTGCATTCTTTGTCCTTTGAGATTCCCCCTGTGGTTACAAGGAAGTTACTGCTACTCTTTTTTCCCTAGGGGCACTCTAGTTGTGCAGTTCTTACTTTTCCTAGTCCCAGTTTGAAAAACTGTCTGTCAATAGATGATCTACCTACTGATAGTGTAGATACTTCTATCTGAGTTGGTTATCTACATTCCCTTTGGAGTAAATTAAAAGAAAAGTCTCCTAGGTTCATCTGAACGTGAGGTATATTTCTAAAATGAAATGGATGACTTGGCTGAACCAGTTCCCTTTTTATGTAAAAGTGAACAATGCTACCACAGTTCTCAGGAGTGTTATGAAGACATTGGGTGAGACACCAGGTATATAATGTCATCTAATTCCTGTGTAAAATTTTTAATCAGTTGAGTCCAAGCATGTAGAAGACAAAGCCTGTGTTTTTACTCTCTATTTTGTCTGGGAGAACAAGAGAAAACATGTACCCAAGACAGCTGCAAAGGCCAGGGACCCAGCCAGGCCCACATCATCTTGGACCATCTTTATTACCTGTCAACACTGACAGTTTTGGAGAAGATGCCAGAAGAAGGTTTGTAGAGAAAATAATTCCAGCAAGTATATCCTTAGTTTTACTTTGAACAGTAAATTTTGGGTAAATTTTTCCTCTTCTAAACTCCATAGGAAACTGTCATTACCATTTAAAAAAAAACCAAAAAAACAAACTACTAAAAACACCTCTGATCCCCTCTCTGATTATTCAGAGTTCATGGAGATAAGGTGTACTACAAAGTAATTTGCAAGAAAATTAAATGCATTATTCTTTCCATAATAATAACTTCTACAAACCACAGTATAAATAAGTGCTGCTTGAATGGCAGATTCATTTATATACAATGTTAGATTTCAAATTTTGATTCACTCCTGAAGTCTTCTCTGTCTCAGCTTTTGATCTTCCTGTAATCTCAATACTCTCAGTCAGAGAAGGATGAACTTTAGCTACTGCTAAAAATAAAGTATATAAAATAACCCTGTTTCAGCTGACAATACTCAAGATTCCCTGTATTCCTAGAACAAAGAATTTGAGTGCACTGGTGTCCATTTAAAGGTCATTTTTTCAGTATCAGATAATGTTAGAACTAAGAAAATAAACAGAATGTTCTTGGCTGAAAAGAGTCAGACCATTTTCAAGTACGCAATATAAGGCATTAAGATTTGGTTCTGGCACATCATCACTCAAAATAATGATGACTTTCACCAAAAAGGAGATGATTTAGTTGTCTAACCTGCATTATCCTTCATAATAACCCTGTAAGTCACCTTAGTTCACTCTTCCTCTAAAGTATTTTATCCATTGTGTTAAATTCTACTATTCATTTCAGCCGTACCACAATGATTTAGGCAACAGGGCTTCACTAACCTGACTAAGAGTGCAATCTCTCCTAATTTTGTGCCCTGATATAATAGGCTTAGGGGCTGATCCTGAAAAGACTAATGCCTATCTTAACTTTCTGTGTTGCAGCCAGCTCTATTGGCATCAGTGAAACTCCTCAGAGCATACAAAGAGTGTACACATCTATTAATCTTTGCAGAACTAGAGGCCTAAACTCTGTGTGAATGAAACAGGAGAGAACTGTGTGCTATAAAACATGTTAGAAGAGAGAACACTATGTCATAGCAAGTACAGCTGTATGATTCTTCCAAATATTTTTCTGAAATTCTACTGTTGAGTTTAATAATTTGTACTGCAGAAAGTATCTGTTAAATTAATATTTTTCTTACATGCTGTCATAAAGAAAAGTACAATTTTATATATTTTAGCTCTAAAAAGCAATCCCTTGTTTCTTAAGAATGGAATGGAACATTGCAGGAAATTAAATTATTCCTCCAGCATTCTTTTCAGTTGTTTCACCTTGAAGAATGAATATGACATACCTAAATAAATGCATTCTGTTTTACAGCAAAATTTCTATAGGTAGAAGCAGGTTTTATTGGGTAGTTTTTCATTGCCTGTTATTTCCAACTCAGGCTATAGGCAAATCAAGATAAAATGGTGATCTTGAAGTTACTGTACATATTTTAAGTTTGGAAATCAATAGATAACATGTGTATCTTACTTTGACCTTAAACTCTAAGGAACTGGAGACTGAACAAGTCTAAAGGTTTTTCTCCTGCAATCTTTTCACTAATAAAAATTTGGAAGAAGTACTGAATCTGTCATTCATAACACACATTTTTCTCCAAGTAGCTCCATCACAGAAATTTATTTTAGCAGAAAGAGACAAGCATAGTCAGTTCCAGACTGTCCCAGACTAAAACTAGCATGTTTCATTTGTCTTCAGATGGTATTTCAAGACGTATTCTTTGTGTATAACTATCCTATACAACCCGTTTCTCCTAGATGTCATTAAAGCAGTTTTTCCAGCTGATAACTTAAGGCTGTTGTATTATCTGAGTGTTTGTTTTTCTTATTCTTGACAAAATAGAGCATATATGGATTATAGCAGACAGCAAATTTAATTATATCAGATGAATACAAAGCAAAAGCCATTTCAAAGATATCCTGTTATTGGACAGATAACTAGTGTGTTTTCTTGGTCTTTGGTTAACATACGTCAAAGCAGAACAAGTGAAGATTTTTTACTACCGTTACTTTAGTTGAAGAAGAACAATAGGAGGACTTTTTCCTCCTAGCTTCCATGAGGCTGATAAAATTTGTAGGGCCAAGCACAGTTCATATATATTTTATAGACAAACCACAACAAACATATCATCTCTAACTTGGCTGAAAATATACATGGAAGAAGAAAAATTGCCCATCAATATCTGAAACTAGTAAGGGGAGGAGCATGGGTTATTTGGACTGTACTCAGGGAGCTAAAAGAAAGAAGCTAAACAAGAATAAAATTGCATTTATCTGTTGGTTTCCTAAGGAATTGCTTTTATAGGGCTAGGGTTAACAGCAGTCTGAGAAAGAAAATTGTTATGAGCAGCCCTGCCCTGACAGGAGAGTGACTGTCTGGTTTGTGCTCTAAAAAAGTGACCATTTCAGAATATCTTCTGTCCTTGCTCTTTCCAAGGAAAGGATCCACCAGAACAGTAAACTTCTGTTGCTGAAGAGAATTCTTTATGCAGGATTCTCTGCAGGGTCCTTATTTGCTTTGAATAGTCTGCACTGTAAGGAAAAGAGCAACTGTCATTTTTATTATGTGATGAGGAATGCTGATGCATATTTTCAGCTTGTTTTAGTACGTTTTTGCCTACATCAAGTGGAGTTCTAATAAAAAAGTCCAGAACACCACAGACATGGAAAGTAAATTAGAGAAATAATGTAGTTGCATTTAAATATTTATTAAAAAAGCTTATCCTTTCTTTTCATGCCAAAGAATATCAGGGCTGAGCTGAAAAGTGCTTTTAATAACAACTGAGGGGTCTAGCTGAATGTGTTGCAGTTAGATTACATCAGATGTTAGATACTTCACATTAGATACCTAATGTTAGGTACCTGTTCTTGTTACCTACAGGTGCAAGATATGGAAAAAAGATTGAGGAACAATGTGTTCTTTTCTTCATTTTCTTGTCTCTGTTCTTATTGTTTGCACTGGTTTTACACATTGATTATATTAAAAGATAAGTAAAACTTTTTCTTTTTCCCTCAGAATATCATAAGCACTAGTGTTTATAAATATATTTTAAAATGCCTTGCATGGAGGAGTTGCCATGTAAATTATTACTGGTTTTGAGAATATTTCTTACGAATAGATAAGTGATAACTCATACAGTTAGTTGTCAAACACAACACTTATATTCTAAAAATTGTGAAATCCCAGGAAAGGGCCTCATGATGGTCTTGGTGTTCAAACTTTTCAGACTACAGTTCAGAGTACCAGTGTTTCTTTAGCTGTCTTCTTTTAAAGAAATCTTATAACATGAATAAACCCCACAAATACCACTTTTAATGATTCTGCTAAAATTTTAAGTCGGCTTTCCATCATATCCAATAAAAATGGTTCCTTTAATACACAAGTTTTCTGATAACCATGACAAATAAATTACCTGCAAAAGAAAATCATAAGAGTATATCTTGAATCCAGCTCATCTGTCAAAAGCTTAAGGATAATTTCTGACCACAGTGTTATAGGAACGGTTTTGAAAAACCTGCTTTGGACAGTTAGTAAACGACAGCTATTGGAGAGATAAAAGCACCAGCTTGGTAAATAAGAACTCCTTTAAATTTCACTTAATGGAGCCTATTTCTGAGTAGTTACACACCATGAAGTTTTGATTTTGCTATTCAAAAACTTTAAGATAAAACCGACAGCAAAAAGAGAAGGGTTAGGACTGAGACAGCAAGATTATTTTTTTAGATAATATAGAAACATGGCAGTAACAGTAACCCCATAGATTATTTTCAGAGTGTTCCATGAAATGATGAACCCAGTGGGTAACCTCAATAAAATATTCTGAAGGCAGACTATGAGGCATAGAAGAATTTAATACATTTATGAATTTTTAAGGAATTCTGAATAGAAGTTGCCACTTTATTAAGAGAAAAGAGGAGGAAATATCTAGATCAACAAACAGAAGCATATACATCTAGTTAAGAATTCCTAAAGATTAATGCTGTTAGAAAAAGGCTGATTTCTCCAAATAGACAAAGCACTTTCACACAGGTCCACTGGATAATCATGAGCAAGACCTCCTATGATTATTGTTTATAACAGCATGGAAGGAAGAATCCAGATGATGCAATAAGAGATTAGTGCATTTAGGCATGCTACTATGTGGGCAACTGACAGCTCCTGGCTTCTACCTGTGCTTGTGGGACTGGGCACAGTCACGGATGTATTGGGTTTTATATATGATTAAAGTATAAATACTTAATCAGAAACTAATTAAGGAAGTCTGTATCCATACTACCATAACTTCTTTACCTCCTCTCACCCTGTCCACTTGATTTCACACTTTCCCTCTTGGGGCTTTACAGAGGAAAGTTTGTGTTTAGCTGTTGAATATTCTGGAGCATCTTCTCTTCCTGACCCAACTTCATCTTCTCCAGGGACTTACTTCATAAACTGAGGATTAAAATACTGCTCTTCAAACAGAAAGAGACTGTAAGAGACTGCTGGAGAATGACAACTCCAAAACCTTCACTTATGACCGTAGGTATATACATATATACATGCTCATACACATACTCAAGACTGTATATGAAAGATGAGAAAACATAAGGCAATTAATTTGAAGACAGCTGAGATTTATTGATTTAAAAGCTGAGAAGGGACTGTTGGGTCTACCTGTTGCAAATTTCTAATTTGTTCCTCATAGAGAAGTTTCCTGAATTAATTTCTCTTTAAAATTGAACTACAGCCTATATTTTAAAAAAACACAAAACAAAACCCAACCATATATATTCCTCTCATTCAGTGATGAGGATAATCTGTCACAGGCCATGACAAGTTGTTCTAGTGGTTAATTACTTTTGCTGCAGAAAATGGTTCTTCTTACTGAACATATCTAGTTTCTGTTTCCAGCTCACTTGATCTTGTTATACTGTTGTTTTTCCTTATAGATATATATAAATTAGGATTATTCTTTGTTATTTTGCCAGAAGTATTCTTTGGCATTTTTTTCTTAATAAAGTAAATATTTTTTTAAAAAATACGTCTTCTCACTTTCTATTTAGATACATTTCATGGTGCTTTTCTAAATTCTATCCAATATTTCAATATATTTCCCATATCAATATAAGGCAGGAACATAGAATTCCAGAAATATATGTGTCATTATCAAGATCAGAAGGAATATAGTATCCTACACTCACCTTTATGTACATGACAATTATATTAGTCCTTTTGGTCTCACTACAGCACCATCACTTTTTCAGTTACTATTTCCCAGAATAAAGTTCATGAAGAAGCATGGACTTCATCATTTGTTGCTACATATAGGACCTTACATATTAATAAATTGTATGGGGTTTAACAACAGTTAACAAACTGATCTAGATCACAACTACTGCCAGCTTCTCCCATGATTGCATTGGTTACACCTGTATTGGCAGTAATTCAATACTTTTGTCCTACTTTCCCCATATAAAGCAAGAGCACAGAGTCCCAAACCATTCCCATTATTTGATTATGGCCTTCTGTTTATAATTACACTTTAAAAGAGGTTAGGTTTTAATAAATTTGTTCACTGAAATTCCCATTATTAGCTTAATTTTATCTAAGTTATTTTTTAATACATGTTCATGTTGTACTGGAAAAAAAAATAATTAAAGCATAAAGAAGATAAAATCGAAAGGTATCTAGAAAGAAACTGAGAAGTGTTAGCTTCTCAAAGTGTGTTGTGATTTTTATAGCAAACTCATTATGTGTGTGTCACAGGGGAAGAGTGACAAGGATAACTTCCAGTTGGACAATGATGACATCTTTGCAGTGTTTGTCCAGTAATTAGAAATGGATTGTATATTTTCCCCTTTTATATGAAGGCAGCAGTTGATGCAAAAATGGAAATAGACCACAATCTGCAGTTCTAGGCTCTATGGTTTGTTTTTTTCCTTTTTAAGTTCTAAAAGAGATTTTCAAAACAGTTAGTTCAGAAATTACTTCCAGAATTCCTGAATACATACATTGAGAGAAATTATTAAGAACTTCTTTGTTTAAATCATCCTCATTTACATCATTATGAGTAATTGATATGTTATTTTGAGTACATCCAGTCATAGCTATCAATTTAGCACTCATTTACCATCCTAGTGCATTTAATATTAGCCTTCAGCTTTTAAGAACGGCTAAAAGCCCAGGCCAGAAATACAAAAATCCTTGAGAAATGTCAATTACACTTTAGCAGAGCAACTATATATTGCATGAATAATGCAACTGACAAATATAGATCAATGGGCTTGATGAAACATGCTCATGAATTTTTTGGTCATTGAATGTTGGCAGGTGTAAATACTGCAAATATGTATTGGAACATTTCATGTGTTAGGTAATCTTGAGTAGAGATTGTAGATAGACATTTTAGTAAAGTATGTAACTTTGTGTTGAAAATCAAGGTCAGTAGACAACTTCTGATTATGGTTCAGAATACACTTCTGTATAGAAGCATCATGGACTAAAACAGCTTTCCCACATAGCCCCTGAGAACTTGTGCTACTGCTTTTTATTAAGCATTGGAACACTACTGCCCCCCAATTTACAACTACAATAGAACATATTGTTTCCATAGAAATGAAAGAATTTCAAATGAGGGGGAAAAGTAGGCTGCAGCATAATTCTTCCCCTTCTTACAAGCAGAAAAAAATAGAAATTAGACATGCAGGATGAACAAAATACTTGATTCTCTGCTTCCATTTTGGGGAAGTCTTTTGGAGTGAATGAATGGCAGTTGTTAGAGCACCCCACAGAAAGAGAAAATGAAAACTGGTGGTACCATGCTTTGATATATGCTTCCTATATACGGATTTGCTGTATGCCAGCAATCAGTAAAAAAAGCAATTAAAGCAAATAAATCAATCCTTTTAATTATAAACTACTGAGAAGGCTTCCTTACAGTGCCTTTTGTAGTTTGCCGTGTCTTGCAGTGTTGCAGTTTGGACTAGATTTGATATGACAAACCCTTGGCAACATTCCTGAGGTCTGAAGCCTTTCAACATACTTTGTCTGCCAGTGGATATGCTTTCAGAGGTATAACAGTTGTATGATTGAACTCCAAAAAGACCTTGAAATTATTAGCTTCAAATCAACATTATACTGCTATGTGGAAAACAAAAACGAAGAGCAAGAATATAAACACTTCTTTGAGTACCAGTACATCTTATTCACTGAGTAAAACTCCCATTTTTTGCTAACCTATTATATTAAAAAATGCTGAATTATTTTTTTTTTCAAGTCACCAGGGGATACTTAAATTAAAGGAACATCTATAATTTCATATTGGAATATATACCACAGAATTCACAGACCAGCTCCAGCATAGTAACCCTAAAAAAATGAAAAGAAATAAGTTAATTTGCAGAAAGAACTTTTTTTTTTTATGACTGTGAAGAACCTAAGGTAACAAGTAGCTAAATATTTACATTCTGTTACTGTTTTAAAAAGCCATGGTTCTAACCATCTTCTGCTAATTAGGAAAGTAAAACCAGTGCCACTCTGTAGCTGCCATTTCCTAAGGTCCAGAGCTCCCTAAGAGCTTTTAGTAGCTTATGGAGCATTGCAGGTTTCTATAAATAATAGGACTTTGTGTGCCTTTAAATTAGTCCCATTATAATTTTAATATTTTATATCAATAAACACATAATTTTAATTGGACAAGTGATTATGTACACCCATCTTTAAAGCACACAGATGAGAAGTCAGGAAAAAATATCCAGTGCTTTTTATCACTTCTGTGCAATCCCTAATTCTTGTCAGTATCATCCTCCATAAAGAATTCATATTCTGGAGTAAGTACAAAGCAGTAGTGTTTAAACAGCTTAATGAAACTATTGCTACGCTGTAAAACCTTAGCAGCATCTCAAGCCATCTACAGACTGGTCTATCAGACCACTGAACAGTTGAATTACTGTGTTTACTGGTGTTATTTAACTTAGTAACCATATCTTCTGTCAACAAAAAGGAAACTTAAGAAAACATAAATGCATGTACAACTTCATCTGCGTTGAGAGTGAAAACCTCAGAAAGAGTATTACTTCTTGTGTAGTGTAGGAAAAAGCATTAATGATTTTCCCTTATGTTTATGTTTTGAAGACTAAAATTTCAGTATAAGGTTTCTTAGCGTCCCTAATTGTCCAAGCAAGTAGAGAACTTGTCTGTGTTAAATTCCTAGGGACAAGTGCTTTATAGCTTGGTCTCCTAAGGATATGAGACTTGCATCCACACAATACACATGTATTTATGCGTGCAAAGGTCTCCAACTGTCAGACTCAAAAAAAAAAGAAAAAGCAATAACAAAAACATCCCAGCCACATAGGGTTCTCAAAGCTATTCTGTTTCTAGGCTACCAAGGAAGATAAAGACATGATTAATGCACCAACAGAAAGCAGAAAGCAGTAACTACAAGCACAGTCTCTCAAAGATTCCACAAAGGGATGCTATGAAAATCCCAGGAACTACAGGTAGATATTGGACCTCAGATATAACAGGATGCAACAATATGCAAGATCATCTTCCTTTTTTTTGCTGATGCTTTACCTGTTCAGTCAAGGTTAGTTAGTGCCTTGAGGGCAATTTGTGTCAAATTTTAGTTCTAGGTATTGCTGTCCCACTGAAAGGACCTGTTAGCTGGGAGTCAACAAATGATATCTTGTTTCCAAACAAATAAGGTATCCCAAAAGAAGTTGCTAACCACTTCTAAGGCACCATTTATAGGAAGAAGGGAATATTTTTGCTGCAGAAACTGAACTCTGGTCTTGGAAGGAAAGACTAATCAAAGGGACAAGATATCTCTCAATATAAATGCATAATAGTTACTAGAAATCATTCTGAAATGGAGACATAAATAGTTTTTCAACATAACTTCAAAATAAAACAAAAACCAGCAACAACAAGAAGAAAAACACAGACAAAAATAAAATTAAAGCAAATAAAACCACCACCACCACCAACAAACCCAAACCCAACCAAACAAAAAAACAAACAAACAAACAAAACAAAACAACCAAGCAAGCAACCAACCAAAACTTGTGCAAGATCATGTTCAGTTTGTGGAAAAGTGTTTTTATTTATAGTGGAAGTTTTCCCATAATATAGGGTAAATACCACAAAAACTAGTTAAAGCGTGCCAGGGATTGCAGGAGAGAGATACTGTTTTAAAGAGAGAAAGACCTACTAGATTTTGAGTGTGCGTACAAGATGAGTTGGGGAGATAACTGGGTTATTTGCGAGTGTTAGCAATAAGATTGTCAGGCTTCACATGTGAATAAGTGGTTATAGCTGAAAATAGTCGTTTTTCTCTGTTGCACATCTTCAAGCATGGTTCAATTCACATTTAACCACAAGGAGGACATGTGAAAAAGGAAGAAAGCTAGATAAAAAATACTGATACACTTGTATCAACAGAGTCAAGGTCAAGATTTTTCTGCTGATTTCTGGATTCAAAGCCATCAAAGAAGCAAGTACCATGATTGCCTTAAAGATGTGATAACCCTTATGTATCTGTGGTGGTAGACCAGCTGATTTCTTTGCTTTCCAAGATGCAGCTATTCACATTCCCTTTCAGTATTAATGAGGGTAGTTTTCCTGTACTTGTTACATTTTGTCTTTGAGTGTTGTCTGCCTCATTGATAGTTGCTCTGATCATCCTTTTACTCAGAGAAATCCAGGCAGAAGTCCTCTGGAAACTTGTGATAGGAAGCAAGGAAGTGATGCAGCTTAATAAATATGTATTTACCAGTCCTCCTATTGGTAGGTCAAAGAGATCTTCTTACAGTGGATGTGTCAGAACAGTCTGCAGATTGAGGTGATTGGGATGGTATCTGTAGATCCCAGGCAGGTTTATAGGTAGAGCTGATAAATAGTTTAGCTCAATACCACAGGTTTCAAAAATGACTAATAGTGGTGGTGAAGAGAAATAGTTTTCTTCTGGGGATTCATTTACACAAACTTCATAAGATCTTTAGGAAATGCTAAGCTTTCACTCAGTGAGAACCAAGCTAGCTCAACTACATGTTCAAAATGACTAGTCATTTCTCAAAAGCTTAGTAAATCTTTTTTTCCTTTCTATACACATTAACTTGCCATTGATGAAATATTTGAACATAAATAGTCACCAGACTTAGGAGGTGTGCTTTAAACAGAGCAATATAATGGACAAACAGAGCAACCACCTGTTGTGTCATGTACATTTGGAAATATTATACAATGTTTTAAATTTAATTGATATATAAATACATACATTATGTAATTTTGTTGTATACTCAACAGAACAATCATTGCAAATGACTGAATAGATCACTCTATTGGACAGACGTACTAAAGCTAAAGCTGAGGCCAGAAGTAGGAATCATAGACATATAAGTTTTGTTTTCTTTTGCTGATCCTAAGGGAAGGTACCCCAGATCAACTTTTCCAACTTACTCACATCCATCATTTCAGAGTCACAGAACACAGGAGACCTTTTATGTACAGAGAACTTCTATTTGGGAATGAACAAAAATCTGAAACCCCATGAGGGCACCCAGGTTTTATGAAACAAGTTCCAAATTGAGTCAGCCAAAATATAAAGCTTGGCCTGAAGATTTTTTTCTGTTCTTACCTCAAAGGTAGGGATTAAGATAGATCCATCTGGCAAGGTTATTTTTTTTTTTATGGAATAATTAGTGTTTGAAAGGACTGCTGAATATGAAAAAAAAAATATGTAAAATGGTATGTGTCATTGTTAAAAAAATCAGATACAGATCTAGAGCTCTTTGAAAGTTTTAATAGCTATTGTTGAAGTCAAGTACATATCCACAGTCAGTCATTATATTTAAGAGAATGCCAGCTTTAAAGGGAAAAGTACAGATTTTAAATACTACTTTACACATTAGTGTTTCAGTAAAACTTAAGAGGCCTCACTACATAATAAATCCTGGGCACAAGAAAGAGTAACAATTCTAATATTAATACTACTAATGATCACTGATGACAAATGGTACGCAGGCTTATTATTTCAAGTAATTGTCCATGACTACTTAACCAAATTTTTAGATAAATGTATTTGACTCCGCTTGTATTTCTTTCCACTTCTGCTGATCTGGTATAAACATTAATGGGTAGTAAATGTTAAACTCCATACAAAGAGTCAAAGAAACTGAATGCGAAGGGCCTAATTCTCTGCTGGCACATCATGGAATTTTGCCAGAACAGAAATTTGGCTCTGCACATGCACACACAAGCAGCTGGCTGCCAGTTTTTGTGCATACAGCCAAATGCAGAACAGAAACAATCACACATAACTTAGCTAGGCTCTCACAAGTAACCAAAATGTTCTGATTACAAATAGTGAATAGTCACATAGGTGCATGATTAATACAGAGTAAAATTCGGTCACATTCCAAAAATACTTTTGAAAAACAAAAACATTAGTGGAAATCTATCTAAAGAGGTTAAATTTGTCAGATTAATTATTCATTGTGCAGTAGTCCTTTATGTGTAGTGCTGGGGCAAGCAATAAAGCAAGGAAGAGTTACAGTATACAACAGCAATGCAAAGCAATTCTTCAGCAAAGCAAGCAAATATAACAGTAAGGTAAACAAAGAGAACAATGAAAAATCAGAAGACATAAGCACTATTCAGTCCAAATTCAGCAGGATGTAGAAAGCAAAAGCATCTTCTTAACAAAAATTTAGGTGAGAATATGATGCAGTTGTGGAAGTCTGTATTCATGGAGACTTTAGTATCTTTTTAAAAGCAGGATTAAAAGGTTTTTCACGCATACTCTGGACCTCTGCAAGATTCACACATCACAAGAATCCCACAGGGCAGCATCACTAGACATCTAAATAAATGTGAGTTATGTTACTCACAGTGAAAGAGCAGAACAGCTGTACAACAGACAGTTGGTCATTCCTCTTGTGTCACAGCTGGAAAGCCATGGATGCATCGGGCTGCCTTGCTGAGAAGATTAATGTATCTTTACAGGACTACTTTTGGTCCTGGGTGTTCTGTCTTTTCTGTTTCTGACTAGTGAACTGATGTTGGATGAACCATTGAGCCTACACTGATGGTGTTAATACAACAGAGACACAAAACAAAAACCCTCTGCAGCAATTTAGGGTTCAGATGTGACTTCATTACTATTCAGTCACCCGAATTTGTCTCCTACTGGTAACCTCCTCTGTTTCCACAGGCAACCAACTCACCGTACTACCATCAGTAAGGTAAATTAGCATGTCTCATTGGAATTTATACACAAAACAAGATCTCAACTGTCCTTAAAAGCCACAAAGATTCTTTTAAAACTATTTTCCTTGTGGAATCCTATTTATTTGGCCCTTGTCTTCCAAGATCTTTGTCTTCCTCTTTCACATATTGTTGGCAGACCTTTGAGACACCACAGTTTCAGGAATGCCTTCCAGGCTGAGGTGTCTGAGGTCATGGAATAGAATAGTTTTGATATCTCTGCAGACTACACTTTATATTCCTAATTTAAAAATAAAAAATATTTTCTATCTTCTCTTCTTTCTTCCTCCCCTGCATTTTCTGGAACTGGATGCTCTCCTGTTTTGACACATGTATTATTTCATCAATATAAGAGCAGAATGCCACAGCTGAGATTAGGCCATTTTACTGTATTTTAAAGTTTAGTCAATTTTAAACAGAAAAGCTAATAAATTAACAAGGTTACACTATAGCAACTAGAGCTGTCTGAGACTGAGCAGAGACACAGAAACATTTCCTGGAGAAATTCAGGCATACAGAGCCAATCAGCCTTTCTTCACTGCTGATTATTCTGTTTTTCCCAAAGACATGAATACATAATGCAAGGGAGCCACTGCTCACTGTGTTCTCCCTACATGATGCCTCTGTTCCTCCAGGAGTAAAGAGGACAATCTCTTATGATGTCCTTGCATTGCATTAATTTAAGAAGAAATACAATCCATTTTTCCATATTTAACCTACACTTTACCTGATCATCTGATCATCTACCAAAGTTGTTTATATTTCATGAGATCAGTAGGAAGGTTTTGAAAATAACACTTACTGAAGTGACTTTTCAGTTATCCTTCTCTTGTCAAATTGTGTGTTAGTCTGTAGTGATGTAGGCTATATTGTTGCTCAACATTTATGACAGAAGGGAGTGATAAGTAATGATGAATTTGGATCACTTTGATAGACCAAACTGAATTCCTTAGTCTTTGTGAACAATACGCTCTTATGCAGCCAGTGTCATATATCTGAAAGCAGAAAAGGAAATCCTACTTTAAAGCGTGTCCATTGCCTATAGACAAGAGACTATCAAACCAAAGCTTTGTCTACAAAGCAAATGCAACCTTCCGTAGTGAGGCAGTGTACTTACTTCTTTCATTTACTTCTGTAAATGAAATTAGTGGGACTATTATTTGAAACATTTACACAGCTGCTGTAAGTTTGAACAATTTGAAGATTCATTTCAAAAAAGAGACAGAGAAATGAGAACAAAACCTAGAAATTATTAATAAATTCAGAACAAATATGACATAAAACTCGATAGAACTTGAAAAAATATCGAACTCAAATAAAACATGACTTCAAGGGTAAAAAATAAATAATTCAATCTATTCTCTTTGCCCCTTCAAAAATATTTACAGTGAAAGAGGTTTTACAGTGAAAGAGAGTTCTCCTGTGAAAAAAAAAAGGCACAATAAGATCGGATTTTCATACCTGCACACAATCTCATTGAGTGGAAAGAAATGTATTCTTCCACCTGGAAGATAATTAAATTCTGGTATAACCTACCAAAAGATTTGATGGAGTCCCTATCATTTTAAATCATCACTGTGTAACCTGATAAAAATATTCTCAAGTTACAGACATGGTTCACATTTATTCAGTAAAGTTCTCCACCTGACATTGTACTAAAAATGAGACTCATTTCTCTAATGGACTTCTCAGGTCTTAATATCTATAAATTTAAGCATAAATTGCTATCTATTTCATCCTATATCAAATAATAAGCTATAACAACTTCAGACGATATCCATGTAGAAAAATATTAACTGATGAATTTAGTGATATTAGTCTATATTTAGAAATGTACAAGTAATCTCATAAGCTCTTTCATACGAGGTAACACAATTCTTTATTTACTTTCTGTACAAACTAGAGGTCATGCTATAAAAATTACTATTTTTAAGATCGGCCATTTGAATTACCTTGCACATGGACATGTATTTAGTGTTCCCTAAAATGTATCTGTATGTATTTCAAAACATGTTTTCAGAAGTCTTCAGTGAATGAAACTAGGAACTCTCTTTCTAGTACTGTTTAGAAACTAATTATCCTTGAAGTCATAAAGCATGTTTGAGATCTGCATTTCCAAACTTCTGTCTATAGGTTTCATAGTTCATCTTAAGATACTGAAATGATTAATGTTTCTTCAATTTACAAAGTTAATACAGTACAGCTGTTAGAGCTGTGACAGACTTAGGATACAGGTGAGGAGAAGTTTGTTCATAGAGTCAATGTGTCCATTAGATCTCTGCCATTCTGGAAAAAACAACAAGATAAATTTGATGACAAACATTATTACTTGGAATTTTTAGCACTCAGAATTTTCATCTTTCTGTTCTATCTGGAACCTTGAATCATTTCCTATCCTTTTAAAGCTGTGTTTTGAGAATATACTTTTGTGTAGGTCAATCCATTCCTATCTACCATATTTTCATCTTTCCTTTTTTTTTTTTTATTCTTTATTCCATTCTTTATGTATGTCTCAGCCTTATTAAAAATTATGTAGAAGTCTGAGATTATTTTATACCACATATCTAAAATCTTATGTGACCATTTAGTTCACTTCTCACTGTTGAGCAATGAACAGTGAGCTATATTTCAGAGAAAAAGAAATATAA
>WUAM01000287.1:2460645-2477144 GCA_024336885.1 Actenoides hombroni
ATATATATAAAGATTTAGTTTGATGCCCCAAACTGTAGAATATATTTATGCATTTGCCATAATTCCATACTAATGAAAAACAGGCTTAATAACCCAATAAGCTGATACATATATACTTGCACTGGTTTTGAAATAACATTGTAGTTAGACTGAATTAGAGCTGTGTGTAATACCTATATTTCATAACTCTAAGCTTCATTAGTGGCTTAATTAGCACATTGACTGTGTTCTTTCCTCTTTTGTGGGAGCAGGACACCAAGACCAGGGTACCTAGTGTCCTAAGTCAGAGGCAAAATTTGAACATGGGTTTCCCCTGAGATCTTTCATTCTAAGGAACACTGTTGTACAGGTAATCTCCTCAAGGAGGTAGAACAAAGTTTTTACAGTAGTAGAAACACATAGTTTCACAAGTTTAGTGCAGCTAAACTTATCACATTTTACTTGAACAAGATCATAAAATATCAGGGAGGATTCAATTGCCTAAATAAGTGTTTAGTGACATTTGAAACATCCTTGCACATCCTGTGAGATGTTCAGTTGCTGTTCCAGAAAATGGGGAACATGAGAGTGCCCTTTAGGTCCTGTGTCATACATGCAAATCCCATGTAGATGTCTTTCATAAATCAACATGTCTGAGATAGCACTAATTGTCTATATTGACACAGATATATTTGAGCTGATAGAAAGTGAAGAAAACTAAAAAATGCTCTCAATATCTCAGTTTCTTCCAAGTCCTCAAGAACTGTAACTATAGGGCATAGGTCAGACAGCTTCAGGGATTCATGATTCTATGCATGGGTTTCTTTTGAAAAGTGGGATCTACAGTGTAACCAAATGGTTCTTTTCTTCCTTACCTGATCATGCAATTGAAAAGGTTACATTTAATATACAATAACACCAAAACCCATCAAACAAAAAATCAATCAACCAACAAAAAAATAGTCCATAAAACAAACAAAGTTGAAAAACCCTCATAAAACCTCCCCTCTTCTTGTCTCTCTTGACATAATTTATTTTAAGATTTCTGATGATATATTCTTCCTTCTAAATTCACCAGCCCTCAGAGAATTCCCTGTCAGAATGTTCCCAAGTAAGCATTATTAGGAAATCAAAGTTTTCCAATAGTTGATCTCCTGCTTAGCTACCAACTCCCTGAAGTTATGATTTGACAAACTCTTTACCCTGAACAGAAACCGACACTTTGTCCAAAGGGGATCCCACCTGAAAGGAGGACCAATTACTCTCTGTGGTGGTGTAGACCCATCCCCTCTCCTTGGGCTGCATTGTGATGTTGATATTACTCATTTTGTTCTTGTTTAATTACAAAATGCAGTTGAATGGGACAACTTAGTACTTTCTGACCTTGAATGAGTCTGAGCTGAAGCAGTCCAATATCTTTCCATTCTGGGTAAAAGTACAGTGAGCTGGAGTGATTAGGCACTCCCTAACCGCACCTACAATTCCTGGTTGCCTGGGAAATGTATCAAAAATCCTCCCACATAGATCATAGCCCACTTTGAAGAGTGCTGACTTTGTCTGACAAGAGTGATGACCACAATGAAAAGGAGTAGTGACCAAAGTCAATCATCTTGTGACACTATAAACACTCATCTTCAGCTCTTCACAACTGCAGCAGACTGTGTCTTGGCATCTTGCTCTGAGCTGGATTGCATCTCAGGCCAGACTCTGACCATCAGCTGTTAAAGCTTACGAAGGCAAAGACCATCCACCTGCAAAAGGCAACAAAAAGGAAAACCATCCATTTGTAAAATATGACAAAGGGAGATGTGAATAATTCACAATAACCTGATTTTGTACGATCCTAAAGATATTTGGCTACCAAAATTTAATATAATCTGCAGAAAGGGAAACATCTTAATTATAAGTTAACTTCTGTATTTGTATATATATCTGTGTGTGTCATTTGCTTAGAGAACTTTGTTGAATCCATATTTAAATCGCTGTATTGTATATAACCATACAGCCTGATCTTTTGATTTATTGTAGTACTGTTAATGAATATTAAACTACTGCTACCTTAAAGTTATATAGGATCCATAATGCCATGTTGAATCACTGTCACTGAAACTCTTGTACCTAAATTCTCTTAGACATAAGCCATTGACCATGTCTCAGACCAAGACTGTATATAGCTGTATCTAGACTCATCTCTGAGAAGGAGTTTAGAGAGCAAAGGGGTCCATTCTGAACTTTGTGACTCAATGCGACAGCCTCCCTTACCACTTTCACTCCCAATCTCTGTGTAAAATCATTCCATCCCAACCCCATGTATTATTATAGGGAACTTTGTCATTCAAATTTCTTAAGTCACGTTCTTAAAAATTCATTTTAAAATCACTCCTGCTAATATCTTTGATGATGATTCTTTAAGTGACTTAAAACACTTGTTCATAACACCCTCTGATGTTACCTTGCATCCTTATCCTTTGAAACTGCAGCATGGAAAACACTCCAAAAAAAAAGGAGGCAAAGAGATGATAAGAGACATTGGTCCCACATAAAAAAAATATTTTACAGTATTAACATACAGATTCATGGAACATCTCCAGTGTCAAACAGAAATCCTAGGCCAAATTCATTGTGTCATATCACATTTGGATATGGAAACTGAAATTTGGCCTCCTGAAGTTCCAAATGTGAAGGACATACAAGTTAAAAGTTCTGGCACAGGCTTATCTTAAACTTAATGGAGAGCTGTTTAATTTAAGATGTTAACATTAAAACATATCTGGATGGCACCCAAGACATTATAAAGCTATGATTTTCTACATGTTCATCACTCTGTACATTCTCTCAAACCATCTTTTTCATGCAAATAATTAGGAATTTAATTTTTAAAAAACTATATCATGGGAATTAGCAAAAAGTCAATTCTTTGATCCTAATTCTAAATGCAAATATGAAAAAGAAGGCACCTAGTACAAAGGGGTTATGTATTTTTTTTCTACAGAAAGGTCGCAGTGAACAGAAGGATTTTCGTGTCAACATCACCCTTTCTGTCCTGTTCAATATTCATCTTACAAGAAAGCAATGCATTTCTTTTCAAAATGAAAGTCTGTTACTTCTTCAAGTGATTCTTGCTCAATAGCAAATTTCCCACATAGTTTTATTTGAGGACATTTGATATCTGGGCATTTGTCATCCTTTTAAGATTGAAATAAATTACGTTTAAAATAAAATTTAATGTCTCCTTCCAGCTTTGACACAGATGTACATATACATACATATGTACACATGCACATGCATGAATACCTATATATATATGCACATATGTAAAATATTCTAGCATGACAGATTTGCCTATGTCCTAAAAGAGTAATTCTCAAAAACCCCAAACTTAAAATAAACCCATCACTTTCTCCTTTTCCTCTTCTTATCCTCACCACCTGGTGATGGCTGAATAATTGTTCTTTGTCTTTCTAATCCTTCACACAGTACCAGAGTAGTAGCTGCAGTTGTAGGGCCTCAGGCTTCACTGTGAAAAATGAACATTTACTTGACTAAAAATAAAGTTTTATTATTATAGAGAAGATGATGCATTGCACAGCTCCACATTCAGAAGTCAGTACCTTCTGAGAGCCTCTCTAGTCTATGTCACTGCAGCAGACGAATGTGAAACTTTAATAGAGTCTCATCTGCAGTCTGAATGATAGCCAAACTGGCATTTGACAGGAGATAATTCAGGTGTGGGGCTACTCGGAGTCAGCTGAACGTGCCAAGAGTGACATTCATCCTCAAGCAGTTGCCACAGGTAGGTAGATGCACATCTTGGAGATCTCAGATCTTAGGAAAGCATGGTGGCAGAGGATGTCATTTGTAGAGGAAGCTTGGCTGGTGGAATGATACTCATGGGCTGCAGCGGAGCCACTCCTCAGCAGGAAGGAGGGATTTTCCAGCTCAGAACGATGTCCTGATTGCAGAGCTGAGATGATGTCAGGGCGATGTAGGCCTGATGGACTGTGGCATGCTGCCAAGGCCACATTCTCATGCAGATTTGGGCCTATCAATAGGCAGTGAACCTGAAACTGGTATAACAAGAGCAAAAGTAGACCTGTTTCAGAACTAGCCTCATTCATTCAACTGTTTGGAGAAATTAACTCTGAACTTTGATCATATTTCTGAGGGAAGAAAAACTGATGAACAGTACCCCCTGCTGGGGCAAAAACCCCAAAATGTCCTGTATAGCCTTAGAGAGCAGCAGAATCCATGCCATACAGTCTTGCATGTGTTAACTTTGTAAAGTCTTTCTGTGAAAGCATAGATGCATGTTTCAAAACTATTTTATCTTCTTTGTAGAGAAGGGAAGTTTTAACAAGTACCTACTGTAGAAAGAGAGTACTTCAGGGAGGTAGTTCCATATTGTTGCAACAAAAATGTTCAGTGAATGGTGATCTAGGAATGAGCCAGTGGCTCCCACATAAGCAGAATCACAGAACCACAGAATGGTAGGGGTTGAAGGGGACCTTTGAAGAACTTCTTGTCCAAGCCTCTGCCAAAGCAAGTTCACCTAGAGCAGGTTGCACAGCAACATGTCCAGGCAAGTTTTAAGTCTCCCACCCTGGTTTTGATGAATTGAAGGTGCCATTTCCTGGGGAGGAGTGGGAAGCAGAAACAGTGTTTCAGATAAAAACCTCCATAGGAATAGCAGTGTGTGTCATAGTGTATCCCCACATTCAGAGATGGTAATCTTTACAGTTTGTTGGAGTAATTCAGAAAGGTTTGGGCTTGTGACAATTTCAGATATAAGAAGGAATGTTACTGGGACAAGCATCCCATCTTGAACACATCTTTGTGGTAGACTCTTCTGCACAGTATTTTCAAAACCCACACAATTGGATATGGTTCATGGAGCTGGACATGGTTCATTAGACAAGTGTTCATAATGGCCTCCTGTTTCATCTGCTGAAAGTGAAATGCTTTGATCTTGCATCCAGGAGCAGATTTTGAGACTGCCTACAATATCATGCATGATGGTGGTAATTTACCCTTAATTTTCCCATTCAGTTTGCATTGAAAAGCAGCAGGGAGGTTGGCTTAACTCTAAATGCTGTAGTGTCAAAAGAATCAGTAGGAGCCACCATTCATGTGAATTTTTTCTCTTCACTTTGAAACAGAAAGATCCTATGTTTGCTTATTAATATGCCATAGCCAAGCAGATAGTCAAAGACTTTATCAGCTTCCTGAACTTTTATGAAACTCCAGCACACTTTTTAAAATCAATTAATTGATTTACTGATCTTCAGCACTCATCTATGTATGTCTCTATCTGCTAACTAAAATTCCATATTAATAAAATACTATATTAATTCATTACCACTCCCATCAGTACATTACCAATATTTATTGACAAGCTACTTCATTTTTGTTTTTTAATGAAGCTTCTGATATATGGTCAATGTTCAATTGTTTAGGCATGGTTTGGGGTTTTTTCCTACTTTTTAAAGGTATCAATTCAGTTTGTTGGGAAAAAACCCCACATCTTACTTTTATTTGTTTTCAAATTGTCACAGTAGACTAGAATCAAAAAACCCAGGAAGGTTTTTGTGGTTGCTTTTATAAAGCAGATTGTTTCATGTACCTGGTGTATTTTATGTTCAAAATGAGAAGCAAACTAAGCATTGGTCTGAATGCTTTGGAAACACAGTGAATCTGATTCATTAAATTACTTTGGTAAACAAATGCAGTCCAAAAAACTTCAATTGAGCCAGAAGACTTTTCTTCTTGGAAACAAGAGATTCCCAAGAAGCAATTTTAACCACTAATAAATAGCAATTTTGTGAGTTTTTTTTTCATCAGAACGAGGATTTCATTCTCTTATCCAAGCTTTCCTCATCATACAGATCCTCAAACTTCATCGCAGACATAGACTGTTTCTGCTCCACTGCAACAAGTTGTATCAGAAGCAACCTGTGGTGATTTGACCCTGTCTGGATGCCCAGTGCCCATCAAAGCCACTCTATCAATCCCACCATCAGCTGGACAGAGGAGAGAAAATGCAATGAAAGACTTGTGGGTCAAGGTTAGCACAGGAAGAGATCACTCACCAATTACTGTCACAGGGAAAACTGACTCAACTTGGGGAAATTAGTTTACTTTATTATGAATAGAATCAGAGTAAGATAATAAAAAATAAAACCAGATATTAAAAATACCTCCCCCTCCCACCATCTTCCTGGGCTTAACTTTACTCCTGAATTTTATTACCTCTTTCCCTGTAGCGCTGCAGGGGAATGAGGAATTGAGGTTGCAGTTATTTCACCACATGTTGTTTCTGCAGCTCTTTCCTCCTCAGGGGGAGAACTCTCCACAGTCTTCCACAGCTCCAACATGGGGTCCTTCACAAAAGAGACAGTCCTCCACAAAATTCTCCAACAGGAGTCCTTCCCACAGGCTGCAGTTCCTCATGAACTGCTCTGGTGTGAGTTCCTCCCATGGGGTGCAGTCCTTCAGGAACAGACTGTTCCAGCATAGGCTTCCCATGAGGTCACAAGTCCTACCAGCAACCTGCTCCAGGATGGGATCCCCATGGTGTCACAGCATCCTTTGGGTACATTCGTGTGTTCTGGTATGGTGTTCTTTATGGGCTGCAGGTTGCTATATGCTCCTCTGTTAACCTCCATGGGCTGCAGGGGTACAGCCTACCTCACTGTGTCTTCACCATGGGCTGTAGGGGAATATCTGCTCCAGTGCTTGGAGTACCTTCTCCCCTTCCTTCTTGACTGACTTTAGTGTCTGCAGAGTTGTTCCTTTCTGTCCTGGTTTCAGCTGGGATAGAGCTAATTATCTTTGTAGTAGCTGGTATAGTGCTGTGGTTTTAGGATGAGAGTAATAACACACCTATATTTTAGTTGTTGCTAAGCCATGTTTACACTAAGTCAAGGACTTTTCAGCTTCTTACACTGCTCTGACAGTGAGGAGGTTGGGGCTACACCTCAAGCTAGGAGGGGACACAGCCAGGACAGCTGACCCAAACAGGACACAGGGGGTATTCCTTACCATAGTTTGTCGTGCTGAACAATTAAACTGGGAGGTGTTGGCCAGGAGAGGTAGATTGCCGTTCAGGTATTAGTTGGGCATCCATCATCTGATGATAAGCAATTGCATTGTAAATAACTTGTATTGTATATTCTTTTATCATTATTATTATTATGATTATTATTTTCCCTTCTTTTTCTGTCCTATTAGACTGTCTATCTCAAATCACTAGTTATACCTTTTTTCCAATTCTCTCCCTCATCCCACTGCGGGGGAGTGAGTGAATGGCTGTGTGGTGTTTAGCTGCCTGCCAGATTAAACCACAGCACTCTCACATATTTTCACTCCTCTCTTTGACTGCAGTTGTTGTTACACAGGTCTTTTACTCCTTAAATACATTATCACAGAGGTGATACCACCGTTGCTGATGGGCTTGGCCTTGCCCAGTTTCAGGTCTGTCTTGGAGCTTGTTGGTATTGGCTCCATGTACCCGGGTGAAGCTTCTAACAGCTTCTCACAGAAGACACTCCCATAGCCACTCTGCTACCAAAACCTTGCCATACAAACCCAATACGTCCCCTCTCAGCAGTTTGCAGAGGGAATTCAGTTGCATTTTTTCTCCTCTCTTCTCACTAGGATGAATTGTGAAAGATTTAAGTATACAGACATGACAGCTGCTTAAAAATGCATACAAACAAAATCCATCTCAACGGTAAATTATTAGCTAGCACCTGCTCCACAGTGAAGCATAGGTGGCAGAGTTAGTTTTAATAAATGAGGTAAAGCTCTATTCTGTAAAATATATCTTTGAAGTGCAAGTACAGAAACATAGACTATAAACCTGAAGTATTCTTCTGAATTTTTCATAGTGGTTTGATGAAAAATAAATTGAAATAAAAATAATAACAAAATCTTTTTTAATAAATCCCTTCTGGTGTTTTTCACTGGATCATCTTAATTTCCTATGCATCCCTTTGGTAAAAATCTGAACAGTCTAAGATTTGCATTTTGAGTACAGAACTGGTCTTCATAAATTGATTATTACATTATCAATTATGTTCCACAATTTTATGTCTACGTATATTATACCTCCTTATTTGTGTCATGATTTAAGGTCACGGCAGCCCCTTAGACCTATAACAGATGGTCTCTGTTAATCCTTGTCCCTCCCCAAAGGGGAAGAGAAAGGAAATAAGGGAGAGAGACTTAGTGATTAAAAAGGAAACTAGAACAGCTTTAATGAAAATTAAAATAATAATAATAAAAATTGAATATATACAAATATATACAAAACCAGTATCAAACTCAGCTTCCCTGGTGGTAATTACATCACTGTCACCACTGATGCTGTGGAGCAGGCTCCAGGAGTCTTCCAGACTGGGCTCAGCAGCAGACGGGAGCTGTGTTCAGGGGCTGGATTCTGGTACCAGATTCAGGAACACACAGATTGGGATCAAAGGCAGAATGGACAGAGTCCTCCTCAGATGTTCTGAGGAAGAAACCAAACAGGACCTGAGCCAAGCTGAGCAAAGCTGGCAAAGTGGGCCTAGAAAGCAAAGAGGGGGGTGAGATCCCTCCTGATCCCTCAGCTTTATACTGAATATGATGTACAGGGAATGGAATCCCTTGATGGTCAGTCTGGGATCATCTGTCCTGTCTGCTCCTCCCTCAGGGAGCAGCCTTTTACTTTTTGCACAGCACAATGAGGTACAGAAGATCCAGCAGTGGCCTTGGTCTGCACACCAGTCCTTGGTAGTAACTCTAAACGTGGAGTGTTATCAGTGCTAGAAGCAGACACCGCCTGTGAAAACAAACTGCTAACTTCAGACAGCACAGTTAGAAGAACTGCACTGAAAAGTAAAATCACTGAACAGAATTAGTTCTGTTCTCACTCAAACCAGGACAATTTGCATGCTAAAAAAAGGGCCACCGACATTAATATATTGACCTTTAATGGGATAAAAATATCTACCTAATGGCAAACACCATTGCTTTTGAGAGGTACTACACAAACATGAAAGTTTAATAATATTTAAAAATAAAATCCAGAATTTGGGAAAGATCAGTCAGCACATGACCAATGTGATTCATTTCACAACTGCTAGAAAGTATTCACAAACTGCAGTGATGAATGGAAGCTATGAACTTGTAGGAATAATATATCAGGAACCCAAATCTTACTTCTAAATGCTTTTAAATCGCCCTTGAGATTATGAGTCTTAGGGTACAAACAGCTATTGTTGGATGCCTCTAACTTCATATATACATGTAAAAGTTGGAAGTCTGCATCTAAGACAGTTGTCCAAGGATGTCCTCGTAAATTCTTTCTTTCTTGGGGGGAAACGTGCATTTTCAAAAGGCAATTGGTCTCATGCAAAGATAGATGACTGGTGAGATGCCTTGTCATCTTTAAATGTCTCTCCATAGTTTGTGAAGGGTGAATATCTTAAACTTCAACTATTTATATTTCAACAAAGTGAGATGAATTCCCCTGTCACTGAACAATCACTACTACTTTAAAAGTCCTGAGGAATGAGCTTAGGCAGTATCACTGCAAATGTGTAATTACACTGAAATGGAATACAATGACCTTAAGTGGATTCTTGCCAAAATATTATTCTTTTCCAACCCAAAGTGTTTTGCAGAACTGTATCATGTTTCTATTTCTGATTAATTATGTAGTTGTTATCATATGCTATATAAGTATATACTTAGATGCTCAGTGGTGGATCATTTTCAGAGGACCACCTCTCCTGTAGCTTAATCAACCAGGTCTGATCCTTCCCAGCTTAACTTAAAGCAATAAAATAATACCTCTGGAGACTTGAATCACTGTCTAGAATTGTCATGTCTTTTCACTGGCTGCTAAAGAAGGTGGATGAGGCAGAAAGCTGGGGGATATCTAAGTTCCTAATTGGATTTAGAGAAATGTTGGTACTTGGATGGAGTGGGTCCATCCAAGGTTAAGCATCCATCTCATGAACCAGACAAGAAAAACAAAGCCAGCTACCAAAGTATGAACTGCAGTGCAAGTCATAAAAAATGAACTAAGTTTCTTCCACTCTCTTGGATTTTGTTTTAAAAAGCTCATTGTTGTTTCCCGTTCCCTGAGTTTGTGTACATGTGTATACATAACATGTGTACATGTTATGGAACTCTGTGTCTTCTTCACAGAGGATGTGAACCTATGACTGCTCTCAGTTTGGGACTTGACCTCTAACAAAAAAATCTGAACTGGGAGATGAGTAGTGTTCAATCAGGATAACTTCCTAAATGCGTGGGATGTGTGACCTTGCAGATGTGATATATTGACATCAGGGCGATGAGATCGATGTTAAGCCTGTTTGAGAATAAGTTAGAGCCTGTACCTGCATTTGGCAACTGTGAAAGTCAGATTGCCGAGTCTTACAGAGAAACAAGAGTTAGTATGTAATCAAAAACATTTCAGATACACTGAGGTTACTGTGATTATAAAACCATAAAACAATGAAAAGAGCAATCGACTGCAGGTATATTTTTTGAAAATATTTCTAACCCATCTAATAAAACTAAATATCATGTTTTCCACTATATTTAGACTATTAATAAAACCAAATTGGAGTAAAAATTTTTGCAGAAACAATTCAAAAGTTTCTGTGACTTCTGATTAAAAAAAAAATTATAGTTCTGCAATTTTGCAACTCAGGTACTGTATCATTGTGATATAAAGCTCAAAGACACAGCCTGCACAGTGAATATTTGTTAATCTAGTTTTACTGGATAAAACAGTATTCGGTAACACAGCATTCGCTAAGTGATAATGATTAACCTACTTTTTACATAATTCCAATTTTAATAAGCAAGTTCCTACCAGTGTCCCAATTCTACTCTTCCCTTTTATTTTGGCTGGATCAGCAGGTAATGACTGAGATTATTGTAAGATTATAGTCCTTAAGAATTTATAACAGCTCATTTTATCGAACTAAATTAAATGGAAGAAGCTTGTTGCTTCATTCCTATATACCTTTAGAATTTCTCTCTGCAGAAATCTAAAAACACTGACAAAGATATTTCTTTATCAAATGTAAAAACACACACTTCTTTAAACAAGTACTAGCCATATTTCAATAGACTTGAGGATGTTAAATTCCTCAGTCTTACAACCAGGATTTACTGGTCACAATAACAGCAACAGAAACATGTGTTGGGTTTTTAAAGACTAGCTAGAACAGAGCTATACTCATGACAAATGTCACATTTTCAAGGATTAGTCAGCTGGATGATTAAACAAGATAAAAGAAGCTCACCATGTAATTTACACTCCTGGGTATATGTTTGGACAGGGAACTCAGACTGGATTATCTTGATTTCTCATTTAGAATTCTTCATGCTACTTTCTGAGAGGAGGGGGCAAACGTCTTTCTTGAAACTATTAAATGGGAAAGTTAACATTTTCTACTATCTAGATGTTTTTTAAAAAACAATACAAAGATTTTTGAGAGAAAATAATTGTTTGTTATGCCCACTAAAATCTTTATTTAATAGCAATGTCACCAGAATATTAACTTCAGTACTTTGACCTGTCAGGATTTTAATCCATATTCAAATTACACCAGATTTAACTCAGGGGAATTACATGTTTTTCAATGCTATAATGAGAACAAATTCAAACTCATCATTTCAAACTGCCATATATGTACCTTTTCATGTCCTATCATTTGTTTCCCAACAAGGAGAAAGTCCATACTCCACGTGTACTTCCACATGTGAAATAAGCTTTGTGCATTAGAATGCAGTATTTGTATGTTCAGTTTCAATTTCTAGCCAGCACTCATCTCAAATTCACATCCTACAGTATTATAAAATCAAGAACACAAGTAAATAAAAGCTGGAAGCATGCTCCTTTAAAAATTTTTATTTTTGTTTTTTTCTTTGTCATTGGTAGGACACTATCCTACTTTGCCAAGTTTCTGAAATAAACCTTGTCCTGCTGGTTCACTGCATGTTCCCAAATGAATATAGTTACAGGATAAAAATGGAATTCCTGAATATGCCACAATGCATAAGAATACAACTCCTTTTTAAGTTCTTGTAATGAATTTTCTAAAAATAAAGGATAAGGAACACAATTTTCTGAACAGTGGGAGATTTGTATTGGACCTACAATTTGAGTTATTGTAGGCTTCTGTCACATTTTCCTAAGTTTTGTTACTTTTTAAACCGATTTGCATGTAGCATGAATGTTACCCAGCTGTTCATATGAATACATTATTTTTGGCTTTCAAACAAATAAAAAAGAAGCAAGACTATGCTCCATGTATATGTGCAGAAGGAAAGGGACAACAGACCAGATTATATATTATGCTTTATATAGAGAGGTAATATATTAATACATGGAAAGAAATAAAAAAGGAGGGAAATACACATAGCATATAAATGAGTAGTTAAAGCCTTTCTATACTGTGGATCTTTGGTAAAGATTACTAAATCCTGGGAAATGGGGAAGGACACTTTAGGAAATTGAGAAAAACTTTCAGCTCTTTGAAAGCTGATACTGTTGGCTAAAAGAAAAGAAGACAGAAGGTGAAGATGAAGATGAAGGTCTCCTAAAATGTATCAAACAGTTCTTAGGCAGAGTCTAACACCAAATTAGGAAGCAGAAACAACATCACAGACTCTATCTGATACATTGTTTCTCTGAAATTCCTGCATTATTTTGCTAATCCATTCCCAGAATTCACAAACTACTTGTACTGCATTCTAAAGACCTCCTGAAAAAAGCTTGTTTTTAAAATTCAGTCTGAATAAGGTTTAGATTGTAACTGTTTCTCTAGCTGGGATCAAAGACTTATATATGTCCCCATACAAGTCCTACCAAGAGTCAGGGTCCTGTTTAAAATTGACATTTTGTTGTATCAGAGAATCACAGAATGTTTGAGATAGGAAGGAACCTCTGTAGATTATCTAGACAAGCCACCTTCTCAAAGGTTCCTCAGGGCCATGTCTAGTTGTGGTTTTAATATCTCTAAGGATGGAGGCTCTAAGAACTCTCTGGTCAACCTGTATTTGACTACTCTCTTAGGAAACATTTTCTAATTTGAATATCAGTAAGTATTTTTTTCTGATATTTAAAGGGAAGTTCTTTTATTTTCATTTGTTCCCATTGCCTCTTTTCTTCTCACTTGGCATCACCAAAGAGTATGGTTCTGTCTTCTTTACTTCCCCCAACCAGATATTTATACACATTGACACAATCCCCCTGAGCTTTTTCTTCTTCAGGCTGAACAGTGCCATCTCTCCGTTTTGCTTTGTGTGACAAATGCTCCAGTACCTTAATTTTTGTGGCCCTTTGCTGGACTTTCTCCAATATATCCATGGCTTTCTTGCACTTGGGAGCTTAGAACTAGAATCCACACTCCAGATATGTCTCACCAGGGCTAACCAGAGGGGAAAGATCATTTCCCTTGACCAGCTCGCAAGACTCCTTTTAATGAAATCCAGGAGGCTGTTGACCTTCTTTGCTGCAAGGGCATATTGCTGCCTTTTGGTCAACTTAGTGTCCATTCAGATCCCTGGTCTTCTGCAAAGCTGATTTCCAGCCAGATGACCCTAAGCCTGTAGTGTAGCATGGGATTCTTTCTCCTCAGGTGCAAGGCATTGCGCTGCCCTTTGCAAACTTTATGAAATTACTTTCTCTCTGTTTTTCCAGACAGTTCTGGTCCAACTGAATGACAGTACACCCTTTTGATATATCAGCCACACCTTACATACAAATTTATATCATCTGGGAACTTGCTGACCCTGTGATTGTCTTCCAACTGCATGTTTTGCTGCTGATTGAAAACCTTTGAGTCTGACAGTTTATTGATAGCTTCTTTGTTTAGAATCCTGCTTTTCGGAGGTCTCATCTAATCATTTTACCATCTTATACACATTGGTATCTGGTTTTAATTTCTTGTCTGGTTTAAGCAACTTTCAGTCCAGCTCTGTCCACTTATCTAGTTTGTACCTCATCAGTTTGTTTGTGAAAATGTTATGGGAGACAGTATTGAAAGCCTTGCTAAAATCAAGATAAACAATGTCAGTTACTGTCCCCTTGTCCACAGACCTAGTCATTTCATCATAGAAGGCTACTGGGCTGTTCAAGCATATATGACTACTCCAGATTCCCTTTTTGTCCTTCCTGTGTTTGGAAATGGCTTCCAGGAAGATTTCCCCTATCACCTTTCTAGGGACTGATATGATGCTGACCAGCCTGCAGTTCCTCAGACCTTTCAAAGATAATCAAGTATGGCCTTGCAATGATACTAGCCAACTTCCTCAGTTCTCATGGGTGCATCCCATTAGGTCTCATGGACTCATGTATGTCCAATTTGTGTAAGTGTTCCCTGATGTGGATCCTTCTCCACTGAGGGGAAGTTTTCCATGCAATAGGCTTCCTCACTGGTCTCAGGGGCCTAGAATTGCTGAAGGCAAGTCTTACCAGTAAAGACTGACATGAGTGAAGGTATTCATTCTTCTCCATGTACTTTTATACAACTATGAACCTAGAGAGATTTCTACTGCTAATTTCCATCTGACCCTCCTGACCTTCTCTGAAATTATTGAAAAGTTAATTCTGCAGTGAATTCATACCTCAGTAGTCCAGATATACATTCTGTATGACTGACTGTCTTTGCTTTTCTTGGTCAGCAGTAATACTTTTTCAGTATACCTAAGTATAGTACTTACTATAAGATAGTCATTAGAGATAAAATAAGTAATGAATATGAGCAGAAGTATAGTGTATGACTAACTATTATAAATAGCTCTGACATATTAATTTTAATTAGGCTAAGTAGGAGTCAAGGACTATCTAAGGGCAAAAGATTCAAAAGAATAGTGCAAGCAGCCAATATAGCTTTTCCCTTATTCAGATACTGACAAAATCATAAAAACATAGTCATACCTGGATTAAGATGAGGGACAGGTTTCCACCTACATATGTCTGAATTGTTCTTAAAACTTCATTGCTGAACTTCAGTAAAATAAGTAACATTCTTACTCTAATAGAAATGTCCTTTTTAGTGCTGGTTTTTAATTTTAGTTTTAATATAACATTTATACATTTCATGTGCAAAGAAAGTTATTTGTTTCATTCTGTATCTATGTAATTTGCATAAAATCATGATTTTATTTTATGTACATCTCCATAGCAAATGATTGGCCATGTATATGCATTGTTTGTCATTCACTTCTTGTTTTCTCTGTTGAAGTACAATTTTTTCATCTGTGATCATGAAAGCCATTGGGCTTTTCCACTCATTGTAGTAGGCTCCCTGAATTATTGTGATTAGTCACCTCACCTTTGAGAAAGAGGAATTCAAGGTGAACAGTGCATAATCCAGAATTGTCAACACGACTTTTTGTTTTCTAATATTCACTTAGGGTCTAAAGCTTCATTTGGGTCTACACTCATGTGGTTTCAACTTCATATCTGGTAGGTTTATCAGAAGAAGCAACTGGCAGTAGCTGTGTCAGTGGCTTATTTGAGACTTTCACCTCAGATTAGTTGCCTCTAAAAGCTCAAGAGAGGATGAAATTTTACATAAAAATAGAAATGGGCAAGAAAATAATTTTCCAGACTGTGATTTCAAAAGTTTCCCTATTTCTCATTAGGACAAAGCTGACCTTTTTAAGTTTTCAGTGAAGAAAAAAACACAAATCCAAAATAAACAATATTGCACTAGCAACATATTCAACAGTAGCGTTATGCCTGGTTGGCAGCTGTAAACTCATGTCCTACAAACCAATGTAGTGATGTTATTGTCAAAAAGCAGGTTATTTTATAGACCCTAAAAGGGAAGGAGAAAGAATAGTGGGAATAGGAAAGAACAACTGGACTAGAATGACCATTTTGCATAAATCTCCAAAAGTGAAAAAAAGATTAGGAGCACACAAAATGGTAAGAGTGTCAACTTTGTTATGAATAAATGAAGCATGCTTTCTCAGGCTATGCCTAAATATTCTCAGAAATCTCCAGTCCTCCAGCCAGGGGATCAAGTTGGGAATGCTGTAGTTCTCTTTATATTGAGAGAAAGTTAATTTCTTTATATTGAGAGAAAGTGAGTTGAAGAGGAAACTCCATGGCAAATAGAAAAGTTAAAAAAATATTGTAGATAACAAGGCACACCATTTTTACATGTAATTAATATGTATCTGGAGTGTGAACGCAGATCAGAAGGTGATTTCCAAGTCTTGTACGAATTCGGAAATACATTTCCAAGTTCCACAGTTCAACCTTGTAAGTTTGTAGAAATGCAGAATCTCTAGGGCATGTAAAAATATCTGTAAAATGAATACTCTTAAAGAATAGGGGTTGATTCATTTTTCTAGAGTCTTGAAAATATTGTGATAATAAGTAAATATGGAACTACATAAAATGTGATCATTATAGTCACTGTAATGTAAACTCCTTCCTTCCTTCCTTCCTTCCTTCCTTCCTTCCTTCCTTCCTTCCTTCCTTCCTTCCTTCCTTCCTTCCT
>WUAM01000287.1:2487564-2509659 GCA_024336885.1 Actenoides hombroni
GACAGTCCTATTCATTTAATGAGATGTTTATCAATATTATTATATTATTTATCAGTATTATTATATTATCAATATTGTTAAATTATACCATATGGAAACTGAATTGTGAAATATAACATGATACTGGAAAATTCATTCTACTAATTACAAGGAGCTGATCGTTTTATATCAGCTTATATAATTCCAAAACTGAAAATCTGTTTTCTTGGGAAATTCTGACTTTTAATCTGCCCATCATTTGCTGAATTATCTTACCTTTTCTACTACAGTTATAAGTCTTCATAGCGTGGTTTGTCTAAGATATGTGAAGAACATTCAAAGTCAGGCTGCAGTTGTAACTTTGCCGTGAGCCCTGACCAAATGATATGGATGTGAATAGTCACTGGAAATCTAAACCTTTACTTGTTATCTCCTTCCCTCTGTTTGCAGACCATCTTTCTCCAGGATCACCAAAGGAAGGGGGAGAAGGCAAGAGTAAGAGGTCCTGTCTACCCTGCTGTCCATGCACAGTGGGAAGAACAGCAGCTTGTGAAGGCTGCTTTACTTTTGCTGTAGATAGAAAGCAAATATAGCCTTACTCAGTTGTACCAAAAAAAATATAAATGCAAGCAGCAATGTCACTCATTAAGAGCAATATCTGTTAAAATAACAGTTACTTGCTTTTTTTTTTTTTCTCTAATTTGTTGTTTGAAATAGGAGGGATTTCTAGTGAACAAGAAGTGGAGTAGTGGTGCTGAGGCAGATTATCTTAAATTTCACCAGCTTTCCAACCAAGGACCTAGATGTAGCTGACTTGCACTTCACAGACTGCAGAGATTTGCTTAAATTCTATAAGCAGTCAACATTTGGGAAGGATTCCTGTAGTTAAAGATGTGTGTTTCCTTGCATTAAAGAAATACCATCTCTTACTATGCTAGCACCAGAGTTTCATTCATTCAACATGAACAGGGTTCACTAGGTTTTGTCTAAGGGCTAAAGAAGGGAAAATAATTAGTATTTAGTTTCGTAAAACATGAAGATAACAGAGAGCAATCAAAATGATATGAATGCCATTCACAACTAAAAAGAGAGCATCTATGGACAAGACAAGTACTGAAACTGTTGAGCCTGGAGCATATGTAGGGTATCCTATAACTGTGTGAAAGTAATGCTTTTTGCTTAAATAGAAGAGAAAGTATTGGAGAACTATGAACAGTCTACACATGTAACAAAGGTCACTGCATTTCGAAATGTCACCTCAGACAAACCTTAAATTCTTCCTCTGGACCATAATCTAAGATAATAGTGCAGAATATTCCTACAAGTCTCAGTTGTGTGTTTGTGTCATTAGCTGTGGTATACTAGGTGTCCCAGAGCTATTCAAAATACTAATTGTTCTGTCACTTTATAACATAGCAGACGCAATAGTGGCGTACATAGCCCAGGATCAGTTAGCGGTGAACTCTGACATGATTTATTACACATATAACAAGATACTTAAACATTCAATTGTCTGTTAGCCTGTGAAAAGTGCAAATCTACATGGAGAAAGACAATACTCTAAGTTTCTAATTTAACATGCATTATTATTTCTGTCTAAATGGACATAGTTGAACATGTTACTTTTTTATGGTCAAAAAAGCAAAAAAAGTTGTTTTCAAAATATTTATGATGTTGGACCTGCTTCTGAGATGTAGGAAGTAAAATAAATTCTTTTGTTACCTAGAAGCAGTTATTATTTATCTCTCGCCTGATCTAGCACTGACTTTGTCTTGGAACACTTGGAAAATCGTCATCTTCATAATCTTTTTTGTTACGGGCCAGTAAAGCAATCTTATTGACCTGGACAAGCTCTGAAGTATGTCTAAGGCTTTATGGAAAAATTAATTGAGGATTCACTGCCCTTGGAATTTACTACAAGTGGAATTTAATAGCTCAGGCAAATTCTCTCCCATATGTTAATAAACTACTGTGGCACTGTGGTGCTTCTATCTTGGCTTCCCCTCAGTTATTATTTGTGTGTCATCTCAATTAGCTGCTACAGAATCTTATTAATGTAATACCCACCTAATCTCTGTTCTCTTTTTCCCTTTCCTGTGTCAGCAGCATTTCGATACATATTCTTTTACTGTGTACAGTTGTTAGCTCCATGTATTTTGGCATACTTTCTAAAGGCCACTTCCCATTCTATTCTACTTCGCGTGACATGTTAACTCTAAATCCATAATTTACTGGAGATCCTTCCCAGAACTGTTATGACTGGCTTGCTCTATCTTGCTCTGTCTCTCCATCTCTCCCTCTCCATCTGTCTCATACATTTAAAAAATCCTAGTATTTCCAGTATAAAATATTCTAAAAATATGTATTAGGAGTCAGGAAGCTATTGTTCACGGCCTTGCTTTGCAGTCTCTTTATTGGCCTTGTCTGCCAGGTCTGTAGCTTGAGACAAGAAAGTATGGAGTCATTGTGTCCTATTGAGCCACCAAGCAGTTAAGCTCCACTGAGTGACCACATACTTGCTTCTAGTCCATGGCAGGAAGAAAGTTATAAAAGCAAGAAAGGTCATGCAAACAGGAGCTGTCTCCATGGTCCTGTGCAAGAACCAAGTGCAAATATACACATATTTATCCTTCTATAGATAATATTCCTCACCCCATCTACTTGCAACAGTAGCTAAAGGCAATATTTACTTCTATTAGCTTAACCAGTAGTTTGGAAATATATGAGAATACATATTCACCCACATTGCTCTCACTGCACTTCCAGCCCACTTCTGATTTCTGAGTGCTGGCAGTTACAACGTCATTCAGGTTAGGACACATGCAGAAGTTCACGCTGCACGTAGCAGTCACCACCTGTACTTACATCCTGTGTGACAAAGAAACAATATTGTAAGGAGGAACTGGGTATTTTTACCATCTTCTTCCCCAGTATGTTGGCTAACTTAGGTAGACCTCAGACAAGTGTAAACAGAAAATTCCACTTTATTATCAGAAACAGTGGGAAATTATGGTTAATATGTTTGTTAAATTAGACAGTTCTTTGTGGTACTACTGAAGTCTTCAGTGCCTGAAGGCCAGTTCAAATACACATAGTATAGTCTAAAGTGAAACATGTTTTCTATAGAAAGAAGCCACTTCTCTTAAAGAGAAAAACCTCTACATTTTCTTGAAAGAAAAAAGCTTATTTTGCTCTGTCTAATGCAGCATGTCTTTAAGAAACTTCTCAGTAGTGAGTCTGTAGCATTTTATTTCCACAAGGAAGTTAAAGAGCTTGTTTGAAGTAAGTATTTTGAGAGACAGAAACAAGACCATTATTTTCCTGCTTGATCCTGCATTTACTACTAAACAAAATGTTTACTCTTGTGAATAGTCTGAGGAATTTTAGATTTCTACCACTTCCATATGAATTGTTCTTCACTTTTCTTTTTCTTATACAAATTAATTTTGGTGGAACCACTGGCACCACTAGCCAGTACATTTGCTATCAAATCTTTGCAAGGTAGTCAATAAGCAAAAGTTTGATACCTGGTACAATTGATGTAGAAAACGTACAGTATTAAAAATTATAAAAATTGGTTGCCTATTAAATTTGTATTATATTTTGGCTTGACTTTACCTCAGTGAAATGATTCTGATATTTAAGTTCCCATTGTTCACCCTGGAATTTAGTTCACCATGCCTGTTCATCAATAATATATTTGTATTTCTTGATGTTGTCATGAAAATGCATATTTGAACTCTAAACCTGTTCTCTCAAGTCTTCTTTGCTCTGATCTTTACGCTGACCTAACTGATCTAAAATTTTAATTTTTTTTTTATTTAGTTTGCTTCACACAAAAGCAAAAAAAGGCAATAACAATTGCTGTCTGAAATAAGTATCTAGAAAGGCAACATCAAGTACAAAAAAGGTAGTGTCTTGAAAAATTACAAATGTAGATGCTTAAATTTTGACTCATGATTTCTGCCTGAATACAGGCTGTGAGATTTGACCCAGTTAAACCTTTAATGTCTTCAGCTACAATAAGTAGGAAAGCTGTTACTGCACATTTCTTCATTGACATGACAAAAGAAGCTGGTGCTACATGTTTGTTGTCTTTATATTTTCTTGAATGGCCAAAAGGCAGTGACCATGGTATTATATTTACAAAAAAGCAGTGCATCAAACACAATAAATAATAACCTGTTTCAACTGAAAGGTAAACCTTGATAAGGAAACTAACACCTCTGAACATGCCTTTGTTATATAGGTTTAGGAGGGTAATAATTTCAAAATGCAATAAAGATTCTTAATTTATTTGATGCTGCCTTCCTCTTTTCTTAAAGGATTGTTGGTTTCCACTTTTAATATAATTCCAAATAATTTTTAAATATTTATTTTAAAATATCTGAAACTATAGTAAAAAAAAAAATTTTAATTTTAAGGAAAAAAATCCTAAAACCCCCAAAGTTCTTATTAAATTAAACTTAGGAATACTTATACAATCATAAAATAGTAGCAAATTCCAAAGTTTTATTGAACACTAATAAATGAAGTAGCCCAGGAAATATCCTATGAAAATGTTTTGTGGGTTAATTGCTTTTGAAAACAGTGATTATAGAAGCAATCCTCAAATTAAAACATTTTTCATGAGAAATATTCACAGTTTTCTGTAATCAGAAAAAGAATACTCCCAGTTCTCTTTTGCTGAGCCAGACATTAAAAACAAAACAAAACAAAACAAAAGGACGGAAAAGAAGATCTTAATATTAAGTTAGAGATAAATAATGGTGACCAATGAGACAGAGAGTATATAGTAATTAGGCAGAAACTAAGGTCATAATAAGATTTCCTTTCAAAGATAATCTTGGAAGAGTTAACAGCATACAGGTGTCTCATCTCCTTCTGTTGCCTTCCATCCCCTTCCCCTGTATAAAAACACCCACCAAAAAAAATCTTTTCTTTCTCATGATGAAGTCAAAATACACAATATGTTGAATGACAACATTTGAAATCCTCAAAAGCCCTAAGCACTGCCTACTGTAGGAGTTTAAATGAAATGCTTGTGGCAAATCAATATTTTCCTGCCTTCTTCTGTCATACTTAAGCTATTTTTTTTATTTGGCAAAGTTTAATACTGCTCTATCTGAGCCAGTGATTAAATCTGTGAATTTGTATATGACTAAAAGGCTCCCATATATGTGATTACCTACACTTAAAAACAAAACTAAAAAAAACCAACCCAGAACACAATTCACAAAACAGTTTGTTCTCAGACTTAAACTGAATAAGAAATACACAAGCCCTGACTTATTATGAAGACAACCTGGGGAAGCATTTGAAAGTATATCTCTCCAGCTGTAAACATCCATTCCAAATTTAACCGCAGGTATATCCACTTTCATATGTACTGTCAATACATGCATTATTGATTGCATTCATTACTAAGCAATGGCTTATATCTTCAGTACAAAACAGATCTCTTAAAATTTTCATGAAACAAATATTTCAGTTGCTGCTTTAAAGAAAAATATAACTAGACAATTTTAACTGTCTCTATTTCTAGTTTAGGAACTTGATTTAGAATTTTTTTGCTTTTCTCTTGGAAATAAGAGAAAGGAGAAGGTTGAAAGATGGGTCAGATATTTGGGAAGAGCTGAACTGCAGAGATGTTGTTGAAGGAGGTTTAGCTAAGACTCCTGTAACTCTCAGCCAACAGGGCTTGGAGAAAGAAGGCAACAAAAATGTATTCAGCCTTCTTATGCATAGCTGAAGATGCATCTGGATGTTGGCTATTGTCCTGTTGTCAATCACAATTTAGGCTGGAAGGACTCAGTAGTACAAGTGAGATGATTTTTAAAAATCCTGGTTCCTAGCCACAGCCAGTTCAAATTAGCATAGATCCAGAGAAAAAGATGTTGGCCCTGATCACAGGAACCATGATTAATTTAGGGACTGTCCTGGTTTTAGGTGGGATAGACTTAATTACTGATTACTTAGTAACTGTTATAGTTCTGTGGTTGGGATATTGGATGAGAATAATGTTTATAACACACTGATGTTCTATTTGTTGCTAAGTCAAGGATTTTTCAGCTTCTTATACTAATCTGCCAGCAAGGAGGCTAGAGGTACACAAGGTGCTGAGAGGGGACACAGCCAGGAGAGCTGAACCAAACTGGCCAAAGGAACACTGCATACCATATGACATCATGCTCAGCATATAAACTAGGGTAAAAGCTGTATGGGGGGCTGCTGCTCAGAAACAGGCTGGGCATCAGTTGGTTGGTGGTGAGTATTTTCATTTGCATCACTTGTTTTTCTTGAGTTTTATTTCTCTTTTTGTTATTTTCCTTTCCATTGCAATTTTTATTTTATTTTATTTCAATTATTAAACTGTTCTTATCTTGGTTGTATTACTTTTATGCTTCCATTTCTCTCCACCATCTCTCTAGAGGGGAGTGAGCAAGTGGCTGCATGGTACTTAGTTGCTGGCAGGTGTTAAACCACAACAGGAGCATTCATTTCCTGCATCAACCCAAGTGGAAGTTGCTCTACCCTAGAAATAAAAGTCCATACTGCAACAGTCAAGAAATTCAGCCAACCGTCTTGTGACAACTCTTTACAAATAATATTAAACCACTTTTTACATTATTCCATTATATATTTCAAATTGCAAGCTGAATACTTGAGGTTTTTTCCCCAGAGACTCAAGAGAATGGGAAAAACTGAACAGAAAAACATTCAGAAAAATATACATCCTTCATAAAAAAAAAAAGATGGAAAGGGCTATAGTAGTTGAAGTACCTTATGATGTTCTGTAGATCTATGCAGCAGTTTCATACAAAGAAAGGGAAGTGAAAAATCAGGAAGTACATTAATAAAGTAAATTTAAGAAAAAGTATTATCAGTGACAAAAGAGCTTGAGAGGCTCCAAATCTCTGAAGTTCTGAAGGCATCACAGATAGCAACATACTTATTATTTTCCTGAAATGATGAGGCAAGTTGAAGCCAGTCCTTAAAATCCTTAAACAACATTGTACAGATAGGACTTTCATCTGGTTTCACCTCTCACTCATGCAATTTAAGAAATTTTTTTCTGTTTCTGTAGTCATTCATAAAAACAAACAAAAAACTACCAAAGAAAAAAAGCAAAACCAAAAAAAAACCCCAAACAAACAAAGAGACAAAAAAAACCCCAAACAAACAGAGAGAAAACCTTTCTTTAGTTGTAGGAACATACACTTCATAATGAGCAAAATCAAGATTCTTGAGTCACATGTGGTTGTTGTGGTTTCTGCTTCTGCTGCTTTTCCCATTTCTGTCTCAGATATGTCTGTTCTTTATTTAGGTACAGTGCAGCCTTAGGAGGCTGCTTAACCTCACGGGTCTACAGTCTGGAATAACAAGGAAAGACTAAATTTGTGCAGCTTTGCCTTCATAAATCTTACCATAAACAACTGGTCTCCAGTAATTCCTGTGCAAATGCAACAGTTGAGCTACACCTGCACTGGCTTGGGGAACCTTTAGTGTTTGAATGATCTCCCCAGAGAAGGGAAAGAGTGACTGCTGCTGTGCCAACTTCAGCCATGCCCTCTTATGAACTCCTGCATTATACCAACCATTACACCATGCACTACTTATCAGGCATCACACACCCATCTGGATTTCAGAGAGAACTGAGGAAGAGAATTATAAGCTTACACATGAACACTCACAGTAGCATATTGTGACATATTCTTTTAAACTTCATAAACACAAACGGTGACAAATGAAAATCAGTGAAAATGTTGAAAATTAAAATAATGACCTTTTGGATGTCAAAATTAAAACTACCCTGAAACATTGCTTCACATTAATATGACATTAATTACATCTAAGAAAAAAGTTCTTCAGTGATTAAATAATGAAGAGTCACATTCAGAGTCCAACTGTATTATTTGAATTTTTCTCCCAGATCCATAAATCAAATCTTCATATTTCATTCTTTATAACACTCTTCAATTTTTTGTATATTTTCAAAACCTAAAAAAAAGGAATAAACATGCTAAATAATACTATTGCTCAAGAAAGCTGTTTTACTGAATAGAATTGTTTTTAGCCACTGTTGGAGTAAACAAAGAATATAAGATTTAAAAGAATAGTTGTTGCTCTTAAAAAGTAAAGCAATGAAAGGAAAGAATGAAGAAGTAAAACTATGAATATATGAAGATAAACTCTGTATAAGCAGTGGAATAATTTTTCCAGCAATTTTGTCTAAACAGAACACGATTTATAAAGATATTACAGTTTTAAATTTTTTTCTAAAATTAGTTTCTATTTCCTAAGAGACAGTCATCTTGTACATTCCCAGCTACATCTGAAAACATTGCCCTTTGTAGACACAGGATTAAATCCTGTATCCTTTGCAGATCAGGAAAATAATCCCATCTATTTTTATGAGTTACAGATATGGCCATATCTCTATTTTTTTTCCATATTTGTTAGCCACTATTGCACATGACATTTGGCCTCATGTTATGCTTTCTCTCATAGATTGTATCCAACAATAAGTGAAGGAATCCCTTCGGATTGAGGACGGAAAAAGAGATTCATACTGCACTAATCTTTTAATTCCTCCTTTTTCCAAGCTCAGTGTTTGAGATTCTTTCATCATTTTTATTCATGTCTGAAGCTAAACACTCTTTTGTTGTTGAATTATGGTTCCTCACCCAAACTGTTCTTTTCCACTGAGTTCTAACAATATGCATGGGGCTATGTTTTGGATTTGTGATGAAAACAGTGTTGATAAAAGAGAGATGTTTTAGTTACTGCTGAGCAGTGCTTACACAGTATCAAGGTTTTTTTTGCTTCTCACTGCTCCACCAGCAAGTAGACTGAAGTGCACAAGGAGTTGGGAGGGGACAGAGCTTGGACAGCTGATCCCAAATGACCAAAGGGATATTCCATATCATATGACATCACATTCAGGTGGAGAAAGAAGAAGAAAGAAAGGGGGAATGTTCAGAGTTATGGCATTTGCCTTCCCAATAACTGTTAGGTGTGATGGAGCCCTGCTTTCCTGGAAATGGCTGAATATCTCTGCCTGATGATGGGAAGTCCTTGTTTTCTTTTGCTTGCACATGCAGCTCTTGCTTCACCTAGTAAACTTTATCTCAGCCCTTAAGTTTTCTATCTTTTACCCTTACCAATTCTTTTCCCCATCCCACTGAGAAGGAGTGAGTGAGTGGCTGAGTGAGGCTTAGATGTCTGCTGGAGTTAAACCATGACAGAGACACTTTCTGTGTCTGAATTCAACAGTTATGGAGCCCTCTCTGAAGCCAAATTTTTTCACATGAACATACAGTCCTGCTCTACAGTTGGTAAAAAAAGTTGTTCTTTGGATCGAGTACTATGCAGGTATGTAGAAACACATCAAGTCATAGAAAATTATTCTGATGTTCATGTTCAAAATCTGAGAAACAGAACATAAGAAACAACATTCATTCCAAACATTTTAGAATAATTATAGTGAATTAATATTCATCACCAGAACAGATTTATTTCCAGCCAACGTTTTATCCAGCATAATGCTGTTTACTAAATGTAGTCTTTTCTTGGGAAGATTCTTTCTTACATTCTCTTGCTTTGAATAGTCTTCCCATTTCTCAGATATAAATGATAATACTGTTATGGGATAGTCTCTGCCTTCTCTATGGGCTTCATTTTTTTCCTCTCTCAATTCTTTTTCCTAATCTCTCTCTAAGTCTGAAATATCACATCTGGAATGTACTTCACTTTCTTATTTTGGAGTCTACGTTTAAGTAAAGACTCCTTACTTTCCTGAAAGTGCTTAAAATGTTGATCCACCCAACCAGCTGTGCTTTTTATTAAAATTTATATTAGAACCATCCTTTGGTTGCTACCTGTAAGACCCAATCCTGTCTTCTACATCTTCAAATTAAGTTGAGTCTATGTGTTTTCATCTTTTTTACTGCTGAGTCACTCTAGTATGAAAATAAGAGATGTTACTAAAATTAAATTAATTTTATTCTAGTCAAATAGATCTGTGCAGTGCTGGAAATGGATAGACTTTGTAGGAAATGGATAGGCTTAGTAGGAAAAGTAGAAATCCACAGGGTAGATAACAGGGAGGAAATATATATTTAATTTGATTTTGAACCAAACAATAGGCGAAGAGGACACACAGCCCCCTTGTAGCTATTTCATGTTTGTACAAATGGATCAATGACCTTGGCAAACTCATTCTACGAAGTTCCCTGGCATCTGACCCGGTAAAGTCTCTCTGCACCCACTCAGTTCTGGTTTGTAAACTATCCCATGGGACAGTTGAGAGCAATATCCATCTCCTGGACTTTTCTGGATCAGAACCAGAATTTTCAGTGTCTTCAAGCAACTCCTGAAACATTGTCTATTTTGGAAAATATTTAAAAGTGATCTAAGAAAGCTTGGTGGATTAGTAAGCAGTAAACACTTGCATATGTAATTAAATTTCTTGATACAGAAACTTCTTATACCTTTAATCTATCTGTCTCTGAAATTGCATACTAAGATCCTCTTCCTTAGTACATGTACATGCTAAACCTGTCTAGAAGAAAAAAAAAAGAATATAAGCAGAGGAACACAACAGAAAAAAAACCCAAAACATATGCACGTTTGCAAACTATTCTGCATAGTTGACTCTAGTTTTAAGCCCAGGTGTCTGTTCTCATTTTTTATAAATCAGTTCACCAATTCCTTCTTGGGAGGTAGCTGCTCAGAGTTTTCACATGGTTGGTCTCCTGGGGGAATGTAATTTCTCAGTTTCAACATGCCCAAGGCATCTGGTTTCCTTACCGACAAGACACAATCTTTCTGTCACTGACATCAGAGGAATTATCAGTACATTTGACAACAGTGATGTTCAGCACTGAATATAGCTATCATATCAGTAAAAATAGCATGGCAGCTTACTAGAAAAGTTGTGAAAAGAAGGACTTGGAAAGCTTTCATTTATGTAAAAAAAAAAAATTAATAATCAATATTATTTTAATATGACTTTTAACATTTTAAGAAGTGGCTTTTTAAGACAGAAAAAGGCCTCTTCATCACAACAAACTTTGCCTGGGGATACCAAGAAGACACTGAAGAAATGATTGCTTGACAGTGTTTTATGTCAATTATAGATAAACTAGTAAATAATTTGAAACTGTTGCTCAGAGAAAAGTTGATCTTCACAGCAAGAAATGACATTTGAAATATTATCTTTTTTTCTATTCAGTGAAAACTTTCAGATACTTCTGTACTCAGATTCTTTTTAATCATGTTTCAGTCTTTGAAGACTGTGCTGCAAGCTTCAACAAGCCTTAGATTGTAGATCATTTTAAGCTATATAAAAAGTGACATAATCAAATTCAAGCATTAGCAAATATGTGCACATAAGGGTTTTGGTGTTATGGCTCTTGACTGTTTACTAGAAACACAAATACCCTGTCAATACTACAGAACACAAACCACATGTTTTATATATATATGTGTATTTTAATAAAATAACTTGTTAGGAAAGTGGAGGCCAGTTTATGTTAAAGAATTTGTGTTAAAGGATATCCAAGTCCAAGTCTTGGCTCTGCAATAGACTTCCAGCTTACATTTGCCTAATAAATCACTGAGGTTCCTCATTCTGAGTACATGTAATATACAAAAAACAATATGAATATGTTCAACAGTTAAAGAACTAGGAATAATGTTTTCTAATTTTTCTTTTTGTTTTACTTTGGAAGCCAAAGTTCCACTTTCAAATGCCTGAAAATGGTATGCAAACTTCAGCAAAATGTCTCCTGAATTTTTTTGTTGTTTAAGTGAACTAAGATATCTTCATGCTCAGGAAACAGCAATGTCCTGATTAGAATCTGCTGACCTCAACACCTTTCCCATTTTTTTATAGTTATCATCAGTTGTTTGTCCTCCTAAAGGCTGATTTGGACCTTTCTTGATAAGACTTTCTTTTGTCATTTATTATTAACATTCATGAAAACAAATAAAATTATATAACTCATAATTCTCCTCAGAATGAGGCAATCAGATGATTGATATCTTTGATAAGTCATCAGAATTCACTGAAGGTGACAAAACTTCCATTTTGGAAATTCAAGGTAACTTGGAGGAACCAGATATCTATTTCAATTTTTGTGGGTTACATTTTGTAATACAAAAAACAAAACCCCAAAAAAAATAACCTTACAGTACCAATCTCACTTTTTTTCTTTCCTAAAAATCAGAATATAGTAATAGCAACAGCATAAGATACTGTGTCTGTTTACATTACAGTAACAGATTGAAAGGCCACCACCAAAAGATTATAATCTCACAGTGTTAGGTGCTGCTTTACAGGCTGAGTGCCAGAGTTTACACAAAACAAAAGAGTGTAAAATTTAGGATGCATCAAGTGGTTTTCGAAGTTCTCCTGGTGTAGTGAATGCACACATAAGCTTACTGTCCCTTAAAATACTGTGCCTTGAAAACAACCTCACTGAAAAATAAGATAAAATATATACACTTTTGGGTTTTATTGTCTTTTTCTCAAACACAACATAGTGTATAGGCCATTTGCTTTATAAGAAGGCTTTAGAGTTTGTTTACGTGTAAGACTTGTACAAAAAGTCAGCATTATGCAGACTAGCAGTAGGAAAGTGATTCAGACCTGGAAGAAAGGTGTCACACTTTATTTGTCTCTAGAATCATTGAATTATGGTCCTGAAGGAATGAAAGATTAAATTCACAATCTAATAATTCTCTCACAGCTCTTTCATCAAAGATACTCAGAGTAATTTTTGTTATACACATTTAAAATCATAAACACGAATTAATAACTAAATGTGCAAATAAAGATTACTGTTGACCTCTGGTTAATTGTCTTTTATGGCCACTGAATGAGTTAGGATTTTACTATTTGTAAATGTGATGTTAAGTTTTCATGGCTTTGATCAGTTGACATAATCTAATATAAATGCATATCAGAGGAATGGGGTAAACTTCACTAGGATCTTTTGCATGCCTATTCTTTTCCTTGTTTTCTGTAGATGTTTATCTGATAGGACTTCTGTATAGTTACAGAACTGAAGGTTGGAATACCAAAGGTTTAACTGTAATTCCTTTAGAATACTGATAAAATTTTAGATATCACAACATGGAGACTGCAGAGGCAGATTAAGACTAATTGAATTCTAAAAGTGCATGTTATGTATTTTCTTCTGTTTATTTTTGAGTTTAAAAATATTTACTAGATATAGCAGAATATGACTTATTATGTAGGCTGGTCAGGGGAAAATCCCACTGGCCTCTTAACATTCCTGCAAAACAAATAGAAAAGTCTGTCAAAGGGATGAATGGCCTGTCACTCCTCACAAGGATTAAAGTTTTTAAGCACTCTGATGAAAAGAAAGTGAGCACAAAGTAGTGAAATCAATCCATTTTTTACCTTTGGGCCACATGGAAATTCCCAAGTAACCACCTGCCATCTTTGAACATACAGATGGTTGAAAACTTGCCAACATGTACTTTTTTTCCCTCATTCCTCCAAATTTCCACTTCCCCCAGACACTGTTTCTTCTTGTCACACACACACACACACAAGAATCAGAAATCCCATCTCATGCCTTCTTCGACAAGCCAGAGAGTCCCACAAATATTTTGATTCTTCTTAGGTGTTGGTGTGACTCAGAAATCTACCTTCTAGGAATAGTATGGATGCTTTGACAGAATATCCAGATTAAGGCCTGAACAGTTTCATTTGTTCAGCTGATTAGGAACAGCAAAGAAGGAAATTACAAGTTACTAACACTAAATTTACTGAATTTACTGTATTCTACAAGTAGTTTAGCTGAAGTCAACAGGAAGATTGAAGGAATGCAATGCTCCTCAGTTGATCAAAGCAAGTCTAATACTGAAAGTAATTATTAATCCATCTTGTGTCATACTGACATGAATGACAAGTGAGTTTCTGTATGGATTCCATCCTAGATTATACAATAATTTGATTAGCCTGTGTGGGATATGGCAGAATACACACTAAACCAATTCACAGCTGATTTGATGATGGAAGACAATAAATTCTTTGGAGGGTACATACAGAGGTATCTTAATAGGTTGTAACTAGTATAAATAAAATCCTACTCACTTAATAATTAGAATTAACAGAAAAACCTTCTCCAATAGGGTCAATGTGTAACTGAGGTGTAAAGGTGAAAGAATAATCATTGAAGTTGAAGGGAAGCAAGTACTACAGTGTATTAAGCTGTATTAAGAGTAATAAACCTAAAAACAAATTAATTAATTGCCGGGTTCTACTTGGTGCTTATTAAGCATAACTTGGAGTTCTACATACACTTTTAAACACCACATTTGAAAGATGACAGGCAAATTAGGGAGTTCAGAGGAAAACAAAAATGATTAAGCATTTAGTAAATAGGTCCCACAAGACACCATCTAGGAAAAAAAAGGCTGAGAGGAGACATGATAACTGATGGAATATGCCAGAGGATGGAACAAAAGGGACTGTGAGCAATTCTTGCTTAGTCTTCATTGATTGACAATTAGTAGGTTTACTGGGAAGCTACAACAAGGAAAGGATACATCAGATAAACAAAAAATCTTTGTAAGAATTGTCTAGACTTTAGGAAATAAGTCATAAGGGGTGGTTGTTTGATGACCTTCGCTGGAAGTCTGGAGGTTTTCAATGTTAAATAGATAACATCAGTCAGCAAGGTTTAGGGATAACATACAGTCTTGTTACATTGTAGGGAATGGGTCTGATGGCTTGAGAACTCCCTTGTGAGTCAAGCCTTTCACCTGTCTTTATATGGATATGCAAATACACACCTAAATACTTCACAGCTATATATGGGGGAGGATATGTGATGGATAACATTTCTGTTATGACACACATACACTATCCAACATTTTCTTATAAGTGAAGACATGATAAATGCCAAAACAGGGTCTGGTCATTTATTACACAGAATAGTTTTTCTCCTTTCACTGTTCTGCAGGCTGAGATGTTTTTTACTTCACAGTTGTGCAGTGCTGAAACTGCTTAAATTGTGGTGAGCAGAGAAATAGAAAAGACTGTAACTTTCACTAACTTCTAAGATCTGCTAACAAATGACATAACTAAACATGGGCCCTGAATTAGAATTTTTAATCTGAACAACCTTTGCACATCTCAGTCTTTATTTTACAGACTGTGTCTGCATTAAAATTCATTGCAAAAACTGCACTTGAAGTCTATTAACTCCTAGAGAGTTGGAGGTAGCAAAGGGATGGATGAGACTTCAGGCACGGCCTTGGCTGTGCAAGGTGAAGTAGCAAGGTGGGGGTCAATTTCTTCTCCCAATAACAGGTGATAGTACAAGAGGAAATGGCCTCAAGTTGTGCCAGGGGATGTTGAGATTGGATATTTGGAAAAAATTTTTCACAGAGTTACCAAGTATTGGAACAGGCTGCCCAGGGAAGTGGTTGAGTCACCATCCATGAAGGTATTTAAAACATGTGTAGATGTGGCACTTAGGGACATGGCTTAGTGGTGGACTTCACATTTTATATAGGACAGTACAACAGAAAACTATTCCCTTTGTAAGTATAGAGAGATGTGAACAGCCAACATACGCTGTAAAATATTGCCTTTGGAAATTTTCATTTTACTAGTAGCTCTCAGTACTTTTTCATGTGTGAAACACCATAAAGCCTTTTAATTCAACAAGACTGTAAAGCATTATCATTTGATAAAGATCCTAACATAAAACTGTCAGTTTAGTAAAACACTGCAAAAGAGATGGAAAAATTATTCTAATGCACATTACTTTCTGGTGTCATATGACTAATGGGAGAATGGAGGCAAGCTATAAGCAAATTCCCACCTTACAACTGAAATCATGTTAGAAGCTCTCCTGTTGCCAGAAGACCTCAAGTTACTTCTAGCAGGGCCATGATCCCTTTGCTCCATGCATTGTGAAGACTAGTACATGTGCTTGAAAGTGTAGAAGTGAAATAGTATTCTTATCCAATAGGTGAGTTAATAAAGTGGTTGGATTTTTTTCATTTATTGATTTTGCACACAAACTGCTTAATTCTTAGATTTCCTACTTTTCAAATCATTCAGTATAAATCCTAGAATTTGTTTTTAATTTTTTTTTCTGTCTGCGGTGATGTTGGCTGCACTGAGCTCTGCTAATTATCTCTCCCTAGATATCAAGGGTAGCCTCTGCAGCTAGTCTTATTTATGAGAAAAATCTCCCTCTACCCCACTCCTGTCATCAACAAACCTCCTGGTACCTCACCTTCACGTACAAAAGTAGCAAACAGACCCCTGTAGGGCTGTCAGTGCTGTTTCACTAGCTGAAAGACAGACCCTTCTGCTTAGTGATGCAGTCAGTTTCTTTCTCCTCTTTCCTTCTGGATATTGTGTCACCTTGGGGTACATCTGGGCCCTCCATCAGTCCACAGGAAGGGTCCCAATTCCATTTGTACAAAACAGTAGTCTGACAGGACTTGCCATAGCTAGAGTTGCCTTTGACTCCTCATCACACAGTTAAATTTTATAATGCAGAGGTTTAGCAAATGCCATGCTCACAGAGAGATTTAATTACTGGATGGGGAAAAAAAAAAAATAGCCCCTCCTTGTATGCCCCTCTCCACTACTGAGAAAGATGCCTTCAAATTTTCCCTTTTCCTGCAGATATCTTTACATGGTTTTGAAGATAATAAAGGTGTAGCCTTTAAATGAAGTGTGCAAAGTCTAAATACATTGTTGAGAATTAATCCACAGTAAATTAATCACTGATTATACAAATGAAGATAAAAAGTGGAGCTCACACATGGCATTCACAATGAAGTGTAAACTGTACAGGGCAGGGACTGCCTCTTGCCATGGCAACCTCATGTGAGTATTTCTCCTCAGCCTTCTACATGAAAGAGCTGCACCACTGCTGTAGTGCATTGTGTCAGTGATCTGAGGTGACTTCTACCCCAGCTGGAGAGGAAACAAGAACTGAGGACTGCAAGACAGAAAACTATACTTATTTCAGAAACAGGAAAACTGTCCATGTTACATGCCTCACCCAATGTAACACCATAAACTTCCTGCAGAGCTTGGAAGAATCTTCTTGTGTTTCATATAATCCTTTCAGAGAGCTGCAAGAAATGCGCTCTGTGGTGAAGAGATAATAAAGAACATTAGCTTCAGATCTGTGTCAAGTTTTATTTAATATAAAGTATTTCTCAATGCTAACAAGTAATTAAATGCCTAACAATTTGTTCTAGTACACTATGATATACTGACTACTAGCAAAGAATATAAGTTATCAACAAAGATTAAAAAGATGTAATTGAATGAAAAGCAGGCCTAAACGTTTATATATATAAACATATATACTAAATATATATATAAAGTGTATAAATGTGTGGATATGTTTAATATGCGTATATATAATGTGTGTAAAGTGTGTCTATGTATTTAATGTATAAATATATGTATGTAGGCTTACACTTAAACTTCAAAAATAGCAAACTTGACCATGCAGAAAAGCAATCATATCGAACTCATATGAAACTCACATTTCCAGGGATATTAATTCTGTTGATGACATATATTATGACTACACTACAAACCATGCATTCTCATTCTGAGTCAACATTAAAGAATATAGAATGAAAGATAGTTTGTTGTAGAATTTAAAACTGGGGCAAATAATCCTTTATTCTCTAGTTACATTATAGATAACAAAGCATTGTATTCCTAATATCAAAATGTTCCAACTTCAAAATCTACAAGTAATTCCACTGTGTTTGAGGAAAAAGAAAAAAAAAAAAATTTACTGACCATGGATTAGTTGGAAGAGAGGAAAGACTATATATTGTGATGGTTGTGAAGTCCTGCTACATGTAATGGAACGTTTAGCTCTTGAGATGACAAGTGGAGTTTTTAAGGTAATAAAGTAATAAAGACCCTGAGTGAGCAAATCAGCAGAATGGAACTACCCTGGTGATTAAACCATGCATGCATTTGGTATTTAACCTAACTGAGATCATAGAAAAAAAATTTACTTACTATCATACATCCCAAGACAGTTACATTTTCTTTAATATTAAAAAACATCGAAACCACAAGAGATGCAATAATACAAAATTGAGGATGAAAAGTTAACAATTCTGCATAAAATTCTCTGGAGTATATTTTTATTTAAAATCATAGTCCTAAATTCATTTGGCCATACACCAGCTGCATCTGATAATTATGTTTCTTTTTGCATTAGAAGGGTAGGATAACAGAAACAAGGCTATGGACAGATAAAAAAAAATCAAAATGAAGACCTTATGTATATGTTAAAGGAACAGCTTGTTTTTCATGATTAGTCCAATGTATGTGGTTTACAAGGAAAATGGGAGAAGTTTTTGTCACGATCTTGAATGCTTACTGTTCTGAGTGCATATTCTGAGACATTAATTTCCACCACATTCCAGCAGACATAACATCTCCAGAATCTTTCTAGTGTAGTGATAAGCCCATTCCTCTGTAGATCAGCCAAAGACAACATAGTCATGTTTCTTGGTTTCTCTACAAAGTATCATGGCTCCTCAAAAACTAAATTTCCTTTAGTTGCTTCTGAATCAACATAGATTCTTGCCATTCATTGGGAAGCAGTCTTTACAAAATTAAATCTTATTTTTTTAAATTAACAAAACATAGTAATGCATCTAACAAGCAAATACAAACTTGATTGCTGCTTCATCTCTCCAGCACTGGGTGAAATTTAAGGACAGAGCTCCTGCAGGAGATGGCCATTTAAAAAAAGTAAAGAATGAAGACCAAAGAGAAGTTCTTTCAGTATATTGACAGCACTATTCAGAAAAAAAGCATTATATTAGGTTTGTTTTCCTCAATCCAGTTTATTTGAATGCACTATATAACAGAACAAAAGACCAGTAATGACGTCAGCTAACTGTGTATATGCACATGATGATTGGATTGTGGACCATTTCTATTAGAAAGGAGTGCCATTTGGAACAGAAATCAACAACAGCAACCATCAAGTGGTTCTAAAAATAAGCCAAACACAAGGTAATTTATATCATCATCTGTTTCACTATTTGGTAAATAATCTGATGTAATAGAAAATAAATACATCAAGATGTGCTTGTTTATGTTGCTATGGCTAGTAAAGTACTTCAGGATGCAAGATTTTTTTTCCTTGTTTATTAGTGTCTGAATTAATTCCTTCATTGTACAACTCCATTTCGTCTTTCATTGACTGCTCTGGTTACAACAGTGTCTCACATGGTAGGTTTAATGTGTTTTCCATGTAAAAATAGCTAACCAGTGTTATCTATCTGTGTTTTTTGCCAGATAAAAGATGAGACCAAATGGCTAAAAATGTTCTCTTAACACTATATATTATGTTGTTTTCTACAACTATTAGTCTCCTACTATCTACTAACAATAAATAAAATTGGATTGTAAAATATATTGTACAACAGCTGTTATTCTAAAGGCTGTGTGACAAGTCTCTCGTCTTTACAATTAGCTCATTGCTATAATTTTACAACACTCAAGTTACTTCAGTCTCAAGGAAAGGTAAGTAGCACTTCAAGCTGGGTGTGTACAAAACTGAGTCCAGCTGATCTGCAAAGTCAAAAGAAGTAGAAAACAGTCCGTAAAGAGTAATTTGTTCACTTTAGAACATATTAAACTAGGATACAGATACAGGAGTACACAAATGCTTCTGACTGTACTGCTTCATTTTGTCCAGGCTTTCTCTTTGAGTAGTCTCAAGCTAATCAGTGTTTGAATTATGACCTTACTACTCAATATTTTTATTTAGCTAGCTCTTTTTGGAGTTAATAAATGTATGAAATAATGATTCCATTGGCAAAAGTAATGAAAGCAATCAGTGTATGCTAACCAACAGAAAAAAACTATCATTTCAGAAGAAAAGGGATATCTGACCTTTTTTTCAGATCTGAAATTTTCTGCCTCACAATGTTTACTTATTAAGAAATATTGTGGTTCAGGTGCAGGATACTACACTTAGACAGGAATAATCCACTGCAAATACTGCATGTGTAGCAACTGGCTGGATAGAAGTCAAGTAAAAGACTCTGAGCCTTAGAGTAAGTCACAAGCTGAATACGAGTAAATAATGCCATCCCAAGCAATCACACCAAGCTTATATGTGCAAGAATATAGGTAGCAAGAGTGTGCATGATGCAGTCTTATTGTTTTAGCTTGTATAATAAAACTTCTACTAAAATTTCACCTCCAATTTTGGAGACTTCATTTCAAGAAAGATACAGAGCAACTGAATAGACACCAATGGAAAGAAATCAGAATGATGAAAGGTCCTTAGAAGATGGTCTACAAGGGAAAATGGAAGAAATCAGGACTGGATAGATTAGAAAAAGGTTGATAAAGAGGAAGTAATAGGAAAAAACTCTTTTTTACAGCAATGAATATCCAGATACTAAGAATAAGATTCTACTAGTGAGGCTAGATATCACTGTAGTAGATTTACTGGAGAGACTGCAGTATCTATAACAAAAAAAATGGGCAATCCTTTGTCTTGGACATGGAAAAAACAAATTATTTCATCACCTGGACAGGTAACCTAGGTGAATTCCTAGCATCCAGTGTTATTTTTTTTCTATCATGAATAAGACACCATTTCAAAGAGGAAGGGGAAAACTGAATCCTTACAAATGTGAATTATTGATTGACAAATAACACCACGAGGTACTTGCAGTAAAAGAATGTCAAAGTTTCTTACAAATATTAATAAAACAAGCATCACAATGTTATGTGACAGATATAAATCCATCCATTGCACAGATGAATGAACTTAATGCAAAGGGATTACATGATTTTTCTCTAGGGACCCTTTCCCCATTTTCATTTGTGTTTGCCCTTCTTATATGTCAACTCAAGATTTATTTTGTTGATTTTATTTAAATGGAATGCCCTATTCATATATGTGTTGTATAAATACATATGATTCTGAATATGCTATATACAGTACATATGTTTCCTATGTACAGTATCCCTGATCAGATCATATCCAGACTAAACAAAAGGTTGTTTAGCCAATCTCTACTAAGAGAAAAAAAGGCAAATGTTAATGAGATTTCTTGTACATTCCCCAAACTTCTTTCCATAATCTATATAAGAGTTTAAATATTTATTGATGCATTAAGCTAAACAAATTTCCTCTGTGTATTTTCATCTATCTTTCCAAATACTCTATTTGTCTCACTTAAATTGCAACTCTATGATCTAAAGTTTAATTTATACTTAGAATTCTGAAGTTAGATAATAAGATAAACCTTTACTGGCATTTTCTACGGTTGTCACAATAGACCTTCATGGCCTGTATGAGATTTCTGGCTGTGAAGTGTTTTTATTGACTTGATTTTAGCAAACATACTTTTTACTTAGCAAAAATAAAACTGAACAACATATCATTTTTAGCCCCAGATGAGTATGTTTCCTGAAACCCAGAAAATGTTAACTTTGAAATGCCAACAAAAATCTTTCACAGATATCTTCAAGGTATATGGTAGAGTTCAATGCATTACATCTTTTATCTTTTCAGTCTTGCTCTGTTGGAAAGAGTTTATCTATGGCTTTTTTTTTACATCCTCAAAACCCTCTTAAAACTACTTTCTTGTTATTAAAATGTCCATTGTTTACACACACATATTGATTACCTCTTACTATGGCTCCTGAATGGTAAATTAATTTTGTAACATTCTTATACATTGTTTATTTTATTAGAAAAATTAGCAGTAAAAAAAACCCCAGCTTAATCTACATAGGATAGTAACAACAATTTACAGTAATACTGAGGGGTGAAGAATATTTTCACATCACAAGAAGTCAGGTATCAAGAAAATTGTACAATGATTAGCTTATGATTTTGATATGACTCTATGAAGGATTCCTAGTTCCAATTATATCTGTACAATGTCACCTTTGGAAAAACAAATATCTGAACTCTGCTAACCTGTCACTTGAAACTGTTCACCTTCATAAGATCTTCAAGTAGTAATCGGTCCCAAGCCTCAGGTTTTCCAACAAATTGGATTTCACAAATACTTCTTCACTTTTTAATGAGG
>WUAM01000287.1:2510561-2520655 GCA_024336885.1 Actenoides hombroni
TCAACACCCTCCAGCTCCCAGTACTGCAGCATAAGGGCTGGATGGGGAAAAGCAGCTCAGCCAGACCCACTACAATGGGGATAAGATATTGCAGCTGAATAGCACAGTTAACTGGCTGTAACTCCAGCTGGACCAGTGCAGAGGTACTGCATAATCCCACTGTTCCTTGATTTTGTTCTTGTCAATGGCTGGTCATTCTCTAGATATTCTGGAAATCTTCCCTTTGGTTTTATCTTCAAATTGTTAATTCTAATGGCAGAAGTTAAGTTGTACTACCAGTCTGCAGAATAGACCTGCCTGCTTCCTGCACATCTCCCTTTAATGACACAAAGCATTTCACTGATTTTTGGAAGACAGTGGCAACGATGCTATCTCTACCTAGATTAATTGAAAAATAATCCACTCTCTTTTCATTTTACACCATATTACTTCTAAGAGGGAAAAGGTTTGTGCCACTTTCAGCATGAGTATATTTATTTTCAAAGGCATTGCAGACATTTTTGCTGTAGGTCTCTCATCCATACAGAATTTGCTGGACATGTGAAAAAAAGATCGCAAAGAAGACAGTTCCAATCTGTGTGATGCATGTGAAAGCATCATACTCAGTTAAGGAAAAAAAAAAATACTACTCAGATTAGCTGGGAATGAAAAGAGTGGAGAGAAACCCAAATAAATGGACAAAAATTATTCCCTTATTTAGTATAACAAAAGTGCAATTGTTCCAGACATATGCAGCTATATATTTTCTTCCAGAAAGAGTATCTTTAAGATGTGCTTAGCTTCCAAATCATGAATTTTATCATTCAGGAGAAAAAGGAGATTACTTTTTACTGTAAATTTTAGTGTCACAGGAGAAAGACATGTCTTTGCAAGATCTTTGGCATGCAAGTAGAAGAAGTCAATTTATTCCATCTACAAATATTAGGCATTTTCAATAGCTGGGGAAGAATGGGTTATCAGAAATTTATAAAATAAATTCTGTTACTGAATACTACTGTAGTAACATAGGAGATGGAGAACTATGACTGCAGACTCAAGAACAATCTGCAGTCAGCAATAATTGCAAAAATGATCATAATGTTGCCATCTGTTTCAGTGGAAACCATTAACAATTTGTGATACTTTGAATATATAAGCTTCTTTGTGCTCCTGGAAAGTTACAGCACCAAAAATCAATGGTTTCACAAGAGGGAGTCCAATGTTAGCAACTATGGTTTAAGGGTTATTTCTCTCACCTGACCTTTTTTTAAAGTCTTTTAAAATTCATTGCAGTTGTATGAAGTATTAGGATATTAACTCTTCAAATTGCTTCTCACTATTAAACAGTCACTTACCGTCTCCTTTATGACATAACAGACCTTTTTATTCCTTCCTTATGAAGTCACTGATAGTGTTTATCTTTAAAATATCTAACTTAAGTGCTCTGAAATACTTTGTGGAAGATTGACTCTGCCTCTTGCTGTGACTAAGAGAATAATCTGAAGAGATCAACTTTCTTAGATGCCTTATATAAATGATTAAAGTTTGGCCAAGTCACCAGCTACATAATAACAGTATAAGATGAAAGGACAACACAGAGGTGAGATTTACATATTTGTGCTGTCATGCCAATAGTGGGAAATTTAGCAATCCAATTATATACTTTACAATTCTGACAAGCAACAATGCAGAGAAACAATGGTCTGCTGTCTGAATCTCCAAAGTTAATACTCTCTTTTCAAATTTGCATTAGAGTATTATCACACACTGGATTACAGATACACTTTAACCAAACTGATGACCCAAAAGGTGATCATGTCTTTTCAAAATGAAGCAAAAATGCAAACTAAGATGATGGAATTATTGACATTTTATTCTCAGAATATAAGATGTCTCATCTTCACCCTCAATACTACTTCTGGAGACAGCAGAAAGGAGATCTATATTTAGATGCTTAGTATCTCTCTTTTCATGTTATGTTGATGCTGAGATATATATTTCAAGTGGCTACAGAATGCGTCCTTACCAGTTTAGTTCTGTGAAATATTGAGTGTAGTATCTGAGCATAAACCTTTTCTGGGTTTCATTTTGCTTGTGCTTTGGCTTTGTAGAAATGATATTTAATCTTTTCCAAATCAGTCACATCCTATTCATTTCTGCAGACATGGCTAAATTGATGTATTAACCACACTACTATGAGTTCATCAGCAAAGGATGCTTTGATAAAACTTGTTGGAAAGGGAAGTAGTAGGAATTGAGGAAAGAAGAAAATGGCCCTTAAGAACTCAGGCTAGCACAGATTTCTTGCCCTCTTAAACTGTGCAGATAAATGTTATTTTTTCCATTTAAAAAGCTAACCCTTTTGTTCTGCTCCTTCCTTAGAATGTTCCTGACTAGGCAGAAACTAGTTAACTATCTCCAAAAGAATTTAAAATTCAAAGATGTGTGATAATTATGCTTGGGAAAAAAAAAAAAAAGAAGAAGAAACTAAACACAGAGCAACACACCAAACTCTAAGAATGATAATTAAGAATCTGAAGTACAAAAGGGTAATGCACTGTCCTCTTCCCCAGTAGGGAAGTTCATTAGCAGTGGAATCATGTCATTTGCCCATCTGTTCATAATTGCATTCACTGCAGGAACTAAGTGACGGAAATGACATCACCCAGGCTTGGCACAGGCGACTCTGTGAATCACACGCGCCTTTGGCTCTACACAGGCACTTGCTCCAGCTCCAGCTCAGCCTCTTCTCCAGTCTTCTTCATGGCCCAGGGAGCCCACCTGATTTACACCCATTGCCTGCAGGTCTGGCCTGGATCTGATAGTGGGGACAGAAATTTAAGAAATAAAGACGATGCAGCTTCTGGGTAGGAGTAGAGCCATATTGAGGCGGTAATTACCCTTCAACTGGTTGGAGGCATACCTCTTGTTTCTATGTCCTAAACACTGGGTGCTTAACAGCTGCTGTAATATCAATGGGCGATTGAAACAGGCCCTCATTAGATTAACGCTGAGCTTATTGCTGGTGCCAGTCTCATTATTATTGGTGACTAAACTGGCAGATTGTCAGAACGCCTCATGGCGAGATGAGCTTTTGCAGCTCTTTGTTTGTAGTTATTATAAACAATGAAGTGAAAGCAATCCCCTGGGCATAGTCATGTCTCAGATGTTTTTTGCAAGCAGCAATCGGCTTGCAGAAGCAGCAATGGTAAACAACTTCTTATTTTAAGAAGCAATATTAATTAAAGCAGAAGGCATGATTCTGAAAGAGAACTTGTTAATTATTTAATGTCACCTGCACTATCAAGCCCACCAGTTGGAAATTGTTTCATTTTGCCTCAGATGGGCTCTGCCTGTCATCTGAACCAGTGGAAAATAATGTGTGGTGCCAAGTGCCAAAAAAATAGGCAGTGTACAACTGGGAGTCATATCACATTTTAATATACAATCCAGGTTTATTACTTCTAAAGAATTCTGGATGTGAATAGCAGGCCATAGTACACAGTGTGTATAAATGTTAAACTTAATTGGGAACATTACATTCCTCACAAGAATACTGAGACTATTAAGTGGGCTGCAATTGTAGATATTCATGGTAATTGAAATTCCTGACCATCTACTGATATCACTCCATACCAGTAGATGGCTTGGAAACTCTACTCAGTTGTTCAATAGTGTGATTCAGCGGTTTGACATCTGCTAAAACATACACACGTTAAGAAGAGAGAGGCTTTTCAAACTTTTTAGCACAGCTTCTGCTGCCATGCCTGTAGAACAAGAAAAAGCTTCCTGCTTTTCTTGAAAAACTGACAGGTATGACCAGAGAAAGCAGGATATGAGCCAGAATCACTGGTTTTGAGACAGTGCTCAGAGGTGGGCATAGACCATCTGACTTTGACTCAGTGGAAATTCTAGCCCCACTGAAAACCACTGGGACTCATTTGGTCAAGAAGCTCAGCCCAGGCAGAAGGTCACTGGTACCACTCAAAGGTAGTTCTGGTTTCAATTGAGCTAGAAAATTCCAACATATAAGTTTTTGTTATGACAGTTTTCTTGTTAGAAGCTGAAAAAGTGAACAGAAGTTACAAATATGGAAAAAGTGAAAAACCATCTTTTACATTAACAAAAATTTAGGCTTCTTTCAAATGAGTTGCAATTGGTGACTTACTTTTCCAAATTGGTAGACACTGTGATCTTGCCTCTCAGAGAATAGCATCTGATATATATATCTATTCCTACCACTATGTAAACAGAAATGAGGTGAGAAAGGACCTGGCAGAACAGGCTTGCAAGACTAGGAATCATCCCTAAGCTGACTTCCAACCATTAAACTGCAATGGCAATGCTAGTTCTTTAAGGGTCACTAATCTCTGCTGGAAAATTTGTCTGAATTGTCACCTGAGTTTTCTTAGTACACATACCTAAATTCCACCCTGGAACAAGCATCAATCCAAAAGACCACAGCAGCTCAGGCTTTCAATTCTTATGCAGACGAAACAAAACTCTGATAAATAGTGAACAAAATTATATAAAAGTAATAATTTTTCTGAGAACATTTTCTACAGGAGAGTCAAACTAAATTCAACAGTAGGAGAAAAATGGGCAAGCATAACAACGTAACAAGTATCAATAGTTGCAGTAAAGAGAAAAAGAAACTAGAGAGTAAGCAGGCAAGAGTAAGCAGCTTGTCCTTACAAGAACATTGATTTACTACTTGCTGATTTGAAAAGCAGATCATGTTTCTTTTCCAGCATACACTGTGCAAGAAAAATCTTGGAGCCCTGAGGACAGTCTTAACCAAAGGGTCTGCAATATTAATGAATTGCAATTCTGATAAACTATAAGATCCATCAAAGACTGAGAAGAATACAAAGTTTACCAGAGAGGTTAATTAATAATCTGATAGGTAGAGAGAAAACAACAGGATATCCATATCCCAAGTCAATCTAACCCAAAAGTTGACAGGGCACATCAGGAAGGATGTTAGCCCCAGGATGGAGTATCGAGGGCAAGTAATCAACGTAGTTAGATTTAGCAGTCAGTCAGAACTAACAATTAAGTAAACATGCTTAAAATGAAACACCAAGTAATTTAAAAGTAGTGTTTCAAATCATGAAAGTATCCATGGGCTGTTTGTTCCTCTAAGAAGCATTTATGATTTGTGAGAACAAAATGCTGCTGTAAGTTACAATTCTATTATCACCTTGCAACAAACTAAATTGATTACACAATAATGTTTCTATTTTTTCCCCAATCTCTCAGCCGTACTCAAAGGTGTCTTAACAATCAATAAGTCAACAGCAGCAGCAGCCACAACTTTCTTCTGCTGGACAACATTTTTGAATGGGATTAATTTCACCTTCAGTGGAAAAGAAGAGGGTGATGCATCCACTGCTGAGAGTATTTTTCTGCCAGGGTCAAGGATATGGAAAGGCTGGCCACTTTAGTTCAGGCACATTTTCTCTTTTTCAAGGGAAAAGAGCTGGAGTGGACAAGGTGTTTTTTCCATATGTCCACTTCAATATTAACATGAATTCCACTTTAAGCATTAGCCACCATGAGGTAAATAAAATAAAATAAAATTAAAAAAAATAAAATTAATCAAGTTAGGTCTTATACAAGACAGACAACCGATAGCTCCTTACTATTCTAACCAGTCATGTACCAAAAACATGTCTCTGTCACAAAAACTAAATTTGCTGAGATAGTCAGAATGGGTCATGAAACCTATTTTTACTTCAGAAGTAGAAGTTATTTTTCCTACAGCTTAAAACCATTCAACCATTTAAAAAAACTGTCAAAAGGGAAGCCCATTCTTTATTGGCACAAGTTCCTACATACCAAATTCCATGTGGTAAAATTGTCTATGTTAACAGTTTAAGTCTTCATTTAGGAAAGCATTTTTTTTTATAATTCATAAACAGTGGAAAAATCTACAATAATAAAAAAGGAAAACCCGATTGGCACCATAAACTAAGCATAGTGCATTCAGCAACTGAGAAAAATAGATTATTTTTTCTACTTCAATAACTGTAACTTCAGCAAATAGGGATTAACAGAGTGATTTATGGGATGCGCTATGCAGGCAGAATATTCCATCCATAGAAGAGAGTAGGGTTAAGAGGCACTTGGGGTGAACAGAAAGGGGAGAAAGATTCTGAAATTAATATTTTGATTTTCAATTAAAACCTTTTATTTAAAAAAAAAAAAAAAAAGTAATACAAAAATCTTGGATATATTGTGTGTGCAGTTTTCTACCAGTGAAACATACTTCTGCCTGAAGCTCTATTTGAGAAACATGTGAATTGCACTATACATCTCAAAGGGCACCTCAAGATTTTGGATTTTTGCTGTCATCTACCCTCTGGACTTCTGCTGGCATCTACCCAAAATGGACTTTCCTTTGCATTGCAAAAATGGACAGTTGGCATGCACTACCCAGCCATGCACACACGTGCCAGCTGCTGAGGTATTTCTGAGATAAACTGATGGGTCCCTTAGGTGAAAAAAAAATGGAAAGGCATCTCTCCAGACATGGAACCAGTAGGGACACTTACATAATATTCTCCTTACAGCTCCAAATTGCCATAGCACAGCCCTGAATTTCAGAACATCTCTTATATTAACTTGTTCATTCCACAATATTCAAGAGACCAAGCATTTATAAGAGAGCATAGACTTTCTTCCTTCATGTGACTGGATAATAACAATAACACTACAAATGTTTTCCATTTCAAAGAAAAAGGAGTTCTAACAATATTTTTTGTTATTGCAATTGGTCAGTTGTCAGCAGCATAATATGTTACTTTGTTACTTACACATGTTTAAGGTAGAAAACAATTTAATGAACAAATACTTGGCAACTCAGGCAACAATGGCACCAACTTTCCTTTTGCACTGAGAAAAAATAATCCATAAATATTAATGTATTGATCAGGAAATAAAAGCAATTAAAACAGAAATGTTGTCAAAGGTTTGTAAGATCAGTATAGAATGTATGAAATGCAAGAGCAACCATCCACTGCTTATTCTATCATATGCTTTTCCACAATGCTGAAATCAGTACCTCCATTGTTCCTCCAAAGGACTTCACATTTTCAAAAGAACAGTAATTATTAGATGTATTTAAGAACATGAATTTTAAAAGTGTTTAAAAAATGGAAAAAGTTTCACCACTGAGATTTCACAAAGTAGGCTTTGTGTAATGAAAACTTTCTGGCAACACAAAAGGCACTGAGGTTTTCTGTCCTTTTTACTTCCAAGGAAGAATGTGGAAGCAAAATTCACTGGAAATTCAGATGAAATTTCACCACATATGAAACAGTAGCTCCATCAGTTAAACACTACTGTAGCACTTAAAATCCACACTTGAGCTGCAATCCTGTCATAACTCCTTTGAAGTTTGCTAGAATCTATAGCCTTCAAACATTGTAGTAATCAGACCAGAATGCCATTTTTTTGTTTATGCTATTAGTAAGGTATTTTCTCCTACTTTTGTGGCATTTCAACCTTGCATGACAGCCAGCCTGATTTTCACATAGTCCCTGACTCTCTTATCTTAGGCAAGACAGTGATACCTGAGACAACATGTATATGCCCTTTAGGTTATGGTCTGTTTGCCTGCCAATATGGACACGCTGTACATCTCCAAATTCTATATGACTGTCTAGAACATTTTTTCAGAAATGACCTGAGATCAGATGGCCAATAGAAATCTTCTGTCATCAGTGGTCCATGTGGTAAGGAGTATTGCCTTTTGAAATTGCTCTTGCAGTTGTTGTTAACTGTGCTGAGGCCTCCTTGCTTGTAAGTCCTAGACATGGATAGCTAGTTCTTATGCAGCATTGAGCAGTCTGTTTACAAGTAATTCCTCTGCTGCTTCTACTGTTGATTATTTTTTGCGCTGAACAGGAGTGAATAAGACAGCCTGTATAAGAAGCATAATTTAGTCCTCCACCTCATCAGTCTGAGCTCTAAATTTCAATGTTCAGGAGGAGCACAGCAAGGAATGCTGCTATGATTAAACATTGCAAAGTAACACCATCGCCACTTGTTTTGCCTTTTCGATCAGTCTCTTTTTTTCTTCAATGCTGGCTCTGCTCTCCTGTTATTTGGCAGTCAATTGTCTGAACTGTCCTGTAATATACAGTGGCTCATTGTCTGGAGACAGCATGCATTCAATTTCCTGATCACATTCCTTGTCAAATTGTCTTCCCAGAAACAAAAGTAGCAATTGATTATGACTATCCTGTTATTAAAATGAACAGTCCTGACTCACTCTCTGTTGTAAGTTCACCATGGTTTTTGCACACTTAACACGTGCACGTATTACTTCAGTACTTGCTTCTTGCAACCCGACTTAGCCCAGAGCATTGACTGCTTCTTGGAATATAGCCACCAAGTGCTGCCTCATGTATTGCCAGACTGTATTGGACCTCTTTTTCAGAAACAGAAAGGGGCTGTGGCATGCTAATAGACTCTTTTCCCAATTCTTACAAAATACCAGTGTTGCATTCTTAAAGGAGTGCTCTGCTATAAGTATCTTCTTTCAGCAGTGGCTTATCAGAAAATTTGTTCTCTTTTTCACATCACAGCACTAGAGTGTCAGTATATTTTTGAGTTTTGGAGATGAACAGAAAAGTGGCTTCTTCCAACAAGACTTCTTTCAACAAGTTCCTTGTACTTGTTCAACTTGATATATATCTTGTATCCAAAGGTGCGGGTTGCAGTGTCATATTGCTTCACTACCAGATCAAACCCAACACCTTTTCTAGCCAAGCTTATACCTTTTCTGGGCTAAGACTCTGGAAGGAAAGGAAGCCCAAGAAAGATGGTCAATTTAAATGCCACTTCCTCCAAGCCCAAGACAAGTGCATTTGTTTGAGTGAAAAATTGGGTAGAGGTGGTAAAAGACCTGATGGATGAGCAAGGATCTTCTGAAGAAAGTCTCATGGAAGAAAGAAATTTACAGGTCGTGGAAGAAGGGACTTGTCACTGGGGAGAACTATAGAGACATTGTCAGGATTTGTAGGAAGGCAACAAGAAAGGCCAAAGCCCTCTTAGAACTTAAACTGGGAAAGAAAATAAAAGAGAATAAGAAGAGCTTCTTCAAATATGCCAGTAGTAAAAGGAAGAATAGGGAAAATGTGGGCCTACTTCTGAATGAGCTGGGAGCCCTGATAACAGAGGATGCAGAGAAGGCAGAGTTGCTGAATACCTTCTTTGCTTCAATCTTTACTCCTAAGACCAGCCCTTGTGAACTCCACACCCTGGATATAAGAAAGGAAGCCTGGAAGAGGGAAGACAGTCCACTAGTCAATGAAGAGTGAGTCAGAGATCAGTTATGCAAATTGAATATACACAAGCCCATGGGCCTTGATGGGATGCAACCAAGAGTGTTGAGAGAGCTGGTTGATACTATCTCCCTACCACTCTCCATCATTTTCGAAAGATCATGGCAAACAGGAGAGGTGCCTGCGAATTGGAGGAAAACCAATGTCACTCCAGTCTTCAAAAAGGGCAAGAAGGAGGATCTAGGAAATTACAGACCAGTCAGCCTCACCTCCATCCCTGGAAAAATGATGAAGTGGCTCATTTTGTAGGTCATCTGTAAGCATATGGAAAAGAAGAAGGTTATCAGGAGTAGTCAGCATGGATTTACCAAGGGGAATTCATGCTTGACTAGCCTGATAGCCTTCTATGATGGTGTGACTGAATGGATAGATACAGGGAGACCAGTGGCTGTAGTCTACCTTGACCTTAGCAAGGCTTTTGACGTAGTCTCCCATAACATCCTCGTGAGCAAGCTCAGGAATTGCAGGATAGAAGAATGGATGGTGAGATGGATTAAGAACTGGCTACACAATAGAGCCCAAAGACTGACGGTGCAGAAGCCAGCTAGAAATCTGTAACTAGTGGAGTCCCCAGGGGATCAGTGCTGGGCCCAGTCCTGTTCAACCTCTTTATTAACGACCTTGATGATGGGACAGAGTGTCTTCTCAGCAAGTTTGCTGATGATACGAAACTGGGAGCATTGTATGATTCACCTGAAGGCTGTGTGGCCATTCAGCAAGATTTGGACAGACTGGAGAGCTGGGCAAAGAGGAACCTAATGA
>WUAM01000287.1:2532161-2545148 GCA_024336885.1 Actenoides hombroni
GGAGCTGTGTTCAGGAGCTGGATTCTGGTACCGGGTTCAGGAACACACAGACGGGGATCGAAGGCAGAACAGACAGAGGCCTCCTTGGGTGCTCTGAGGAAGGAACCGAAAGAGGACCCGAGACAAGCCAAGCAAAAGCTGGCAAAGCAGTCCAAAAGGGAAGAAGAGCCCAGAGACCCTTCAGATCCCTCAGCTCTAAACCAAATGTGACGTATATGGGACGAAATACCTCATTGCTCAGTTTAGGGTCACCTGTCCTGTCCACTCCTCCCTGCAGGTGCAGCCTTTCACTTTTCTGCAGCCCCCAATGTGGTACAGAAGATCCAGCAGTGTCCTTGGTCTGCACACCAATCCTTGGTAGTAACTCTAAACATGAGGTGTTACCACTGCTAGAAGCAGACATTGTCTGTGAGAACAGGCTGCTACCTTCAGAAAGTCCAGTTAGTTATAAGAACGGAGCCGAAAAATAAAAAATTGCTGAACAGAACTAGTTCTGTTCTCCCTCAAGCCAGGACATAAAACTCCATCCCTTTTGCAATGCTGATGTGATCATGTTCTCTCCTTGCCTTGTAAGCTCGTAGACAGCTGTCAGCTGCACACAAACAAAACTGCACACAAACAAAACTGCAGATATCCACTGAAACATCCAGTGCAAAATTTCCTCAAAAGCAGAAGGAATATTGTCACACTAGTGAGTGGAGCAGAAGCTGAATGAGCAGCATGGATAATCATTACATGCCTCTACTTCTTGTAGCATTTGTCAATGCTAACCTTTCATGAAAGACACCAATAAAGGAACTGGGTATTGCAAATATTTCCAAGAAAAGTGTTTCTTTATTAGCACACAAACAACCTCACAGATATGGCAGTGAGACAAGAGTTTATGAGATACTTGTCTAAAATTCTTTGTTGAAAGAATTGAATAAGGATGTTGTTTAGTGCTTTGCTAGCTGCCATTGTAGTTGTGACAGTTTGTATGAAGATTGTATTATAAGTCATAATTGAGCAGAAGAAAAGAGAATGACAGCCTAGTGATGGACAGTCAACTACTGAGGAAAAATTAAATGAATGAGGGACAATAAGTCAGAAATCTCATCATCCAAGAAACCTTAGCCACAGAAACCAGAGCACAGCAGATTTTAGCAGAAAGGTTACTTTTTCCTTCTTTTAAAAGATAGTCCTCAGAAAAGAAAACAGCTGTAATTACTGTCAGGAGGCTGAGTGCATCCATGGGCACTGACCAGCACCCATCCTTGCCCTGATCAGTCCCACTGGGACTCCCAGCCAGGCTCTCTCAGTCCAAGACTTGACGGTCTCCACTCAGTCTCTTGAGACATTTCCTGACATTCCAGACTTGCTCATTGGGCTTCTGGACTGATTTTGGACCAGATTTTACATCTATCATGTGCTTGATCATCACAGGATTGTAGATGAACCCTGTCCCTGTCTGCACCTTGTCTTGGATTCTGTATTCTTGGCCCTGCCTATGTAGCCCAGCTCCCAGCTCACGTCTCCTCATGGGTCTGTCCCACTCTCGCTGCTTTTGGTAACTGCTAAGGCAGGAGAGGATGCAAGAAGAGTGAGTCCCATATTCTCTGTTCTTCGTCCACCAAAAAATCCCTTGCTGTGACAGCTGTGTGTGTATGTACACTAGAGCAGGTACGTGGTGGAATTGTTTGTGTATAAAGTATGGTCAGGTAGAGTTTGTGGTGGAAAGCAACCAGAGGAAATAAGAAATACATTTGGAAACAATGGTGGAGTACACATGGGGATCTTAGGACACTATGAATGCATCCCATAAATCTTCTGACCTTGAAGACAGTGCCTGACACAAAGGCAGGAAGAAATCAGTTAGTAGGTGTTTTGAAAGAGGGGAAAAAAGCAATGGGATATAGGAGAAAATATAGGAGAACAAATCTGATTTTATAAATGAGCATTTTCAGGAAAACAGAAGAGAACAAAACTAAACAAACAAAAAACCCAAACAAACAAACAATAACCCAAACCCCATGATTAATGGGTCCAGAAGGAAGACTGCAGAGTAACACTCTAGACTGACTCCAACAGCAAGGAAAAGCTGGTCAATGTGGCTGTAGACTTTGTGTTTAATACTAACAGATCCATCCACAGAGCAAATCTAGGAATGAAAACTGTGAAAATTATGTGCGTACAAGCAAATAAGAGTCTGAAAAAGATGCAGAAATACACTAGTCAAACAATAGGTAAACATTGTCACTCTGCTCCCATCAGGACTAATGAAAGCTAACAATATCAAACAAGACAAAATCTTACAGTATTCAAGTCCCTTAGAAAGACGGTGGTTGGTTACCTTTTTAACTAATGTCATCCCACCATCACATGACACCCCTAAGTAGATGAAGTGTGGTTGTCTTTATTTACTTCACCTGGACCTTTTATTAATATTTTTATTTTACTTTAAGGTCTAGTATGAACCTAAAATTATGTACTTTATTTTGGACATTCAGAGAAATATTTTGGAAAGTTGTCCTCACTTTGAACTCATAGAGCTCTAATGATAAATAGGTATCATCAAGGGACTTGTAAACAGAGTGTGCAATGAATCAAGTCTACAGAAATGCCACCCACAGCACCATACTCCAGAGCACTGATAGTGTAGCAGGTTTCCTATTAAAGGAATTACGTGGTCTAGTTTCAAAAGTTTGCACTGGAAGTATAGAGGAAAAGATTCCGTTAATGACCAGTAACAAACATAAAAAGCTCTATATCATCTGAAATTAACCTGAAATTTTGAAAGGATTGGTGACATTACCAGAAAATAAATAGTCCTGTCATATTCCTGACTGAAATTTTTCTAATGTCTACCTAAAATCTTTAAAATGAACAAAATTTTTCATCGTAGTATAGAAGATCCATGATTGCAAAGTTGTTAATTTAGTTTTCCTAATTAGAGATGACCACTTCAAGCATAGTCTTACAATTTTTAATCATAACTTGCAGGCTGCTTAAAAAAATACTGCAGACCTTCATCTGGTCACAGTTGCACAATTATATAAACACAAATAGGTAACTAAAGCTACACACAATATGACAGAGTCAGTGTCCAGACATTCAATTTTAGCATGAAAATACTGTTTAACATGCATTGTAGGATAGGCCAGATTCAAACCATAAATGCAGGCTTTTTGAATGCCTGCAAAACAATGTTTAGAAAGCCAGTGAGTCCTGCTCTTTCATATCCAAAAAAGTGAAGATGGATGTTTTCTTTGCTAGTAATGTCATCTGTTGCCATAACATTCCTCCTCTGTAGCTTCCCCACAGATTCTGTGGCAAGATTTGGGATAAGTTTTTCTTCTGTGTTATCCCATTATAAAGTTTCAGACTTAGCCAATCACTGAAATGTTGTTTTCTCCTTAATCTGCTCTTACTCATCCAGGACAGACTGTCAGGGTGCTTTTCAGCAGGGCAAGTGGTGTCTCTGCCTGCCTGAAAAACAACCATTAAAAATGAGCCTTACATCTGTGCCTGCTCTTTGAGTCTAGTAATCAGAAGATATTAGTAATGACCCTGTTTATGAAGCTGGAGAAAGAACCAAAACTTTCCTATGTGATGTCTCAAATGTCTGTACTGATCTTTGTTCATATTAATTAAAAAACATTTTGGTTACAATTAAAACACTGCTTAATAAGTACATTTGTTGCCAAACAAGTGTAAACAACTAAAATGATAAATGCCAAATGACAGTTATTAACAATACTATCTAAGCTGGTCTTTGAGAAAACAAAAATTTTTAGAAGCCTTCTGTCAGTCTTTAAGACTTATATATACTCAATAGTAACAACTTCCTTCTAGTCTCCTTTCTACTTACATGCTATCTATGCTCAGCCTGACACACAGTTTCATGGAAACGGGAAAACGGGGGGGGAAGGAATGTTCAGATATCCAGTGTTACTGAAGGGCCAAGAAAGCAGTCAAGAATTAATAGGGAAGGTATTAACAAAGACTTCTTTTCCTATACTGTCCCTATACTTGTATTGAACTTTATCAGCTCCTGTCCTCTTCCTTAAAAGTCCTTTGTACCTCATTGTCAGATTTCAGGGCAGAGCTCAAAGTAATGATCATGTTTTTAATGTTATTGACTATTAATTTAGTGAATCTCTGTTCAGTACAGCAAACTTAAGACAAGGAGGAGATTCCTTTTGCCTTCTCACTCTTTCCCAATACTCCGCTTTTCCAAGCAGCCAACCTCAGGCCACTTTTCTTAGCCTTTTCAGGCAGCTGACAAGATTTAATCTTCTTTTTGCCATCCTGAGGAAGTGTCTAATGACCTCTGGGTTAAAAAATATAAAATGTGAATGGGAAAATATGAAAAACTGTGTGACAACTAAGATCTGAAACCCTAAGTCTAAAAAACAGTTCAACAAAGGTAGTTGTCCAGTGCTGTTGTGTAAATAAACCTCTACCACCCTGAATGTCTCTTAAAGTTTTGAGTAACCACACATTTCTCCATTGTAGAGATGAAGATACAAAGTTTGACTGAATGTTTTCTTGTCCTCTTACTCAGAAAGGAGAAAAACTAGGAAAAAAAACAAAGTTCCCTTGAATTTTAATTACCTCAACCCATTAGGCAAAACTCAGACAATTTACCTTTTAAAATATTAGTATGTATAACAGGGATTTTGACACAGATTTTTGCTATATTCATGTGGTTTATAGAGTAGTAATATGCTTTAAAATCTCTTTTTTAATCACCATTTTCTTTTGAAAAAGGAAAACAGTTAGTAAATATGCACATCATCTTCAAAGTCTCAACAAAAATGAGTGTAGTAACTCACATCTTATTAAAAAATTCTTAAACACCGAAGCATGTATACATATGAGTTAGGAAAAATCATGACTAAACATGGCAGAAGAGAAATACTATCCTGAGAGTAGAGGCCCCTATTATGTTCTTCACAGAGTAGATCAATGCATTTTTGATGCAAACACAATGCTTAGTTACAAAGGCATAAGTCCTGCAATTGACTTTGCAAAGACAGATTCAGCTGCTGTCTTGAAGCATCGTTGACTTCAATTGACTCCCACACAGAGTCAGTTGCAGAATCAGAGACTCTGGTAATGACCACAGTATAAGGGCCTGAGTCCTTGTCCATTAAACTCAGTGTGAGATTTTACAGTTGACTTAGTGTATTTCAAATCTGAGTCTAAATGCAGATAGATAAGAAAGCATAAGTAGTTTGAATACATTTCTGAATTAAAGGACTTTCTTTCAGCCCTTGCACATAAAAGTTGAACGTTAAACTCAGCAGCACACATCCGTTAAAAAATCATTCATCTCTGTTATGGGAAAGTAAATAAACAGGAAAGCTTACATCTTAACTGTTAGAATTAACCTAAAAAAGGGATAAGTTGTTATTTTTTTCCGAATTTTCACAGCATTGAAGTTTTTATCTTCTATTACTGTGATTATAAGCAGTGCATTTCACCTTAAAAAGGCCCACTCATTTTCATTGATAGCTTTGTACATTTACAGTGTAACTCAATGTTAATTAAAGTCAGTCAATGCAACTGAAACAATTAGAGGCTCGCTTTTGGATTTAAATGTTCCACCACTGAACAGTTACAATTAAATCAATTAAATTTTCTGTTTACATAGGCTACATTTCTTGACATGATCATTTTTATGGCTTTACAGAGGGAGGGAAAAATCCACCATAGTCCCCAGATTATGTATTTTCATCCTCTGTCACTTTCACAGTAAGAAACACTGCTGACAATGCTTTCTTTAGTAAGAGCTAATACTCTTTCTCTGCGTTTCCTATCTTGTCAGCACTGAGATCTGCTCTCAGTGAACCTGTATCTCTCAGAAGAATTACCCATTTCAAAAGCTTATTAACACTAATCCTTTCTTTTAAGTAAGAAAAACAGATTTTTAAAAACAAAGAACAATAAGAGAGATATATAAAATAAGGTAAATATTAGTGTTTATTATGTTATCTGAAATTCATTTTTCATTTTTCTGTTTATAAATTATCTAATTGTTAAGACAATTGTGGCAAGACCATTAACTTTACCTACACTTGCTCCATGCAATAAATGCAAACCATACATTTATAAATAAAAGACAAAACAGTGAATGGTAAATATTTTTAGATAACTGCATTCCAAAAGTTTTACTGCCTCTTTTACCACTCACATGGCTGTAAAACAGAAGTAAAGACATCTATCTTAGGTAGATAGACCATAAGATAAAATTTATGCATCAATATACTAGCATGCATCTTTAAAATAGTATTTGAAGGCATCATCTATAACATTTAATTGCTGGAGATGAAGTACAGTCATTCACACAAGCAGTGTAACTGGCCCTGCCTTAATACCAGTGTCAGAGGGAATTTTTTCCCAATTTGTTAAGAATTCTACATTAATATTTTGAGGACAGCTCTGTTTATTTAACTCCACTTAAAATATCTGGGGGTCCTGGTGGACAGTAGGATGACCACAAGCCAGCAATGTGCCCTTGTTGACAGGAAGGCCAATGGGGTGGGGTGTATTAGAAGAGGTGTGGTTAGTAGGTTGAGAGATGTTCTCTTCCACATCTGATTCTGCCCTGGTGAGGCCATGCCTGGAATATTGTGTCCAGTTCTGGGCCCCTCAGTTCAAGGACGGGGAACTGCTTGAAAAAGTCCAGCGCAGAGCCACAGAGATGATTAAGGGAGTGGAACATCTCCCTTATAAACATGTAAAGGGCAAGTGTCAGGAGGATGGAGCCAGGTTCTTCTCAGTGACGTCCAATGATAGAACAAGGGGCAACGGGTGCAAGCTGGAAGGTAGGAGGTTCCATGTAAACATAAGGAGAAACTTTTTCACAGTGAGGGTGACAGAGCACTGGAAAAGGCTGCCCATGAAGGTTGTGGAGACATTCAAAACCCACCAGGATGTGTTCTCCTGTGTGACCTAATCCAGGTGATCCTGCTCTGGCAGGGGGATTGGACTAGATGCTCTTCCAAGGGCCCTTCCAACACCTAACATTCTGTGATTCTGTGATGTCCAGCTGTCAAGCTATATAATTCCTTGGAAAATAAACATGAGAAGTCACAAATAGAATCGCAGCTCTGAAGAACTCTTTGTGGGTTGCAAAACATATACACATTTTCTGAATCTGATATCTCTATATTTGAGGTTTTTTTCTAACCGTACAAAAATATTAAGACAGTAGTGTTAGTGCTTCTACCGAAAAAGTACACTTATTACTATACCAAAACTATGGGAGAAGGATACTCTCAGGATTATATACATTCCACCTTTATTTCCTCTTCAAGAACAATAAAAAAATGTGGAGTGTCAGCTAACCTATTCTCATCCATTAGCTCTCAGGGTTCAGAGCAGAATGGACTTCAAGACAGGACAGTTAGGAAATGGGTATTGACAAAGTCAATTTTAGTCTAGTATAGCTAATCTCTTTAGGCTCTATCTATAGTCAGTGGAGTAAGATAGCCTTCTATACAGGATGATTCAGAACAGAAACCTAATTTAGCTTGTCTGACTCACCCTCCTCAGAATGAATCAGCAGGCACTCTTGACCAATATTACGCCTGAAAATTGAAAATGCCTTTCCTTTACCTGAGAGCATATGACGCACTATTCCCAATCAGAAAGAAATTTATATTCTCTATAGTACTTACTGTAACCCACTTAAAATCATTTTTCTCTCTGGAAAACACTAGAAAGAGAAAAAGATCAAGAAATGAACAAACAAACAAGAAATAACATGAGAGTTAAACAGTTGGTCAAAGCAGCCCAAGTCCTTATGGCCACAGCTGATACAGGAAAAAATGTGATCAAGTACAGACTTGTTCCAATTGATTTTTTGTCTTCAAGTTATAGAGTCTGTTGAAAGTGTACAGATAACATCCTTAAACAACTGTATGCTTTTTGGGGTAAAAGCTGTGATTTCCTTTGTGAACTTGGGCAGTGTTTGATATGCCATGTTTGGCTGGAAGATGAGGCTAGTTCAGAATGATAATTTCAAGTGGGAAAAAAAGTCAACTATATACAAGAGTTTGGCAGGAACAAAGGTGACAGAGAAAACACAGTGTCCACTTTCCTTACCATCTTGTTTATACCTATTTTATTCCAGCAAAAGAAATAGAAAGAAATATTCTTGAAGTATATGAAAAGGCAAGAGTAACCAAGGAGGATATTACACATTTTTAGGCTTTAATGATTCACAGTTATATCAACCAACTATGAAAACTGCATGTTAATTGGAACTAGTGAAAACTCAACTGAGTAGGAAGATTTCTCTGAAAGAAAGAAAATCTCCTCAAAGTTGACTAGAGTTGTAGTACCAGAAAGTAAGTTTATTTGAGAAAAAAATTTTTTGATTTTTCAAATATATGTCAGTACATATTCAAAATGGCAATCCCATTTGAATATTTTATTTTATCAATATTAGCATTCATAAAATGTATAAACCTTGTTATTTCACATAATTTTATTTTCTTCACTTTTAGAGTAGACATTAACATTAATACAAAACATTTCCCTCAGAATTATTTTATCTAATCTGCAAAAGAGTGTCACAGGTCAGTTCACACAACAGCATTACAAATACTGATCTTAGGGAACATCTTACAAAAGCACTTTACCAACTAACTGTAGTCCTATTTGCCAAATGACTGGGATTATAAAAATCTCTACATGCTTTACACCTACAGACTAGTAGTAATATTCTATTATGCTCACTATATCTCAACTAGCTTTAAAGCAGCTTGGGTCCTGCTCTCTGGCTAGCAATACTCTGAAGAAAGCTCTAGGTTGATGATACCTAGAAATATCTGTTTTGCACTTTAGCAGCATAAGTGTAATTCACTAGCAGCAGCAACAGCAAGCCAGACGTACTTGGATTAAGTACCTGTTGAAAATTGGTGTAATTGTTTCAACATTTTTAAAAATGTTACCTTGCTATTTCAAGTATGTTAACATTCAGCAATCATTGTGAGTCATTTCAACACGCATTTGTACACACATCAGCCACCTGTCTTCTGCTCCTTTCTCTGTTCTATTGTCTGTCACTTTCACAGTATTATCCTTCAGGCAATGTGCTCAGCATGAAACATGAGTGATGCCTTTTGGATTTATCTTATGGGGACTTATGCACTGCTGCATCATAACATTTGTATATATGCCTCACAGAGTCTCATCAGGTGATGACATTGCATTTTTATATCACGTAGTCACATTCTGATGCATATCATCACACCATGATGCTGCATTTCAATGTAAATTCACCTCAGGAAGCCTCAAATAAAACGGTGGTGTTTCTAGATGTCCCGAAGCCTAGGAAACTGAAAAACTTGATATAAAGCTTTAAAAATTGGGACTGCTCTCCAAGTATTACCAAGGTCATTGATCTCATAACCAATATTACTTTATATATTGAACAATTCAGCCAACAGCAATGTATGAGAGTTCACTATTAGTTTAGGGAATAATATTTTGCTTGCTTGGTTGCTTTTGACTCACTAGCTGTCACGATCCTAACAAAATAAGCTAGACTATTGAGTGAACAGCACTCAACTGAAACACTTTGAATGGCTTTTTTACCACAGGTCCATTATCTAGATTATCATTTAAGTTTTGTTCCTACATTATTGTGAGTCTAGGCATAAAATCATGATAGAGACTTACTCCAAATGTTTTGCATTGTTGGAGTGAATCCTTATCAATTTATGTTTATTTCTACCAGGATAACCTCCCAGAAGTTAACATCCCATAGATGATATCCAGTGGTGACAAACAGAGAAGGGGCATCTTTGTATTATCAGAGAAGACTCCAAAGACAGTAGAAATGCATTAGTAAAACCCAGTACCTGATCTAGATGTGTTTAAAAAAGCTGAAGGAAAGCTACCTCCATGCTTATTGTATAAGATTTCCTTATATGGCCTTATTAAACTGGCTTTCACACTAGGTTTGCACAGGGAGGTGGGATGGAGAGACCTTCACAGAGACCCTGGACAGTTCGTTGAAGGCTATATGCAACCAAACACCCTTGAAATTACACTAAGATTGTTTTAACCATTTAAGCAGCTTTAAATCATACCATTTAAGAAGCCCCATTGTAAGTTATGCAAACTGCACCTTCCTCACAAATGCAGAAACCGTTTCTGGTTTGGTGATAGACATCCTTTATAACTATGTAAATGCCACCCCTCTCTCTGGACCTCATAGCATTACTGTAACCCAGAGTAAGAAAAAAAAAAGGCAGTGAGAGGTGTGTTCTCCTTCTGCCTTAGTGTCTCCTCTGTTCTGTAAAAAGAAGGTTACAGCAATTTCTTTCAAATAAAATCATTCTAACACTGAGAAAGTAATCATAGCTCTCTGTTAAATTGTTCTGCAACCTGGGGTTAATTAGGGACTATGTAACAAAAGTGAACTATGAGCATGGATACTGAGCATTCCAGTAGAATATTCACTTTAAGTATCTCTGCTACTAAACACATCCAACCAGACATTCAAGTTTAGCAGATGCTTCAGCTTTTCTTTCAAACAGAAACTTAAAAGAACTACTTTTCCTACAGTTTCAAGGTCTGCAATAGCAGACAGTCCTATACACACCAGCAGAAATAGTTAATGTTTAGAGCCAGACACCAAAGGGAGCTGAAAGCATAAAGAGCTTTGTATATGCATAGAAACTGAAAAGACTTGTAGTCTTACTTATGTTCTTACTCATCAAAGGACCAAAAATGTTTTGTCTTATTTATTTTCTTTGGTGAAAATTCTGGAAACAACTGGGGTTAGAGACAGGTTATTGGAAATGAAATCTGCTTTGCAGTGACCAATCCTGTTCTGAAATCTTACCAGTAAGTGAGGCAAAGAACAAGCAGGAGGTAGAAATATTTTACTGTAAAGTTACATGAGACCTGTTTATGGTGGTAGAAAGTACAGCTGTATCACTTATAATGTCTTCACACTTACTCTTCGGATAGCACAGCTTTTAACGTATGCTAAGGTCTATTTCTTCTCTATGGGATGTTGTTTGAAAGTGTCAGAAACAGGTATTCAGGCATTGAGATTTTCATTAAAAAGCTGTCATGCTCATTTGTGCTTAAAATTAGAACACAAAATAGAGTTTAAGTTAACTAGTTGAGAAAAAGTATGGAAGAAAGTAAAGGCAGAAAAGAAATCTTCCCAATGGTTTCTCCAGTTTTCCTTTTAAGTGATATGATCACCAAAGCAACCTAGATGGTCATGAATACCCTCTGGGGACACTGTCTGGCAGCACAGAGATGGTCACTATTTATAAATAAATTATGTATACGGAGATGACATGACTCTAGGAGTGTGAGTGTGAATGAAGGAAGAAGAAGGGAACAGTGAAACTGGAGTACATTATAGACGCTGCTGACCTCGATGCAGACAGGGCATCCAAACTCTGGTTTGCACAACTTAACTAAAATTACCTGCTGGAGAAGCCATATATAATCATCTGGGAAACCATAATCTTCAATTTTTCTATTTGTTTAGAAATAGTAGGAGATGGGATTCAGCAAGGGTTTCTTGCTCTTACAGCAGCACCAATTCAAAAGTAATCATTCTAGACTCATTCCTTTTTTTTACTTGTCTTCTCTCAGCAACATCCTGTCTTCCATAGTTTCCACTAGGAGTGTTTCCCTGGTTTATAAATTGTTTTCTGGAATGGTGGCTATCTCAACTGCTGCTTGCAAAAAACAGTCAGGGATTTATTTTTTATCCCCAAGTACCACAATTATAATTGGTAGCTTCTGTCCTCATCCTGCTCTACACAAAGATTACACATGCTTCATAAAATCAGACTTACACATTTAAACAGTGGAATTGGCATTGTTTGCAACTCAAAAAACACCCATGATGTTGGGCCTAAATGTTCACTCCTGAAGGTGCTAGCATCTCCAAGTTATACTTAATTGTCACTTAACATCAGGTCATATCACCCCCCCTGATATTCTGCGTCATTAAAGGCCAGTCTGGTGAGCTAACAGGACCTACACGGCATGCTGATGAAGCACTCTGACTCATGCTAAAAAAATGGATCAGAAGAAAGGGTCCTTGTATGCTTATGTCAATCTGTTAGAGGTATCTCCCATCACAGCTGTCGATCTAATGAAGTCACAGCACTGTCTGGACTTATGCAGTTATTAAAATGCTCACTGCCCAGGAGGAAAACAGAAATCTGCTGTTAATGTAGGTCATTCAGGGAACCCACATTCCCATTCCGAATTACATTTGAATGGGATAAGTATGGATATAATTAGCTGACCTAGTAGGCTGACTAATACTTTCTCTTCTTCCTTCACTTCCCTAGACTCAACCCCTGTTCCCCCAACATTCAAGCACACATTTTTATTTCATGAGGCTATTTGTGAGATCACTAGCCTTTCTCCTGAGATTGTTAGTACATGTGGCTCCATTTTAATTGGTTAACATGTGCATGTTAGAGCTCCCATCACCCTGCTGCAAATATGCCTCACCTTCTTTCATGATCTTTATTTGCAATACTATTCATTTGTTACGCTTCTGAAATCTGTGCACATGTTGCAAATAGTGTAATGCCTCTACTATGGCAAAACAGCAGCCCCGGACAAAGACATTTTGGGTCACATGTCCAGTAGCTCCCATTTCTTAAGACAGTGAAAAGAGAATACATATATGACTGTTGTATTCAGCATCGTGTTCTTTTTCACTGCAGCTTTCTTTTTTTAGACTTTGCTGCAGTTCTTGTAAGGAGCAGTGTGACTTTCCCACATCATGTTCATTTGTACACATTGAAAAACGCAGGTGGTAACAGCCCTGTAGTCAAATCACGAAGGGTTACAAAAGAAATGGAAAGGAAAGGAAAAAGGGAAGGGAAAAGGAAAAGGGAAGGGGAAGGGAAAAGGGAAGGGGAAGGGAAAAGGGAAGGAAAGGGAAAGGGAAAGGGAAAGGGAAAGGGAAAGGGAAAGGGAAAGGGAAAGGGAAAGGGAAAG
>WUAM01000287.1:2546741-2558905 GCA_024336885.1 Actenoides hombroni
CTTGTAGTCTGTAGATGATTCTAAAAAAACATTGAAGTTAACATCTAGATTTTAAAAAAAAAAATTAGTTTTCTGCAGAATAAAAAATACTATATACAGTAAGTATTTCTCACAAGTAATAATCTCTTATCATTCATACAAACTGTATTTCTACCTGACAAATACAGGTGATAAAAAGGAGGGCAAGGTTTCTTTATTTTTGGCTCTGATGAGTTAGCATTTCAAGGTAAATAGACTTCCATTTCTTTTACCTTTACAAACAAACCCTGAACCTGGTGGTCAGGGTTGTTTCATTTTATCATGTGTTCTGCAACACCTGAACAGAGTTGTCTGCATGAAATCACTGACTACATTCACATAAATCCACAGTTTTCCAACTATAACCTCCCTACATGGTAAAACCACAAGACTTTATATATTCACATAGTTGTTACTAAGACCATAAGAAAAATAGGAGGGACTGTACAAGTGTCCCAACACACTTCATGTGGCCAGCAGCATTTGCATTACTAATAATGTTGAATGCCGTGCCTAAATCAAAATCAAAACAAATTCTTGGCTTAATTCCCAGATCTAAGGGGTGCTCACAGGGCTGATTATTAGGGTGGGGGAGATTACAGCATTTTTTTTTTTTACTTCAGCTGACAATCAGAACAAATTTAATCTAGAAATCAGTAAGAAAATGGATATAGAATCTTATAATGTAATTTTTTATTTAATTATTTTGTAAGGTACAACTGGCAAGCTTAGGTTTTATGAGGTTGTCTTTTGTCACTTAGTACTTTGTGAAAATCTGTTTTATAGACAGACAAAGTTAAATTAACTAAGTTACTGTATTGGAATTTTAGAGAAGCAGACAACACTGCAATAATTTGATCTTAAAATTTGTCTGCTTTTCCTGAGTTTCCTTTGCAGATAACCCTCAGAAGCTGTATTGGCATTACTAGAGTTTTCACAAGTTTCACTTTGTTTTGGATCATGTAACATCACATCCCACCCCCCAGTCTCACTGAAACAGCTTCCTCTGAGATTACTTCTATCTTCCCACTCATTTGATTAAAAAAAAAAAAAAAAGGAAAATATAGCATGATTTATATCACTGATGAGATGAAGGGTCAAGGAAAAGGGCTGATGGTATCTCTTCTCTTTTTAATAGGGCTGGCAAGGGATAAAGAGAAAGAACAGAATAATAAGCAATTAAATTTAATCTATGTAGTGTGTTTGGAAATGAAATATTTTCTCTCATCAGAAATTAAAAGTGGCTATAGATTCAACTATGAAATGCATTATAGGAATAACTCTTAAATTGCTATTTCCAATTCTGTGTTTGAGGTGTCAATGCCTGTAGTCACTATGGTAGAGAATACTCAAAACATGTGAAGTTAGATCAGATGGAAGCCAACAAGTGCATTCTTATATTGTTACTGACATGTATTAAAGAGTCTGTTTAATGGGGCAATGACTGCACAGCCCAAACCAGAAAATAGTTCAGGTAAAGTAATTTCTGCTACATTGATCATGATATTAGCAACACAAAAAGTATGGCGTTATGAAGGATTCCAGTGTGAACATATGGCACAGTGAGGGAGACAAGTAACTTAAGCAAACTATACACCAAGTTATAAACCTAAACCAGAGATGGGTCTTTCTTAAAAGACACTAGTTTTTAACTGTTGCTGCCAGCTTCAAGATGACTACAGTATGACAGCTTTAATATTTTGGAAAAGTACAGAAGAAAGATAGCCTAAGGAGTTTTTAGGGCAAGGGGAAGAGAAATTTTTGTCTATGAGCTCCTATGATAAATGACATCTACATTACGTAGAGGGAAATTCTCATGAAAGAATTAGTCCAACACAGAAGAGTAACATAAGGAACACAAAAACTAATTGATGTAGCAGGGAGACAGTCAACCTGTATTGGGCTATGGTTTATAGCAAAACTGATCCCGTCCTGCTGTGGTGTTACTGTGCTCTTCAGTTCAGCACAAGTTCAGATCTTTTCTCTCTTCCAGGTTGCCCTAGAATTCCCAATGGTTATTCACAAATTCTTTCCTCATTGATGAAGAGGGACCATGCACAAACTACATGTTAGATGTCTCTGATCCTTCTAAGCAATGTTTGCAGCTGAACTGGAGGCAATAGCTGCAGACTGTATACAGTTGCATGATAGTCACAGAGGTTGCTATACTTAAGTACATGCATGGTGTATACATAATCTAGATATCTGGAGGCCTCAGTAGTTAGTTACCTATCAGACTCATTCTGTCTGATCACAAGAAATACCCAACACTGAGCCAAACACAGTATCTGAGTCTCTAATTTTAGACTTAGGTGCATAGTATTTTTCTGAATCAATTTAGAAAGATAGTAAAATGTCCCTTTTCCAAGTCCCTATCTTACATCAGATCTTCTTGACATGTCTGATCATTCCATATTCCTTCTGCAGGGGCTTGTAGCAATGACAGGCTCCAGGAGTATGGAGCTAACACAGCTAAAGAAGACTGAAAGATCAATATGCTTGAGGGCACTCATACCTGGATATAATTCCCTGGGTTGATTTTATTTTTCCCTCTTCCTATATATCAGCTCTTTCTTCTCTTTTCTGGTTTTGGATGTGAGGTAACTAGAGTCTGCTCTCCAAGGAGAGGTTTTCTGTAATCCACATTGCAACTAGGGCAGCTAGGAAGCTTTGTCATTTCAGGGATGAGGGCAAAGAAATTTTTTTAAATGTTGCTGGGAATTTTCTTCATTCTGCCAAATAGTTCTTATGTTTTCTTCTTCCCTACTCCTCCGCTTTTTCTGCCTTTCTAAAACCTTCTTGGACATTGCTGCACTGAGGTGTATTATTACGCGTTTATTGCTACAGTGTTGTAGTAGCCCCTCCTCTTTAGTCAGCTTATTCTCTCAAGCTGCATCTTTCAGTCATTTGGTTACAAACAGCATTTAAAGTACCTTCAAAGACTGTTTTTCTGTTATTTATGCAGACATTAGAAGCTCAAGGTATTTCGGCTACTGGGGCACTGTGAAACTTTTCCACTTATTGCAAGCAGATTCCTAGTGCCGACTTTACCTCACCCCACTGATTGTTCTCTGCTTATTGGAGATGAAGCACATCCTGAAAGAGGCAGAGCAGAGCACAACACTGAAGGCTGTACTGAATCCTGAAGACAGACATCAGAACTGTAGCCCAGGGACTAGTAAGTGAATGTGACAAGCAGATGTTGGAAAAGGAAGTGAAAGAGATGAACCATGTGAATGATAGCAAATGGAGAAAAAAAGTCCTTTACTCCACAAACTCTTAAATGCCTGATAGCCTGAATGTCTGATTTGATAAAGAAATAGATTGAACTTAGCTGCAATAAATATTATAAACATCATACTATTTCTATTCCTTTATCTAGCCCGAGAAAGATATAATCAGCATCTGTACACCTACAGTTCTAATGCTATGGTTCTCAGAAGTAATGGTAAACATGATACAAACATTTTTACCTCTGTCTTCTACAAAGAAAAGTAAACAACCTGCAAGGGAAATTAACAACAGAATTTATCAATGTTTCTGCCTTATAGAACAATCTACTTCCTTTGTGTGACTATTAACTTTATTCAGTATGCCTGAAAGTGAATCATGCAATGCAAGCGAAGGATTAGGTTATGTCAGTCTTCTATGTTTACGCAAAGTGCTGGCAGCTATTTCAGAGGACTGCCTGTTCTGAACTTTCTTACCCTGGGATTATAGATTGACACCATGAGACCATCAGGGTGAAGGGAGACTCCTGTGGTGAAAATATCCACCCAGATAGACCTGTTTCTAGGACGTCATTCTGTTTGCTCATTTTTTATTCTAATTAATTCACCAATTAATTCCCAGCAGTGTCTCAGCTTCTCATGCATAAGACTCAGTTAGTGCATCAGTGGTCTGCAGCTAAACACCTGCAGATGGCAACTTGAGAAAAATATTGATTTTCAATGACTGAAATTTGTTGTTTAACTCAGTATTAGCTTCATAACCATTCCTTCCTCATCAGCATATGACCACAAGGAGCTTGTCTGTTCTAGGTACTCGGGAACAAGACAGTGAGTCAATTCATAGGAGCAGCTTGCTCCCTAAGCAGGCAGGAGGAGACAAGATGAAAGGACTGCACAAACAACTGTGGGGAATGGTACAGCTCCTTTCTGCCATAGACCACTTTCATGAGTACAAAGCAGAAAGGAAGGGGTGGACCAGCTGCAAAGAATGGAGCAGATGAGCTACACGATACACCCCAACATGGGAATTCTGGGAGGGATGTTCTCTATTGGTAGTTCTTCACAGCACCCTTCCCTAGAATAATGCAGCTCACCTGTGTCTATAGTGATAACAATCATCAGGGACAACATGCTGACATTTATTTTTCTAGGTGTTTCATAATAACTGTAAGGAGTCGTTTCTGTTCTGGAGATGACAGGAAAAAGTAAACATAGGAAAAAAACTTATTGGCGAAGAAGTGAAGGAAGCTGCTGCACATATTAAATAAAGAAACAAAATGGAGATGTGTTTATCAAAGAAAAAAAGCACAGCTGGGAAGTCTGACTTCTGTGGAGGATGTTTGTGTTATCAGATAAAGGAATGATAGCAATCATTTGTTTGTACACCCAACTGCATGGAGGAAAGCAGCAAATAATATGACCTATAAAGAAAACCCTGTCAATATAAAAAATTAAAAACAATTAAGTTAAAAAAAAAATGTTTTATTCCTACATTTACAAGAGACCTTTCTTTCTGAAGTCATTGCTGATGCATATGCTACTATATTCCATAAAGTTCAGCCATCTAAACTGTTTTTCTCAAAATAAACTTTTACAGAGTATGAATAATCTGCATTCAAATGTGATGCCTTACCTCCCACATGTAAATCCTCATTTATACAAACTAAGTGGAAGGGAAAATCAGACTCCCCAAAAGGTGGGGAGTGAGTAGCTTTTATCACTGGATTTCCATACTGAGTACTGGACAAGATTCTTCCCTGACACCATGTTATATGTATGCCCTGGTATTTTTCATGAAGTGCTGTAATGTAACCTGTGATCAGTGTGAATGATTCAACTCTAAAAATGAGCATAGACTGGGGTATTGAGTTTGGAGTTATAGGATTGCACTGGAAGTGTTAAGATTCAATACAAGCTACTATGAAATCTTGTCAGAAATAGTACCAGCAGAAGAAAAAACAAAACAAAGAAATTGATCTGCAAAAAGGAGTATGCACAGTAATATGATTGCACTACTAGAACTTTCATAGCCATATCGCACTGATTATATGTCAAATTCAGTATTTAATCTGCGTTCTTTCAAAGAAAAAAGTGACAAATCAAGAGAAGGATTATTCTCCCCATAGGAAAAATCTCTTCACAATGCAAACCAGGTCTCTACTCTGAAGCTTAGGGGTCATGATTCATCTTTTAAGGAAAAGAAAATTCTAATGAGCTAGTGAAACTAGGGAAGTCCTTATTATATACTTAAATGGATAATCACTCTTTGAATCCCACTGAGTCTTGTGGCATCTTGTGGCAGTATATTCTACAGATCTATTCTATATTGATTTACTCTACTTTTTAATAAAATCAGACAATAAATAAGGAAATCAATACCTCTCCTCATCTAAGAACATTATGAAAATCTTAGGGTTAGCCCTGAAAACTCATTAACTTGGCTGCTATTCAGAACAGCATAATTAAAGACAGAATAGATGAAACAAGAGGGGAAAAACATTGCTAAATGTTGATAATAATCTTTAGCTATTGGCTCCCTTTAAATAGTATTTATATTTAAAAATATTTGGAATATTTTTTCTGTGTCTTTTAGACTGAAAGGGGTTTCTGCTTCCAGATTATATCTCTGTTGACATTAGGTCTTCCCTTTCTCATAAATTCTCTTTCACACAATGTTAATGTATCAAATCAATCATGTACTTTTTCAAGTAAATATGCCTTGCTTTTTACATTGAATATGGCATCTTAGAATTTCTCACTAGGTATTTTAACTTCTTTAAACAGCCCTGCCTGTGACAGCCCCGGATTTTTTTGCTCCTTGTCCTACTAAATAATCAGTCTTTACATAGAGGGTTGGTAACAGACTACTAAGTTCAAAATAGAATGAACAACAGATCAATAAAATATGAACTTTTCTCTTATTTTCAGCTTTAACAAACTAGCTATTTCAAGAACAACTAAGCTTGCAGCCAATATTGTTACTTTGCTGTTTCTAAGGTCAGAAAGGTTTCTAGCTTGAGAAAGATCCAACAGTTCATTTTTGTTTGTAAATGAGAAGATTTAAGTGCCAGAAGATTGGGATTTCTGCTGAGTAACAAACTTCCCCTGCAAAGTCTGATTTCCTTCCATACTGCACAAAAAAACCAAAAAAACCACAAAAAACAAAAAACAAACAAAAAAAAAACCAAAAAAAAAACAAACAAAAAAAAAAAAGAGAGAGAGGAAAAAAAAGATGAAAACCACTGGCTAAATTGGCACACTACCTCATTCAAACTAGAGGCACAAACACAATGTATGAAGTAGTTCTTCTATAGCATTAATTTCACACAAAGGATACATATGTCTCAGCAGATATTCCTGTATCTTCCTATTTCAAACCAGAGATGCTGATCATTGGCAGCAGTGACTCAAACCTTGGCATAGACAAATAAAACTCACAGAGACAATGTGTCCCCAGAGGGATGGTCTCTGATCCCTCCAATTTCAGCACAAAGAAAGGCATAAATTTATGTAGCAAAGACAGACTACTGGGAATTAGGAGACGTGGAAATTTAAGACTTGTTTCCAATACTATAAGACTTTTTCACCGAATAACAGTGAGCTCAAGCCTATACCTGAGCATGGGATCCCTGTTCTTGACACTCATATTGCTGGGATACGTGGAGCCTAGCCAAAACTTCCCACAGAACATTGTGTTTAGGAAAAGATGACCTCAGCATACTTTCAAGTAGGCAAGGGAGGCTATTCCTAACTCCAAAATATGAGCTTAGAGATGTGCTAAAAGCATGCTAAGGCTATTCCTCCAGAGTGCTGCTGATCATAGGGAAGATCAATGTTGACCAGCCACACAAGCAGATGCAGTGGTCAGCAATGTGAATGGTCAGCAATGTTACCAGATTTGATCATCTTATGCTGGCATAATCATACCAATACCTGTAGTTCATGTAGTTAATGATGACACAAATTGCACTAACTGTTCAAGAGTAGGTACACACAGAAGCTGAACACATTCTCCAATGACCTTAAGGAGGGTAAGCTTTGCCTCAGTTTCCTAAGTAGTAAAACTCCAATTGCAATGTTTATTCACTTCACAGAGGGTCATGAAACTAAGTCTATGAGTATTTCATAGCTGTAATTTGGAATAGATGGATTAGTGCATGGCATCATTACTATATTCCCTCACTGGTGTGTGAAGCATTACTATAATAATTTGCATTCCAAAGTAAAAATCCCCTTTTGAAGATTTACTTGCATTCCAGAAGATGAATTCCCCCTCAGAAAAATCAAAGAAAAAACAACAGAGCAGCTGAGCACACCTTTGCACAAGGCTGTTTATTCTCTTCAGAGGCTTTTTTTCTTTCTTTCTTTTTTTTTCTTTTTTTACTTTTTTTTTAATTATTTTAGGTAGTAGGGAGGGCTGAGTCTCTGGGATGGGTCCTCTTTTCATTCTCATTTATAGAGTCTTATCAATAATAAGACATTTAACAATTAACGAAAACAGAAGGTGAAAACAAGTCTTCTTTACATTAGTAACTTTGTCCTTTGGAATACTTTTTCTCTGCATATTTATTTTGAAGCCTACCGGCTCATCATGTTGTATTACAAGGCCATTATCAGCTTTCACATGCAAACATAACAGTAATTTCTTCTTTTTAAAAAATTATTTATGTAAAGCAGTGATTTAAGTTTATTATACACAAATGTTATCTTGCTGCTTCAGCTCAGGTAATACCTGATGTAGACTAGCTATACATACAGGCTTTGGACCAGTGACTGTACAAGTGCTATATGCACAAAATGTCATGGTCCTTTTGTGCCTTTTCACCTGGTTGTATTATGTAGAATTTCTATATAATCCATTGGAGCAAGATTGTTGGTCTTCCTAGCATACTGCATATTTTGGGGACACCTTTAGACCATAATTAGTTGCTTCTATATTTTTTAGCATCTGCTAAAAAAATTATTACCCAGCTATGCTCTTGTTTCTCTGCTGAAATTATCTGAACTACTTCAGTAGAGGCTGATAATTGAACAGGGATTTCCCTTATAAAGATAGACCACAGCTGCAGATACAGCATCACAGCATCAGAGAATTGACACAGTAGCAATTTAAGATAAGCATTGAGATTAATATATATCATCCATTAAAGACAGGCAAACAAGTGTTTCTCTGATTTCTTTCTCTTCTGTATGAGAGACTGATGTAGACTCATGGTCTGTGAAAAAGATTAGACTCTTCTCAAAGAAAGGTAGGAGGTGAAGATAAAAGATGAAATACATACATGGCTCTAACCACTAGGATTACAGCTACTTAGATGACCCACTCTCAAAGACTGTGATTTCCCCAGAGCTCCCACTCACAGTCCTGGAGGCTTTCTGCATTTGGCATAGCTCCCAGAGAGTTAATTCCATAACAATATGTGTATTCCTTTCACCAGATGAGCCTGTATGCTGCACACCTTTCAACCCTGGCCTCCTGTTCTCTAGGACTCCCTCCACCATTCATTTTACTTTCTCTCCCATTTTCCAGTCTTGATCTCCCAATGTCAAAAATTGTGAAACAAGTGTCATCTGGTGCCAGCTGTTCTTCAAGCTTTATCACCTTTTTTCTCTCCCCTTATCTAGCAATGTTGTCTCCAACTTTAATATTTACCACAGTTACTTTCATTCTCCTGCTAAGTCACACGCTTTCCCCTGTCCCATCTCACAGCTTTGGTTTTGAAGTGTTCAATTCCTACTACAAAAGCAATGCAAGTATTAATTACAGCTTAGCCTTAAGGGTAATACATCTTCAAAAGGCGAATGAGATTTTTTTTTCCCAGTTAAAAAATATATTGTAAAAGACTGTCAAATACTCTCAAAAATCTTGGCTAATAATCTCAGTTCATCTTTTGGGAGAATTTATCTGTTACCTTCCCTGCTGTGTGTATGTCTGTTTCTGTCTTCCTATATACTGTACATGCTTATGTTCACCAATGTGCTTGCATCAAATCATTGCTATGTGACTTTGCATTTATAGGTGGCATAGATATCATCCTCTTCCTACTATAAAATCTTTTCTTTAATTTCTTAAAATTTTGTTAAATTTTAGCATTTACAATTTCAGCCTTCAAGAAGTTATGTTTTTTCTCACATTATTATTACAACCACTTTTTGAAACTATTAGGCACATGCACACATACACACACATAAGGTCTTACAAACATGGGCTTTGGAGAAGGGAAAATTTTAGGGAGCCATCCTTCTATCAGTGATGTATAATATTACATGCTTTTATTTTTTTTTCTCAAATCCACCAAATTATGTACTTCAATCTTAGTAAATTCAGACAGTTCACAGAGTTTACTTCAATTCTGACAAATAAATTATTTGACAATTCCACTCAAACTATATACCTTGCAATCTAGAGTGGAGGTGTGAAGCTGAGTTTCACTTTTAAATCTGACTGCCCAAAACTCAAGAGCTGCCATTTCCTCAAAGAGAAGACTTGAGATCGTGTCCCTCTTGTACTGGTAGTGCAACACCGTACCTGATATTCCTAGACAGTAGGAATAAAGTGGGAAGTTCTCTACTATAATTTGGAAAATTAGGTATCTGAGTAAATAGGTCAGAAAGGCAGGTGGACTGAGAGAAGGATGATTATGGAAAACTTAAGGAAAAAAAAAAAAACCAAACTGAGAGATAAGAAGAAGGGCTTATCTGGCAGCAGACTGAGACAGAGATGTACAGGATGCAGGAAGGAGGGTTACCACTGAAATCAGGTCTGGACCTTGATAAGTCATTCCTGCACTATGCACACCTTGGTCTGTGCAGAGTAGACATCAATTACTGGAGGAGTAGTGAAGAGCAAGGTGGAGAGTTCACAGCTCAGAAACCATAGCTCTTTAATGCTATTTCCACACTTATTTCATATTAAATGGTTTGTCTGGTTAGATCTATTTCAACTTTCCTTCTGCCTTTCAACAGACAATTTGTCAACCCCTAGCTTCCCTGTGCAGCCATTTTTCCCCTCACAGTTCCTCATCCATCATTTTCAGAGACTGAGTTTAGCAGAAGAACTAAGGACGCTAGAGCTCCTGTTATCACCACCTGATGCAAAGCAAGTCTACATGACAAGGGAGAAGTTGCATTGCATCCTGCTTCTCCAAGGTACACTTGGAATCACTGCTTATCCTCATGTTTTTAAACCAGACTTGACAACATCTTTGTATAGTATATGCAGTTTATATATGCTGTATGGATAGCTATTCAATATTCACATCTATCTCTCCTGTTGATGTGTGATGTTGGGTGTCATATTGTTGCACTCTGAAGTGTACTGAAACCCAGTTCTCAGTATTAATCCCTGAATTTACCTGACCTGTGAATTTCAGAATGGCCTGAGAGTAAAGTGGTTTTTGTCTATTAAGAAGCCCAAGATCTTTACCTCATAGCTCTTACATCCCAGAAAAGTGTATTCTGAGAAAGAATATGCAGGTTTTTGTTCGAAATTCTCTTCACTGAAACTGTCAGGATTACATTCAAAAGGTGTTGGTTTATTTCAGTTAAGAGAGGTTTTGGTAGCTCAAGAACAGCTCTCAGTTCAGGCCCACCCCCAAGAAAGGTGGATCTCCTTCAGCACCGTGCCGTGTGGCAGCTGTCTGCTCCACCACACAGCTCTGAGTCCTCCTCTGGATGCAGCCCATCCTGGGGAAAAAATAGCATGAGATTACATAACGGAAGATACTCGTAATGTGCATGCACAAGAGGGCAAAATTAAGGTCAGGCAGGCGGTTCTGTAATGATTTTTGGTTGCTTATTTCTCCTGCTCCTCATCTAAAGGCCCTATTCCCCCTCCCAATCTCCCCTATTCAGTTTCCTCAGCTTCATGTTTCTTAAGCATTCCTGCCGGTTTACAGAATCATGTTTCTGTCTCTGTTTCTGTCTCTTGCCCCCATTTTAATACTTTCTGTACATATGGCTCTCACTTTCCACTCCTATTTCTCACTGCTGTTTGAACAAACGGTTCACTGCCTAAGGCTGCTGTCTCCTGACAAATACAACACCCCCCTCTCCACCCTGTCCTCGTGTCTGACTCTACCTTCCCTCAACCTCTAAAACAAAATACTTTAAGATGTACAGAAGACTTTCTGATTTAATTTCCTCTGCAGACACAGAGGGGAATTATTTGAAAAATCCTGATTAGACATGTTCTGAATCAACTGAGGCAACATAATGTACACATAGCACTAATAATACCGAACATTTATACAGCATCTTTAGTCATGAAAGTGCTTTACAAACACTAAGGGAGTGATTTTTCAGAGGTCCTGTGCACTCATTGCTCAATGACTTTAACTATTTTTTGTAATTGCTCAGTGCTTCTAAAAATGAGAGCCCATCTAATTAGTGTTTTAATATCGGAAAAAAAAAAATCTCTAGCTATCATTTTATATATGGAAAAGTAGAACTATAAAGAGCACCACATATATCAAGCCAGGGTGTAGGACTGTCTTTTTACTTTATGGTTGGATAGTAACGCCCTGGGGCTGTATATAGAAAAGGGCTCAGCTCTCAAGCTCATACATTAGGTGTCCATAAAGTTTCTTGAAATCCAAGTTTCTGGAGATGTTGTTGCCTAGATTTCTTCCACTTCCATTTTTACAGCAAAATCAGAACTGGTTGTTGGATTTGAGGCTTACACAGGGGAAAACTAAGACGAATATGAAACCCACTGTCTACTTTTAGTCAATAATGCAATGGTTAGAGTGCTCATCTGGATGGCAAAAGATCTCACTTTTCCTAGTTTGACCCCTGAGGTTTAACAGTTACTAAGAGGGAGGTAAACCTGTGTCTTTTAATATCTTACAACACTCCTAACTGGGTTAGATTTTCTTGTATTCTGTTTTACACAAAAAATAAAATAAACAAGGGGGG
>WUAM01000287.1:2559005-2582196 GCA_024336885.1 Actenoides hombroni
TATGTAAGAGGGGGTAAGCCCGTGGCGTTTTAATATGTACCAGCACTCTAACAGGGTTGGGTTTTTGTGTTTTTTTTTTTAAAAAAAAAAAAAAAAAAAAAACGGGGGGGGGGGTTGGGTTACTTTCCTTATATCACACACTCATTTACAGATGGAGGCTCCCTTTTCCATTTGCAGTCTTGTATAGGACTTCATGCAATGCCCCAGGTTCTTCTCATTAGTTCCTGTTGACTAGCTTCAGCAGTGCTCACCTTATTTCATTCGTTTTCTGTACCCCCTTTTAAATGCTGAGCTCTTCCTAGACATTGTGGAGAACCTGCAGAACCACCCCATTTCAGGTATTCATCTTTGTAATGCCTACATCCTTCATGGATTTAGCCCTCCATGTCTAAGCAACAGTGTAAACAGAAAATATCAGTGACTCAAAAGTTCCTAACACCAAAAGCCACTTAAGTGGCATTAAGTGGCACTGACCTTCAAAGTTCACTTAAGAATTAGTGCAGTTCAGTCATAATCTAAATTTCTTTTGTCCAACATCCATTTTCTGGAAAAGGGCCATATTCTGTTTAGTATTTTAGAGGAAAGAGTTTGCAGGTAAGCGAATCAGGGATTTATAAAGATTACTAGCAGCTGATAAAACATTTCAGTCTGACTGTCCTGTTGACACAGGCAACTCTGAGGTAATTAACAGGCATTTTATAATTGCAGATTTTGACTCTAATGATTTGGAAGTCTCACTGTCAATAAACCTTGAGTGGAGTCATCTAAATCTGTGGATTTCACATTTTCAATTTCCTACATCAAAAACATTGGGAAGATACATGAAGATCTTCCCTAGGATGCCCTACTGAGGAAGGCTCTGCTCTAATAGGTCATATTTATCATATTCTTCAGCATGTGTCATCAGCCATGTCACTAAGACTAAATCTTTTCTGTCCTTTCAGCCCATAGATAACTAAAACCAAAGCTTTATTCCGTGATGATTTGAGATACTAGAATTAGTATAACTCACTAATCTCGAAGATTTCTAAAAAATTAAGAACTACCTTGCTTTTGGGTTAGAAACTCTTTTGTTATAGGTATTTTTGAAAGTTAACAGACCTAGGCTTTGCAGGTAACTTTTCCTCTAACATTTTCAAGTAGTTAAACAACTGCAGCTTCAGACATTTTGAGTCCAATGGAAAGCCTCACATAACATGAACATGTAGTGGTGCAGTGAATTCTTGTGGGAAATGTTAGAAATAGTGTCTCCTTGATCCTATCCTTTAAGTGTGTTTGCCCAGCTTTATGATTCAGCCCAGTTGTCCTGGTTTTTTATCTCCACGGTACATCAAGTTGATCTTGTTCTATAGAACTTGTTTGGTATCTTTGAAGAAATTAGAATTCTTTCCTTGCTACAAGTATCTATAAGGGTATTCAGTAGCTTAAAAATGAGTCTTTCTGTTTTCTTCCTCACTGTCTCATAGTTCAATTACTTTATTTTGCAGACTTGCAAGAGATTCCACACAACAGAAACTTCCCTTTGCAATCCAAATAACTCCTGCTCAGAGAAACAGATCTTACTGGTGAGGCTCAAGCACCTTATAAGAAAGGAAGAAAACTATAATAAAGCTCAAGTTGAAAGCTCTGCTGAAGAGCTTGTCACAAGAAGGACAGAATACTGCCTGTTTTCAGAAACTAGTCTAAACTACAAAAACACTATGCAGTTCAGTGGTTCTTTATTTTGCTGTATGGTGGCAGGAGTCCTGTGAATAAATAATTGGAAAAAGATAGCAAAGCAGAGACAGTACCTGTGCATATTTGAAGGCTGCCTATTAATTATTTGAATTTCATCAAAAAATAACGTCTTTGCATAGTTGTTTCTTATGTAGTGCTATGTGTTTATGTGTGTGCATGCATATGCATGGATATACATGCATATTTACATATATAAGTGTTGAAGAACAATTTTCAAAAGTGAAAAACAGTTTTGAAGTTCTTCATATCTAAATTTCCATCCTTTGAGGATCTTATGCAAAACTTTCACTCTTGGCACATCCTTGGAAGGTCTTTATTTATCTCTTTTTCATATCTAAATTATTTTAAGAGTACAAATAGAGCTAACACCAGAACTCAATCTAGTCCAAATTCACCATTCCTAGAATTAGCAACCTACCTACACTGGCATCTAAATAAATAATCTAACACTGAACTGTACTCATGAAAAATTTCAGAATGAATACATGGTACTCATTCTGTAAATATAGTTTGCTTTATGTTCATGACAGTTTTATGGCTCCCTGTCTTATCTGAAATTGCCTCACCTCAGATTCATTGTGAAACTGTTTTACTATAACATCATGGCAATTTTCACCAACCACTTCAGTTTATCAAGGCATTTTTAAATCTTCAGGAAGCTGATTAAAACCACATCACCCTTTTGCTTTCTGGAAGTAAACTGCATTTGCATCCCAACAATTTCCAGGAGTAAAATATCAATTTCAATGTTACAAAATTTGGGCTTAAAATACACATGTTACATTCCCCAGCACAACTATTTCAAGCCTCATAAGTTTGGGTTATAGCAAGTCCTGTGGCCTTTAATAGAAAGTCTAACTGATAATGGAATTAATTCTGAAATTGTGGTGCAAAACAGTGTGGTACAAGATCTCAGGTTAAGAAACTGATGGTGGTATATGATAATTTCAGGTGAAGCGGAGTATTTATGTTTGTAAAACACTGATGAGCTGATTTGCCAACTTTGAAAGATTTGTCTCAGGTTCTTATCCTTATCAATTCACTGAAGTATGTATAGAGGACATTGGGGAAAAAGTTCCGTGTATGTGTATATAAAGTACATATATATGTCTATGTGTATATGTCTATGTATGTGTGCATATAAACATATATGTTGTGGACTTTCAATGATATAGAAAATTTCAAATTGACAAGTTGTCTCATATATTACATATAGTCTCTAATATATTACATGCAACGTGTATAGCATATCTTTTATATTTGATATATAATACGTGTGCAATAAACATGTATAATATGCATATTAGATATATATGTAAAAGAGTGCATATTTTTCTGCCTTGTTGGTAGAAAATAAATTTTTACTTCCTTGAAACACATGACATTTCTAATAACATCCTGTATAACAGCTAATGTCTTTAAAAATATATTATTTCTATCATAAACTATCATATGTATTATATAATAGGGGGAAAATCCCCAGCAAAACCATTGTTGCCATAATTCACATCCAGTTTGTTAGAGGCTTAACTGCTTTCAGCTTTGCCTTGGGCCATTAACTAACAAACCAACCATTTGCTGCTAGTAATGACCATTTTTTCCCAGAGATTATAGCTTAATTGAACTCCTGTGCTGTGTTGGTTATTTTTATGCCATCTCACAATGACTATGCATTACTGCATTTTTCTGGTATACCAACCACCTACTGAAATAAGCAAGATAAGTGTTGGAGAATTGGATCTTTCACAGTATATACTATTTAAAATACATTAATGAACATTTTTCCTGTTCTCCAGAGCATATGCATCAAGTAACTTAGATGCAGAATTAATGCATGCTGCTGTTCAGTAATGTATACAATGTCAAGCCACTGTATTAGTAAGCTGTGTTATATATTCATTTGGGCAAGACACATTTGATTATTAGCATTCTGTTCTTCAGCAACAAGCCACATGTGCTGTCTGTTGCCATGGAAATAAATTAGGAAGGATAACCTGACTACTTATCAATTTTTATTAGTGCAATCATCCTACCTGCTTAACCCCTTAGTAACAGTACCATATTGAAACACCACTGATAAAATCTATGCAACTCTAGGGGTGTGAGTTAAGTTAATAGGGTAGGTAGGAAGCCAAGGTACTGTGGAGATGGGGGAGAGAAATACTGACTTACAACATGATGTTGACGTGATTCATTAATATTACAGGATCAAAAATGTTAATGTTTCTAAGGATCTTAGCACAGTGGGAAGAGATGAAAATAAATGCAAAAACTTAAGATGGATAAAATGAAAAGTGCTTCCCTCCTGCTGTGTTTAAAGCAGTATGTGAGAATGCATATGTTAAACTATAAACCGGAATAAATGTAATCAAAACATGTACTTGTTAAATGTTAAGGAACATCATATAATACTAAATATATCCTTTAAAGTAGAAGGGAATGTACTCACAAGAACATCATCATGATTTTCTTTAAGATATTAAAATTATATTACTATTGGTCTGTGACCTTTAAGAGTACTACTAACATCCTTTCAATTATCACCTATAGAAAAATCAGTTATCCTGTAGTACTCAGAAATAAAAATAAGCTTACTATACATTCTGAGAGCTTCCTGGGATCAAAATAAAAGTTACACCAGATTTATTCTGAAGTATCTCATTTTGATCTAAAGATCTAAAAATAAAAATGTTCCTGCAGAGTTATCTATCATTAATCCATGTTTGATTGTTCTAAGAATGACTATTTACATCTCAATATTAACATTAATTTTATTGCTGACCTTACACACATTCAAAAGGACAAAAAAAACCCCGTCAGTCTTGCAAATCTTGTTTGTTTCAGTGAAGCACTGGATCTCACTGCTGTGAAAGCAGTGTGTGAATGCATATCACATCAGTGAAGGCTGGACTGGAACCTCCTTTGACCTGTTCTTTGCATGGATACCCTTGTCAGGAGTAGACATGGCCTGCTTTGCTTTTGGCTTCCAGCATGACCCCACCCTGGCTTCCAGGATGACCCCACCCATCATGTCAGTCTTAGTATCATCTCTTTGCTCAAAGGATTTGAGTTGTCAAATTAAACTGTACATCTGTGGGCATGGCATTATTAGGTTAGTAAAAGGCTGTCTTCAAAACTTTTCCAAAGCCTTATTAAAAAAAGAAAATATACAAGACAAATAACTCCTCACTTCAGCTGAGAAGTATTAACATATTTTCCAAAGCACCTAAATCCTTCACTTAAAAGGCTGCCAACTCTCATGTTTTAGGAACCATGGGGGAATATGACAAGAGTTTGATAGGAGCTAAACTTTGTCTCCTGGAGAAAGGAGGAGCTCTGACATGACAGAAGAAAAACCCCATCTCCTGGGATTCAGAGGTCTCTCCAAGGGAAAGATAGATCTCTTCCCTCACCCCTTCACTGGCATCTGATGCCCTTGCCAGGGAAGATGAGTGGCCACCATGGACAGACTGCACTTTCTTTTCCACCGTGACCTTACTTCACTTACCTCAGTGAATTAAAAATACCCCCCAGGAATGGCAAAGCTACTTGTGGGACAGACATGATGTGGAAATGACATTGACAGGAAGGTCCTGGGACAGAGGCTGAACAGGACAGGGAGCAAGGGAGATCTCAGGAGTTTGGGACAGGAATCACTACTGAGAGATAAGTGAGTGGATGTAACATTAGAAGCAGCCTGAGCTGTGACAAAATAGAACATCTGTAAGGACTAAGAACTTTTTTTCTTTTTCATTATTTCTTATCCTTACATGAATTGTCAAAGAAAGTTAAAATAAACCATAGTTAAAATCAGTGTGAAATTCTAAAGCAGCTGAAATCTTTTAATCTTGGAGCAACTTGAACAATATAGGGTTAAAGTTTCTTCATGAAGTGAGGCACAGTCTTCCAGGTCATTTTGGTACTTAAATATACTGAGTTATATAAGCATAAAGTCTGTGCACTTTCAATGATAACAAAACTCTTAAGGCATGTTTGACAAGCAGTCTCAGAATCAAAATATTTTTCCCCACAACATTTTAAATGTTAGAAGAAGCCTGTGCTTTGTGAAGTAGTTCGTTTTAGAAGGAATAATTGAAATTCACTTAATAATCTACATCAAACTTCCAGTCAGATTCGCCAAGTATTTTTCTCCAAAGTGCCAAACCACCAACCAGACACCAGGTCAAGGGTAGCTGATAGTTGAGAAAGAGTAGGATATCCACTAACCACAAGCTCTGTGCATGTGTGCGTGCATTTGTGTGTGTGTGTGTGTGTGCATTCAGTAATTACAGGATTTGGTAAATCTGGGAGTGCCCTCACTGCATCTCTTATTCCATGCAGGACTTTCAGCTTTCCGAAGGAAAATACTTTATTCAAACCTCAGATCATTACTATGATTTTCACACCCAAGATGTTAAGATGATCCATTTTGTTCCCATAGTTGAAGATGTACTTTCAGTGGACCCTGACAATAATGCCCAAAGTCAAAGTTCAAACTGAACTGAGGGATTACTTACTTCATTTCCCTCCAGTCATGGTCTGTAAAGGAAACAAGACATTGCTATAAATGCCTACACATGGACAGATTTCCAAACAAGGCTGCTGTTTGTGCAGACCTCTCTGGAATGAATTCTGTGTGAAACAGACCTTCTCCAGTTGGAAGCTGAACAAATCCCAATGTTGTTATCTCCCAAAAACCTCAACCTTCCCTGTCAGCACCTCAATCAAAAGAAGAGTTGTGAAGTTCTGTATCCACCCAGATTATTTCCAATAAAATGTAACAGTAATGTACATCTAATATACCCAAGAGTATTTATAAATGCTGAGTTTTGAGCATAAAGCTATTGTTGATAGCAGGTACCATTTTAGAAATGGGAGTTTTCACAGTTTACACATTAATAGATACTGGTTGGACTAAGATGGAATTGGAACAGCAACAGAAGCACAGTCAAATTACTGAGCCTGGGAGTCGCACTGGCATCCAATATCATGTTCCCATGTGTATGGAAGAAGAGCTGTGAGAAGGCGTATGGATCATCACAAACTGAGATTCACATGCAAATCAAAAACATCACAAAAGTAAATACCAGCATACCATTAGGGACAGCAGAAGAGTTGTATCTTTGTGTTCAAGCACACAACAAATATTTTTGGTAGCAGAAACTCAGTCAAAGGACAAAATAGTGTTATCCTGAATACGACAGGTAAGGATCAGTTTTGAAGACAAGTTCTTCAAAACTGTAATGGGAAAGAAAATTTCTATTAAAAATACAATTTTTTGTCATCTTAAACTGACATCTGGTGATTTAATTCATAAACCAAAATAACATTACTGTGGATTAAAGCGAAGAACAGAAGCTAATCCCATAAAGGGGAGACAAATAAATAAACATGGGCCACACAGTGGTTCACCCATCCATGAATGCAGGAAGCAAAGCTTTCTTTTGCTCCCCAGTCTCAGCTATTTTTATACTGGGCAATGCTTTTATAGGCATAGGTGGCTCTCTTTTTTATACAAGGACAAGATAATAAAAAAAAGGGAACTTCTATCCCTGCTTCATTCCTGCAGCTGGGAGAACAAATCCTAATGAAGATATTGCACCAGTAACATAGCAGAGTGATCCAGCCTCAACACTAAAAATAAATAAGGCAAGCAGCTGTTAGTGACATTCTGTTCCAGTCTCCTTTTAGGACCAAGAAGCATTCCTGGAAAGGTACTAAAAGGACAATTTCTCTCTAAATAAATAATAAAACCCAATCTGGTGTGAAAAGAGTCCATCCTGTTTCTTGTTTTTTAGCTTCTGATTCCATGATGCTTCCACAGCCACTGAAGAGCTTAAGAACTGAACAAAATATATACCTGGGATAGGGGATGTAGAGAGGCAAGAGAAAGAGATTCTGCAGAATGGGTATGTTTACAGAGGAAAACTTCTACAGGATGGTTACATGTAATAGAAATATAGATATAAATATTCTTCTACAACATTTTTAAAGTAGTTTCAATGGGAAGCATTAAAAGTTCAGTCCTCAGTTCATTGTATATGACTCAGTCATAAGGTCAACATTCCCACTGTCTGATTTCCAGTGAAAAAGAAAGCTTAGTAAGAAAAAATAAGAAACACAAAAACACATGAGACACAGAGAGTTACAACTGGTGAGCAAAACCCCAAATCCCTGCCCAATTAACACCAGTGCAACTAAAATCTCATAGATAGAGCTGTCTGTTTATTTGAACTTTGTTTACTTTCTCTAACAAATGCACACAATGTGGTGGGAAAAGTCAGAGATACAGAAATTCCTTGATAAGAGAAAGTTTTCAGCCGTGACAGTTCAGACATTTTTTAAAAATTACTAGCACACAGAGCAACACGCATGCTTTCAAGCTGATCTAAAAGTCTTCCTTGCTCCGTGCCTTGCACTTTACCATAGCCACTATACAGCCTTTTACTGTTTTCACAAGTAAAAAGCTCGCTAATGACCAAGCCTGGGGGAAGGGGTATGGCCACAGCATTCTCTAAAGGCACAAAAACTCATGAGGTTGACAGATGGTTTTATTCATTTTTACTTCTCTTCATGCTGTACAATTGTGATTCTTTTTTACTGTTTCTTTTTCAGTATTGTCAGCTCTCTTCTGGCTCCTTAAATAAATCCTCAGCTAAACCCCAAGTGTAAAGAGCATATGTTTTTCCTCTGAACTGTAAGTATTTTAAGTATCTTTGTGATGCTTTTACTTCTACTAAACCCTTTAGTTTTCCATCTTTAATTTATACAGTTTCTCCAGAGAAATCATCAGGTGCACAGGCAAGCAGCCAGATTTGGAAGTTGTGATTTTGTATAAGTATTAGATATACTGTGACTGATTATTCAGACTAACAAATAGCAAGAGTTCAGAAGAACTCAAGAGAGACATACCTACATGTTGTGAGAGCAGAATATTTAGTCAAATGTTTTAGACATACAGTTTTGCTTAATTCTAACACAGTTTACAAAGTGTCTCCATGACCACCAAGACAAAGGAAACTAGATTTCTTACGGCTATCAGAATCTAAGAAGATATAACCTATTCTTGAAAGTTTTCCAGAGTTAAGCATTTGTGAAATATTACTTCTGAGCATGGAGCCTTTGGTGTCCAATAAGGGCTGGATTCACAGTGCAGTTTTTACCACAGATGGGAGAGAATTGATACCCACATTTTACCCTCTTACCTACTTTCACCAAATCCTACAGGAATTTAATAATCTGTGAAATTTTTATCCTTCAGTCAAATTTGGTTGGAATTACAAAATTAATTCGAAAGTTGTTCTGTAGGTATGGAGGGACACATGGACAGAAAACTGTGGCATGTGTATGCAGTTACATGTAGCCACACACACAGCACAACCACATAAACCTTGTTTTCCTATGAAACTGGATTATAATATGAATGGATATTTGGCTAAATGGTCTTAATACTTTCTATACATGTCAACAAGTGCTTTTCCCGAAGATTGGACAGATTAGAAATACAAACTTTCCAGTGTGTAAGGTTAATAAATATAGACTGTGAAGGGCAAAAGACAATCCAGGAAGGGAATAAATTCCAAGACTCCTTTGCTGACACAAGGGCACCACTAACATCTGGTTTTTACTGAGGAAATTTCAGCCTGGTTCCCTCAGCTGTGCAAAGCTGTGGGCATGTCAAGCTGGTCAAGGTGTTACATCTCTAAACAGTACCTAAGTGATGAAGAATTTATAATGTAAAAACAAAGCCTGGAGATGCCTTCTGAAACAAATAACCCTGCATTTTCATTTTCCACAGCAGCAACATGAACACCACATTCACCATTTTCAGTATCCAAGGGACCTGGGAAGTCACTGAATGCTGTGCAAGAGGTTTTGCAAAGATGCCAACTTGAGTAGCATGCTCCAATGTCAGAAGAGAGAGGAAGTAAAACTAGCTCTATTCAAACAAAGATTAAACAAATAAGGAAAAATGCTTGAGCTCTTGAGCTTATTAAAGGAAACACTGAGCAGGCCTCAGTACTTAATTGTATCAAGATGGACAGCTATTTAAGATAAAAGATAATGTCAACACAAGGACATTCATCCATGAATAAAATTAAGCTTGCTGTTTTCCAATTGTAAGAACACTGAGATTCTCAACAGCTTCCCTGTATGGACAGTGGTTTTTAAAAGACCAGCTTTTACCTGGCAATTGATCTGTTTATGAGATTTTATGACATCTTTGCCTGGAAAGGGACTGAATGTGAAAATTCAAGTGGTGTTCACTAGTTTTATCTTCCTGTGAAATCTTACAGACTCTTGAATTACTGGTATCTAAATGCAGCAGGCCAAAGAGTGCTGAAAGTCCAAGGGGCATTTTCAGAAAGAGAAACTGTCTGATTCTTGCAGTATTGTGGTGAAAAAAAAATTTTTTTTTCTACTTAAGCTCCAAAGAGGAAGGAAAAAAGACCCCTTCTCAACTGCCTATAACTGCTGCAAACATCTCCCCTCAAGAGATACAAGTATGACTCCATACAACTCTTCAGACCACTTCTCCATCCCATCATTATAATTTCCCTTTTACCTGACATGATCTTTTAGAAAACATCTACAGTTGTGGTAGCTTTTAATTATTATTCTAAATAATTCCGTTAACTACACTTTTGCCTGTATGCTCACTTCTGTCATTTTACCAAGCAAGTTTGCTCCAGTTACTATCCTAAAAGCCTCAATAAATTCATAATGCATTCACTGTGAAAATTAAAATCCTACAACTTGCAAAAGTGTTATATTTCAGTGTTTGAGAATCTGTTCTTTTCAGAGTAGTACAAGAAACTTTGTGAAGTCAAGAAGTCCATTTCCTAGATCAAAAGCAGAATCAATTATACTCCAGTTTTGCTACAACTGATCAGCTTTAGATCCTCAATTCCCAAATTTTGATCCTATTCAACTACTGAGTTAGCAATCATCAAGTTGACGTTAGTGTCTAAGAGTTAGACAAATATTTAAACAAATTATTTCATTTGTTAGCATTAAAGCTCTTCCCATGATAGCTGAATCAATATTGAACAAGCTGGAAATATTTAAGTTCTATCCACTAGAGCTGCAACTTACAGTATCATGTAATAGTACAGCATAGCCATAGATCTAAATTTATCCTTTGTAATTAATAATTTTAAGACAAAGTATATGATTTAGCTCAAGTATACATTTTTATTATCCTTTGAGATTCCTCAATAGTGCAGAGATACACAGTTATCTATTTTTTTAAGAAAAGGTTAAACTCTTGGCCTTTTAGCTGTGTATATCTACGGCTGTTTGAAGAAGTGTGAGCTAAATAGCCTGCTGAAATACTGTATTTCAAAAGATCAGGAATGGGCAGAAGTGGTAAGAGTCCTTATTATACATGAACTAGATGAGCACTTCAGCTGCATTCTGCTTTCAATTACTTTTGAATCATCCCTAATCCCTGGAACTAAAATGTGATTTAAGGACAAAAACACGGTTTGAATTCTGCATTTAGGTAAGAGAGAGAAAAGTCAACAGATAGAAAAACAATGTCAAAAAGGCATTTTTAGCCTAAGTATTACTGTTAGACTGAAGCAGGAGTGTTCTTCATGTCACAGGCTAAGATTATAAGATGTCTGCCCGAGCTTTTCTTAATAACAATGTTGTGAACCCAGACTTTCTTAAAAATAGAAGTTTGTTCTTTTTTCAAGAAAACAATGAACTGTTTTGGAACAGATGTACAGGACTCGGTGAAATGACTCATCAGCTGTGCTCAGTTACAGTGGCTTTATCTGTAAATGTGTATAGATGAAAAGCCACTCAAGAGAGTTCATAAAAGAACAGCCAATCTACTGAGAGCTAATCACACTGGGCTATTCTTGGAGGAACACAGTGTTTGTACGTAATGCAAACAGTTACCAATTATTGCCTCTGCTTGGAAAAACGAATAGATCTGTGCAGTTATTAAATGGTGCTCTCTGCAAAGACCCTATTTAAATATCGGAACCTGTAATTGTCTAGCATTGACCTGATCCAGCAATTGAGCACTCTGCAGTGTGAAGGCATATCTGCGTAACTTAAGCTCATTTCCTCCACAGGATACATCCAGTGCCTGGCATACTAAGACGCATACTATAATATGTCATTTGCATAAGGTTGCATTTAACTCAGGAAAATGGATTAAAATCTGCATTTTAACGCCAACTATTTGCATGATATCTGCCGTATGAAGAAAGGACAGATAGCCCATCAGACTTTGACTGATGTTAATAAATGACACCAATCTTAAACATAAGTAATGTAGTGGTGAATCATACTCTTACAACCAAAATAAACATTACAGTCCCATTCCCTATGACACACAAATTAATAACAATTTAATGTAGAAAGTTTTGTTATACAGGTACTCGCAACATAAAAAAGAAAGAACAGAATGGAGCAAAACCATAATTTTATTTTCGAAATCAAGAATTTCATTGTTAGCTAAAAGATCTCTTTTGTGACAATTATTGAAAAGTTGGTGTGTCACCTTTAAAGTCATTCAAAGTCAACAGCAGTATCTATATATTATGTGCTTTTTTTTTAACAGATGTAAAACAAATGATATGGATATTGAGGGAAGACATATGGTAAAAGACAGGCAAAGAAATTCGTATGATTTATTCATATAATTTTGAAATAACATATTTAAAATCTCATCCCATTAACATCTATTGCCCACCTAATTACTATAAGTAATTGACAGCTCTCATTAGGAAGAGACAAAACTAAAGGGAATTAAGGTCTTGATCTTGCAATTGGATTTCCATGATCCAATGCCTTCATTGTGTGGTGCCTCTTCGGCATATGTGGGCTTGGTGTGGATACAGGAGTCCATCTGTGCAAATGTGATTGGAAGATCAGGGCCTAAGTGATACCATGGGAATTAAGGAGACTCTGTTATTTGATACAGACCTGCTCCAAAGTTACACAGCAAGTTAAAAGTCAATTATCTTGGTATAGAGCAAATATATGATAGCATGTTATCTGAATTTGGAAAATACTGCAAATGACCCACTGTCTGTTAATCCAAATCCGAGAGCAGAGGAGAAGATAATTTTGCAGACTTGGTCTTTACACTTTTTATGCCATTAGCGGGCCTTTAAAAATTATTATTGTTACTGAGAGATCTTAAATGATCTATGCGGAGATAAATACCAAAATATTGTTAACGATAATAAGATTTACTCATGGAACTCCCCATACACACCATTGCAAATTTACCCCTCAAGCTTTAATCAAGCATTTGGGGAATAATTATTTTTTTTTTATTCATAGCCAGTTTTAAGATCAAATGTACTGTGCCATACCTATGCAAAATAAGGTCACTTATAATTTACCAATGTTCAGCTGGGTGGATGGTGTGGGCCAAATTTACCCATGGTCTAAACAGCTGTAAATCTCATTGGAGTGCTATGATTAACTGGTGACTGAGCAATAGTGCATGTTACATGTGGCAATGAATTGATAAGGGAATAAATGAAAGTGCTGTGGCAAGGAGAACATATAGGAAAGTAATACCAACAATGTACACAATGAGAAGCTATAAAACGATCAAAGATAAAAGAATATCTCATCTGATTCCTGGCACGCTCCTGCCTTGTCATGTTCCCTTTTAGAATCGTACCTTCCTTGTACTTAGTCACTTGTTTTCATAGTATGTACAACCTATACACTAAATAGTTGCAAAATCCATTTTGCCACACATCTTTGTCATAGTTAACATACTTACTGATGGGGATAACCAGGGCATTTAACCACAGATTCTAACATCTGGAATAACAGACTTTTGATAGTTGAATCCAGGAGGTGACTGAACTCATGAAGCTTGTGGTTTTATACCTTCTGCCCTTACCACAGCAATACTAGATAAGGAGAGCCTTCCCGGTTGCTTGCCTCTACAGTTTCACTTGTTGCAGCTTTCCACAACATTTTTACTTCTCTTTCATGTACTTCACACATAATGTGAACATCCCCTTTTGCTCACAGCTTCATCTTATAAGCCCTACCTGTTTGATAGCCGGACAGAAATGCACAAGGTGGCAGGTGCCACTTGCATGGTGTCATGATTGGTAGATATTAATCATCATGATGCACATAACAGCTACACAAGTGGTTCCTGTCCCCTGGAGCAGTTAGGTGTAATGTACAGTTTGCATTTTCCCCTCACAAGGCTTCAATTTAGACCTGTCTTCTCTACCTAGCCCTTGTAGCACAGACAGATGAGATAACCTCACTAGCATTATTTCCTTTCCAAAAAAGATCCAAGTGTTCCCTGAAACACTGCAAAACTGAGAGGGAATATGGTTTCTGAACCTTACAAAAAACGCCCTATAAAGGTCATATCTTACTGTTTGCATAAGTTGCCTAGGTTCGTGTTTGAACAGAAGAAAGGAATTCCCAGAAAATAGAGTGTGGAATTTCTATTGTCTATTCTGTGAAGTCACTGTGGGGTGGGTGGCTGGCTAAAAAAAAAGAAAGAGGAAAGAGCACTTTTCCAACACTGTATGTGTAGGGTATGAATAATAGCATGAATCATAAATACCTTTGTGGCTGGGAGTGGGGAAGAGAGCTTATTGGCTGAGAAGAATGAAGTTTATTATATTGCAAGATATATGCAAGAAAATCAGATTTTGAAGCAAGATCAGGATATTCACTGCAAGAACTCTATGAAAAAGTGCTTTGGGGTTTGCTGGCAGGACTGAAAAATACAATGCTCAACTCAAAAATAAAACATCCTGGTTTTCCTTATGAAACAAAATCTTTCATTCCTGGTAAAATTACTGACCATTTCATATTAATTTTCTATAAATCAAGTACTAGAACTCAATCATAGCATTTAGCTGAAATGGTGTTAGGTTCAGATAGCCCTCTCTTCTAATCCTGTCTGGGTATTAATTACGTTGTATATAGCAGATGAGATAACAGTTATCTACACTGACATACATCCAAAACCACCCAACCCATACACAAATAGTAGTGCTATTGAATGTACACTAATAAAATAATAAATATAAATGTTATTAAAGTGTTAGCTTGTTGAATAAAAGATGGAAAAAAACCTTTTAAATGACAAAGGAAAAAAAAATCATAAGCAATGCTTTTCAAATCTTGGCTAGTAATTGCCACTTATTCCAAGATAAATTGCTAGCAGATTAAAGAAAAGAGGTCTTGATCCTTAACAGAATGGCATTGCTATTTGGAATTTGACTAAGAGGGTTACCATTATTTCTCTTAAATCAGAAGCCGGAAGTGCAAAACAAGACTTCTGACCTACCTGACCCCATTTTAGTATTCAATTTAGCAGGTCAAACATAGCAGTCAGAACTGTGACAAAAATATTTTGCTCTGCAATAAGATTTCTTCTTTTCTCTTATTTCCTTACTTATTCTTTTAAATTCACGATAATAGGGGAACTCCAGAAAGCATGCTTGGAATATGAGAGAAATCCACAGCAACATGAAAAGCCATAGCTTAAAGGAGGTGAGTGCCTTCTCAAATGGGAGAAAGAAACAAACTGGGAGGCATCACTAAAGCCTTTTTGTATCCTGCACCTTAAAGTGTAAAGGGGTTGATTCACTATCCTGTGACTGTATATATATTAATTCTTATGAATTTAGAATGGGTTTAATCTGTAGGCACAAGCACATCTGTTAAATAACATGGCAATCCTGTTCTCTGCAAAAGTACAAAAGGAGGTAAAAACACAGATAAATATGTATAAGAAAACTTACCACTTAACTGTATTATCTCTAATGTCTACATAAATCTGTCTACATTTTCTAATGAATATAGCATGATATTTACCTTTCTCACAGGAATTAGGCAAGACATAACTTTAATAGTGTTTGCGCAGTGCTGTATAGGTGCAAAAGATTGATAAAGTCAGTGAATGGCAAAAAGCCAAAGAATATTTGGACTGAGAAGTACTTAATCCAGGGGCCTTTAGGGAAAACCCTTTGAGACTTTCATAATTCACAAACCAGGAACTGGTGACTAAAAGTACTTTTTAAACATTCTTACATATTGAGAAAATGGAAGAATTTAGCAGCAAATAGTTGATCCATTTTCCTATCATGTGAGGTATAAAAAAGAAGATAGACTCATGATCAGTAACTATTACACAGCAAATTCACTGGACTTTTAACCCTTGTTATTAATTGATTATCTCTTTTCTTTGACTAGGTTTCATGAGCTTGTACTATGTAATGGCATTTAATTTTATTACAACAGAGTTCTTTCACTTCTAGAATGTCTCAAAACAAGAACTTTCTGCTTAATAAAATCTGTTTATCTAGCATAAGTCAAGAGAGCTTTTCTTAAAAGAAGATAAAAAAATTGGTACTGCCAGAAATAAATATAACTCTATAAATATATATATTATAAATAACTCTATTTGATCCAATAACTCCTTTATAATTTAAGGGCTTCAAAAATCATTTAAGGTACTTTATAGTCACAGCAGCAGATTCTGTCAGAGGATTTGTTTTCAGAAGGCTCTAGCTGTGTAAACTTTAGCACCCACACAAAATCACACTGGCTTTCAGGAAGCTCCAGTTTCAGTACGGAAGATAGTTTTTGCCTGTTGTGCTTCTTATCATTTTGTAAACATACAGCTTTCATTCCAAGTACCACTAAACAGGGATTCTTTTCAGAAATATGATTGGGACTTAATCTTCTCGCTTTATCTTGGTGGTATAGCTTGCCATCTAGTTTGAAACTGCTGAAAAGGTAATTATAGAGTAGAATCACCTAATTAAACAGTTTTCCACAAAATCCCAAGGACATTTTCCAAAAGGCAAACTCTCAAGTTGGAGATCTGGGGAGGGGGAATCAATGTGGAGGAGATATATATTAACATGTCCACATTTCCATCTGTCATGTTGAAAATGCACTCTGCTGCCTGCCATTGTGTAGATCCTTTGCTGCCATCATTGTAAGAATAAGTTTTACTAGTAGGTAAACCAAGATTAGTCTGTAGTTTTTCTACAGTATGCATTTCAGTGGGAGGCAACGAAGGCGTGAGAAGAACATCCTTTCTAGGATGCAGAGGAATCAAAGATCACTTCCTCACTGGCTAAAATTGAAGCAGGAGGTTTCTCTTCCAGATAAGTGCTTTGACTACTACTGAAGTGTGGTGACATGTCTCCTCTCAGGAGAACCTAATGACCTGTCAATTCTTAAATGAAGTGGGACAGTGCCAACCTAATATTTTAGGACACTGACTGTAAAGACTGATGCTCTCAGCACAAGGATGTAGGAAATCTAATTTCACTTTTTCATTCCACTGGCTTTAAAAGATCTGCAATTTGTGCAGTGCAGGACAAAATCAAGCCCAGAAATCTTTATATGATTTTGTAAAACTGCATTCTTGTTTCCTGGACAGACTTAAACACCATACACAGTAGTATCTGGTGTCATATTTAATCTAACCTCCCTGTTAGGAAAGCTCTCTTGTATGTCATATACAATTCAGCAGTGATAGTTTAATTGCTAATCACTTGCTAATGACAACCGCCATGAAAGAACCCTTAAAGCCTAGGAAAATGAAAAGCTTTTTTCTTCTTGGTCTGAGATTCAGATTTTATCTAGAAGCTGAAAATTGCAACAAGTTCTTGTAATAATAATAATAATATGTCACCATTACTAATAACTATTGACAACCACCATTATTAACTTGGAGATGATAAAAAAAGAAGTAACCAGAAATCTTTATGTTTTAGAGAACAGATTAATTCAGCCTAAAGTAAGAGAATAATATAATAGTTGAAGACATGAGTAGCATATTCAAATGTACAAGAAGCCTGTAAAGATAATAAAAGAAGGAAAGAAGTTTCTATAAAGCTCCAAGTGTATGGATCCTTATCCCAAATGGTCTCTGATCGAATGTCTGTAGGATATTAATCAAACTTTTTCATGGCTTTCAAGCTGACAGTTTAGTACAGGCAGCACTCCTGTTCAAACAGAAATTTTGGCATAGGTTAATAGCAATTATTGGCAGTCACATTGCCAACTTGTTGTAGTTAAACACATTCCAGGGACTTTAAATACATTTAAGTCTTATGTTATCCCAAGGGTTATTTTAATCTAGCAACTAAATAGGACCTTCAGTATTATACATATATGTGCCAGCAATATGTCTTTTTGTTGTGGGCTTAGGAAAGGGCAAGAGCACAGTAGCCTGCAGCTGTCAAGGCCTTTCTGAAGTGTGCAGTGGAAGCATGCCACCACGCACAAATTGGTGGTTTCCTTCAGCAGACAACAGAAATGATTATAGAAGTAGACAGGGTTGGGGTTTTCCTCTCCCTCCTGAATTCCAAGCTTTCTGGGAATATCTCTTTTTGTGAAGTGAGTATTATTCATCAAAGTACACAGAGAGCAGAACAGCTCAGAAGGGATTGAACAAGATAGTCTATATTTACAAAGTAGGCACAGATGCTCCTTATATAAATCACAATTGCAACAGTGACAGGAAAAATATACAGAACCATGAACTGTATTGTTAAAGATTTTAGTAAACCATCAAAGCTTGAAGTTGTCTGGGGATTTTTGCTCAGGGCTGTTAATGGCTGATGAATCTCCTGTAATCAGACAGAAAACACAGGGCAAACTTGGTAACTGGATGTTTGTGGGCAGGTTGTACTTGAGGCAATTACATACATATTCATGCTTTTGAGGGAAGATTTTGTCTTCCAAAGAGCTGCCAAAATCAACGTGATTCTCTAGTCAGATCCTTGGAAATCCGAAGGTCCCTTTGTGTGACTTCAGCAACAGAAATTATAATTGTAGAAAAGTAGTTTAAAACTCAGTTCTAACATGTTTTTTTTAAGAGCAAAACCCTCTGACCACTCCTTCAACTACAAGGCACTCAGACAAAAGTAGAGAATAATCATTCCTGAATGACAACTACTCCAGTCTTTTATCAGACCCAGTTGGATCAGCTGATAATATGGGAAATATGATGGTGTTTTCTCTGGTTTTGCACACATAAAAAGTCCCCAAACAAACAAACAAAAAACCTCCAACAAACCCAGAATTTAAAAAAAAATCAGCAAGGTTATGAACAGCACTTGCAGAATATGCAGTAAGAACAATACACTTTTCAAATATTATAAATTTAAATAACCTGAAGATTGGTGAAGAGTTTACTTTTTGAAACACTTGTTTCATTTATATATCAGATGTAATTAGAAAAATGGGATTGCTGCCCACTTATAGCCCCATCTCTCAGACCATAAGTAGCAGAAGTCAGGTTTGGTTGCTTTGGAAATGTTCTGGATGAGAGTTGACTGGTTTTGGCATCTTTTTGTGTGTTCAGGCTGGACTTACAGGATACTTCCTACAACTTTGTAAGGTGGAATGAGTCAGACCACTCCTCATTTTCTCACAAGAGACACTGTATCTCCAAAACATATGCTGCCTTATGCCATCACTCACTAGTCTTTGCCTACCTAGCGAGGTGACTTGACATCCTAGAAAGCTCTATGCAAAGGATGAAATTGTTCAAATTTTGTTAATTTAGCAAACTTTATTAATATAAAATTATCCAGTGTACTATACTTCTGGAGTTCACCAATGAATGTCACTAGGGGTTGGAGTTTTTATATGAACTGGGTTAGACATCAAGACAGAATTGTTTTACATGTAGTCTTCAAGGATTCCTTTAGGAAAGTGAAAACAATTAATAAAATATTAATTTTAATACCAGCTAACAGGACTTTTACAGCTTATTCGATGTTACGCATATTGCATCACATGATGCAATGATGATTTCAAAGCTAAAAATGGGTCAATGCGCAATGTCCTCTGAAGCAACTTTCTCTATAAATATGGAATCACATTTCAAATGAGGTGATAAATAGAACAAAACAAAACAAAACAAGAAAATGCGCTGTGGATATTGCAATGGGGAAAGCCAAAAGTAAAACTGGACTAATAAATTTTGATTAGGCTATTTAATACGTTCAGCTTCAGCATTCAGCAACTGTGTAACTGCTTTAAGACACCAAGCACAAAGGAAGTGCACTGCTGTGGTTTAATCATGAGGGTGTGATCTCATTACAGCCTTAAGAAAACATCTTCAAGAATTTATCTAGGCTATTATCAGAACTTATTCCCAAATAGTGGTAGAATTTAATAGAAAGTAATTCCTACTATTGGGTAACAAATATTTTCTGTAATAACATGTGAATAGGTACAAATCTCAAAGCATGGTTAACCAAAATTACTACAGAAGAATTCCTATATTGCTACTGAATAGTGAAGTTTTTCGCTCTGGATAAATACTACCGCAGTGGCTTTTATACATGATAGCCTGTGGACATGGTCTCCACAGAGCTGTAATCACAGGTCACAGCAATTGCAAACAACATCCAGCTATGAAATTCATTCATTGCGTAAAACAACACAGAACAAAACAAAACTGTGGAAAAGGGAAATCCTTCATGGACTGTATTAGTCACAAATGATTCTTTGAATCCATATGGTATTTGTGATGTACAGATCTGTAACATACACAAACTCATTAACTAAGCCTCTACACACACACACACAATCTGCTTTAAATCTCCCTTAGACAATTCCCTAGAAAGTCCCATTATGTATCTCAGGTTTATACTGAACAGTAACTTCTTCCCAGTGTGCACCTGGCTGCCTGAATTGCCACAGGGCCATTACATTTTGGCCCTCTTGCAGCTACAGATGGACCTTCTGGATTCCATCCTCAGAGTCAAAGCCAAAACAAGAATGACACACATTTGATTTTCTGTCTTTTTACATGTAAAATGGTGTATTTCTTTCCTGATGGAGGATTAGGGCTCAATTCCAAAACTGCGTGCATTTTTATGAAATCAAGTAGGTCTACATCACATTCAAGGTTTAATGATATTTTTGAATTATAGATGCATTTCTAGGCTGTGTCTCTCCTGTCAGTTTTACAACTGTAAGGTTACCTCACAGAAGAGTAACGGTGCTTAGCACACACCACATAATATATTTTCTACAAGAAAAGCATATAAACATTTTCTTCTGACACACAAACTTAAAATTGCCTTGTATTTCTGGCTGATACTTTGGAACAGAGTTAGATAATGAAGATTTTCTTAAGTGTGTCATCAGTCTCAGTGCCACTGGCCATGTTATACAGGGATGTTTAAAAGAGTTTTATGAGGTGAGGTTGGGAATAAAGCCTTTGCAGGAAGTGCACATAGATCTGTTTTACTCTTACTGGATCTTACCTATTCTGATGAGCTGGATAAGCTGAATTCCACCTATAAATAGTTAGCTTGCCAAAAACTGTGCTTCTATTATTAGCTATTAGATAGATGACAAGCAATCAACATTCACTTTTCTAATTGCACTGCATCTGGGTTCTTCTGAGTCCTCTGTAATTGTGTCTTTTAGGAGAGGAAAAATGGGAAAGGAAAGCTCTGCCAGTCTTATTTGCACGTCTTTGCCAAAATTATGATTTAATAGCAATAAAATTTTCAATATAAAGACAATTTTTCCTTGTTTTTATCCCAAAGTCATATCAAGTGAACCTGAATCAATGATAAATGTCTACATTAAAACCATCATTGCTAATAGTATTCTGTATCATTCGTCTTTTGTTCAGTGTGACCAAATTACAATCAGCACATGACTACAGCTACTTGTGATTAATGATGGTTTTACTTAGTAACTGACAGTGAAGCTTCTGGGAGGAAAATGGTAATATATTTCAAAATTTCAAGCTATAAATTTTGGAACAAAATAGCTCTATTTTCAAAGCTGTAGTTAAGATGTCTGCTGCTGCTTTTACCACTGTCAGACTGAAGGGTTTAAAGTTGGTCAAATTATGAAGGGATTATCTCTCTCCTGTCAGGGTGGAAGTTTTGGCTTAGGAGTTCTTAAATCCTTTACAGACTGTACACAGTATTTCAGAAGAACTAGAGAGTATGAAGGGAAGGGTGTTGCAATTACTCAGGAAAAAAAAAAGAAAATTAATGACCTGGAATAAAATCTCTCAGAAAGCATGGTAAATTAAAAAATTATAGATAACCTTTATGAATGAATTAGAGAGTAGACTTTGTGAAACACTGGAAGAAAGCTGTAAAAGCTTTCACTTGGCAGAGGCTGATCTTGATAAGGTCAGAAGTGGCTAGAATCCTTTTTCACCCTCTGATGGTCACTCACCAGCTTTAGGCTGATGTTTCTTAGTTTGGCACAGATGTTCACATTAAAACAAGCACTCCCGCTGAAAATCTCAAGAGCCTGAACAAGCAGAGAGAGTTCCCAAGCCTCTTGCCCACATTTATTCTGATACAGAGCAGCTGAGCAACATATGAAAGACCTGTATTGCCATTGCCAAAATTATTATAAGCCTGAGAAATCTTTGTCTTTTGAACTATTACTCTGTAAATTGTGCCAATGGTACAGTTATTTAAAATAGAGAAAGAAGTTAAAAAAAAAAAAAGGTGTGTGTTTTAGGGGGAACTTTCTACATCATTTATCAAAGGTTGATGTCTACTTTCTACTTCTTGAAGGCAACAGCAAAATTCACCTCTGCCTCACCAGGAACAAAGTTCTTGTGACTCAGAATAACTTTATTAAAAGCCTATATGAAGAACTTCATGAAGAGCCCATTTTGAAGGTGAAACCCTGATTCTAAGTGAAGTCACTATCAAAACTCCAATAGGCTTCAGTCAGTCTTGAATTGTACCCTAAATCTGTCTATGCAAGAAAACAAAACTTTTTTTTTTTTTTTTTTTTTTTTTTAGCTTATTCACAGACTAACTTCAGAATATATGCAGAATAGGGAGAACTGTATATTAGCTGTCTCTGTGGTCTTCTCAAATAATTATTCTGTCCCTATTTTCTCGTACACTAATCTGGGATAATTACATTTACCCTGATTCATGTAACTGCATTGATAGCCATCTTATGTTCACAACATCAATATGCAATCTAAATATGTGATTGTTCATACTGAGGTTTCTTTTCCTGTTAATCAGTTACATATAAATGTGTATTCTTTATATATATATATATACACATACACATTTTGAAACAATGCAACTGGAAAACATAAATACTTTTTCTTATGAGTAACTATGCTTTTAGTAACATATAACTAAAGAAATATGCTTTCTAAAAGCAATTAATCTGCTGATCTTTTAAAATAAATTCCTGTTGTGACTAGAAATGACATCAAATAGTTCTGGGACACTTTTAAATATTACAGAAGAAATTTTGATAGTCCTTTCCTGTCGGAGATGGCGGGAGAAAAACGGCACTCAATGTAAGCGATCAGGCAAATCTCATTTATTAGAGATCAGAAGGCTGCTTTTATACAGTCATCTTATCAATCAGCACACTTGTGTTCCGTTACTCATTGGTTGTTTAAAGGATACACTTTCCTAATCCAATCCCCTTGCGATGATAGTTA
>WUAM01000287.1:2582296-2609266 GCA_024336885.1 Actenoides hombroni
CGAGCCTGACACTTTGCTTCAGCAAGCATTTCCCTTAAAGATACATGACCCTTGTTTTCTAGCCATTCTCCAACACTTTCCTTTTGTTTTAACTAATAAGGTGTAATTTAAATGTTTTCCTAAAGACAAAGTTACCCTGGATCTGTGCAACGATCCAGCAAGATTTACCACTGTTATTCTGTTCCCACTAAGTTTCATTATTAGGCAGGTACAATTAGGGTTGTCTGTGTTTAATACATTTCAGTCACCACTAATGTTGATGCATATCACAGCACAATGTACTTTTTCAAATCTCAGAAAGAGTTTAAAGCTGCAGAAATACATCTTATAAACTGACAACACATTTCTTGTAAACTGAGCAAATTTGATCTGCAGACTATTGAAATGTATTTGTATAACAAAACTCTTCAGAGTAAAATTACTTCTGTTAATTCTGCTTCCTTTAAAAACTGAAGGCATTTTTACTCTACATTGCTCTTAGTTCCAAACTGTCACAGAGTAAGACAAATATTAAACCATAGTGAAATATATAATATTTTGGTAGTAGAACTATCTATATAAGGTTCTCTTTAATTTTACTTTATAAATTCATTTATTCTTACTGTAATTTTGATGAGATAAAAAATCAACAATGTAAGTCAGTGCATAAAAGAGTAAAGATGTTGCCTACAATCATTTGTATGGAGATAACAAATACTTTGTGACAATCAGACCTCATTACAAATCCATAGAACGTGACCTTTGCAATGATTTACAAGAATTTAAATCTCCAAATGAAATAAGTGAAATTTACACCTAATTACTTATTCAGAATCTCCCATTAGAAATACTACATGCAAAAGAATAATCATTTATGAAAAAGCACACTCTGTTCTTCTTCTGGTACAGCTATTCATGACGATTTTGTAGGAATTGCATAGTAGAACATATGAAGGGATAAATCTTTTTCTCCAGGACTAATTGAAGAGTAAACTACATGACAGCTAGGTCAAAAGCTGAATATAGCACATCTGAAAAATTCTACCAGATGCATTTTAACACCTTCAGACACCTAATACACTTCATTTCAGTGAGCACTTTTCTTGTCCCGATTAACCTAGTGTGATCTTAACCATGTAGTTTGTCCAGATCAGTCTCACATTTCTGTCTACTAGTATATTTACTCTCTGACTTTTAATACCCTATATTACTATATTAGAATAAAAGCAGATGATAAAAATAGCATAATCTTATTACATAATTATGCAATTATCATTATTAGTTAATATACTTATGTCAGTTATACAGTCTATCACAACGTAGTATGTTACAACTTGGTAAGGTTTAACTTCCAGATTAGTTTTAAAGTAAAGAAGTTGTCATTATATAGAGGAGAAAAAAATATATCAGTGAGATTTTGTTCAAAACAAAACCAAAACCAAAACCAAACCAAAAGATTCTAGTCTAATAAGGAAAAGAAAAGCTGTATAAATAGCTTATGACTGCTTCAATAGTTAAGTTGTGGTGAAGCCTGAAAAATATCATAAGATGTTAGCTACTATTCAATGTTTGGGGAGTTTTCTTCCCAAATACTGTCTCCAACATTTCTTTTTTTTTTTCTTACCAAAACTGCAGCAGAAATATTACCTTCCCTACTACATCTGGAGTTGCTCTGCCACTAAAGATTAAGTATTAAAGATTATGAGTTGAAATCAATGTTAATGAATTGCTATTTTTTTGGTTGTAGCTTTTATTGTTTTCAGATTTACATCTGTTAGCAGTTCCAGAACTTTCATACTTTCCCCTAAAAGCTTTCTTCAAAACACCCATTACTTGTAACTGTATTTGGAATATCAAAGTTTTTGCTGTGAAGTGAGTTATTCATCTAACCTGGGATTTTATGCTGTATCCAATCTTTTGGGCTCAGCTTCCTGGATACTGACCCTGAAGCCAGCTGGTTTACTATTTTTAAATGAGAAAAGATACATTCTTGTGACTATCAACACCTTGCACAGAGATAATAAACAACCAAGTGGTGCCACATGTATGCAAAAAAATGTGACAGCTGATATCAATTTACCAGTCTTCATTCATGGAGTAAGATGCACAACATGTGTATTTCCCAAGTGCCAGTCTGGTAAAGCATAAAGAAATTTAACTTTAAGCATGCAGGTATTCCCACTGAAGCCAAGGAAGGTCACTTAAGTCAACAGCATTACTGTGTCCTTAAATGGCAGATAAACGAGGACACCAGTTTTGGGAAAGTGAAGAATAATAAAGATGAGTCACAGAGCTGCATAACTATCTTCCTCCACTGGGACAGAGGCAGTGAGAGAGAGACAAAGTGCAATGTGGAACATTTATGCTTAGAAACTGTCACTTCAGCAACAATAGGACTCTGGTCCTCTGCAATATGAAATTCAGTGGATTAAAAAATAGCTGTTTTCAAATCCATCTAAAAGAGCAAGGACTTTGGGTATTTTTTTTTTTTCTATGTATAAAAACTGTGTTTTTCTCACTAAACAACTTCTAATTTTTTCCTTTCAGAATGTTCCTGGTTTGGCCCCTTAATAATAATATTCCAGATAAAAAAATTGGCCCAGGACTCCTCATTTATCTGATACCAATTTCCCTTTACTTATTACACTTTGATATTCTAACTTCCTGTGTTCCCAGAAAGCTGCCCATGGTACTGAAAGTTTAGTTTGGATTTTGTATAGCTTTGTACTTGTTAATGTTTTATTTACTGGTTTTCAAGGCTTATGGGAAAAAAAAAAAATTGCCTTCTCTTAGTGCTTTTCTGTTTAACCTGTTTTAGAGGATAACATTTCAGACCATGATGTGATATGGAACAAGGTGAGTCTCTGAAAGGTGTTCTGTACTCTGGCATAGCATCATTTTAAATGAGCAGCTTTCAATACCTTTTTTTTCCCTGACAATTAAAAAGAATAATATCAATCATTAAGAGTCAGAAGTTAATCTTAAGCAATTACCTCCTAAAGGAGCATTATTCCGTAAACTAAAAAATATAGGGAAATTTAAGAGCATTATAAAGGAAATCTTAAATTTCCCCATTGTTTTGTGGTATGAGAGTATCATCTTGTGGGGGGAAGAGGTACCAAAATATACTAAAAAGAGAACCAAATATTGTTGCATACAAGATTGAATAATCTGAATATGCTAGAAGACACAGGGAAAAAACATGAAGGAACTGTTTCAAAGCAGTAATATGTTCACTTTGCTGCTTCTATTACACTTAAACCTTGTCTTTACACGAGTGCCAGTATTTACATGGAAAGTATCATCTATTTGTCATTTATCTTTGCTAAATGAATGCAAAATCTAAACAAACATGAACCTTCAATGTCAATTTTTATTCATGACTAACTGAAGTCAGAATTAAGTCCTGCTAGTTCATTAGAAGTGAAACCATTTAACAAATCCAATGAAATTAATAACTTCGACAGTTCAGTTAGTGCTATAACTTTCCAATTCATTTGCAGGTCACCAAGCATTATATTTAACTAGGAAATGTGTGCAAGGAAAAGCAACACAATTACTCTAATACTTTCTAAATGTCTTAAATTTTCTTCCATACCTTTTTGCTTTTTTTGTTCTTATTCTTTAGTTTATTTCTGTGTTAGCCTAGACTACACAATTTTTTTTTAATTTCATGGATTTGGGCTACTTTAGATAATGGATGATTGTTGAAAACAGAAATACTATCCACACAAAAGAAGTACTTTGTCTTTGAAGTCCCTTTGTTAGCTTCACTTGATCTTGGTTTTTGAAGTCAGCCTGATCAAATTATTAAAATGGTGAATTGAATGATTGTTGCACAAACACTACCAGAGTGTACCAAACTTTTCCATGAGGTAATGTAATCTCTTATAGAAGGTGGACAGTCACTGTTGGGATGTTGACAGGAGTCTCTATTAAAAGGGTCCTTTCAAAAGCATCACCAGTGAGACTGGGAGCTGCAGCCTAGCTGGTCCATGGTCCTGCATGACCACTGCAGTACAAACATGATCCATTTCTATTTATTATCTTCAATCATGTACAAAATACTTCCTAGTTATTTTAACTATACAGAAAAGACTGTCCTATATGAACATTTCTGCATCTGCATGAACAGTTTATACTATTTCAAATTACCTATGCACAGGTCAGTCAATCCTGTAGCAGCGACTGACAGGGGAGTACCTGCCATAACCAGATTATTCACCCAGGGAGTTAATCAACAGATCTTAAGCATGAAGGTTGTGCATGTCAGTTGGTTTGGGGGCAGCAGGATGTGCCTAGGGTAATCTCCAAGGCTGTCTGAGATTCTGCAACAGTGAGTCAAATGCTTTACTGTGAAGCTGGCTACCAGTGCAGTCCATCACCTTGTTTTAAGTCAGTCCACTGTCTCAGCCTACAAGCAGTAACTGCAGAGTTTCTGGACTAACAGGGAATTGCTAAGTGTCCTGGAAATGCACGCACACACACATATGACCAAGATGTTAATCTACATTACAGCTGTAACAAAGCAAATTTTAATTTCTTTCTTACATCATCATAACTTTCCTTCCCTGTATCTTATGTCACACATCAAATGCTGTAAAGCTATCTTTGCAGTATCACCAAGTCAAAAAAGTAATAGTACATGTGGTCACTGCTGGAATGCTTCACACAGTTGTTCAAGAAACTAATATCTTGTTTGCAAAAGATTGCAGAAAATATACTTTAAAAATACACTAAGTGTATATGCAGTCAGGACTGTCAGTTATAAAAATGAATATGCAAATGAGAGAAAAACAGTGACTAAAGAAGTGGATACACAAAATTGTAAAGTTTGCAGTAATCTATTTACTGAAATAAGCTATTTAATAGTTTTAACAGCAAGAAGTAATTGCATATCTAAGCACACTTAGTATAGTTTGCAAACAGAAAGTGAGATTTTAAATGTTCATACACTGCAATGTAACTAATTCTGCATGTCATATGAAGGTTTTCTCATTCAGACCAGCTGCGTGACAAACTCCCAGTCAGTCGTGGAACTGTTTCTAACAAGAATTCTCAGTCTATGCTTCCCCATCTCAGGAGTAACTGGCCAACCTACACAGCTACTGCAACCAGCTTTGTTCCTTCTCTTGATCATTCACCACCATTCAAAATGAAAATGGCAATGCTTTTTTCACAAGTTCTCATATTTCAGTTTTCATTCCTACACACTATCTAATGGAAGACTATCATTTACATTAATGACACTATTTCTAACAATGTTATTTTCTTGAAGCTACTCCAGGGTCTGTCACATAAGTCCCCATTAACTCTAGTTTGAGTTGCATCACACCCAGGCTCTGCCCCCTACCAATCTTGCAAGATCATACAGTGCTATTACACCTCTTCAGCCTTCTAAGAGTATTTTCTGCATTATTTCCTCTTTCCTATAAGATCAGATGGAGCAATAATTTGTTATGAAGGGATGTCCTGCCTTTACAAAGTCTTTCAGCCACTAGCTCATTGTTTCTGCCCAGCACCACAGCATGACTAATTTTTCTGCTTATGGTACCATATTATTTTATTTCCATCAGTGTAATGTGTAGTTATGTTAGAGTAAGGGACAGGGAGAGAGGACAAAAGTAAATATTCACCTAACTTAGCTATCTAAGTGTGTTTTCTTCTTAGAGAGAAGTTCAGTACCATTATTTAGGCTAAGTGAACCCCCTCTTCTTCTTTGTCCCAGATAGACACTGAAAAAACCCTACAGTCTTTCAAACCCATCATCACTGTTACAAATTTCATGGCAAATCAAATAATATTTTCTTCTTTCTACTGCCATGGTTTCTCACATATGCATACATATAGGTGTATATGTCATGACCTGAAAAACCCAGCCACATATAAAAATGGACCTTGAAAATATAAAAATAGCCCGTATCTTATATAATCTGTCCTTTCTGGAGTAAAGATCTTGAAGAATCTGTTCAGATATTCACCTGGCCTTGTCTAGTTCAAAAGATAAAGAAATGCCAAAAAGCAACGGCAAAAATGGTACATAGTTAATGTATGTTAATTCTTGATCATTCATAGACAGATAATGAAAAGACAATCATAAGATAACCTTACCAGACTACTTTAGTGACATCTGCCTGTCCATATTGTCTCTTTATCTTACATTTCTACATCCACCACTGCAGAGTTTGCATCATCAGTCTCTGACTATTGCTTTAAAAGCAACAAAAGAAAAGTTAGTGTTATTGTATATATCTATCAGGGAAGTGCCCTGAATTCTTACTGTTCAATAACTCCAACTTTCACTCTTCAAAAAATCAACTTTGACAAGGAGGATATAAAATGTCAGTATGGGAAGAATTATTTTCCTTATGATGTTAAAATAATTCTAATCTGCTTTACTCTTAGCTTCATTTCAAATAATCTAACCTATCTTCTTTGCTTTGCTGCAAAAACTACAATTGAAATGGTCTTATAAGAAAATACCAAATTGCAATATTTTTAATAAAAAACAAATTCAGATCTAGAGACACTGAGCCTCTCAATTACACAATTCCTAGGAACCTTAGTCTTACTGGTTTAGATTCATTTGTGACTGAAACCTACATTTCTCTCACTATGGATCTGAAGATTATCTGAGCCAAAAGTTGTCTATCTATTGACTGATTTATATACCCAGTGAGAAACCTGGGAAAGTCTCAACCATGATGAAGGTAAAAAATTTGTCAGCTTGCTGCTTCTGCTGCATATTTTACCTTAATTATGATAGGGTGGAGTCTAATAGTTGCTGATGAAGAGCTAACACACAAGAGATAAAGAGATTTAAGACTCAGTTGACTCTATTCAACAAAACAAAGAAATTAATACACTATATAACATTATTGATTATTATAACTAGTAGAAAAACAAACAAACCAAACACAAACAGCAAATGGAACATTTTCCTTTTGCAACGCAAAATTTTGGAGGATTTGAAATGTTCTCATCTTCTCCTAGAAAATAAAGGCAAAAATAAAAGGGACTAAATTTGTGCAGTATTACCCAATATCACATAACTTGGGAAACTCCTACTGAAATAATAAAATTCTTGTTTTGAAAAATATAACATTAATATTTCTATTTTCCATGGAATCAGTATCAAAGGTAATCCCTGTATGATGCTGAGGTTAGATTGTATGGTTCCTATCTACTTTACATTAATTATATCTGTGACCACCAACTTGTCACAAATATCCACACCTACAATTAGGTGGTTGAGGTTTTTTAACATCATTCAGATGTTCTACCAACCTTAACTTGCTTCCAGGTCTGACTTCCTTCTTACGTTATATTCATCCCAGGATAACTTCTAGAAGAACTCCAATCCATAAAAATCTGCATTTTCAATCTTCTATGATTTTACCTTGCAGAAGGCTACCTTTATTTGTTTTTATATTTCTTTTATTGTCATAGTGTTTTGATTTGATTTTTTTTTTTTTTTTTAATTCAGGAAGGTGTCTGATCTCTCTGCATGAATTGCCATGAGAATTCCCAGCTATACCATATTTCTCACAGTTCTTTCCACAACATGAAGCTCCACAAAGATTGTTCCATGCAGTATTCATTATGACAAGAGTTTCCTGAATTACACCCATAAGGCAATGTTGTTTAGATTACTATTGGTTTTGGTGTTGGGATGCTTTTTTTTTTCCTTTTTAAATTACTGAATATATTGTGATTGTTCAAAAAAAAAAATTTAAAGATTGTTGCAATTCAGGTAGAATTCATACACTAACCTTTTCCTGTTGTTTGAAAAAAAAATTGTATTTTCAAATGGGGAAAAAATATAATTTTTTCCATGGAAATTATACTTCTAAAATTAACAGGAAGATTTTTCTATTAAAACTATCAATTTTTTAGAAGCTACATTTTTCTTACAAATTAATTCCACAGCAAATTCTAGAATCAACATTTAAATCTCATTTTTATTGGCATCATTAGTCTTCAACTTTACTTTCCATTTTCTATGCCTTCAGCTTCCACTTATCTTTATTTACAGTGGAGAGCATTCAATTTTCCATCTGGTTATTATTCCTCTTTCACCTAGCTCTTACCTCTTGTCTATTAACAAAACCCTCTTGATAAATAATCTCCTACATGTACTCCAATCTTTTCTCTTTGTTGTCCATAAAGTGCCAAGTAGCATTGAAGGAAATAAATTTTTTTGTGTGCTAGAATACTCCTTTCACCCTTGGGAAAATCATCTACATCATCATTGTTATAATGAGTACTTAGAAAATTCCCAGAAAAAAAGAGCTAATTTATTTTCCTAACCACTTCTTGTGAAAAAATAGTCTTGATACAGTGGTGAATTTTTCTCTTTTTACACCTCTGCATAAAAATATTTTACTTTTTTATGGCTCTTTTTTTTTCAACTTACTGATATAAAGTTGACTTTTTATTAAAACATCTTTTGCACACTAATTCTGGAGTTTTACAGCAAATTTTTACACCAAAGTGCTTTCTATATGCTATGATTTGTTATACTTTCCAGAATTACTGCCCTGCAAGCAACAGTAGGGATCTTTCCTTACTTACTTTCTGATCCACTGCTTGTAATATTTACTTATTATGACATATAAGGTTCCTGCTAGGACAAAAAGTTGAACACATAGAAACAAATCATCTTTATGGTCATCTACAGGAGGAAAATATTTTATCTGAAACACTGAGTACATTAACATTGCATACATCACACTTCTGATCTCCTCATATTCTTTTTGTGATTTAGCCTTAAATATTGGATCATACCAGGTATCTCTTTTGCTCTCTACAACTGAATTTCCCATATCACTCCAACTTCTTCACCTTCAGCATGATTTGCATGTTTTTTTTCCTTCTTAACATTATATGGTCCTCCCATAACATTATTGAGCTCCATGACTTCTCTACTGTGCATACCTCTCAGTGTCATTCCACTTAACAGTTATGTCTCCTGCTCTACATTTCTCTTCTGGTACCTTGAAATCTTCTGACTAGCAAAATGCTAGGTTCCCAAGCAGCAATATCCATTTTTTTCAACTCAGACTTACCTTTCTAAATGTGATCCTTTCATCTCATATACCTAGTCATCTTTCTTGTTAAGCTGTTATTTTGAACCAACAATGTCTTCTTTTTTTAATTATTATTGCTATCGATGTGCAAACCCTGGCTTTGGGACCTGATTTCTATGGGGGGAAAAAATCACAGCAAAAAGGCAAAATATTTCAGAAATGTATTTATTTATTTGCTTTTTAGTCAAAGGCAGTGTTCTCAAATATATCCGAATTATTCTTCACCAGTTATTGGAACAGATCAAATTTTCTCATCACTGTTTACCCCAACAACCTCTTTCTTCTGTTTGAATGTAAGAATTCTATATCGAGAGCATCATTTCAAGAAAACAGACCTCTTTGTATAGTATGAAGATGGCAGAAAATATTTAGAACTCTGATTAACAAAAAACTTTACAGAGAGAAAAATAAACCAATGTACACTGTTCCTAATAAAGCATCTCTAGACATGATTTTATAACTACACAAAGTTTGTCCTTACAGGAAAAAACTGGGTTGGCAAGTAGTTTTTTAATAAAAATGAGTGACAATTTTGCCCCCAAAATGTACTTACATTGTCCTTAATATTTTTTTTACAAGTTTGTCAGTAATTTAATAAGTTTTCTTCCCAGTTTTCTCAATAGAAAATTAGTTAGTGCAGTTACATAATCCTAGGGAGACCTAGATTCAGTTCCTTATTCTATCTCAAGGAATTTACATCAATAGCTCACCAGAAAATATGCCTTAACTTTCAGTCTACATGGTGTTGTGAGAGAGGGCTTCCTGCTCATCAAGCTCTTTCAGTTTTCATTAAATATCTAAATATTCCCTTAATCATTGTTTAATAGATACTCAGTTTATCGGTTGTTTTTTAAAGTAAAACAGCATCAACAGATAAAAATGAGATCATTCTCGCCTAGAGTACCTGATAATTTGGTTATTTAGCTCTTTTATACAAAGTATTTATTGGATTTAGGTGCATCTGATCCTGCCTTAGGTTGAGAATGGAAAATAAGTCCTTCATCTTTCCACCCTTTTTTGATGAGTGTTCATTTTCACTCCAGGCAAAGGCACAAATTGAACCAAATCCCCTGTAACCTTAGTGAATGACTCACTTACTGGACTGTAGTGAAATACCATGACTTATTTATGAACAAAACCCATCATTTTCATTGCTTTTCTTACAACTTTCCAGAAAGCAAGTATTTTGTTTTTAAGGGAAATATTTCTTTAGACACAAAAATAAATCCTTACTTGACACCATTTCCAATCTTTTTTATTTTTTTCATTTTCAGCATCAACTATCACTTACTGAAAAATTGACTATTTCTACTGCCTTGACTCTAAATATAACAGAGGAACATTCATACTAAAAAAAAAAAAAAAAAAACAAAAGAAATTCTAACAGCTGCAAGCTAAACCTTGACAGATCCAAGTCTAAATGTGTCACAAATTGTTACTGGTGAACATGATTAACTATGAACATGAACTGCCAAGGGGTTGTTTATCTGTTGGTACCTATCTATTAAGATGGAATGCCACTCTACAAAACGTATCAGTTAAATGTAACGTTGTATGGTCTAGATAATACAGGAGATGAGAACATATGATCAAATGGTCTCTTTGGCCATATAATGTGTAATTATGTGTAACTAAGAAGTTTTATTAGTTGGAATTGAGACCTTTGTTCCTAAAACAGTAATCTAAAATGTTTCAATAGAAAAGAGTTGCAAGAGTATTTGAATTGTTTTCAGACAGGAAGAATCTCTTTGAAACTCAGATTCTTCTCAGTGTGACTCCTGTCCATTGAAAACAAAAAGCTCAACTGAAAGATCTCTTTTCTTTAGGCATCTTAAGATTCATACCATGTTCTCAACCCAGATGATTGGAAGAGGAACAGGTTCCAGTTCAAAGTCTCTCTGTGCCAAAGGCTACTTAGATTCAGTACATCAGTCTCAGAATATCCAGAAGCATTCTTCACATTATCTCAGTGTCAAAGTACTAGATTTTTATTAGGTAATATTTATGTCACATTGAAATAGGATATCTAGTTCTTCTCAATTTTTTGTATTTTGAAATTAAAGACACAGGTGAGCCAACTGTTTTAAATCTTTGACTGTTACCCATAATAATTATCACTACCTATTTCAATTTATGATGTGAACCTACAGGATTTTGCAAAGAGAAAAATTACTTCCAAATTACCTAAGAGGTTTTTTGTCTTGTTAGTATATGCAAGCACGCACAAAACCTCTTTTAGTTTAACATAAACACAGTTTTTCTTCCTATGAAATTCAGCCAATCTCAGTTGGTGTGATAATAGGAACCACCCCTGAAACTGCAAGGAAAACAACGGGTTTATTTTCCTTTCCAGGCCATTCTTATGATGTACAGCCATGCTTTCACCTGTTCTGTTTGATTTTTCAAGAGAAGAGCTGAAGTAGAAGTAGAATTCTTTCTAGACATAAATACTCAATAATTTCAGCACAGTTTACATCCTTTTAAAATGAAATGTATATTCACAGAAATTGAATTTGTATGTTGAGATAATTTTCACTGCTATAAACTCAAATGCTTGGTTAAGAAACATACATTGGGAGTAATAGGTGATCTGCCATATTACCATCACCAAAATGCCACTGCTGTCAGAGTAGGTGATTTTTCAGGTGAACTGTCCTCTCAATGTATTTCTTTCGTTGTTCTAAACCAGCTTCTTGTTGTCAACCCACCAGCTGTCATTTATAGGTCTGAATTTTCTGTGGAGATCTTGTTCCTTTCTTTGAAGAACAGGCTGTTCCCAGATCTCTGCTGCACTGTCAAAGTTGTATCAAAGAAGTATCAGACACCACCTTCAAGTATCAAAAGCTGAAATCTAACTAGCTTGCTGGAAAGCATCTATGGCACTATCATTTTCTCTCAGACTGTGGCTTAGTGCTGGTCTCCCCTTTTCTCTCCCCCCTCAGCACCTGCACAGAGCCAGAAGGGAGAGTCCAAATGGATCCACTGCAGTTATCTCTTTTGCTGTGCCCATGCTGATGACCCTTTCTGTCTCCAGTATGCAGTCACTTATATGAGGAGCTGAGGAAGAGAGGGAAAGCACAACAATACTCAGAGAAGGTGACAGACCTATGCATGTTGCCATCAGAAAACATCTGTGTGTGTAATCTTCCAGGTGCTATTGAGTACATTCAAACAATCAACAAGACTATAATTTGTTTTACATTATTTTATAAGAAATACTCAGTTCTCTTAAATGACCGAGGAATATAAACACTGTAAGTAGCAGTATTACAATCTGTACAGAGCAACCCTCAAGATAATCCTTCAGTTCAGGTCTAGAAAAATCACCTAAATGTATTAGAGGTTGTTTCAAACTTTCAGCTCTTAATCAGCAGGTTTCTTCTTTGTCTAATGCGCTAGTAAGGATATCTGATATTGCCAGTGGGGCAGTGATGTTTGTAGTGATGATACTGGTCCGGGGGGATCTGGACAGACCCCAGCCACTTGCTCAATGTAGCTTTCTCTTTCTCTGCTGCCACCAAATACTAACAACTCTCATTCCCTGCTGACCATGGCTGATTTCAAACTACTAATGTAACAGTGCATTTTACATGTGTTTAATAGTCTTATTCTTAGTTCGGCCTACAATACAGCAACTTCCTTAAATAAACCAATATCTTAGTTGCTGGGTTTTAATAAGTAACAGGTATAAATGGTTACTATAAATAATAACACTGATTATCCTGTGTAATCAAGCTCTTCACCTGCTGTGAGACATACCACATTTATGCAGATCAGCTGTAGGCTTTTCATCCATGAAATTATAGAATATATAATGTGATGGGCCATGATATATTTAGTGTACTATAATTGCTTATTTATAAAAGAGCTATCAACAGCCCACTTTAAATAAATTCAGAAATCACCGTAGGGCATTTCAAAATGAATATTTTATATGACATTTCTAAAAGATTATGAGCATTTCTTTGAACAGTAAAATTAATGTCTGTTTTGCTGTTTAAAGTCATCCTGTGTAGATTCAGGATAATGGCATATAAACTGTAATTACTGTATTTGTGTTTTAATTAGGAATATAATCATCCACCTCTCTCATGCTGCAGTTTTCTGAAATTAAGGGAGGGGCAGCAATTTAAAATGGTCTGTTTACTAATAGAATTGTTATAAGAAAGTGAATGAATTAAGCAGTAATATATATACTTGCAGGTCACTTCTAATGAGAGAAATTCTGCATGATCACCTTGCCCATTGCATTTTGAGACACTCTGGATGATCTTCACCCTTTCCTGTAAATAAGGCCTGATGACAACTGAAGGTGTCAACTTTGCCTACCTCCTTGTGTACATGACCAACCTGCAGTGCTTCGACCCAAAGATAACCAAGTTTTGTCTTGTAGGCGGTGATGCTACTCTTGAAAGAGGAAGGAATGACAGAGGAGAACACAGACGCTATAACAGAGAAATCTAAAACTTGAAAATGCATACTATTGTGAAGGCCAGTCAGGCTTCTCTTCACTTTGACAGACCAAGAGATTAATATACAGATGGAAAAGCACTTTCATACTTTTAGTTACTGTCAACACCTATTCCTTATCTTCCAGTGCAGTGCTATTAATAAACATGTTGGTCCATGGAACAATATATCAAGAACTCCCTTCAAGGCCATTATTTTGTTTTTACCTGCCCCTGTGTTTATGTGATTTACAAATAAAGCTTGAAAAAAAGAAATGCCAAGAGCCTACAACTTGCTGTGCTTTTCTTTACCTGCAACAGAAAATTAAACTGACCTACAACAGAAAATTAAACTGATTATGTGTTCAGCTAATGTGCCTTCATCTGGATCTTAGTATAGTGTAAAAGTTGATGTTTATGAAATTAGCCTTGACATTTCATAATAAAGAATTCCAAGTTTGGAAAATTAATGAAACCTGATTTCTTATGCCTTTCATGGTTTCATCTTCTAGTAGCTAATTTGTGCTCCAATAAGATATTCCATAGATGGGGTATTTATTGAGTCTTTTGAAGTTGTGGATTCTCTGCTATCTAGTTCATGTGGTAGCATTTGCCTTAGAAGAGGCTTCAATAGGGCCTCTCATATCTACTAAGTCACATATTTCAAAGAGAGATATCACTGACAGTAAGATCCTATAGCCCATCTGTCATATTTGGTTGAAAGTGGCAGATTTGGATGAAACTGCAGATAAAAGTTTCTAGGGACAGAAGGAAACAGATAGGAATCCCCCCCCCAAAAAACCTCATTTTCTTCAGATAAAATAAAGTTTTTCATTATATGTTGGTATTCTGTTTCCCTACCCAGCCTGAACCAATTTGTACAAAGCAGGGGAGGAATGGTAAAATATCAGAAACTTTTCAAACAAGGTCCAATTGAGGTTTGGCTCAAGAGCCAAGTAGAAGCATAAAGTGATTTCTGATTTACCAAAACTGGATCGTGTGTCCAACTTATTTTATTCAAATGACCTTTTTAGATGCTTTTCCTGCCTATGTTTACACAGTCTGTGTGATTTTATTAATACATGTAAAATGTATTTGTCTCCTCTTTAACGTTAAGTGGAATTATGCCCTTACACTACAGGCAAGGAACAACAGCTGAGATGTACAGGTGCCAGCAGGAAAACTCTTTATTGGTGTGTCTTGAATCAATTTACCACTGTTTCTGACTTTACAGTGCATGGAAATCTGCAATCACTAGACCATCGTGAATGATGTATATTTTCACAGTGAACTGTATCAAAGCTGTTTTGCACAGATGTTTCTGTAATTGTGATATATTGGGGAAATTTACTCTTCAGTGTCCCACAAATACATACTTCCACCTGTGCAATGGTCTAGGAGGGAAGCTTGGCCTATAGCATAAAACATGTAGTTGAGATGGCTGGCAGAAAACTAACTAAAGATAGTTTCTTAGAATAGTCAGTGTATGCATTTCTGTAACCATATTCCATTGTTTCTGCAACTGCATTTCCAGCTTTTCTTCCAGGGAGAAATAAAAACAATTGCAGGTTAATGGAAAGATTTAATTTAGTTATGTAAAAGAAAAGGGGGAAATGTGAATTTTAACCCATTATTTTATATGTTTATTTAATTATTATTTATTTTATTCTGAGAATAGGAAGTCAGCATAGACCTCAGTATGGACAATGCTCTCATCTTGATAGACATCTCCTAAGTTTGTTAAAAAGTCATAGGTCAAATATGTGTGTGGCATCAGGAGTGTCTGCATGAGTGAGATGAGGTGCATTTCCAAAAGGCACCTAAAATACCTCTGTGAGGAAAGCGCTTTTAGTCCTGGTTGGCATCGTTAGCTCTGAGTCTCTGATTCCTCACAGAACAATCACCATCCAGAACTTAGTCATGACAAAAATCTAGTCATTTTTTTCTCTTCAAAGTATTTTTTCCAGTTCAAAATATGTGCATCTTTAAACACTAAAGCAAGGACAGTTCAGTTCACAGTACTAAACAAAAGATATTTTTGAGTGGGCTGAAGAAAATAATGTGGGAGAGTCATGATTTACCCCCTTTCTTTGATCAATCAGAAACACATTGTTCTTCATGCAATTCTAATTGCAATTGATGTGAGAGCTTATTTGTGGTCTTAAACTCAAAGTAGAACACCACAAAATAATAAAACCACCCTTCCAGTGCACATTAAAGCATATTGGTGTAATGGAAAGCTGCAAAGGGAAGTTGGAAAAGTCACAGAGCTAGTTATCCTGACAACCTCAGAGCAGTAATGTCTTATGTCTGAATGTATTCACCCTTCCCCTGGCAACTGAAATACAGGGAACTCACACTAAGACTAGAAAATTGAGGATTTTTAACATAACCATAATTAATAAAATAATAATAAAATAAATATTTTTATTGGCTTTGGTATTTAAGTGTCTGTTCAACTTTTTTCTTCTTAAATGAATTATCCTAATATCAGTCTGACAGCCCTAGTGTCTTGTAAATCTTATTAACCTCTCTGAAACAATATTCAAATGTGAAATTTTTATCATAGGTCCATTGCATATGTTAGGATCTTTGATTCTCCCTATTGAATCTGTTTTACAGTAGTGTCATTCCACTGGCTCTGGATGAGTGACTTGATTTACAGAAGCATAGGTGCTGAAAAAAATTCATGCCTTAATAAAGCAGTGAGCTCTATGTAAAGGTTAAATGGAATATGGGGAAATTTATAGTCTAAGAGACCATGGGAGTGACTGACTGATGGAGAAGTGAAAAGAGGAAAAGTTAATAAACATATACTAGTGAGAAAGACAACATAAAGAAAAGAGGAAGAAAAAGAGAAGGAAAGGAAAAAGAAATGTTGCTGATTTGTAATAGTTTTAAAAGACTGATAAAGTCCAGAAAGTGAAAAGAAGAATTTGGTTTTAGGAGTTGTCTATTCATTACTGCCATCCTAGGGATTACTTTTATTCTACTTTGATGGTCCTTGTAAATCAACGCTAACATTGCTCAGGCACTGCTACGCTGGCTGCCAAGAAGATGTACAATCAAGAACTCACAAGTTAAAGTCCTGAGAATAAGACAGAAGTATATTTCTGAAGTGGATTATCCAGGCATTCCCTGCCACCCCACAACTGCCCTTGGCTGGCATTGCTCAGGTGACTGGCCGCTCTCTGCTATGGTGAAAAGGGGCATGTTGCTTCACAGTTCCTTCCTCTCTATCAATGGCACAGCTGAATTCTCACCTCTTAAGCTGCCACCAGTTAAGGCCATCCCTCCCAGGCTGCAACTGAACTATCTACCTTGTACTTCAGTAATGCTTTCCACACTGTCTCCCATAAGATCTTAATAGAGAAGCTGTATGGGCTGGAGGAGACTGAAGTGGATTGAAAACTGGCTGAATGGCCAAATCCAGAGGGTGGTGATTGGTGGCATGAAGTGTAGTTACACTACATTAGTGACTAGTGGCATACCCCAGGAGAAAATACTTGGTCATCTCCTGTTTTACACCTTCATTAATGATCTGGATGATGGGACAGAGAGTACCCTCAGCAAGTTTTCTGATTACATAAAACCATGAGGAGTAGCTGATACACCAGAGAGTTCTGCTTCCATCCAGAGGAACCTTCTTGACAGGCTGGAGAAATAGGCTGAGAAGAGCCTCATTAAGGTCAACAAGAGGAAGTGAAATGTCTGCACATGGGGAAGAACAAACCTGTGCACCAGTACATGCTGTGGGCCAATCAGCTGGAAAGCAGCTTGGCTGAAAAGGACCTGTGAGTCCTGGTGGACATCAAATTGAACATCAGCCAGTAATGCACCCTTGTCACAGAGAAGGCTAATGGCATCCTGGGCTGCATTAGGAGAAGTGTTGCCAGCAGGTGGAGGGAAGTGATCCTTCAACTCTAATCAGCACTAGTAAGACCACATCTAGAGTATTGTGTTCATTTCTGGGCTCCTCAGAACAAAAGAGACACAGACATACCAGGGGGGGGCCACAAAGATGATTAATGCGGAAAGGCTGAAAGCTGGGACTGTTCAGCCTGGCTCAGGGAGGATCTCATCAATATATATAAATATCTGAAGGGAGAATGTAGAGAAGATGGAGACAGGATTTTTTTCAGTGGTGCCCAGGGACAGGACCATAGGTGATGGGCACAAACTGAAAGACAGGAGGTTATCTCAGATCATCAGGAAGTACTTTTTTACTTTGAGGGTGACCAAGCACTGGCAAAGGTTGTCCAGAGAGGTTGTGGAGTCTCCTTCCTTGGAGATATTCAAAAGTCATCTGGACACAGTGCTTAAGAACCAGCTCTAGGGGACACTACTTGAGCAGGGAAGTTGGACCACATGACTTTCAAAGATCCCCTTGAGCCTCAACCATTCTGTGATTCTGTGATACCAGGGCCAATCTCAGTAGTGTATCACTAAAATATTTTTGTAACTTTGAGAGGAAACATATGCACTAAGTTCACACACTTAAAAAAAATATTCCCTGAAAGACTATATCTTTTGGCTTTGGTTTCCTAGTCATCCATCTCAGAAAGGATTAATGTATTTTGCTATGAAACATATACATTTTTTATTTGAAAAATATTAATTTGCCAAGTAATATAGCATTGCTAGGCCTGAGAAAATAAATTAATCTGTCCCAAACTTACCCTCTCCTCTAAAATTCTCCTTTCTGACAAAGAAATTTAACCCTGTGTCAAAGAAATCACAAAAGCCTTGTATCCTTTTTTCCTACTCACTTCTAATTTCAAGACTGTAAATAAGTTTTAGTGGTGCAGTGCTCTTTGGATAGTACATTGCCATACGTGACACTATATGCATATGTCTGCTGTCTGGAGTGGATTCAACACCAGAAGTATAGGCAGTCTCCTTTTTATTGTATTGACAGAAAATCAGTTTGTTGTTACAATTTTAGCAACATCTTTGTAAATCTCAGAATGCTTAAAAACTTCAGAAGGGTCTCTTGTCACAAACATTAATGTACCCAATTAATATATATTACAAAGCAGTAATTTTGCTTTCTGGCAATGGTATAATGATTTGAAAATAAAGAACAAATCAAACAAGTGGTTTGTGAAAACTGTATTGAATAGAATAACTGAATACTGTGAACAACAGTTTTTGAATGTTGTCTTTTTCCAGCCTCTCTTTCTTCCTCATATATATGCAACATATTTGTAAGAAAAGCAGACAGTGTTCTTAGACCATTAAAGACACCATCAATCATTGTCTTGCTTGGTAATGCTTCAATTACTCTGGAAAAATACTGTCATTTTCATGGCTACAGTCTGATGCACAGAAAATCCCACCCACTCCCTCCCCAAACAATAATGTTTGCATATGAGAAATATAGGTAGGCAGTGTTGGCAGGATGATGAACCATTAATAAACCTTTCTCTGTGTCTCCCAAGTATTTGGAAACTGTACTGCATGACAGTCAAGTTCTTTGTAGGACTAGCTTAATGCATTGTCATTTTATACTTTTTGGCATTACTTTTTCCTCTTACAGCTTTTTGTACATTGCATATTATACTCAACGATATGGTAAGTATCCTCATAACTTTTCCACTGTAAATTAAATAAGGTAGGAGTAGTGGAGCCATTTGGTAAGACAAGGGACCAATACTGGTCACCAGCTTAATGGCAAATTTCCAGTATGTTATTACCAAGGATGGTCAGAACCTGCAACATTACTGAGGGTTTCAGGCAATGTAACACCACCTCCATACATGAGAGGAGAAAAGAAAGTATTTTGATGTAAAGGAAAAAAACCATATTTATTCCAAAGAAAAATTGACCAAACAGATCTTCCGGTCTTCTAAATACATTAAAAAACTGCAGAAGTGGAAAGGGAACAGAAATGGCTAAGGGGAAAAGAAAGATAGGGAGTAGGGGAAGAAGAAAGAACATTAAAGTTTAACAATAGGTAACAACTTGGTAAGAAATGTTAGTAGAACACGGTCAGTTGTGGATAATATTATAGAGCTACACTCTGTATGTTCCGTCTTTAAATGTTCTTTTTTACAGGCTGTGTAGATTCATGCTGTTCTTATGCTCTTTCTGTTTATTCCATACTTCCCTCTATTAGATCATTCTTTTAGACAGGTCTTAAGCCCTTTGTAGCAATAATCATTGCATATTAGTTCAGTATGTAATCAAAGTCTTGATTCTCACTGAGAACCTTAGATGACACTTTCCTTCAATAAATGATCATGAAGTGTTATTTACACTAATGAGTTCGTCCACCATTTCATCAGATTGTCCAGTTTCTATAAGATATGGTTTTCTTATCTGTCCATGTGTTTTTACTGCATTTATTTTTTACTGCAATTATTAGTTCTTCCACCATTTCTTTTCTCATTCTACATACGTATGTGCCAGACTGCTACTTCCATTCCTAATCCGAAATGCGCAACTTTGGTCTTTTGGGTTTTTTACAGAAAGAAATTCCCTTTGCTGTCAAGAGTCCAAACTGGCCTATTCATTTGTGGTGGGTTGATCCAGGCTGGATGTCAGGTGCCCACTATATCACTCCCCCTCCTTAACTGGACATGAGAGAGATATTACAATGAAAGACTGTTGGGTCAAGATGAGGACAGAGAGAGATCACGCACCAGTTACCATCACAAGCAAAACAGACTCAACTTGGGGAAATTAGTTCCATTTATTACCAATCTAATCAGAGTAGGATAATGAGAAATAACCCAAATCTTAAAAAAATACCTTACCCTCAATCCTCCCTTCTTCCTGGGCTGAACTTTACTCCAAATTTTCTCTACCTCTTTCCCCCTCAGCTGCACAGGGGGATGGGGAATGGGGTTTGTGGTCAGTTCATCATATTTTGTCTCTGTCACCCTTTCCTCTTCAGGGGGAGAAGTCCTCACACTCTTCCATAGCTCCATCATGAGGTTTCTCCCACAGGAGATAGCTCTCCATGAACTTCTCTAATGTGAGTCCTTCACACAGGCTGCAGTTCTTCATTAAATGCTCCAGTGTGAATTCTTTCCATGGAGTGCAGTTTTTAGGAACAGACTGCTCCAGCATGGGTCCCCCACAGGGTCACAAGTCCTACCAGCAAACCGGCTCCAGGGTGGGCTCCTCTCTCCACAGGTCATACCAGGAGCCTGCTCCAGTGTGGGATTCCCATGAGGTCACAGTCTCCTTTGGATGTATCCATCTACTCCAACATGGGGTCCTCCATGGGCTGCAGGTGTCTATCTGCTCCACTATTAACCACCATGGGCTACAGGGGAATAGCTTGTCTCACACGGACTTCACCATGGGCTGCAGGGGAATCTCTGTTCTGTCACTTGGAGCACCTTCTCCCCATCCTTCTTCACTGACCTTGGTGTCTACAGAGTAGTTTCTTTCACATATTCTCACTTCTCTGTTCTGACTGCTGCTGCACAGGTTGGGTTTTTTTCCCTTCTTTTCTGTTTTCCTTTTTCTTTTCTTTTTTTCTTCTTTCCCCCCTTCTGCCAGATAAAAGTAGTATGCTAAGAATCATACTCTCCCATTTTCAGATAGTAAACAATAAGAAGAAAAGTGAAAGATGCAGACATTATGATGAAATTGCTTCAAATATATTTTAGAAGAGCAACCTTTCAGGAAGAAATGCTAAAATCAATTGTAAAATCTCCCTCATTTTCTCCCTTTGCTCTCTTTATTTTCTTGTAACATGCTTACTTCTATTCTGATGGATCTGCTTTATATCTCCCATTTGAATTCAGGAATAATAACTACCTTGATTGCTTTATGCATGTTGTTGTTCATCTCCACCATACTTAAAAAAAAAATAAAAAAATAAGACAGAGCATACTTGTTGCTACCTCAAAAGTATAAGGCTTCATCCTCCTGATTATTTGAACAGCCACTTTAGAGTCGCATTGTGAACACCTCAACAAAGGGAACAGAAGATATTATTATTGTAGATGTGATAGACTACTTCATATAAGAAGTTTTCTCAGTTAATATTACATAGAGATTATATGTGTATTTATATGCAAAATTTAGTACTACATCTTTTCTATTTAAAGTACTGTATCATATGCAAATATCATAATGGAGAACAAAAACCTGCATCCCCTTATTAATAGAAACAATCCATCAATCCATATAGTTTATATGTTACTGAATGCTGTGCAAGTCATCTTTGACTCATCTGTATCTAAATCAGCCTAAGTAATTTAGTAACTCTATACAGCCTAGGTAAATCTAAATTCAAATTCAATTTATAAGTGAGCCTCTTCACTGAATCATATATTCTCACCTGACCAGATTCTTGGCACAGTGTATTAGCTTGTTTCTTCCTGTATGTTCTCTGTTGAAAACAACAGGAATACTCAGACAGAAGAGTCTTATTCTTTATTCACAAGGCTGGCCAATGGTCACCCCATGGAAGCACTCTTTTGTGTCCTGTACTGGTGTGAGCTGAGTTTTATAACACCAGTTCTTCTAGGAAGTATCTTCAAATACATGATACTTATTCTTTACCAGTACTGCCAGATGACTGTTATCATTACTGCTTTACCTTTCCTTTTTTTAATTTCACCAGTAAGACCACTCATCTACCAATGAGGTTTTTGCAGGTTTCTAGAGCTTTAGCTATAACAAGGACATTAGAAATGGACAAATGGGATGGAGAAGAGAAGTATTTATGATTTTTTCTTCTGGAGACGCACACATACTATATGAGACTAAAAAGAGCATAGATAAGGAATTTGACAGATTGTTCATTTCTGCTGATTTATACTAAGATGAAGCAGTGATGGTGCCAATATGCTATCATTTTGTTTAAATGCAAGATGGAAACAGAGGGAATTTGTTTCAGTATTTAAATCATTGCAAATTGAGTTAGCCTATGTAAAGGCATTTTACAGAAAAGGTTTCATGGCTGTTATTGTCATTTGGGCATGACAAAACAGTGTAATGATTTTACGTTCAAGTTCTTATAGGCTCCCCTTAGGGTGTAGACAATATATTTAAAAGTCTCAGTTAGGTTCGCTGACAGAACTCACATGGCTCCTTATCCCAATTTGCATCTCCCACATTGCAGAGGGAGCGACAAGAATGAAAGCTAAAATTTAAGTCACAGTTATTCATTACACTCCAATAACATCTCAGTTAATTAAATATTTACTAAACATTCTGGTCCTAAATCCCTTTTATATACAAGCTCTAGCAGGGACAGGCAGCTCCAAGGAGCTGACTATGGTTCATCAATTCAAACTCTTTTAGCCCAAGCACATGGACCCTGAAATCAGTGTTAAATCTGCATGCTGGGTAGGTTTTTACCCACCTGAACATGTCCAGTTTCTAAAATCCACAGTGGTCCCTGGTGTACCAGAATGGAGTAGACAGTTCCAACAGCCCTACCCTCACCCTTTTTGTGCAGTCTGTGTAAGTAAGCTTCTGAATACATATATATGCCAGTTAGAAGTGTCCAGGTTTATATGTTAGAACTTCAACAGTATGCGGCGTGGTGTGAAAATAATGTCTGCATTAGTCACACACGCAGAGTCACAAATAAGTTACACAGGAACTCTAACCCAACACCAGGCTTATTAACTTGGGCAGAGTACCATGCTTGCACTGCTGTCTTGCCTGTAGCATTGGGACTAGCCTGACATCTCGTAGCTCTGCTAGCAGTCAGCTAGTTCAGTCCTGTGTCATGGACATGCACATACTGTAGAAATTTTCATATAAAGAAACTGCAGATGTTTTACATACAAAAACCAGACACACAGTTTTACATACAAACACACACCCCCTTCCCTTCATTTCAGACACATCATCTTACAGATGCATGCAGCTACTCTTTAGATAGGGGAATAAATTGAGAACATCCATTGTTAAACACATAAGTTACAAGAGATTGTAATAAATGTCCTTTCATTTTAGCTGAGTTTTAGCCATATATCACACAGACTGTTCACATAAAAAAATCTCAAACTTATTTTCCAGTGAAATACAATGACTTAAAAAAAAAGATAGAACAACCCAAACACAAATCAAAGTAGCTCTTTGATGGTGACCAGAGGTTTGTCCTATTAAAGATATGAATGATGCCTAATAAATTACAATTATTGCATAGTCCACAATCTCTTACCAGATAAGGATAGCAATTACCTAGGAATGTATTTAGCATATAAATGATAGTTACAAACAATAAATGTAACTGAAACCACATATTTTCCATAATATTTCTTTCTTTCACCATTTTTAAGACATTTTTTCAATCTTGGCCTATGTCTGAATATTTCTGCAGTTCCCTTAATAAACTGAGGGGAATATACTCTCTTCCCATTTTAAGTCAAATTTTGGAAATGTAAAAATAACAACAAAACAGATCTCCACCATTCCCTGAATTTTTTATTCTTCTGAAATAGGTTGTTTTAAAAATAACATTACTACAATTTTCTTCAATTAAACTATTAAGTATGAAAATTTTAAACTGCTGAGAACCCTTACCACTTTTCCATGAAGAACTAAAATGTTGTGCACTGGTTTTACATCCTCAGTGGGCAGGCTGTACTAGCGTTTGGGTAGCAGCCAACAACATGATGGTCAGTGTGACCTGTGAAATTAAGTGGGACTTAGTCCAATGTTTAGTGGAAAGGCCTTTTCTTCCAAACCTTCCATTATTATTACCAGACATGAACACTGTTTCTAGTATCATTAGAAGAAATGTCTAAGCTCTAAGTCAGAATGGAAAATGTGCTTCCCCCTGGAAGCATTCAATGTCATCTTTGGTTTGCTGGTGCGGAGGAGCAGAGAAGAACATAAAATAGGTGCCTTTTCTACAAAGAAACAGGGCACTAGAGTCCTTGAATTCAGCCAGCCCAGCACCATTACAGGGAAAAAATAAAAGTGGTCTTCAAGAAATTGCATCTAAGACAAAGTCTTTCAACTGTCTGCTATTAGCTTCTAGGTATGTATACAAAATGAAAGCATGTAATGCATTAAAATACATAGTTCACATTTTAATACACCATATGCACAGTAGTGCATGTAAAACATACACATTCAAACTGTAACTTTCTCCAGCTTTAAAACCACTTCTCCCCTTAGTTCATTCTTGTATCACACTGTTCACACAATCCTCCTACCTACAGCTGCAGACTGGGACAGAAAATGTGGAAATCACTGACCATAAGCTCCTGATAAACCCAAACCAAGAAAAGCACATAGGAAAGCCAAGCACCCACCACCAATAGCAATTGCTCTCCATTTTCATCTCAGGATGGCTGTGTTTCACATTAGAAAGAAATAAAAGGTGTTTGAGGTAGCTTTAACGATATAAGATAGGGCTTTGAAGATAAATCAACTTTAATACTAGTTAAGAATTGGTTAACTGAAAATCCTGTGTTCATTGACACATCACACACTCATCTGTGACAATTGCTGATGTGTACAGCCACTTTAGGCTAGTTGAAAATGGTTCTTCTCTTTGTTTAATGTCATAACACAGTCTAAAGCTTTTTGAACTAATTCAACCTGCAAATGACTTAGACTTCAATAGTGTTAAAAGGGAAAGGTCATAGCTTTCTTACCAGGGAAAATTTGTCAGAATTATTGAAGAACACTTCTGCTCAATCACTCAGTAAGATTTCCGTACTACCAACAAAGTTAATAAATGGTATGTCTTCTCATTGAATTACAGTGATATTCCATTATTATCCAAGCTAGGTCTCAGAATGTTTCTGAATCCAAAGCCTATTTGTGAGTATCTGAATGTTAAAAGACAAACAAAGGAAGTCAGATGAGATGGAAATACAGAAATACAAATGCCACAAAATATTCCAAAAATATTAAGTCAGCTATTCCTATGCATCTCAGCTTCTAGTTGATTGAGAATGATCTCCTGTATTGATAGACGAATGTAGTTGTAATATCATCTGTCTTCAAGGAGATCAGCAGAACTGACCTCAAAGTTTGGCCACAGAATGCACAGTTCTGGCTTACATAGAACAGTCTTCTCAAATGTGTCACGACCCCAGACTCATGGCACATGTCATGTAGGCTAACCTGAACTGAAAATCAAATAAACAGCAAACACGGACTTCATCTGGTGCAGTCAGCATTGGCTACTGTACGCCAGCTGGAGGAGACTATTTAAACTGAGGGCCTCTGCTTTGGTCTTTTACCTTGCAATCTCACCCATGTGTCAGCACAGGCTGTGCCTTTAAACACCTTTAACCATTTCTGGCTGGCAGCACCAAAGAAAAGCCTGAGCTGTTTTGTTCTGATCTTATCAGCAATGCTATAGGAATAAGAATTTCGAGCTAGGTGCAAATTACTGACTAACCAAGCACTTCACTTTCAGGCAGGGCTATTCTTTTATGGGTGTTATGATGGAAGTGAAGAGACTGTTCCTTCCATGCTCTAGACCAATTATAAAATTTATCTACTGACTTACCTGCCTTAAAATGCAAATGTTATTCTTTGACTTAAATTCATCTCTTCTTCTAAGTCCTCTAAACACATTGGTGGCTTGAAAGTCAAGCTGAAGAAAATGGTCCAGGATAAATGCTAAAAAGACAGTACTTTCTGAAATCATAGAAATTCATTTAAGTATTGGCATATCGGTACAGCAGTATTTTTCCACATAACTCACTGTTTGCCAACAGCTTCCATACATAACTTTGAAATACTTGTCTTTTAACATGGCAACTGTAAATAGCTACAGTATACTACAGGGAGACTTTATATCTTAAATACAACACTAAATATTTATATGTTCAATAAACAATAGAGAAGTCTCACTACTGCTAGATGATTCATCTTTTAAATGCAGTTCTTAGTAAACCACATTTACAAAAATATGATTTCTTAAAGACAGTTCAGTGGAAAATGCAGCTTATATAATAAGAACATTAAATAGTAAAAAATAAGTCATTTAAAATAATCCATTGTGTTATGAAATATGATTTCCTTTAGTATGCAAAAGTCATATTCATTGAATGGAGTTTTTAATAGGCTACATTCTATTGTATTTTACCTTCAGGGACCCTGGGAGTTTATTCTTTCTAATGAGCTGTGTACTATTCACTTAGAAGCTTCATTTTTATTATTATGTATAAGGCTTATTTTTTCTGCTTTACCAAACGCCTTTTTTAAACAAATTCATTCTTTTCCTAGGCATTTTGTTAACTGCATGGGATAATATCTGAAATGTTTACAGTGTTTCTAACAGTTTGAAAAAGATATATAATATTTTCAAGCAGACTATTTACATTAGTGATATCTTCCACTAGAATGTGATTGTCCCTTCTGGCTCCATTTTTATTTTTTGTTGTTCTTGATATCCTAGCAGAGTTTATTTAGTGACACTAAAGAAAAAGAAAAATCCCATTAAGAATAATGAATCCTTGTTCAGGCAGGTTCAAACACGAAAATTAAAAAAAAAAAAAAGGCGGGGGGGT
>WUAM01000287.1:2611063-2627531 GCA_024336885.1 Actenoides hombroni
CTGGCAGGGGGGTTGGACTAGATGATCTTTCTAGGTCCCTTCCAACCCCTAATATTCTATGATTCTATGATTCTATGCATCAGTGAAGGAGTGACAACCAGGAGGTAAAGACCATAACAAAAATTTGGGGAAAGAGAGCAACTTCTTGCTTCATATGCGGTGGGAGAGCAGAATGGCTTCCTGGGGCTGCTTCTTAAAATCTGGAGAGGAAACACAGGATCTCACTGGCTCCTGTAGAGTACTGTTTCCATTCATCCCTGCTGACATGCAAGTACTCCTCTCTCGGAGTGTTTCAAGCTGATGAAAACTGATTTATCCCACAAAAGAAATGTAATTTTTCAGACAGTCATAGCATAGGTTTACAAACTGAACAGTGATTTTTCTATGCAAGTTCTTCTATATGCACAGAGCCATACTATGTCCTTTATGACTGAAGGCAGATGTCCTCACTGTTGCAGAAAATTCTTTCTTCACATTTTCCCCCACAGTGCCACCACAACAACTGCCTCTTTCGGTTTCTGTTGGGACTGTTTGACTTCCACCTTTTTCAAAATTATTTGGCAGATACATGCAAACAGTTCTGACAAAACATAAACCTTTATGAACACCACCCTGTCCTCACTTTGCAAATTCATCTAATTTGATCCACACAAGATTAGTTCAAATGAAATTTCCAAAGCCAAAAATCATAAATCAAAATAGATAACACTTTCTTTTCTCTCTCTCTCTTTTCTCTCTCTCTTTTCTCTCTCTCTCTCTTTCTCTTTCTCTCTTTCTTCTCTTCTCCTCATTTCTCCTCTCCCCTCCCTTTCTCTCCTTCTGTCTCCTTTTCTCTCCCTTTCTCCATTGTTTTCCCAATGCAATAGGATATAAAATGCAAACTCTCATTCCCAAAACCATAAGATAATCATGTACCTTCTGCTGTTGCTGCTGTTCCTGCTGCCAGCACTGTCAGCAGCTCCAGTGCTTCTATAGCAACAACTACTTCCAACTGTGCAATACTTGCAAGTAATTTAGGTGCTTAAGACAACAATATTTTAGTGAGGACTGTATGTTATACATTTGAAATATAGCATTTGTCAATAATCCTTGAGCTTGCCTCTAATTATAATTCTTTTGTATCTTTCCTAGCCCATCCATCCCATTTTCCTGGGCAATATCAGTTTGCAAGGAAATTTTAGGAAAAAAAAATCCCATGCCCTTATACCAAATATAAACAAATCCAAATATATAGAAATTTAACGGCCAAAAAAGCATCCCAGTTACTGACAAGTAAACATAAGCGTCAAGGTAGTGTGACCATCTTAAGCAAAAACAAAGCAGCTGAAGCATTTTTCCTTTTTTCAGAAATCTGCCCTTTGCCTTGGATTGCACAGGGAGAACATTTCATCTCTTTGGAGTCACAAAGACATTTTTCAAGCTGCCAGAACAGTATTCTAAACCCCAAAACTCTCTTGGTCAGCCCAGGATGTTTGTTTACAGTCTGTCATCCAGAAAAGCATAGGCAGGTACAGATAGAAACATATTCAAACAGACCTTCTCCCACTACTAGAGATTACCTCAAATCTTGGGAGAAACACAGGGCACAATGGGATAACATAAGTCCATTATGCCTTTGGGTATGACAATATGATTCTTTCATGTACTTGGTTCAGTGACTGTTTTTTCCACCAGTATAACACATTAAGATTTGAAGAAAAGAGTGTTTGTTATAAGAGCATAAAGCTGAATCAATCAGTAATATTTACTGGACTTGGAACACATCACACATAGAAACACTTGAGTCTAGCACTTCTGTTTGCTTAGCAAGGCTCTGTAAACTCCTGTAAATTGTAGCTTCCTCTACAAATATAATAAATGTGAAGATTTCACACAGTGCTTCCAGAGGTACCAGCTGCTGCAATATTCAGTAGGAATGTCACCTGATGCTGTCCCCTGAAGTCTGGACTTAGCAGGAAGATCTGCTCACAAGGAGGCTATTTGAAGAAAAAAGTACAGTAAACAACTGAAATACAGTTCAGAGCATGAAAAGCTTCCAGTTCCTCATGTCCCCAGATTTCTTTTGTGCCTGGGTTTACCCTCATACTGCATGTCATCACTACTGGCAGAGCTCATACGTTTGTATATATTTACTGGCCAAGCATTGTATTCACTTTCTAGGTTTTGCTCATGTCCATGGATTCCTATCCACACTCATAAAATTAATACAGAAGTGCATGCAGTAGAAAATCCTCCTAAATGAAAATTCAAATTCTTGTGTTTCTTTATCACTCTTACAACAAGGCTGAAAAATCAGAGAAATATTTTAAACAGTGTGAAAGTGACATCTTCATATTTATTTTTCTCTTGCCGAACTTCATACCACTTCTCAATATAGCAGCCTACAAAAAGACACATCTACCTTTTCCTGCAGAGAAAGTATCAGATTTAAACACTTAATCTCTTCTTTGGTAAGAAGGGAAAAGGGCCAAATATCTTATTCTGCCCAATAGAGGGCAGCTTGCTTCCTTTTGAAAACAGACCCATACAGCCTTTGTGGACCCATTTGGCAAGGCATCTGTGGAAACTCCTTTTATCACCAGTTTAGATTTCACTACCCCCACTCATTCTTCTGAATTAGTTTGCAAGACAATAAGACACAGCTTACCCACCACAGCCTAGACCATATGCCTAAAAAGAAACAAAGATGTAGCCCCATGGCTAGAAGATTACAAAAGCACAGACTGGCTCAGTAAGTAAAACACAGAGACCTGGCTGTCATCAGTTTGTAAGAGGTCAATGTTGCAGTATATGGAGTTTCTTGCTGTGAACAATCCCATGCTTAGCCCTGGAAAATGGTGGGTAAGATCATAAACTTCCTGTATAACCTGAGTGAAATTCAAATGTGAATGAAACACATCTCTGCTTCCATGGTACCATGGTGACAAATCTTGAAGACTCTTAAATTCTTATTTGAAACCTACAAGTCCTATTGGCAAGTTGTGCACAGGATCCAGGCAAGGTGGGGGAAGCAGATCTTTTGAACCCATATATTAAGCAAGATAGGGCTGACATATGGTAGAAGGTATAAACCCTGTAGAAAAGTGACAAAAATGCAAGAAATGATAATCAAAACTGTCTTCCAGCAGCAGTCTTTTTCAAAGATCTAATGAAGAGAATTGTTAACTAGACTTAACAGTGTCTTGGCATTGTTAACTCTTTTTGGCCCAGATTCCTCTGGAGAGTGATTATATACTGTACATCCCATCTTTTGTCAGAGTCATTTGTCACTGTGCATGAAGATGCAGTTTGTTGGTAGACAGTTACACTTATATTTAAGTCTGAGATTTTTGCTCAGCTCAAATTTTCACCCGCTGTCCTTGGCACAGCTGTGTCTGCTCAAAATTTATTTTCCACTGCAACACTTCTAGGCTTTCCTCCCACTGCTGCTCATAGCCCTTGGATTCCCATCACCTTAAGCATTTTTTTCAGGTTAGAAGCCTCTACTGGCTAAATAGCTTCTTCCTACCCTAAAACTGAAGGAAAATATGCAATATACTTCCTTCCTCTGGGGGGCTCACCACAGCATTGTGTCCTGCTAAATCATTCATGTCAGGAACTATTTATCTGTGTGCCTGAGAAAAGCACTTTTCCAGATCAAATGCTATGTCTTTTTGGACTAGTACCCTCCAAACAGACATGAAAACAGACAGATGTGATCCTCCCAATTTGTTCTGTTAACCTGCTCCCTTACTCATTCCCAAGTATGCAAGTAAAACATTGTTCTGGTCCATCAATAAATTCAGCATCATACTTTCTGAAACAAAATTAAACCATTTCTCACAAAAATATCTTCTTCCATTTTTTGTGGATTTTGTTTGTGGGTTTGTTGTCTTTGGTTTTGGTTTGTTGTGGGTTGGGGTTTTTTTTTGGAAACAACTTTCTCTGGCTTTTCAACTGTCAGGGAATAATTTTCTTCAAAAAAAGAAATGGGTATATATGTCATGTCTCAGTACACTTCTTAGTGTATATATACATATACTAAAGCCTAGTTTAGGAACAGAATACACAGCATCATCATTTTCAATAGCAATTTGAAGACATAAAGACTCCCCAGACTACGTCAAACTACATGCAGAATATCAACATGATAGACCAAAGAAGGAATCTCAAAATGTCAAGGAAGCATACTTAATAGATATTTGGGGGGAAAAAAAATTAATCACTTTAGTTCTTACTGAATGATCTGGCCCTGAATGTATTCTGCACACTATTAGAGAAATACTGAGGAGATTCAAAAGACTGTAACAAAGAATGGAAACAATGAGTGTCATGCTACATGAAAGACCAGACATTTGGTTCACACAGAATTTATTATAGCATCAACTAAGACAATCCCAAATGCTCAGAAGTCATAGAACATGTTACAAAGGAATAATAATAATATTTGGACTAGTAATGGAAATTTTTTTTTAATGATAATGTATTGTATTTCTTTTTTATTTGTGTGTGGCTTTTATATCTTTAGGGTACACTCTGCTCACATAGTCATACTTCTCTGCAGACTGAAATGAAAAACAGAAACAGTTTATTGATGATGCAATTGTAATGTTATACTGACATACTTGGAAAAACATAAGAAAAATAGGAAAAATAAACTTACTTATTTAATCACATGATTCCACTAGCTGAAACTTTAATCAAGATACAAAACTAAAACTGTAGAAAGTAGCAAGAACTTACTAGGTTGAGATGACTGTCTTATAAAAATTTCCTGCCTGAGAGAGGGATAGATGCAGAGCTGGCCTATTGGGAGAGACTTTGCCGGCTCCAAGTGAATGCTATGGCTTCAGCCTTCATCCTGCTCTCTAACTCAGAGGCTGAGAAGCTGTCTCAGCATGGACACCCAAAAGCACACACAGGTCACTCTCTAGCTCATTTAATGTAGATGATAAAAATAGCATGATATTTGCATCTTCTCCAAGCATCTCATTTGAGAGTAAAAATTTGTTCTTTCTCATTACTCACCACAATTTAAAACTCATTATCGACCCTAATTCTGGTTTGAATTTCATCTTAGAAATAAACCAGAAAGTGTTTTCACTCTCCTACTACTCCCCTGCAAAGCAGTCGGCCAAAAAAGCAAGCTAACATCATCACCACAGTTTGATACTGTAATCCTGCCCAGCATTTTGATTCATACCATTGCCACATATGCAGGCAGAATAAAGCTCTGGAGAGTGTACCCACACAGATGTTGTTCTGTGCTAGGTGGAACTGCATTGAAGCAATGCAGTCATTCAAAAGTTTCTGCTTTGAATGTATTTCCAATATTAATGGCAACCTAGTCACAGGTAGGCCTGAAATACCAACTGTGATGAGGAACTGACATTGCTAAAAGTGAATGTGAAGACATTTCATTCAGATTCTGTTAAGTCCACTTCTTCCCTTGCTTCAGGTGTTGTCAGGTTTGACAATGCTGACAATGAAGAGGTCAGTGCTAACAGGTGATAATGATGGACTAGAGTGAAAAGACAAATCTTACAGATAGGAATTTAGCAAGATTACATGCTTTGGCTCTGTGAACCCAAGTGGTTAGAACAAGAGAATAAATTAGCCTTAGTGTGAATGGTTGTTCCCATATCACAGACTCTACATGAATATATTTAACATGGAAGAGAGAACTGAGCAGCACACACAGGCTCAAGACTGACTGTATTTCCACAAGATGTTAATCATAAGAGCTTTGACAGATTGACCATAGATGGGTTAGGTTCTGCTTTAAGGTAGTCATAAAGGCAAAACTTAGGGAAATAATAACTCAGTCTCACTTTCAGAGTGCAAATATGAATAAATTCCTCTAGGATTTGTTTGTGATGAATGATACCTTAAGGGTAGTTTGCTAATTACTGTAGAAATAAAATCAAACACGGTACATTGCTACTGAAGCTGTGAAACAAGTATATTTGTTCCTGTATAAGTATGGCCTTGGATGTTTTGCCATCAAACTTTTTTGCAGAGGTACAGCAACATGAAAAGCTGAAGAATCTGAGAATAATAAACATATTTGCAGTTAGTCTAGCTTGCAAGGAAACTGAGAGGAGGTGACTTCAAGAAGGTGCTTGATACCTACGATTTCTACCTAGTAATTATGCCATCAGTTTGGTCTAATCAGAAAGCAGCATTAAAAAATTTAAGGGGAAATTCTGGGACAGAAGCAAGCATTTAAATAATAAAAAAAAAAAGATACTGTAGAGCTTCTAATTCTCATTCTTTTCACTAAATACCCATCCCTTATACAGCCTACTTTAAAATGAAGAAGTGGCATCCGCTGTCTTCGTGAGTGTATGCATAATTATAGATAACTAGCTTACAGGTATTTCAGTCTGCATTATTGAACTCATCAGATGAGAGTTGTTTGTAAGGCTCACCTCACTCACAAAGAATTGTCCATTTCTAATGACATTAATTAGTAATCTTTGACCACGACAGGCTTGAATACTTGAGCTAGCAGCAGCACTCTCGATCCTTGCAGTAAGTGACTTGAAGAGCTGTATAGCTTATCAAAAAGATTGAGAGGTGACTTGATTACAGCATGTAAGTACCTTCACAGGGAGAAAATACAAGGGCTGTCTAATCTAACAGAGGCATAACAAAAACTGGAGCTGAAAACTGAAGTCAAGCAAATTAAGCAGGAAATAAAGCACACCATTTCTTAACTATAAGGAAGCAAACCACTGGAACAAGCTCCAAAGGTATTGATCTTGAGTTCCTACAGTCTCAAGAACAACACTGGATGTCTTTCAGGAAGCCATGCTTTAGCCAAACACAGTGTGCCTCCGCTGAAATACAGGTTATTGTTCTCAGCTACGAAGAATTTAATGACCCGTGATATGCAATAGGTCAGACTTCAGCATCTATTACTGTGGGAGAGGTAGTATTTTTTTACTATACCAGATGATGTTGCTGCAAAACATGCAGACTTTCAAGCACACAAATCTCCCTTCAGGTCTGATATAAACTGAAATAGCAAGTTATAAGCTTAAAAACAAGTTGAAAACAATTGCTCCAAGTTTGGCTGTTGTTACTCGTGTTCCACATCCAGAGTTAGAATGGCAGGAGGCAAAAACGAGGGCTACTGACACGAAGAGGGGTGCTTCATCTCGTACCTTTTTAAATGAGTGATAGTGATAGAGGAATAGACTAGAACCTGTTTTTTAACAACAAAACATGAAGAGAACAACTGCTGCCTCTTCTGTTGCTGATCCCAGGTGCTTTGTTAGCTTTGTTAGAATGTGTAACAGGAACAGGGAAGTGTCTAAGCCTATTTAGTCCTTTCTTTGTATTTTGAGAGTAAAGAAACTCTGAAAGCTTACTGTTGAGAACCACAGTGCAAGCTCAACAGCTCTCTCCTACTGTTCAATTAGATCTTGTCATGCCAGAAGGAGGCCATATATAAAGCAATATCAAAGGCTCCATTACTCATTATTAGTCTCCTGAACCGTTTAGTTGTCTTCCTGCACAACAGTTCGTTGATTATAAACCAGTGGTCAGACAAATCCTCAGCAGGAAGTTCATAAGCATTATTCCATTATATCAGTGAAACTATGTAGATGTATGACATCTAAGAAAGTCCAAAAGTTTTGCCCTAGTCATTGTCAAACAGGATTTTCCCATGGTCCCATCCACTGGATTTTCCCATGGTCCTATCCATTGGATTTTCACTTCAAAGGTTAGGCTACATGTTTAATATGGCAATAATAAAGAAGAAGTATTTCTGTCATTTTTGTTGTGGCAAGAATAAATATTGTAATTGGCAAAGTAGTTAAGCCCCTTAGAAGCAAATCAAACTTTTAAACTGCCTTTGTTTAAGTGGGGTAATTGAGAATAATTATGCTGTGGTAAATACCAAAAAGGGTACTACCTCACCTGCAGATTTCCAACAGCAAAATTTCACTGGCTTCAACACACCTGGACCATACATGAGGTACCACATGGGCCTGTGTCATGATGTTGAGACACCAGCATGTTATATAATCTTGTATTTATTTATTGCTAGATGAAGTAAACTGTTTGCTGTAGCAGTATCAGTGAGCTTGCAGTACTCACCTAATTAACTGGTCTCTCTTAAGCTCTGTAATTTAAGCAACCCTCTTAGTAACAATGTTCCTAGAGCTCTTTAAGCAGAACCCAAAAGTTTTTAACCTGTCTTGTCTAACTAAACCTTCTACAGAGCTCCACTGATAACTAACAAACAAAATTTGGTAAAAGCACTAAAATCATCAAGCACAGAATGACAGACCAATGCACTTGCATTGCTGAACATCAGCATGGGACAGGCAAACTTTCCCTGGTGTCATGGGTTAAGACTGGGTTGGCCACTAAACAAATGATAGATGCTCTCTCCCCCCACGAAGGGGAGGAGAAAGGAGTAAGGGAGAGAGACTTATGGGTTGGACAGAAAACTAAAACAGCTTTAATGAAACAACAATAACAAAGAAGATAATTATTATTATTAATGTTTACAAAAATCAATATCAAACTTCTCCAGAGCCAAGGCTGAACTCAGTGGCAGATGGGACCTGGATTCAGAAGCTCACAGATTGGGACCGAATGTTCAAGAAAGGACAGAGTCATCCTCTGGTGCTGGCCGTAGAAGAAGGGAGCTTGACCCTTGTAATCCACCAGCTTTATACAGAGACTGACGTACATGGAATGGTGTCACGGTTTAGGGTCAGGGTGGCCCCTTAGACCTATAACATATGCTCTCTCTTAACCCCCCTTCCTCCCCAAAGGGGAAGAGAAAGGGAATAAGGGAGAGAGACTTAGCAATTAGAAAAGGAAACTAGAACAGCTTTAGTAAAGATTAAATTAATAATAAAAATGGAACATATACAAATATATACAAAACCAGTATCGAACCCAACCCCCCTGATGGTAATTACATCACCGTCACCACTGATGCTGTGGAGCAGGCACCTAAGGAGTCCCAGATTGGGCCCCGCAGCAGACGGGAGCTGTGTTCAGGAGCTGGATTCTGGAACCAGGTTCAGGAACACACAGACTGGGATCGAAGGCAGAACGGACAGAGTCCTCCTTGGGTTCTCTGGGGAAGGAACCAAAAGAGGAGCTGAGCCAAGGCAAGCAAAGCTGCCAAAGCAGTCTAAGATGGGAGAAGAGCCCAGAGACCTTTTGGCTCCCTCAGCTCTATGCTGAATATGACGTATATGAGATGGAATACCTCGTTGAGTTCAGTTCTCACTCAAACCAGGACAAATGGGAAACTTTGTTGGTCAGGTTTGAGTTACCTGTCCTGTTCACTCCTCCCCACAAGTATGACCTGTTTACTTACTTACATTCTTTTCACTTATGGCACTCCAATGTGGTATGCAAGACTTAGCTGTGACCTTGGTTTCTATAGGAGCAATATAAGCAAGACCCTTTCTGCATACCAGTCCTTAGTAGCAACTATAAACATTGAGCATTGTCACTTCTAGAAGCCAACACTCTGAAAAAGCATGCCATTAACTTCAGAAAGACCAGTCACTTAGAAGAGACTTAACTGAAAAGTAAAATCACTGACTAGAGAATTGGTTCCATTTTACTTTTCTTACCACAATGTGTATGACTACTACTTTCAACAGGTATGGATACACTTGCAGAGAATGATAAATCCTGTACTGATTTAATGCCCTAAAATAGTTCAAAATATAACTCCACCAAAATCTGTTAGGAAATAATCCACTTCCCCAGTGATCATAGTTCTAGATAAACTAATCCCTCAAACAGAGACTACACATTTTAATAGCAGCAGTGGCAACTTAGTATAACAAATGAGTGAGTAAAAGTTATTATCCTCACAGGAGTGGAGAATAAATCTCAGCGGTCAAATATATTCAACAAAAATGATGGACAGATGACTAAAAAGGACAACTTTCATTGGAATTCCTGTCCATCTGTCAGGAAGCTTACTGGGTGTGGCTGGGATGGAGTTAATTTTCTTCATAGGTTCTTTTATGGTGGATTTGTGACTAAAAATGTGTTGACAACACACCAGTATTTTGACTATTGCTGAACAGCTCTTGAATACCAGCAAGGCTTTCACTTTATTCCAATCTGACCCCTCCAGGAAGTAGGCTAGGGGTGCACAGGAGTTTGGCATGGTATACAGCAGCCCCCAGATAACCAAAAGGATATCCCATATCATATGACATCATAGTCAGTAATAAAAGCTCAGGGAAAGGAGGAAGAAGGGAGTGGCAGCAGGAGGAAGAGATTCAAGTTATGGAGTTTGTCCTCCCCAGAAAGATAAGTGTGCTGAGGCCCTGCTTTGCTGGAAAGGCTGGAACTTGCCCACCAATGGGAAGTAGTGTATTCATTCCTTCTTTCAGTTTGCTTGCACATGCAGAGAGATCTTCTCACTTATGAAACTGTTCTTATCTTGATACATGAAGTTTCCACTTCTGCTCTTCTGATGCTCTCCTCATCCCACTGCAGGGAGAGTGAGTCAGAGGCTGGTGGGTACTTAGTTGCTAGTTGGGGTCAAACCACCACAAGAAGGAAAAAAGTGTAAACACAGAAATCGTGGGCATAGAAAAAGAAGTTGATGAGAATGACTGACAGAAGAGAATAACAGAGTGTCCAGTTCTTGCATTCACTGAACCCCATTCTGAGGAGGAGAGGGACTAGCTCTGGAGTGGCAGATGAAAAATAGTACATTTCCTTTCAGATGCCAGGAACAGAAGAGGGCAAACAAGCCATTCAGGTAATGCTGAAGACATTTCAACTAGTGGATGGAGGCTTAAAATCCAAACTCAAAGTATCATCAAAAGCAGAATGACTTGATTGAATGTAACCTGAGGAAAGCATAGGGACTGTGACTAAAGAAGAAAGAAACTAACTGAGCTGAATGAAGGGATCAGTTAAGTGTGAGCCTTGTAGACACATTCCCCTTTCTTATTCCTTCAGGAAGGGAAAGGTAGAAACATACATATAAACTTCATAACATTATGGTTTTTAAACAACTTAAGGCAAATTTTGCTGTATGAATGCAAAGAATTTAAATCAATTCCTTTTCAAGCTCTTGTGACTATGCTGTAAAGTCCATACTGCATTCCTAAGCCTTCATCTACCAGGCTTACAGGATAGGGTAGAGATGATTTCCCTTGGCTCTGCACCACTTCTTAGGAGCTGCAGAAGTTTGGGGAAGGCAGAATCACCAGTAAGGACAAGTTAAAAAAAAAAAAAAAAAAAAGCTAATAAACTTTGTACAACAATATTATTCACAAGCTCCCAAGAGCTGTGTTGGATATTTTAGGAGTCATGTTACAAATTCCCAAGTCTTTCAGTGCTTTGGGATGAACTAGGTATCACTACAAGAAGTTGTCCCTTGGCACACACACACCAAGGTGGCAATTAGAGATGTACAGCACCATTCCTGATGTCATCTCCTTATTCCTCCTGGAAAATGAAGTCTCTAGGGTTCTACAGTACAATGATTTTAGAAAGAAAAATGAGCAGCAGATCTTTCTTTGGATCTGCTCAAAACAGAGTTAAGCATAATTTCCATAGCCTAAATGACATCTTTATTCTGGTACCCACTGTTCTCCAGAGAAAATTAGAAACTAGGTTACATAGGAGAAACTCTTTGCTGTTCTGTCTTACCTTCTGTAAAAATAATGAATTCGCTCACCTTCAACCTTGTATTACTTCCCGCACTGAAAATATATTCCATGTCGTCAGGACCACATATGACAGAAAGAAAACTTTGCGGAATGCTTAGTTGTCCACTTTGTATTTATTCACAAAGAAAAAATGCTGGCATTTTTTCCATCCTAAAATACCAAAGATCAAAATGAAATAACTAGACACACAGAGTTGCCTTGATTTTGTTAATCAGTTCATTGCCCAGCCTAGCTTGTTTTATAAGAACTCTATGATCACTCAAGATCACTTGTGATAAGATGATGGGGCCACAAGATAAGTCTTCAGGAAGCAATACAGAAGTAAAAGTGTTTGCAAACTAGCTGTGAAGGCAGAGGCTTTATTCTAAAGAGATGGGGGTTAACAACAGCCAAATTGATTGTAAATATATGAATACAATCCTCTCAAAAATGACATTTAAAAAATAATTTTTAAACATTTTGTAGAAATACACAGTCAAAGAAACTAAGGTCCAGGACAAAATGTCTGCTTAAGATGACATAGTCTAGTGCGTTCACTTGTGTGTTAGAGACTTTACTTCAAGTCTGACTGACTTAATGAGAAATGTAAATCTAGGTTTTGCAGTTCCCAAGTAAGTGTCAACCTGACAAGATATAGACCTCATATTTCATAAGCACCACAGATAAAGGTATTACATCTGTATAAAGAAATTATCAGACTATGGATGAAAAAAGAAGCATACATGGGCATCATTCAAGGATGAAAACAGGAGCACAGATCACCCCACTTCAAAGCATACATTTAAAAGAGACTAGATTCTTACTTCCTCACAGTGACTGTTAAGAGAATCTTAGGTCACTAATTCAAATGCAGTATACGTTATGGAAAAATAAATGCAGGTGACATCTTTGCAGTCTTCAGTTTTACAATCTGTCGCTTAGATCCAGATAAATCTAATCAGATCATTAGAATCTGAGATGAGTCCTGCATGTGGGAAAGGAGAAGTAGTTTGAAAAATTAAGAAGTCTCACATTTGCTTATCATAGGAACAAAAAGACATATAAGATATTGATAATTTGGGGAGTTATATTTCAGACAGCCTTGCTAAAGCTAAGTAAAGAGTACTGAAGAAATCTGCAGGATTTGAATTAATATTCATTATACAACAGCAAGAAGAGTACACAGGTGCCAGAGACCTGATGACTGAGGACATAAACCAGTGATGCTTAAAGCATAATCAGGTGGCAGAATCCCTCAAAATCTGGCCTAGCTAAAGTCATGAAAGATGAGAAACCTGTCCCATTTTTCTCAGTTACAGAGAAGGAAATATAGCACTTGCAATCTTCTGTATGTGTGTCATCCAGATTCTCATACAGTCCAGACTACCAGACTGGTAAAGAACAACTTGTGAATTGAAGCAGAATATTGTCAGACAAGATAACAAAAATGTTTTTAGTCAGTTGCTGCTAGCTTTCTTCCAGAAACACAATAATACATCTTATTCTTACCTCCATTGGGTGTTTGGGAACATGACACAGAGCAGACTTAATAATTAATTTTCAAAGATGTAAAGTCTCTGAAATGGTTTAAACCATAGACACTCTGAACATATGAGCATATTTTGCATTACATAATTTCAGGTTGAAGGTGAGGATTTCATACTAGACTGGTGCATTTCCTTTACATCACTGGTATCTAAGAGTGCTGTTAGTATGGGGATGTTTTCCATCACTCATGAATCATACACATCAGACAAGGATAAGTTTGCAGGGGATGTGTGTTTGTGAGCAACCACACAAAGAATTGTGCATTTTTATTCTTTTTTTTTTTTTTTTTCCCCCTGAGGAGGGAGTATTTTTGACCACATCTTCTTAAAATCAACAGTTGCTAGAAAAGATTAATAATATACTTCCTGTTCCTTTTTTTACAATATTTAACTAGGAAAAAAAACCTAGGTTTTTGGCATCTCACAAGTTTCCTGGAACAAGTGGAAATTATGGAGATGAAAATGCCATGTTTGACATATTCCAAAGACAGTCTGCAGTTACTTACTATTTTAAAAGATGCATTCCCAACATAAACCTCTATTTTTATTTTTTGTTGATGAGCAATAGAAAGTTTCAAGTAATTATTATTTTCATGGCCTTCAACTTTTGGGGCTCAGGTACCCTAGGAAATTAGGACAGTGGCTCTGATCCAACTATCTCATTTTATAAATCTGTTATTCACTCAGGACTTAAATCATCCTTCTCTGATTAAGAGTTTCAGTAAGATTTGTTTACATCATTAGATCTAAAAAAAAAGAAGTGTTCTAAAATTCCAAATTTCATTTAACTACAGTATTCTTTCAGAAATATTGAAACAGAAAGGAGACTAAGCCTTATTAGGAAAAAAGAAAAAAAAAGCCAAATAAAAAATAAAGAAAACCAAAACAAGATCATAGAGTCTGCCAGGAAATCCTACACAAGCTTTGCAGGTGGTACACAGCTGAGAAAAAAAAAAAAAAAACAAAAAAACCACAACAAAATCTATTACTCTGGCTCATATTTATTACTATGAGAACATATTTGAGCATGAAAACAAGAGATGATTGGATCAGGACTAGAGTCATTCCTAAAGGGTTCAGTCTTCATTTTATCCATATTCAGATTTCTCCAGTCTCTCTTTTTCCCTCCTCAGCACCATCTCTCTGTTGCACAGGATGGTTGAAAGATGATGGAATTTAAAAAACAACTTCTATAATCTGTCCCTCTTCTCCACCACATGGTTAGTTATTTTCCTAGTTTGTCAGAATAATGAGGGAATTTAATAGTACAATTCTTATTAGACCAAAATACATTAAAACAACTGCTACCCTCTTTGAAAGTTATGAAGTTAAACTAGGCAACATTAAATTCAAATTCTTGACAGAGTTGACTGCTTTGTTCTAGATCATACTGGCATAGTCCTCTTGTGGAAGAAAAAGTGTTTTGATAACAGGTAAATCAATAAAAATATACTCCTTTAAATAAACCAGTAAATAAAAAACACACTCTTTTCCTCTGATGTTTTTTATTTTTCACACATTTACAGTTAAATAAGACCAGGGAATGTAAATATTGCCTGCTGTGTTCTTTCTCCAGATATAGATATCCACAAGTTCAGATACTGGAAGAGATGTCATGTGGCCATTCCACCTCATGTCACTATGCTATAAATAGATATCCACAGGCATAGAAAGGAACCTTGTTGTGCTGCTGTTCACAATGATGACTGACTGTACTAATGTTTTCCCTTTTGGTAATATAATCTTAGTTAATGACTGCTTCCCTCAGTACTCTATTTTTGGAACGGATATTTAATTATATGCCTGGTTTATCATTTCTTATATTAATTACATCTAGAGGTCATGTGCTAGCACTTTTAATATTTAATGTTTTGAAAATAAATTAAAATACATAATTTAAGGATAACTAATTTCCAGATATTACAAAAGGATTACAGAAACAATTATGGTCTATATTGTAAGTCTAGATGACTCATACGATGGCTAAATGGAGGCTGAGTCTTTCCTCTTTAGGATACCAGTTCAAATCCATGTGGTTTACTAGACATGGAAAACCAGTATCAAACATGGGTAGTTGAGTCATTTGCTGGAACAATCAAACTTATTTAGACTGGGATTTTCAAGGCATCCCAGAAGTACTTTATCTCCTCAGATACCTTTGGAAATCCTTGTCTCAGCTCTTTTTTGACTTCACAAAGTCATTCACAAAGTATAAAATCTTCACTCCATTAAAATCAATGGGAACTCTGCCCTTTACTTCTGCAAGGCCAGAATTCAAACTATTTAGTCCAAGTCTTACTTTGTTAATTTATTTTTTTACAGCAGCCAGTATCCAGGGAGGGGATTGACTGTGTTTGAAGTGCAGCTTCCAAAGTCTTCAGGAATTTTTTATAACATCCCAACTTAATTATCATTACTTTTTGAGTAGAAGAATGGTGGGAGGTAACCTTATCAAGAAAAAGCTGAAAACAAGACAATGATCTTAGTATGTATAATGTTGTTTAGATATAACCATTTACCAAAAGACAATCTCCAAACTATTTGTCATGCTGTGATAGATTTTAGAAACCACAGCACTGCTCAGGGTCCTAAATTCTGGCAATGTCTGTAATGCAAGACGCAGCCCAGTAGGATTTGTAATTAAGCTAGTCAGAAAAGATAAGTGAAAGCTGAACATCATCACTCCTTTTTACAGGTGGAGAGCTAGGGCACTAAAATATGAAATGGCTTTTCAGACATCATATAAGAAGAAAGCAAATAATCCACAAGTTGCATTGGGTCTTAAAATCCTCAAGTACAGCAATGTAATCTATCTGTCTATAGTCATATTTTTGTTTGAGTACTTGCATGCTAAAGTGTTAAAATTTTCAAATAAGACATTGGAGCATAAGAACATCAAAATAGTAATTATCAGAGTTTAAATAAATGGTTTTTGATTCTGTTGGAATTCATCCCTCCTGAGCTAAAACTCCTTAAAAGGATCCTGCTGATGACACTAGACTGGGTCGTGAGGTGAACATGACAGAAGGGAGAATCCTCCTATGGAGAGAACTGGACAGGCTGGAAGAGTGGCAACCAACAACAGTATGAAATTTAGCAAAGTATAAAGTCCTGGACCTGGGTTGGAATAATTAAAGAGCCCAGTACAGTCTGGGATCCATGTGGCTGGGGAACAGGCTTGCTGAAAGGGATCAACAGAAGTTGATGGCAGGCATTGGATGAAAGAACTGCCCATTGCAAGTGAAGATCAGGTTCGTGACCATCTGAAGAACCTGAAAG
>WUAM01000287.1:2627631-2646675 GCA_024336885.1 Actenoides hombroni
TGCGCATGGCAGGGGGGTTGGAACTAGATGATCTTTAAGGTCCCTTCCAACCCTGACAATTCTATGATTCTATGATCTGGGGATCCTGGTGGACAACAAGCTGAATGTGATTCAGCAGTGTGCTGATGCAGCAACAAAGGCAAATCAGATCCTGGGCTGCATCCACAAAGACATCACAAGCAGAGTTAGAGATGTGATCATCCCAGCCTACTCAGTACCTGTTAGGCTACACCTGGAGTATTATGACCATTTCTGGTCTGCACAATTCAAGAAAGACACGGATAAGCTGGAGATGGTTCAAAGGAAGGTGACAAAGATGTTCAAAGGTCTGGAAAATCTGCCCTCTGAGGAAATACAGAAGGCATTAGGTCTTTTCTTCCTGGACAAGTGAGGGCTACAGGGGGACCTCATCAGAGTATTACACTACTTAAAAGGCTGCTTCATAGAGGACAGAGGCTCTCTTCACAAGAAGCCACATAGAGAAGACAAGGGAGTGCATTTGGCATGGTTTCACATTGTCATAATAAGTTTTTTACAGTAAGAACAACTATTCACTGAAATAACCTCCCCAGGGATGTGTTACAAGTCCCCATTGATGGAGGTTTTCAAGATGTGATTGGACAGAGTGCTAGATAATCTCATCTAAGCTGCCTTTCCCATGAAAGCTTAGACTAGATAAATTTTTGAGGTCCCGTCCAACCTGGACTATCCTATGGTTGTATGATAACTTACTTAATCAGAATAATCAGGAATTGGTAGTGCTGAGATAACTGTCAAGGATTGTGATATTTATATATATGAATATAATTCAATGTTTAAAGATTGTAAGACTAAAAGTAGCTCCTTCAGTATGTCCCAGCTTTTCTGATTTGCACTGAGATAATCATCCTTCCAGCCTCTTCATACGTACCCATTTGTAATGTTTTTAGGTGGTGCACCAGCAAACTGTTACTCTTCTGGCCTTGCAGGAGATGATCATATCTCCAAAGCCCCATATTTTGTTCTATTCCTGGCAATGGCAAGCAATTACACTCCAGCCACTTGCAACTCACTCATGTCTCTGCAGGGCATGATTTTATTTTCTGCTCATCCCTTCTGGAACATGGAAACAAGAAAACAGTAAAGCAAAAAAAACCCACCCCAAAACAAAACAAAGATTTGATTCAGGAAGAAAAGAATGTCCCCAGAAACTTCTGGCTTTCTCTCTCCTTCATCCTGGTGTATATCTATCCAAGCACTGTTTTCCAGTCCTTGAACTTCTGGGTTGAGGACCAGATTGAACTGTTTATTCTGTCACAGCAGGCGGTGAATGTCTAACTGCTGAAGCAACAAGCCAGACAACTGCTTTGAAGTATAAAAAGATTGTGTGTGAGGGTGTAAGAAAGGATAGCATAAGAGCACAGGTGAGAAGATAATTGCATCACCGCCACTGAGGCCTCTAAGGGGAAGATGAAGATTTTTGCAAAGACAAACTGTCTTGAGGGAATTTCCAGATACTTCATTTTGCTTTCTGGGGCAGAAAGTGGTTCAGTTACCAGAATAGATCTCAAGCACTGGGAACTATGCTGGAATTATTTGCAACCCAGAATGTTTACCAGAATCAGACTTTTACATTCATCTCCAACAACAAAGCCAGATGAAATAGCATCGTTGAGAGGGAAAACATTTACTGATACAAACTAGGGCCACAGTGTGTGAGGAGAGCTGATCATGCAATTTTGCCTGCTAGCCTGAAAATTTCACACACTTTCTCAGATTGAAATGCTGTTTTGAAAACACCTGTCTACAAAGAATTGATCACAGCAGTGATTTGTCAGAGGCATTCAATATAGGATAAGGAGAAATCCACTGACTTCTTGCATTGCAGCAATAAGGTTGTTAGATTTCCAGTGAGTAGCGAGGCATCCAGTATGTGGTTGAAATCAAATCCAGTGAATGCAAGTCTTTTGTCTTCGGCAGACTGTGAGGAACTTAGACCTGCTTGCAGTACCTGATTTTTATTTGACAGTCAAAATATATAAGAGCTAGTTCTTTGGAGTCACTGGGTTTGTTCTGTATGTCTCTACAACGAAAACCATTTCTTGGAATATGTTTTCTGCCTGTAGGAGTACATTGTATAAGAATTCCTGCATGCAAAGAAGTCTCTGAACTCTGTCTACCCACAAATGGCTCACCAGGCAAGAATGAACATCTACTTCATTTGGCATGCTGTCTTCTCCAAGCCCCTAACATGACAGTCCCTTGACTATATTGGTCTTTGGTGTACTGAGCACCAGATATTTTTGTGGCTCACAAACTAATAACTCAGAATGTAGAAAGGCAAAAAAGGAAAATTAATCAGAGAAAGTGTTATCTGGAAGCAGTAGATGATGTTTGAGCTGTAAAAGTTAAGATAATACAGAAATCTGTTTTAATTCTGGATGTAGATTCAGAGGGAAATACTGCTGACACCACGTGGCCTTCAACACTCAAATTCTGTGAATAAAGCATTGTGTTAAATTCCTACCTCATTAAATCAGCTGTTTAGCTCTGCTGTGTTCCGCTACTGCAGCTCTGATCTGCATTTACACTGTTGCCTGTTATACCTTGTAAGGCAAACAAAATGCCTGAACTATGAGCTATAATGTAATGCAAAAGTTGGGTCAGCTACGTTCTTGTCCAGTTAAGTACAGTTTTACACTCTTTACTGAATATTTGTTGATCAGTATATTTTTTTTAATATAGTGTTGAGGTTGTGAGTAACAGTCAGACAATCAGCTTCCAAAAAATTTAGAACAATCATTTAAATATCTCTGGCATTTCACAAAAAATATTTCTTGGCCAGTACTATTCAGGAGCCATTAAACATAGCAGCATAGAAAAAAATCTACGAATAGGGCTATATCTTTGAAACAGAAAGTTGCTGTTGAAAGGCCTTAGATTGGCATCACTGGAGATTTTGATGGATGATTACGACAAATACCATCTGGACAAGAAACAGCAAAGTGCCCCCAATATGCTATTGTCTATCAGTGCTGGCCCTTAAACACAAGCTGTAAGTGACTGTCAAGATAGGATGGATTCTGTCACAGGCCTATTTATTCCCCTTTAAAAGGACAGGATGCTTGGCAGTGACTAGGTTATCCAGAAAAAATAAAGTGTTAAAAGAACTGTTCTCTTCTCAAACTTTTCCTTTAAATGTGTTTCCTGATTCCTGCAACGAACTTGGTTAACTAAGCATCTGGAATATTGTGTACACTGCTTATTATACTGATGACTATCATCTCAGCCCTCATTGTGGAGATCCAAGTTTTATATCTCTTTTTACACTTTGAATTTAAATAACCAGAGTATTTTTGTTTTGTTCTTGTAGTGCATGGCAAAACAGTGGAGTGTTAGTGTGCACAGGAATAACATCATTTTATACAAACTACCAAACACCAAGTCCATTGCACTGTTCATATAAAATAGTCCAAAATGTGATAAAACAGAAACAATTCTGTTCTCTCCTAAATATTGATCTGTCTGTGTTTGCAGAATTTTGCCTAAAGCCTTTGGTTTATGATAGAGTGTTAGGATACAAAAGGCAGTATGAAGAGTATGACACGGAGGGGAAAAACAATAAACTTTCTAGTGGATCCCTCTAAAACATTCATTAGATGTCCTTCTATCAGAAGGAAAATGGATTCAGTGACCCACTTGATCCCACCAGTATTTTGTCACTGCTTCTGAAATTCAGAGTCATTACATAGATATGAAGGTCTCTGTGCACTCATTAATTCCCTTTGGACACCAATGTAAAAATTAAGCAGAGGTTACTTTTTCCACCTTTTCAGTATTTCACTGCCCTTCTAGCTATTGTTAAATAGAAAATTCAGGATGATTTTTATTCATGGTGCTCATATAAATCATATTCTTGGCTCTGAAATATAACAGATTTTATCATTAGTTATTTCGTAAAATATCTTCAACCTCTTTCTCAATCAAATGATACAAATAGAATACAATGCAAAAAAGAAGTGCACTACTAGAAGTTTTTCAAGAGGTGTTGCCTCTTTCTTTGGTTAAAGAGCACTTTTGTTTGCAAAGGAATACGTTTGCCAGTCCCTTGACACTCCTCTGCAAGTGTAGGCACCTGATATGAATTCTATCACAAGCCAATGGGAAAATTTTTTTTTGTTGTTCATTGTGAAAAGATTGGCAGCACATCACTGTTTATATTCCATTACAGGTCTCTTGAGCTGCTTATCTTTCTCAAGTGCTAGCAAAGCCTACACGCTGCTACAAACATATTGTCTAACTTGGGTCAAGTCACTTGGGGATGGATCTATGCACAGTGTACAATGGTCATACTATGTGGTTATGTTTAATCCAGTATCCTCTCTCTGACCACTGCTACTAGGAAAGCAAGGTGCATACTCCTATAATATAAGTGTGATTTGCCTTTCTCTGCCCCCTCCCCCTGGTAGTAGGAATGGTGTCAGAAGCCAAGAAGAAAGATAAAGAGAAGAACAGAAAAATATAAATAAATAGGTCCTGGAGACACAGAAATCCACCCAAGACATTTCAGTAGAAGTGAGGATGAAGAAAGAAAATCGAGCAGAAGGGAATATTAGAGAAACAAGTACCAGAGAGGAAGCAATAAAGAATTACAATGATCATAGCATTCTTTGTTGTGGGTATCTTTTAATAATGAATCTGTTTGAATGAAGGTGTCTCAAAACCATACAGTCAGATATAGTAAAGGTATCTATTTACTCTGCATCTGTAATCTCATGCTTCAGCCTGGGCTTTGGGCCAGCCATATTTTGAGCCTACCAGTTTATCCAAATTAAGACACAGGATATGTTTCTCCATGGCTAGCTATCATGAATGCTCTAAGTATGAAGAGTCTTTGTATTTTCACCTGAAGACAAACAGCTGGGATCCTAAGTGATCTTACCTCCATTATTTGAACTGAAATGGTTCAATAGAACTACTCACATGGTTGGTGCCAGTTTTAGAGATAGGTCAACAACTTATAATTCTGTAAACTCATCTTTGATAGTCTAGCATGTCATTTGACAGTCAGCATGAGGATCTGAGCTTGTATCCTTTCCATAAGCCCCCTTTCCATTCTGGAAGGTGACTCAGGATTGGGATAGTGACACATCCATAAATATTAGTAGGGTTTTGTATTTAAATTCAGTGAACAGTAAGCTCAGGGACAGTCACCAGACTTTGCCTCATACTCAGGATAAATACTCAGTAAAGATACAATCACTAACACAAAGAATCATGTTTTGTGAACCTCCTACAGCAGTTTACAGATCCTCAGCATAAAAGAAAAAATGCACAAAGAGATTTAAGGTGGTAATTTAGTATGGATTTCCTCATTGTGAAAATTTCCTTGCTGTCATAGAACTGCATCAAATCTTGAACATTCCTCTTCTTTAGTTCATTTTTATTGTATTAATAAAATTATGACTTTGTAAAGTAAAATCATACTTGATAACTCCCACACAGAGAAGAATAAACCAAAAGCCAGCATGTTAAAAGTGTTATTTGCATTCATACAGTGCCTTTTATCAAAGAATCTCAAAATATTTTTAAATTGGCTATTATTCAGTTTTTCAGACGAGAAAGCAAAAAAAGAGACACAATCATGAAGATTAACACTTTTCAACTTGGATATAAATATTAGATACGACGAACAAGGCCCAGCATTCAGAATAGCTGAATACATACAGCTGCTAGTACTTTTGAAAATCATTCAGGTCAACAAAAGATGTTGACTAAAATTAACTATTTTCTGTTTAAACTAATTGTTTTTAAAGATTTTAATTGCTTAGGTTTACAGCTGTTTGAAAAATGAAAATTATTTTCATGCCATATTTTTAAGTCTCAAGTTTGAGTTCATTCGTAAGGATTTGAAACAAATTGATTTTTTTTTTCACTTCTCGATTTATTAAGCAATAGTTTACAAGGAGACGATTAATATTATTTCTCATTTGGCTTTCAGATAAACCAAAAGGACTATTAGGAGGGTTATTTTTAAAATTATAAAAAATTCAAGCCTTCTCCCTCCCCCATTCTCCACAGTTACACACTGACCAGAGATGAGTAGTAACTTTTTGGGAAAGACAAAACACAGCCCACTGGCAGCTTCCAGGCATTTATATAAAATGTAATTGACATCTGAAATTACATACCTTACTGTGTTCAGAAATTCTGCAGCAGTTCTTGAGGTTTCGGCTGAAGCAGAGAATATCACCCAATCTGCTCAGGTGCCCCAGGAAAGGCCAAAATGTCTACAAGTGATGCAAGTGTCTAACCAGAAAGCAAATGGTTGGACAGAATAGGGAAGTGATGGAGGAAGGAGCCCACTTTCCACTCCAAGAACAGGTGCTGGAGCAGCAGACCCACCCTCACCCAGGCAAATGTAGGATGCCCTTTATCAGGTTGATACAGCCCTCTGACTTTCCTTTCTGTCCTGATTCAAGGGGGAGGAGAAGCTGACTTTAACCTTTCAAAATGTCTTAAAGTCTATGAGGTTTTGAACAATCTAGATATGCAGGTTCAAATGAACTTAAGCCTTGGTCTTATTTCCTGGATGAAGTGTCTAAAAAATGAAAATACTGAGCAGAAAGACACAGAGCACCATTGCTAGCATCTTTCCTCAGAAAAGACAATACAGCTCTGTTTAGTGTTTTGCCACAGGAAAAACCTATGCAGATGTGGGCAGCTTTCAATTTTGTTAATTCCTCTTGTAGTTTAACCCTAGTAGGCAGCTTGGCCCCATGTATCTGCTTGTTTATTCCCCCTAGTAGGATAGCAGAGAGAATTGGAAAGATAAAAGTGAGAAAACTCTCTGGTTGAGGTGAAGGCTCAAATTTTATTAGGTAAACTAAAAGCTATGCATTCAAGCAAAGCAAAATAAGGAATTCATTCAGTGCTTCCCATCAGCAGGCAGCTATTCAGCCATTTCCAAGAAAGCCAGGCTCCATCAAGTGTAACATTTACTTGGGAAGATGAACATCATAACTCTGATCATCCCTCCTTACTCCTTCTTTCCCTAGCTTTTATTGCTGAATATGACATCATATGGTCTGGAATGTTGCTTTGGTCAGATGAGGTCAGCTGTCCTGGTTGTGTCCTCTCCCAGCTTATTGTGCACCCAGTCACCTTACTGGGAGAGCAGCATGAGAAACAGAGAAGGCCTTGAGGCTGTGTAAAACTGTTCTGGAATACCTAAAATGAGGGTTTGTTACCTGATCCTTTTGGTCAGAAATCCAAAACATCGCACCATACCAGCTTCTGTGTAGAACATTGTCTCAGCCAAAACCAGTGCAATTCCCCACACAAACAGAGTCATGCCTATGCCTCTCAGGTCACCCACCTCTGTATTTGCCTTCATAGGGAGTTTTAGTCCAGCCTTTAGGAAGCCTTATGCTACTGTTTCTCCGTTTAGCTGCAGAAAAAAAAAACAAAAACAAAACTATAAGTTTCAAGTACATCCTCACCCAAGTTAGCATGATTATCTTTCTGCTCAAAATCCCAGCTGAACCTTCCATATCTTTTAGCACTTGTTTACTCACCATCAATTTCTATTGCCATAATTCTTTATCATAGTCTACTTGGCAAACTACGTCTATTAAACTGTCAGTCTGGGGTGAGGCAGTTCAAGGAGGAGGAAAACAGTCTTCAAACTGAGAGTGCAGTCTGAAGTGTAGATGGCAAAGCTGTTAAAAAGTAGCCCTGTCATTAAAAGTGGCAGCAAGGTACTGAAGAGAAGTCAGTTCAGACTATATGTTGGTAAAACTCATGCTGATAGAAAAAATGGAAATGTATAGCATCTGTCATCCACCCTGTTTCAAAGAACCTTTGCAGTCTGCAGCATTTGGAGAAACTACCAGTTATCAAGAATTCTGCTTTGATTAATCCCTAATTTTACTGCACCTGACCATGAAGATTTTCATTTGTCCCATGTACAGGGTCCAGGAAATAAAATTAAAAAAAAAAAAAAAAAAAAAGAAACAAACAAAATAAACAACAAAAAAAAAACCCAAACCAACTAAACAAAAAATACCACCCAAGAAACACCAAACCTTGGTTTTATTTTCTTACTTTAACACTTTTTTAACTTACCATCTTGGAAACACAGGGTTTACCCCCAGACATTTCCCATCTGGTTCCTCAACAGGATTTTTGCAAACAATGAGTCCATTATTACTGCTAGAGTTGTTTGGCGTGGGTTTTTTTACTATTGTCAATCAAGTCTACTATTCTTAAGTGAAATGTTCCAGCTCAGAAACAACTCCCAGCAGGCAATTGTTGACCAGGCATGACCTCAGAACTGAGTCCTGTCGTCACTGAAAAGATGCAAACACTGAAAATCTCTGGCACCAGTATTTCAGAAGGAAATATGTTTTGTATGTGAGAATGTGGCACAGATCACACATAAGTCAAGGCAGCAACAAGAACTTAAAAAGCTAATAAGTTTGATTTCTGCCTGAAGGTTTTCAGTCATTCTTAGATGCCAGAAACTTCATCTTCTGCTTCAGTGTACACATGATTCTTCTGGAATGCAAATACTTCAGCTATGGTTTGGGCAAACTCTATGGCAATATCAAGTCATTTTAGTAAAAATTCTAGTATGTTTTTAAGCTAAGGGATGCCTCCTGTTTCAGTTTGATCCAGGCAGAAAAATAAGCAGAGGAACGTGATGTTACAGTTCGGCTTTCTTTTTACTGAGCCAAGAGTGATAAAGACATTAATGTCTCACTAGCGCTGTTTGAAAAAATATTCAAAAGAAATGCTGACAGATGAATTTGCAAGTCTGCTACCCAGATATTAAATAGTCTGTATAGAATAGGAAAGTCTTGTTACAAAGATCTTTACTTGTGGCTCAGTCAGTTCAGCTTCTTCCTCCTCCAGCTGTTCATCAGAAATGGAAACTGTGGCTATCAAATCCAGAAAGATGTCTTAAGGCAAACTGGACAGGTTTATGACCAAAGGCTAATAAAAAGGTTAGTAATCTATGCTGAGGACAGATGGAAAGTTCACCCTGGAGACAAAGCTGTGAAAAACTTGAACGTGCAAGCTATCTTTTTTGCAGCCTTGAATATTAAAAATATAGGATGAAGAAATTTGCAAAGGTAGAAAGTACTGTTTGTATACAGATTTCACTGCATTCACTTCCCCTTCTCATACATACCAATGGACCTCTGTCAGACCTTAAGTAATAATAGCATGAGGATTTCTTACCAGCTGAAATGAAGGGTAATCACAGAATGATGAAACTGTAACAAGTAGAAAACCATTTGCTAAGACATGCTGCATGAAGTTAGTTTCACTGATTTAAATCACACTTAAACAGTTACTAAAACCTAAAAGGTGCTGTGACCTGTGTACTACCTATATGCTGTACAAACACCAGGCAGCTGAAGAACCTGTTCCCTATACTTAAAAGGTAACTTTTGCTGATTTTGTCCCCTAGCAGTGGTTTGGCCCAGCTCAATTATCATTTTCTCACAGACTTTTTGTTCAACAGACACTTCCTTTCTTTGTTGGGCTACTCCTCACCTGCAGAGGAATGGCATTCATCCTCCCTGACAGTAATGATGAGGAGACTACACTAGGTGCTGTCTTGGCAGATGATTTACTTTCTTTCACTGCTTCTTTCTTTCAATTTCTCTAAGTATTAATAGCAATGACACAATCATCTCAGATTCAACTTTCAGAGTCTCATAGCAGTCAACAACTTTCTAGAAATCTTACACCGATTAACATTTGTCAGTTACTGATCATGAAATCCCTTAAAACAGAAGACTCACTCTTAACACCAAAAAACTGACATAAAATAAAGTAGAAAATTAAAATTGCTACCATGCTCAGTTTTATTTTGTTCAATACAAGGACTAAATCCAAGCTACCAATTAAGTTGCTGTTGTTAAATAACCATGATGGTTTTTATGACAAATAAATGATTCTCTGGAAGTGGAATATTAATGAAAAAATGCATGCAAAATTTTAAAATAACATTAAAATTATAAAAGTATAACTAAAGGAAGTGTTCAAAGAGTGTTAAAATAAATTTTAATTTGCCTGTAAAATGAGACATTTGAGGGAATGGGGGGAAAAGTCTAAACTGACCTACAAAAGAAACAAGGGAACAGAAAGGAATTAAATAATCAAATGATGAAGAGAAAACATTTGTGAAACCTTCCTGCCATTTAATATGCTAGAAAAACAGCCAAGAATTTTAGCCATCTTAGGAAGCCCTTATTTACATCAGAGAGAAAAGTTCAGTAAGTTTCCAAGATGTGACATGAGTGTTTTTCTCTTTATATATGTAGAAAAAAAAGTAGATCGATAGTATTCAACAGATAGAAGTCTCTTCAGCGGGCAAATCAGAAGATACCTTTTCCCTCTATTGTAAAGGACACAGAACACTGTGACCTGTGTCCTGACTGATCACCCAGCAATACTTTTTAGTCTGAAACAGACACAACAACAAGATCATATTTCTGTCAAATTAATCAAAGAGAACATAGCATGGAATCAGTTTTATACTGGACTCAGGAGGGTCTACGACACATGGTCCACATATCCTTCCATGGAGATAAACTGTATTATATTTAAATTAATTTGGACCAACAGAGAAATGTATCAGATAAATACCTGCTTGACATGGTACTGGTGCTTTATTTTTCACTACTAAATAGTTCAAACCCAGATTTGTGGTATTGTCAAGCCCCAATGAAACTGAGGAAGTGTCATACACTTCCCCAGAATTAAACATTTTCACATTTAGTTTTTATGCATTTCCACGCTTTCTGCATTTCTTTATCCCTATTTCTTTATCCTTATTTTATCTGGCAATGCTTTAATTTTAGGTTAGGTTACACGTTTAAAATTCTGAGAGTCAAAATGAGGCTTTATAAGATTTACAAGATTTTCTACTGTCCAAATATCTCTCTCAAAAGCAGAATATCAACGGTTCAAGTTATATGGACATCTTTGAAAACTACACTTCTTTAATATGCTTACTGCTCAGGGCATTTATACCGATTTGTGTTTTCAGTACTGTCTGGAATAGGATATTTCATTTGTTTAGGAGTGACAGTTAAGCATTTGCCACTTCCTACAGATTTGTGAGATCCAGGCACATAGACTAGGGAGGCATTTGTTTTGTTTATTATGTAGCAGGAAATAGAAAGGGAACAGTAAAGTAACACTTCCTTGAAATGCCAGTGAATGCCATACACTCTGCTGAGTTGTTGAGGTCCTCCACATATGGAAAACAACTGGTGACTCACTAGGACAAGTTGCCTGGCCATTTCCCTATCATGATTCTTCTAAGGAAACCACTCAGAAATGAGAAAGTCTGATGAGTTGCTCTGTATTGCTCCCTTTCTCTGACACATTTTCACAGTAAGGAGGTGTCTGATGTCACTTGGCAAAATGTAGTCAGTGTCAAGCCACTGTTTGTAAATTTGATCCTGTCCTGGACCATGCTACATAGGTCATCTCCCGAAAACGACCCAAATGATCTCGTTGACAAGATATGTGTCCAGTTGTGTGGTCAAAGTATGAGTATGTGTGTTTGCATCTGTGTCTGCCTTCACGTATCTTCCTTGCACAGCACCATATGTTGTTAGCCACTTTAGATCACATAGCGGCTATACCATGAATGCCTCCACTGCGACAGTATAAGCTTCTCAGACTAACAAGATGTATATAACTGATTAAGAGAATAGTTTGAATTGCTTATAGTTCATGACTGGAACTCTACACATGCAGTGTAGCTTTTGGATCTGGACACACAAAGACTGTTGTAATCTACATATAAATCAGATATACAGCTACAGTTTTCTATAGATTAAAATGCTGGCTCCTTGAAATCAGAGGGAGTTTTGTCTTTAATGAATTTTTGGAATGAAATCTTGGACTGAGGTGCTTTTTTAGAGGCTTAAACACATGCTTAAGTACTTTTTTAGTCAAAGCCACACATTAGGTGCACAAGAAATGTTTTAAACCACAGTTAACATGGTTTTACTGATCTGCATATACAAATAAAATAAAATTAAGTACTATGCATTTTAATCCTTTAATGGATAAATCTTTATGAAAGATATAAAGAAATTAACAGAAGAGCTTCACAACATGAGATTTATATTTTAACGAGTCAGACATTAAACAACAAATGACTTATGCTGTGGACCTGTACACACATATAATTATGTTGATTCCTTTTTTAAGAACATTTATGTGTTAAGTTTTAGCAATTAAATGCCTAAAGTTATTAACCATTATGAAAATGAACCATATACATAACTTAGATGTCCACAGACAGACCTATGTAGCTTGATTGTAGCATATAATATTTTAATATTATTTCTAAAAGTGACACAGTGAGAACAATATATTAAAAAGGTATCTAAGTGGTAATACATTAAGTTGCTTCATAGCTAAAATACATGTAAGAAGAAGCAAAATATCTTAACATTTAAATGGACGTTAAGAGGACACATACAGGTGACCTTAGGGGAATAACACTTTGTTTAATACAGATATTTTGTTTCCAAACAAAATTCAGCTTAATTATAATATTTTTTCTTCCTGGTATTTGTAAAGAACAGCAAATCAGAAATAACAGTTTGTAGCCCTAGAAACTTGCCTTACATCTTTTCAAATTGTTAGAATTCTTCTAGCAACCTCATGATACATTTAACCATTAACTTACCCAGAGAGCAAATATCTGACCTCCCAGTTTGTTAACTAATTAGCAGGTCAAATGAACTGCCAGAATTAGGGATATTTAATACTCAAGAGTACAAATCAACGTCATTCCCACCAGTGATAATAATCTCCTTATGTAACTTCTACCTACCTCTATATTTCACCAGTAATGGTTGAACAGCCTCATTTATGTATTGACTGTTTTAGAAAATGTGCCCTAACGTGTCCCAAGGTGCATATACAAAATGAAATAACTTGCACAGAAATAATGCCCTACAGTATAATAATATATGTGCATAGAAAAAAATGTATGGTATATAAAAATCATTTAAACAGTAAAATGGATACTGATGCAGAAATAGTTTCAGTTATGGGTATGTACACTAGAGATCTACTCACCTAATGCTACTAAGAATTCAGAATACACCCTTTAGGGAAAGTCTAAAGACAGCAGTTCCTAAATCAGATCAACTTTAAAAAAAACCCACATTTTCTCCCACTTCTGCTTATAGCTAGTTAGTTATGTGACACAATAGTTGGGAATACTCCATAGGACTTAATGTTTTGACTATGCAAATATATGATATAAGTGGAATGATCAGTGAAATAACTTTTTCACAAGAAAATGTCTTTCTGGTTGCCAATTTTTATTTCTTATACCATTCCTTATCTTCATTTTTTTCTTCACTAAATGGTTGAGAAATTTTCTATTGTACATTTCAGTATTATGCATCTTACTACAATAAAATACAACAGAATTATTTTGGTTTTAGAATAAAAAAGCCCTACTTATACTGCTACAATTTTACATCACAATTATATTTTCTATACTTATAAGACAAAGAAGGTTTCCCATTTTTTACAGTTACATTTTCCAGTAATGCAAAAAAACCCAAAACACTATAACAACTGCTTTATGCCATGAATATCAAGGGAAAATAGAAATATTTACATTCCTGGGGAAAAAAAAAGGGATTATTATGAGGGGAAAATTTAAATTTCATTTTCAATCCACAGTAGCCTTTGAGGGTCAGGCATTCTAGCAATGCTGACCCAGCAGTTAAAGTTAAAAACATCATTTTCAGCTATCATGTGGTTTGTTGCCACTTTCACAGTAGAAGCAAAAGGGACAAAGACATGTTACCATACCACCACTGCAAGAGTGCAGCATTTCATTTCAGACATATGTCAATCATACAGTTACATATATATATGAAATTAAAAACACACTCATTCCCAACTAGAAGCCTTTCTAGACTTTCTACCTATCATATGATTGCATTTCCATCTTAATAATCAATAGTGAGTTTTGGTCCCTGACATCTCCTCTCAACACTGTAGATGTTATGTCAGAAAGCTCAGTCCTGTTTCTTGGTCTCTCCATTTTTGTTTAAACGATTCTCACTAAATTTTGTTTGCTTTGGAATTTTATAACAAACTCGTATTTAGATGGATAAACGACAAAGTCAGATAAAGATCCATATCATACAAGTAACTTCAATTCTATTTCAATTTCAAAAGGCATTTTCACAGAGGACCTCAAGTTTTCCAACTATGTTTCAGAAAATTTATACTGTTTCTTTTGTTACACTTTTTTTTAGTGACTTGAATTGTAGAGTTTTAAAACAAAGAAAGTGTAAGTTAAAAAATACTAAATTTTTAAAATACAAAAGAGCAATTCTGAATTAACAGATAGACATATGTGATAATTAACTCAATATTATATGCATGCGTGTGATTTATGCCATTTAACCTTTATGTGCATTATATATAAAAATGTTCCTTAGAAGAAAACCTAAAATAATTTTTTTCTTTTTCTTAACAAATACAGACATGTTATTTCTGGGCTGTATTAATAGAGACTCATGTCATGATTGCATAGGGCACTAGGAGAATAAGGCATCTGGTTCAAGGTTTTTGAATTCATCATGGTCCAGTTGCTAATCTTCTACTAAAGACATATTTAATTCTTCCCATATATCACTAGATTGATTCTTCTGTTATGATACTACAAGTAGTACAGCATTACATTATTCTAACATTACAGACAGAAATTTCAAGTGACCTACTTTTCAACTGGTATTCCATTTCACACCTTGGCAAAATTGAGTTTATAGGTTCTTTGAGTTTATTTAAGCTATGGGACCTACCAAGATCAGCTGCATGATTAGAAGGATCAAGAGTGGTCAGAACTTTTAGTGCAAGTGATAACCCAAAAGAAGTTAAACATCTACTGATTTCCAGAGTAAATAGTGACTAGTGGCAGTATGGAATGTCTGGAAATACACTGAATTTCAAACAGTCTTCAAATTGTGCTAGTATACCACTCTGAGTATCACAGAATCATAGAATCATTCAGGTTGGAAAAGACCCTTGAGATCATCAAGTCCAACCATTAACCCTACTTTATGAAGTTCACCCCTAAACCATGTCCCTCAAAACCACATCTAAATGACTCTTAAACACATCCAGGGATGGTGACTCAAACACCTCCCTGGGCAGCCTATTCCAGTGTCTGACTACTCCTTATGTGAAAAATTTTTCCCTAATGTCCAGTCTAAACCTACCCTGTTGCAACTTGAATCCATTCCTTCTTGTTCTATTGCTAATTACCTGTGAGAAGAGACCAGCACCAACCTCTCTACAATGTCCTTTCAGGTAGTTGTAGAAAGTGATGAGGTCTCCCTTTAGCCTCCTCTTCCTCAAACTAAACAGTCCCAGCTCCTTCAATCGCTCTTCATAAGATTTATTCTCCAGGCCCTTTACCAGCTTCGTTGCCCTCCTCTGCACTCACTCCAGCACCTCGATATCTCTCTTGTATTGAGGTACCCAAAACTGGAGACAATACTCAAGGCGTGTTTATCACATCTTTTAGCATTGTCTCTAGAAGGAAGATCAAAGCAACAAATCTCAGTTTCAGCCCCAACTTTGCACTGTTCTTTGACACCAGACTTTCAATCTGATTAAAATGAAATGACTGAATTAAACCTAAGTATGAACTTGTTGCAATGACAGTTGGACTACCTAGCATGAGACATAGTAGAGGAAAGCTTTTACTCTATCGTCTTTACTTACAATTGTTACTGCAGTTCCTGAATATTTAGGGGAATAAAGATGAAACTCTCTCTGACAAAAATTAGCTCTGTGTGCTGGTTTTGACTGGGATAGTGTGGGATTGTTCCTGAAGGAAAACAGGCATGCCTGTTTTCAGCAAGACTGTGTGGGAATAAATTGGGCTGTGGACGACGACCTTGAGGTATGCTTGAGAACAGCAAAGGAGGGAGCACAAAGCAGTGAAGCAAGAAGATAAAGAAGAAAGTAGAAGATAACCAGGATGGGGGGTGGTGATGGAGGCAGTGTAGGATAGCCAATGATGTATTAGTTTAGGCCGTGTGAACAGTGTGTGTTTAGAGTAGTTAACCAATAGCTGTTAGTGGTAGCATGTATACAGGAAGAGAAATCATATATAACCCTGGCGAAAACATGAATAAAGTGCCCTGAACTTTGATCATATTGGTCCATGTTGAGTTCATTCAGTTCCCACACTGCCTTTTGTCCTATCGCTGTAAACAACCTGGCTCCATCCTCTTTGCACCATCTCTTCACATATTTATGTACTTCAATAAGATCATGCCTAAGCCTTCTGTTCTCAAAGGTTGAATATCCCTTCTCTTCTCAGGCTTCCCTCATATGTAAGATTACGGTCCTTTAATTATCCATGTGGCCCTCTGTTTAACTCTCTTCAGTATGTCCATGTTACTCTTGTACTAGGGAGCCCAGAATGGAACATAGCCATAGAACTGAAGTGATCACAGGTGGGACTTTACCAGTTTTGAGTAGAAGAGAAGGATCAGCTCCCTTGTACTGCTAGCAGCACTCCTCCTAATACAGTCCAGGATATCATTAGCTTTTGTTGCTACCAGGGCATGTTGCTGGTTCATATTCAACTTTGTGACCACCATGAAACCCAGGGCTTTCCTGAGTTACAACAATTTTAAGACCATAAAACACAATTTAGAGATATGAGTGGTGGCTATTATGTCTTCTTCTGTCTTATTCAGAACTGTTTTGATCATGTGCACTGTAAAAACAGAAAATTAAAATCTGTCAAGGATAACTATATCCAGATTGACTCTACACCAAATGGTCAGTAAGAACTTATTTAATCAGTGTTGCTCCTACTTCTTCAGTCATTTCTTATCAAGAAGAAACATTATAGTAAGTAATTCCTAACAGTAAGAACTTTAGTCTTTCCTCATTGCTGTTTCAGAAGAATTCAGTGACATAGGAGCTTTCTAATGGAGTTTGTAAAAGAAACTAAAGGAACTCATACTTTGTCATTTTGTACTTTAATTTGTAAGACTTTTTTAGCTGCAGAGATACCCAAATGAGGGTACTCTTCCCTAGAAATGACAACCTATCTGTATTTCATATGTGACTGAGAAAGCAATAATTACTCAGTTTTAGCTCTGCACAAAAAGAGGGAAAAACTGGATGTTGGTATATCAATCTAATATGGTAAGGAGTCTCAATGGAAGGATGCATCTGTCTTGAAAGAGGATGTGCAGTAGCTGGAAGAATGCATGGAAGTGAAGGTTTCAAAGTCACTATTGCAACCAGAGGAACATCTTTTTCTTCGGTTACAGAACTGCTGCATGGTACAGTAGTCAAAATGGTGGGTGCTTATCCAGAATGAGGACTGAATAAACACCAGACCCCTTGTTTTTCACCAAATAAACCATTGCACAACTGACCATGTGAATATTGCTTTCTAAACAGATTTTCATTACTGACTGTTTCACAGAGACTCAGACTGAACAGTAATGATAATCCAAAGTAATATCCAAAAGAGACAGAGGCAGCTTATAAATATTCCACTATAGAAGTAAACTGTGAGGAGACCAGGGAGACATCAAACAGGGGTTGTGTCCTCACTGACCTGAGTGGTGTGACAGAACCCCAACAAGAAGATCAGAGAAGATCCAGAGTCAGCCATGAGGCTCATGACTCAACTGAGTCCCTAGTGACAAGACAGTAACAAGGACAAGCTAAAAAGGTCAGGATCAACAGGTCCAAGGCTGGCCAGAAGCATAACTACAACATAGCTCAATACCTCAAACAAGGAGTAAGAAAATGTTGATGTAAATGCAGCTCCCAAATAAGACAAAGGGTGCATGTGTGGTTGTCCTAGCTCTTTCTCACACAGGTTTTTTTTTCACATTAGCTCTTTTGAAGCAGTCTGACCCCAGGTTTCACAGTTGCAACTTACCAGAGCTTGAGCACAAAACTTGATAGATGGACAGAAGAAGCTGCTGGAATTCATTGTGCATCCAAGCATAAACAACAAAAAAACCCACACTGTTTTTGAATAAAATATGAAAAAAATCCTAATTTATTAACTTTCTTTGTTGGTCTACAAAGCCTGTGGTAAATGCTATTCAACAGAAATAAACAATAGGTTTGTGGGCAATTCTTTTGGTAAACTAAATATGGACAAAATCTAGGAACCCTTGTGGCTCTCCTTTCATGGCCTTCTGTCTAATCAGCCTGCCCCAGAATAAATTTTATTTTTACTCTCACCAGTGAATTTATTAGCTGACTATCCAGTGGTTTAACACAATTCTAACAAGTGGATTAAACTATTTTTGTATAAATGCTTCCATTCTATATATTCTACACTGTCATATGACAACCAGTTCCAAAACTTTCCACTTCAAAAAAGTCTTTATGCAAAATTTTTGTGAGACAGTAAACCTTAGGCCAGTCCTTATGTTAAGGAAAGCAATAAAATCTGGAGGACATCTGGTCCATTGTTCAAAGTCAGCAAGCCAGACCAGGTTGCTCAGTACATTCTCTGGGAAGGTTCTGAAAATCTCAAAGGACGGACATTCCACAGGCTCTTCATGTAACCTTTTCCTGTACTTAACAACACATGGCAAATATTCTGGTTTTTCTCCTGTATCTACTTAGAATTTCCCTTTTTGCAGTTTGTGAGAGTTTATCCCTCACTGGCCCTCCTCGGAAGATGCTGAGCTGAAGACTGGATACAGCACTTCAGATGGGGACTCATGAGTGTTGAGCACAGGGGTACTCACAACTCCTGACATGCTGGGTACAGTCCTGCCAAGGAGTTCTAGAGACTGTTACAGTCTATTTGTCTGAGCTTAATTGCTAAGAGAAACTACAGCTTGTAATACTGATACAGTTATTTCTGTGAAATTTTTTTTAATTTTTTTTTTTGCTGCTCATCCAGAAATGCAAAATTCTATGTGCCTTTATGTTCCAGCCCTCAAATTGGTATGTGCCTAGAGGTAGTCACTATGCAAATAGAGAAAGTCAAAG
>WUAM01000287.1:2646775-2671995 GCA_024336885.1 Actenoides hombroni
GAGATGAGATGAGATGAGATGAGATGAGATGAGATGAGATGAGATGAGATGAGATGAGATGAGATGAGATGAGATAGGAACTCTTTACTCATAACAGTTCCTTTCTTAAAAAGTTTAAAACTTTGTCTAAAATAATTTCTATTAGTGGTGAAAAAACAAAGGACTACTGGTAATAGCATATGCTGTGTAACTCCCCATAAACTCAGCAGCTATAGCTACTGTGATGGGCTATACAATGCATAAAATATTCTTCTGTGCCCAGGAAGAGCTGGAGTGTTGAGGAATTTCATGTTTCTTTCAAATTCATGTTTTCTGATCCCGTTACAGGTCTCTCCCCATGCCTCTATGTTTTTGAGTCTGCTTCAGTTCTTTGAGATACTGCTGCTCCCACGTGCTTATGGTTCCCATGCCGAGTTATCTGTTAACGAGCGTAAGGGCAGCCTGCAGCTAACGATAAACTGCTGAAACAAGAAGGATGTTTTGTTTATCCATAGGCCCATAATGGCTTTTAGCAATCACTATCACTTTGGGATTTGGAGAGCTGGTTCAGTCTGGCAATAGCTTTTGTGAACAAATCTCAAAGCTGGGTATGAAAGCAAATCTAGTGGTAATTTGCAAAATTTTTTGGTAGATGAAGTTGTAACCACTCAACCAGTCAGATTTTGAGAGGAGCTGAACACTCAGATGACTAAGTCTTCTTCTGCAAGAGAACAAACTAGTTTCAGAAGCAAATGCCCACAGTTAGAAAAATTAAACAAGGAATAAGTAAGTTGATGGAGTATCTCCCACTATTTCAACAGGTAATATAGAACTCATCCCTACTCTGTTTACATGGGCTACTGTCAGAATGGTGTCTACAGTAATAGAGAAAATATTTTATTAGTATTAAATTATGTTTTGGAAAAGAAACATAAAAATAGATTGAAACCAGGAATTAAGGCAGATTTGTTTAAAAACCACAAGTTCTGGTTTGGGGAATTAGGAAGGTTGCTGGGTATTTGAGCTTTGCAACAGTATAAGCAGGTCTGTACCTCTGCATACCTGAATTGCTGGCAATAGGTTGGTTGATATAAACACTTGTATTTATACATTATTTTGGTTTTATAACTATCAGAGTTTTATGTGTCTATTTGTATTATGTTAGTGACCAGTACTCCTCCAGGGCATATAACCTATCGTAAAGGGTTTTCTTCATAATAGGTCAATAAAAGAAACCTTATAGATTTTATGGTAATGCTGTAATTCAAATATTAGGTGGTTTAGTAAAGATGTTCTACAAGAAATAAATTGATCAACAAGTTTATCTACACAGTAGAACCTTTATGTCTGGACTCACAGTGGCATTTTTTTAATCCTTGTAAGGAAATTCAGCTCACAGAGTATTAGTAGTGTTTGCCCTATAACACATACCTCTACTTCTCTGTAGATGCATGGTTGTCTGGTCATTTCCCCTGGAGTGTCACAAAACTGTAGTAAACAGACATAGAAACTTACAGATCTCTGTTCCGTTGAATTTATCAGATGCTGTTTCGTGCACATCTAATGTCTCTCTGAACTTCATGGGCTTGCTTAGAAGTGTAGAAAGAAGCACAGATGCTTTCATAGCTGTGTGACTAGCCATAAAACCTGCAATTGCATCTAGTCCAGCTGATCCCAGATACCACAAGGAATGGTACAATGTCCAGGACTAAAGTCTTAATACCTGTAAACCATATATTTTAATACATTTCAGCATCCTTAAGTCAATCAGGATGTTGTCAGAGAAATTACAAAGCTGATTAACAGAAAATACGAAAGGGACAATGACAGTCGGAAGAGAAATATAGACATATGGATTTTTCATTTCCTTTTCCAGTTATTTCTATAGATGTTATAAATCTCTTTCCTTCCTACTCTTGGTGTGGGTTGATTTATTTAGAATTACATTAAATTTCCCTTGTCTTTCAATCTCACATACCTCACTTCCTTGCTTCAAATCTATGGCTATTCACTGTTTTCAAACATAACCCATATCTCAGCACTATGCCTGTTAGAGAAAACTGGTGCTTGAAAATAATGCTTCAATAATGTCATGAAGTCAGAAGCAAAGGGGAATCAGAGCCTGGAACAGGTGGAAGCAGCAGGCAGGGAAAAGCTGTGTAAAGGAAAGGAAAGAACTTCTGGAGATCCAGAGAGATGCAAAAGGAGAAAGTTTTCCATGACAAATCTAGTCACATCACCCCTCACCTATCTATCAACAACATAACTAGGTAAAGCATGGGGGATGACCGACAGAATGTATGCACAAAAATATATGAGATTCTGATTAGTACACTGAAAATTAAATCCTTTCTATATTTTTTTTATGTTGCTCTTTGAACTCGCTGGCCTTGCAAGCAGATACTTCTCCATAGCAATTGTGGCTCCACTGAAATAGATGCAGCTCTGCTTGCGTCCTGAGGCCTACATGCTGTGTCTGCTATAGCAGAATAAAAGAAGAGGATACATCTGTGCAAGAAATACACTGTCATTGGACTCTGAACACAGGGATTCAGCTCCCATCTTTGGATTGGAACATGCAAAAGTCTTTTGCAGTTCTTTTGTAATGCAACAAGCTCATTCTCACAATTCTCAGCATGAGAATTGAAATGTCAGAGCCTTTTGAATACTCTCTTTTATCCTACTTTTGGGGAGGGGTGGTAATAATCTGTCCGGCTCAGCAAGTATGTAATTCTACTTTTGAGATAGTTAATTAGCTCTTCTTAGTCAAGAGGAAGAAACTGGCCTTCTAGAAAGCAATTCATCTTAAGTGAGATACCTAAACTAGGTATATCATAACATCATAGAAACATAGAATGGTTTGGGTTGGAAGGAATCTTAAAGATCTTCTAGTTCCAACCCCGCTGCCATTGGCAGGGACACATACCAGGTTTCCCAAATCCTCTATGATCATCTTCATGGCCTTTCTCTGGACCCACTCCAACAGGCCCACATCCTTCTTGTGTTGGGGGCTCCAGAACTGGACACAATACTCCAGATGGGGTCTCACAAGCGTGGAGTAGAGGGGAAGAATCACTTCCCTTGACCATCTTTTGATGCAGCCCAGGATATGATTGGCTCTCTGGGCTGCATTCACACACACTCACACTGCTCGACTCACGTCGAGCTTTTCGTCAACTAGCACCCTCCAGTCTTTCTTCCCAGGACTGGTCTAAATCCATACTCTGCTCAGCCTGTATTTATGCTTGAGATTGCCCCAACCCAGTTGCTGGACTTTGCACTTGGCCTTGTTCAACTTCATAAGGTTCACACGGGCCCACCTCTCCAACCTGTCAAGGTACGTCTGGATGGCATCACTTCCTTCCAGTGTGTCAACCACACCACACAGTTTGGTATTGTCCACAAACTTTCTGAAGGTGCACTCAATCCCACTGTCTGTATCATCAATAAAGATGTTAAACAACACTGGTTCCAGTACCAATCCCTGAGGAATGCCACTCATCACTGATCTTCACTTGGACATCAAGCCATTGACTGCTTCTCTTTGAATGCAACCATCAAAGTTCCACCTGAATGAGGTGGAAGCCCTTGTGACTGTATGCCTTCTTTGCTTAGTCTTCACTGCTATGACCATCTCTCGGGAATCCCTCACCCTGGAAATAAAAGAGAAAGCTTGGAGGAAGAAAGACTCTCTACTGGTCAATGAGGATTGGCTTAGAAATCACTTGGGTAATCCAAACACCCACAGATCCATGGGCCCCAATGGAATGCACCCATGAGTGTTGCAGGAGCTGGCTGATGTTGCACTACCACTCTCCATCATTTTTGAAAGATCATGGAGACTGGGAGAGGTTCCTGAGGACTGGAGGAAAGCCAGTGTCATTCCAGTCTTCAAAGAGGGCAGGAAGGAAGATCCTGGAAATTACAGACCAGTCAGCCTCACCTCCATCCCTGGAAAAGTGATGGAGCAGCAGCTCATTCTGGAGATCTTATCTCAGCACATGGAAGAAAAGAAGGTTATCAAGCATAGCCAGCATGGACTTATTAAAAGGAAGGCATGTTTAACTAATCTGACAGCCTTCTACAATGGTATGGCTGAATAGGTAGATGCAGGGAGAACAGTGGATGTTGTCTACCTTGACTTTATAAAGGCTTTTGACACAGTCTCCCATAATATCCTCATGAGTAAGCTCAGGAAATGTAGGTTAGAAGAAGGAATGTGAGATGGTTTGAGAACTGTCTAAACAATAGAGCTCAGAGAGTCATGATCAACAGCTCAGAGTCCAGTTGGTGACTTGTAGCTATCGGTGTTCCTCATGGGTCAGTTCTGGGTCCAGTCTTATTCAACGTCTTCATCAGTGACCTTGATAAAAGGATGGAGTGTCCACTCAGCAAGTTTGCTAATGATAGGAAATGAGTGTCTGATACAATGGAAGTCTGTGCTGCCATCCAGCAAGATCTGGACAGACTAGAGAGCTGGACAAAGGGGAACCAAATGAAGTTCAACAAGGGCAAGTGCAGAGTTCTACACCTGGGGAGGAATAACCCCAAGCATCAGTACAGGTTAGGAGTTGACCTGTTGGAAAGCAGCTCCATGCAGAAGGACCTTGGAGTCCTGGTGAACAATAAGTTATCCATGGGACAGCAATGTGCCCTTGTCTCCAAGAAGGCCAATGGTGTCATGGAGTGCATAAAGAAGGTGCATAAAGATGTCTAGCAGGTCGAAGGAGGTTCTCCTCCTCCTCTACTATACCCTAGTGAGACCACATCTGGAGCATTGTGTCCAATTCTGAGCTCCCCAGGTTAAGAGAGACAGGGAAATACTAGAGAGAGTCCAACTATGAAGATGATTAGGGGAATGGAACATCTCTCTTATGAGGAAAGGCTGAGAGACCTGGGGCTGTTCAGTCTGGAGAAGAGAAGACGGTAAGGGAATCTTCTTAATGTTTACAAATATCTGAAGGGTGGGTGTCAAGTAGAAGGAGCCGTTCTGGTTTTTAGTGGTGCCCTATGATAGGATGAAAGATAATGGTGACAAACTCAAAGGAACTTAACAGAAAGTGCCACCTCAACATGAGGAAAAACTTCTTGACTGTGAGGGTGGAGCATTGGAACAGGCTGCCCAGAGACATTATGAAGCCCCTTCTCTAGACACTTTCAAAACCCATCTGGATATGTTCCTGTGTGGCCTGCCCTAGGAACCCTGTTCTGGCAATGGGGTTGGACTTCATGATCTCCAGAAGTTCCTTCCAACCCCTACCATTTTATGATTCTATACCAATTTGTTCCCAAATACAAACAGAAATTTAGGAAACAGTGGTAAACGGTGTCTCCTGAGCATTTCAAATGTCTGACTATATATTCTAGGCCTTATAAAAATGAAGTTGTATGGAGTCCTGTGCTTTTGTTCAGTCAGTATTTTCTGCCAAGAAGTCTACACACCGATCAGCTTCTACAGAAATTCAGAATCACAACATCAAAGAACAATTTGGGTCTCTAGTCAAATCCCCTTCTCAAAACAAGGTCAGTTATGAGGTCAGACCATGTTGCTGAATCATGAATCACATAGACCAAGATTCTTTGACTGAATTCTCACATCCATCTTTCCACTTTATAGAAAACAATCCATTATCATAATAAATAAATAAATAAATAAATACAATAGTTACATGTCTGGAATTCACTGCCTTCAGTTTATGAATCTTGAAAAAATGCAAGATGAAGTTTTTCTTCCACAGTCTTGAAAAATGTCTTTTTTTTTTTTAGATCTTCTTGGAGTCATAAGATTACAACACATGAGATATCCAGAGAAACCCCTTAATCCCCTTACAGTGTGAGACTGAGGTAACAGCACTAGAAATAGAAATTTTATTTCATTAAGTATATCACTAGTGCCAATTTCATTTCTGTTTGACCAGGTAGAACCATTTAGAGAAAATTATTTTTAATTGGTCACGTTTTTCTCAGGCATTTTTATATATCTTACATGTGTGTCATACTTAGCTGTACTTATTCTCTCACAAAATCTCTGCTGACACGCCCAGCACTATTAACCACACCTATAAAATTATAATGGAAAAATACTAGTAATTTATCCATAAACATAGATAAGAAAAATACTCAGTGTGTTTCCATTAACAGCCACAGGGGAAATGCCAGTCTTTCCTCTGTGCCCACAGTTTGGGCTTCTCTGAAAGCCATAAACAGGAACCAACATCAACACATATACAGCCCTGTGGGAGGACCCCATGTAATGTATTTAGGGCCTGATTGTTCCCAAGTGTTGGTCACAGCTGGACAGTGCTTTGGCAATGGTTGTACAGGACAAAGACACCATACCTGACTTCAAGTTCCTGAGTCACAACTGATGGTATGGCAGAGGTAATCTGGGGACAAACTTCACTGTATGCTTCCCATCATTGAAGTCTTTCCATGTTAGCTGATAATAGATGGGAGTCTGGTCCCAGGTGGATTTTGATCTGAGTTGATGCCACTTTTCTGCCTCTCAGTCCCTGCGTACCCTTCACATACAGTCTAACATCTTTTCTTCTCTACTGTCTTTGTAGTGAAACGGGTCTACAGAATTCTCCTCCTACTTTTACATGGCTGCTCCATGTTCAGTTCCCAGTGACCCAAAATGGGAAAAAATATGTGGCAAAAAATTCTCTCTGGGAATTAAGGTGAAGTTACATCAGTATAAAACTTTGTCTTAATACAAAGTACTCCTTAACCTGAATGTTACAGCTCATCCTCTTCATAGCTCCACTCCACAGAGGAGTGGAGCTTATGGCTCCAGTTTAATGGCTATAAGATTGCAATATATAGTGGCACTGTTTTTAAGAAAAGTCTGTCATCTGCTGCTCCATCTAATAAAGACAAAAGATTCTTCAACTCTTCACATCAAAAGATACAGCCTGATGTTTCTTATGAGTCATGAGTCAATGAATTATGTAGCTTGCTTTCTCTTAAGCGTGTAATTCGATCTCCAAGCATAAGCAACAGTTTTTCTATTTCAATCAGTAAACAATTGCTCTTTAAAAACATTCCAACTGATGTTTATTTGTACAATCTGTCCTTCAGCAGAGCCTTAGTTTGATGAAGTAAAAGATGTAACTATAATAGCAAAGTGTCTAAAAACTGACAAAACATTACATTTGATCATGTGTGATTAGTGCACTGAGGAAGTATGTCGTTTAGAAAGCTGATACAGCATCTCATTGAAATGTCTGTGTCTTAAACATTGCTGATTTCTCAACTAACCAGTTGCTATCACTGCAGTGAGAATTTTCTTTTTAAATTACAGGGATCAGATTTCCAGGAAAAAAAAAACATGACTAATGCATAGTCTGAGTGAAAGAAAAATGGAACATTTTTATTCAGTTTTAAGTTCAAAGTGATTACTGTGGATATCTCTTTCCCTTGGGAAGAATGCAATGAGGTCCTTTATTTCATTAGAAATGTTAAATATGGAATCAATATCAGTGCTGAGACCTTGGCTGGTGGGCAGGCTGGGTGGGCACTTATAGAGTAAGCAAACAAGATGTCCTTTCTTGATTAGAAAAACTTTGTTGCAATTAAGCAGGCTAGAAAATAAAAAATAACCTGGAAGATCAAACTGTAACTGAAAACTTGACTGCAGTTGTATAACCTTAAAAGTAACAACTGTAGTGTCAGAAAGCTTTGGACATGAATTTTTAAAAGAAGAAAAAAACAAGAGGTTGCTGCTCACCCTTCCAGCAGACTAACACTGTTCATCCTTCCAGTGTCTCTAACACTCAGAAATATTATTATTACCCAGGGATTTAAATACACAATAGACATTAATTTGTGTGGCACATAACTTTTTGAGCTGTCTTAACAGAGCTGCACATGACTTTGCAGAATTCATCCAAACCAAAGGAATATACTATTGCAGTGTAGCATTTTAGACACTCACTGCAGGAAACAGCACATAAGGGTTGCACTGGTCACCAAAGTATCTCAAAGCAAACTATCTCAAAGCAACATGTCCTTCTGCAGATTTAGTTCCTTAGGTGTAAATCTTTGTAAATCCCTGGCTTTTGATGAAGGTTAAAAAAAAAAAAAAAAAAAAAAAAAAAGAAAGAAAAAAGAAGTATCCCCATCTCTATCTTCCATAATAAGAACATACATTTTTGCCAACACTACTATTTTTTCTCCCAGGTCATGTCCATTTCCTTTTACTGACTAAAACTGAAAGGATTATACCTGATTTCATGCAAATATGGCAGGAATGATTATCTTGGTAGTTTTGGGGGGGTTTATCTCCTTGATTATAGCTTTGTACATTATTACCATAGCTATTACCAGTGGCAGAACAGTGGCAGATTTAATATATCCATATCTTGTTCTGGGTGTCCACAGTACAGTACATTACCAATACCCTTATGTATCAAAGCTCCTTTAGTTCTGCAGTCTTAGAGACAAATCACTGCTATGACCATAGACCTTATGGGTACAGCTGTGCAATTTTGACAAGTCCCTAAATCACCAACCCTATTCTGATACACAGTGACAAATATTTCATCCCCTAAAAAGTTCCTTTATAGTCAATTGAACAACTTCTATTGATCACTTCTATTTTTCATGTGATCTTTCTCCCACAGTCATGATACTTCAATAAAATGATAGCATTTTCTCATTGATTACTATGGATGGATTTTCAGGGCTTTTTAATTCCTTGGTTCAGGCTGTGCTTTGAAACCTGTAAAGTGCAAGAAACCCTTAAGCCAGCCACAGGACTCGAGGCAAATTTCTTCTGTCAGCTGAGGAGGACAAATCAAGGTTTGTACAGCCTGTAGCAAAAGGCATCCTAATCTTCCTCACACCTTTAATGTTAATTTAAAACCAAAAATAACAATTAAGTAGAGAAAGTTTACAATAGACAGAGACTAGTCATGTGGATGTAGTTCAAATACTCAGTAACTCCATAAATAAGTAATTGAGGAGGAAGACATACATTGTTTTTCATTTCTAAATTATTGCTCCAAATCCAGACCTGGTGTCAAAAAAGTTAATTTGAGCCTATGACATCTATTCTGAGGCCAATGTGAAGTGAATTCCTGGTCCCTGGCCAGTTTCTAATGGACAGGTGGCAACTACCCAAGAAAAGACGACAACCACAATTGGCACCCTGGTGGGGAGTCATAGCAGTGGGACAAAGACTGAATCAGTCGAAAAAAAGTGATCTCCTCACCCCCTTCAGACAGTTCATCTAAAGCAGGCCTGAAACAAATGGGCAAAGGATTGTGGGAGAAGATTGTATTATGATTGTCCTGCCATCCTTTTTCTTTGTGAATAAAATAGGAGACTTGTTTCTCCAAGGCTGTCAATCTCACACCTTTCAGAACTTGAGAAATAAAGAGAGAAATGTTGCTCTGTCCCCCCTTACCAGGTCTCCCTGCTGTGACAGTGAGTGTTGCCAGTCACACGCTTGAGCTCTAGATCAAAACCAGGTGGCACAGCAAACTGCATTTAAACTTTGACCCTCAGTTCCACTCTGTTGCACAGCTTTTGCTTGGAAGAAGGAAAAAAGGGAAAAAAAAAAAAGGTCTTGCTAGCAACAAATGCTTTTCACTTGCCGAAGAACTCATTAAACAGATATTTTACCCCAACCTCAAATATTTCTGTAGTGTGACCCTCCTCCCAGAGCACCAATTGTAAAAGGAAATTGATAATGAATTTGTCTCCCAGATTCCAATATTGTATTTTCTTTCCTCTTTCCTTTTAGAACAACAGAAAAAAGAAATCGTAAAGAATAAGGAAAAAGAAATTGATAAATCTGTCTAGCTACTATGAGGAAACAAAATTACTTCTATACAATGTCACAGCTTTTAATGCCTCGGATTCAACTGAAACAGCATTGAAATATAGCCAAACAGGACTCTTTCATGTCTGACTTCATAGGTCACTCACCCCATGCTATGTGTTCTTTCTGTGAATCTCTCAGCTAAGTACTTCCAGCTAAAGTAGTTCATATACACAAAATGAGAAAAATCAACAAAGAACAAGACACAATGAGCAGTCTAGAAATGCCACTTAGCTAGTGCATTGTTAACAGACAGCACTGGATTATTAGCAACACAGAAAACAACTCTTTTCAATTTGAGAGTTTGTCTTATGACTGGAGTACATTTCAGATTTATCATTCCAGTTTCAAATATACTACTCAGATATGTCTATGATGAGAGCAGAGTTGGTGCTCATTTGAGTTAAGAAAATCCCCAGACTGTGGCAACTAGAGATCATGAATAAGCACAAGACATTGGAAAATATATTCAGTGAAAGGAACTTTCTCAAGAATTTGTTCTGAAATATAGAAAACAGAGGCATGGAAACTGGAAAGGCTGCCTATCTTCCTCCACTAAAATAACAGCAACTGCTCAACACTATTCTGGATATCATATCTCCATTAAAATATATATTTATACTAAGAGTATCTACCACACCTAGAATTACCACTAGTGAAATCAAGTAAGGAAGAGTATTTTCCTGCATTCTGCATGTGTGTTTGCATGCTTGTGTACCTTCAAAACAGCAAAAGTTTAAAAAAAGTATAAAAGGTTTACAATAATTGGGACTTCAGAAGTTTTCTGTGTTAACTGAGGATTACTCCTTTTTAAAACACATGACAACAGAAATCTTTCAATTTGCCCAAGAGATACAGAAAAAAAGCAAAGGCTCTGATTTCATATTATTTTTGCACTGTTTAATCAGTTACATTATTGGTATACTTATAATGTTTTGTATTTACCTTATTCCTGTCATCTTTCTCATTAAGAAAGCACAGTGAAGTGTCAGCTTGTAACTACAACAAGGATCCAGCAGAGATACTGATGTAAGAAGTCCTGACACCAGATTCTGTTTACACTGCAAATTCAAATAACTCCATGACTTCATGAACTTACTTATTCATTACAATTCTGTGAAAACTATCAGAATCTAGACCACCAGTTCTAACTGTTACAGCTGAGAGGCTGAACCAAGCATATGGGATTTAAAAGACAGTATCACTTCAGTAAAGCAGTGAAGAGCTCAGAACAATTGCTTCAGATCAGTGGCTTTATTACTGGGTTTTTATACTTACTTGCATTGCACCTGGTCATGTTTTTCTGACATTACCTTTGCTCTCAAAGGTTAGTCAGTTCTGGTTTACCTTGGCCTGGTTTACCCTACTTGTTTCCCATGTTCAATTATATGCCAAATGATCCAGCCTCTGGCTCATTTGTACATGACTAGTACTGCATTTCTAGGTAACAATATGTCTTAATAATTTTTTGCTCAATAGCGTATATAGAAATCAATCATTCTCCACTTTTCTTCTCACTAGTTACATTTTCCTTTTGTAGCCTAGTTTTCGAAGGAAATAAGGCTTGCTTGATTGTGCTTGTCTGTCTGTCGACCGCCTTCTAATAACTTTGTAATCTGTCAGATGTGAAAGAGAGGTTGGAATCAGAAAGATAAAATATTATGAGAATTGTAAGAAAAAATCAGAAAGCAGGTGGATGAAAGTCCAGAATTATTGCCCCTGCCAAAGGACAGGCAGACAGACCCTCATAGCAGCAGGGACTGAGCTGGCCTGGGAGCACACTTGAAGCACCAGGTTACCCACCACAAATACTGTTGCTTGCTCAGGGAAGGGTACCATGGGGACAATAAGAGTAACTGTGAAGTTAGAAGTGTGTATTTAAAATAATTAGGGCACAAATCCATAGGAAGCCAGGTTTCATTAGTTACTCTCTTTAGGAGCTACACATTTTACGGTTTCAAATCCTTATAAACAAATGTTGCCCAGAACCATACCATTCTGTCCCACTTGAAAAAGCAGAACCCTGTTCTCTCTGCTTTTATGAGCAATCTTCTCTTACAGCTCAAGCACTCCAACTCCACTCCTGTATAATTTCTGTAAATGACCTAATCATAAAAGAACTTTATTAAAAAGTGAGTATTTCAGGGTTTTTTCCTGTTCATGTCATTGGTCTGTTTTACAAACAAAGATCAAGTAATCCTACTTTTCAGTTTCCACATTAACACTGATATGCAACTGAGAACATTATTCTAAAAAGAGAAGATCAAATATTCTCAAACATTCTAGGCCGTATTTGTGAGAATCTCCAAAGATCTGAGTAAAGCTGAGCTACATTACAAAGTATTTGTATTACGAAGAGAAAGATATCAAGCCTTCCTTTTAAAGTTCATTTTTTTCTCTTTTAAGTATCTGGTGATACACAGGAAGACACAGCGCTAGTTATGTGCCACAGCTCCAGGTATGAGTCTCTTCCTTTCACAACTGTTGCTTGCTTTTAGACATTTTCAAGTAATTTTCTAATCCTTCTCAGTCCTGAGTCTTGGATACTCAAATAAACCCAGGTTAGCAATTGATTATCGTGGGTGATGCTACTGATTTGTGCTTAAACAATTCCCTAAAGAGCTTTTTCTTCTCTTCTTGCTAACTTTATTACCATTGATGTTGTCCCTATATTTGGCCTGTATCACTTTCTAAATGAAGAATTAATATTTATCTATATCAGCCACTTCGTGTTAATGTAATACACATTATAAAACTCTCAAGCAATAACCATAAATTGTTATCAAATATCTAAATTTATTAAACCAAATCAGAAGTTACATAATGTGCCATTTGGCAACTCTGAAAATCTTTACTACAACTCAGGTGAGGTTGTCAACTATGAAGTATCTCATATGTGAAACAGCATCGCACTATCAGAATAAATCCATTTTACCCACCCTTCTCTCTGAAATAGCATACGTAAGCAAAACAATTTTTATGGCTCAATTTTCTTATTTGCTCCACCAGCCTATATTACCAAAAAACCAGACACAGGTTTAGAAAGGTCAATACTAGTTTTCATGTTCAGAAATGGGATCATTTTATCACTTACGTATCACAGAATCACACAGAATCACAGAATGTTAAGGGTTGGAAGGGATCTCAAAAGATCATCTAGTCCAACCCCTCTGCCATCTGCAAAGAGAAGATGTATGAATTAGCATTATCTTTATGGTTGACCATATATGAGTTTTCTCTCATATCTACCTATATATATTTATCTTATCAGCAATATACTGGATTTGTTCTGAGTTGCGACTATACACAATTGTCATATTGACAATGGTGCTACAAAATCCTCAAAATCTATAAGGATCCAGAGATGAGCAGAATTATTTTGAGGATAGCTAGGTAGAGAAAATATGAAGAAACATTACATTAATTATAAAGATAATTATTTTGTATAAAGGATCAGGAAGTTGACATTAGTATCATGATATTCCAGATAGGACAACATAATTGTGGCAGGTAGGCAATACCATTTCTGAGATTCTTTGAACTGTTTAATAAAACTTGTACAAAGTCTGCCCATTCACTAGAGAATAGCTAAGAACTCACTAGTTTGGAAATCAAGCTGAGAATGGAAATATCCTATTCTTTATGTCCACAAGTATTTCTACATCACTGTGTGGTTCAACCCTACCCAGATGGCAAGAAAGCAACCACACAGCCACTCACTCACTCCTACACCTCTCCAGTAGGATGGGACGGAAAAAATACAACAAAAAGCTTGAGGGACAGGGGGGATCACTCAACAATTATGGTCATGGGCAAAAGACAGACTTGACTTGAAGAAACAAAATCAATTTAATTTTAAACAAAGCTAACACAAATTCACCATTTGAATCACAGTAGGACAATGATAAATACAACTGGATCTTAAATACAGCCCTTCCACCTACTCCTCCTTCCTGGGCCCAGCTCTGCTACCTCCTTCCCACTAGCTGCACAGGGGGTCATGGAATGGTGGTTGTGGTCAGTCCCAGTCCATTCCATGTTGGTTTTGCTTCTTCCTTCTCCTCAGGGGGAAAACTCCTCACACTCCTCCCCTGTGGCAATGTAGCACCCCTCCCACAAGAGGCAAGTCCTCCATTAACTTCTCCAAATAGCGTGGGACTCAATCCTCACTGCAATGGATTGCTCCAGTGCAGGCTTCCCTCAAAGTCGCAAAATTCTTTGGGATCAGCCCTTTGCTCCATCATGGGGGCCTCCATGGTTTGCAGCTGGGATTCTGTTCCATCATTAATCTCTAAGGGCTACAAGGGCTCAGCCTGCCTTCTCAACACAAGTAAAAGTGGAATGGCTGCTCCATCATACCTCCCCGGCTCCTTCCTCACTGACCTGGATGTCCTCATGGCTGTCTCTACCACATCCCACTCCTCTCCAAAACATAGGACTCCCAAACAGGTTTTCCCCTCTTAAATATGTGATCATAGAGGCAGGTCTGACTTGAAGGCAGGGGAGTTTCTCAAAGCTTCTTAAAGGAGCCATGCCAGTAGCCCCCTTCCCTGCTACAAAAAAACCACAAGACACAAAACCAACACAAGTACCTACATCAGGATTACCCCAACCAGCAAAGATTCCTCATCAAAAAAGATTCCTAATAAGCTCTCTTTGAAAGAACGTATGCAATCTAGCAACCCCCAAACTTTGAATATCTGGCTTAGATTTCAATCTGTGGTGATAAATTTGTATTACTCCCTGAATGACTCACCAGCCCAGCAGGAAGTAGTCTGCATGATCACTTTAAAGCAGCATTTGGAACACTGTTTATTACCATAAGCATTTATCTGTTTTATAATTTATGCAAACTAGTGCTTTTGACAAATGAGTAAATTTGCCACACACTTGCAGAAAAAAAAATACCAAATCAACCTTTAAATTGTCTCATTTAGGAAAATATTTATATTCTGGAAAATGCTCCTTATTTTTCCTTAGTAGAGACTTTCCGTCATATCTTTTGGCAATTTTGTCATTAGTATGCTCACTAATGCATTAATGGAAGTCTATTGTTCACCGTGTTTCATCTTTTCATATTAATTCTGCATTGTATCATTTGTATTCACTTTGGCGAACACTCCTTTTGATCTGCATCTTATCATATTAATGATTTTGCTACAAACAACATTGTATTATGAGACTTCAATATTCTGTTAGCATATTTAAATGCTAATAATTCAAAGTTGATCAAACCACATAGCAAAAAGAAGGTCAATAAATGAGCAGCCATAATACAGGGTTAGCAAAGCTATTAGAAAAATATGGAAATCATTAATGACCACCATATCAGATACTTTTAAAAATGAATAATGACATGAGAATCTAGAAGTAGCTAGTAATTAACTATTAGTGTATAATTTGTGACTAAACATACTTCCAACAACAAGTTACTAAATAGATAGGGAAACTGACACTCCTTTTTTACCCTCATTATTTATTTTCCTCTATATCCCTTTCACCATCTCTGTTCTTTTTAATCACAGTGTCTCTGCATTAATTTTGCTCTCTGAGGATATGTCGCCCATATTTTTCATGCTGTTCCTCACATTCGGACATTTCCCCTCTTCCACATCTTTTCATTTCAAACACAGACTCAATTCTGTGGGTGTCTGTGGTGAATGTGCAAAATCCAGAAAGCTGAGGTGAATTTAAAGCTAGGCAAAAAGAGCTTTCTTTCATTCCTACTGTATGTGGCAATTATTTTTACAAATGAATTTATACTGGTCATCTTATAGTATCTCCATGATAATCTAGTGCATTTTTATGTAGTATTAGATAAATGCAAGCCAAAGAGATAGTGTTTCAGTTGGGACAGTTTAAATGTGGGCATTTAAAGGTTCTGGACATCTGCTTTAACCTGAGGATGAACTTTTAAATTCTACTTTATTTTATTTCTTTAAACGCAGTCTCTATACAGATTTTGAGGTAAAGCCTTTGAAGGAAAGTGAACAGTGCAACACAAACTGTTGTTCAAATTACACAGCACAGAAACATTCTCTGGAGTTTTAGTAAGTAAATAATTGGAGAAACAGAAATAATGTTATTTTATAAGAGATTAAAAAGGGGTCTACAACATTTCCAGGATCCAAACACTAATAAATGTTTTGGCTGGGAAAACAAAATGGATTTTCTGTTGATAGATTTACACCTAGCATCAATTCAGTTCAGAATCATCTTCTTAAAGAGATGGAGTGAAAGAGATTAGTGCTAAAGCAAACACAGAGTGATCCTTTCAACTTTAAAGCTGCTCTTGCTAATATCATTGGACAGAATTTTAAGGAGTCAGAACTACTCTAATGGCTGCTCAAGCCTTAAGCTAGATAATGTACTACACTGTACAAAATCTTAATCAGTTTTTGCTGGGTCTGATTTCAAATGCCTCTTGCTCACACAAGGCAATTTGGGTTTGGTCTAAGGTAAGAATGTTTGCAGCCAGGCCTCTGAACCTGCAAGCTATTTTGTGAAGCTTGACCTTTCCTCCGGCACACAGCAATTCTAACTCCAGCAGCAACCCTCTTTACTGACAGAGGCTGTCTACACCCAGCAGCTTGTGTGATCCAAACTATCATCATAGAGGAGACCCAAAAGCACATAAAAAGCACAAAAAATCCACAGGTGTGAAATCATCACTGATTAAATGGTTCCTAGAAGCAGTCTCTCTCTGCTCTGTTGTATACTTTCCTATAGCTCCAACTAAGGTTTTGACCTCAGAACTTGTTGCTGACTATAAATGGTCAGAGAATTATGTCTTTTGCAAGGGAAGAAATGACTTTTGCTCAAAAAATTAAAACATTTCTGGATGCATTTCTGAACATATTCAAAATGCTGAAGAATTTCCCACACTTGGTTTCACACATTCCTTAATACTAATGAAAACTTCACTATTCTTCCTGAGCCTGTTCCTGAACTATTGCCCTTCATCCAACACAATATTATGAACCATTACAACTAATTGACAAGCTGAAATTATTCTTCCATTATTTCTAATCAACTCAATAGACTTGAAATACAAGTGTACCAGAAGACAGTGTTTTGGTGTTCCATAATTTCACTTTTGGCACTCTTACATCCATCCATAGGTACCTGTCAGATGTAAGGTTCCTGACTTCATTGTCAAGTGCATTTGTCATGAGCCTCCATCTATCTTTCATCTCTCATTAGGTCTCAGGAAGTCAGTTTAACACCTATCCACTCTATGATATTAGGTAAACATTTTCTTTTCCTATGTATTGGTATTTTGTTCAGTGCTAGCCCTCCTGTTTTGGAGAGAAATTCATCACCATCATCTATGAATCATCTCATCTCATCAGCCTTTATGTCATTGCCTAACATTCTTCTGCCCCAATGGCTTTGAAACAAACAAACAAACAAACAAATAAGAACCCTTTGGCAGCAGGTACATAGGGGTTGTATTTAAACTGCTAGGGTGACCAATCTTGTCTCACCATATAAGTCCAGAAGGGTGATTTGAGCCTGCATAAACATATTTATGTTTGATTTAAACTGACTTTAGATGTAACATTGGCTTCTTGGACACCTATTACTTCTGTATCCCAGTTTTATTCTTTCACATCCTTAATAGAAGTGCTTGAGGAACACAAGCTATGGTTTTGTTTTTGCAGTTGTACAGCAGATCCTACACTCTGGGGACACAATGAGTTCCTTTTTCTTGATATGTTTCTTGTTAGTGCTACCATTTAAGCTACAAGGGGTGTGTGTGCGTGTGTGTGTGTGTGTGTGTAAAAACCAACCAAACAAACAAATCAACCAAACAAAACTCAAGAAAAGCCAAAACTCAATAAAGCAATTCTGAAATCTTCCCTGACATGTCAGGAAACCAAATCAATCCAGCTGATAGAGACTGACCAGTTGTTGCATACAAACAAGACCTGCCTGGCTAGTTCACTACTCTCACCCTAGCAAAAAGTCATGCAAATGTAATGCCCTTCTACTGAAATGAATATGGAAACTAACCTTGGTACAATGTTGTAACCCACTAGTACCGAGCACAGCTTTTTTTTCTTTTTTTTGTTTTTGCTTTCCATGGAATAATGATGCCTGAAAAGTGTTTTAATATTTATCCTGAGTTGTCCTACTTCTTTCTGAGCAGTATTTGGATATAAATTACTTCTAATAACGTGACAAACCACAGTAAGACATGTAAACACAACTTTGCATCCTACTTTCTAGTAAATTTTATGGAGAGCTTGGAGGCTGAATCATCAGCACTTTTCTTTCCTTGCCTTATCTTTCTGTCAAATGTCACAATTCTTTTACTGATGGGAATACATGTAAAACCATGCAAGAAAATTAAATCAAGGATTAAAATTTCAGTCAGGCCATTCCTAAATACATTTTATTTTCACAACTCACATCCTTTATTCTTATTCCTTATTGAGTCACCTCAATTCTCATTTTAGCTTGAATACATTTTCAACTTAGCAGGATAGCAAATGTTTCTGCTTGCATGTTTATGGACCTTTCATTTAGTTGAACTCCCAGTTTCTTACCACACATTCACCAGGTTTCTTGCATAGCAAAAGCATTCTTGAACTGTCTCATCAGGCTTATTTTTGACTTGAATCTAACTGCTACTCTTGAACCTGGCCTTGCTTTGGCCCTTATTCACTCTTTGGAATTACTTATTTCAGAGCATTTAAAATTCATACAATTAATTTCTTAATTTCTTCGAGGAACTTTGATGCTTGGTTATTATTAGGTGCTTTTTTTTTTTTTTGCTTTTTTTTTTTTTTTCAGCAAACCAATACAAGTAATCCAGCTCCATCTATAATCTATTGACTTGGGTGATCTACTTATGACATAATGGAAAAGCAGGCAAGAGGGAGCTGTATGCTTGGCAGTAGCCATTGCAATCAATATTCCAGTCACGAACAAACTGTCAAAAATTAAGGATGCACAGAACTGTATTATTTTATCATGGGCTGGGTTATTTTCAAAGGAATCTGGGGGACTTTCAGGCCCAGCTCTCATTAAATTCTAATGGGAACTGGGAGTCAAAATCTACTGAGCTGCCTTCAAAAAAATCACAGCAGTGGTGAATCATTTTATGAGGTCACCAAATCAAAATAAATTCTGAGAACAGTTAAACAACTTCTTGGGTTTAATTCTTCTCTTTTAAAAGGATTAAAAAAAAAAATCTGTCTACAGTTTTGTAGGATTTAAAATTATGTTTTCCTAGCAGTAGACAGGCTTCTTTTTTCCTTTTAGAGACAAATTATTTTTCATGTCACACTTTGTCTTTGCTGTGCCATAATCTCCCGAGAAAGTGATGAAAAATACAATCACGGATATAGACCCCAACACTTGAAAAGATGTTCAGTGTGTATTCTGAGACTTTCACATTCTACAGGTAATCCTGGTAAAACGAAGAAGTGTGATCAAATTTAGTGTTATATTAAACAGTAGGGATTAATAGTCTTCTAACATTAATAAACTTTCATCTCTTCATAGCACCCACCAAGGATTTTCTTCAATGATGCATTCATATATTTAGTTTTGTGCAGATTTTTTGCCAGAGCTCTGACTACATACGGGGCTTTTGTGCAATTTAAATGGTGAAATAAGAAAAACCAAAAGTAACAAGTTATCATGAAATGGAGTGTTTTGCCTGCCCTTGCAGCTGTCCCATGAGTGATTGACATCAAGTTGGCCTGCCATCCTCCCTCTGTATCAGTGTTAATATATTTCCTCACACAGGCAGGAGCACTTCTTCCTCTTATCTCATGACGCTGCAGGAAAATGCTACACAAATTCTAATATTCATTCTTGCCAAAAGGTCACTTTCACAGTCACCATGGCAAATTTATAAATTATGTGGTGGGGATTCTGCCTCTTTGGGTTAGAATTTTTATTTTTTTTTTAATAAGGTAGGCAAACTGATCATTCCTCCTAACCTGAAAGACCCTGATCTCATCCTTGCAAATATAGAATTCAGCAAATCCATGGGAGGGAACTGCAAATCCAAGTTCACCGATGAGTTCAGTGGTTCTGTTCTTGAAGAAATCATGTGTCACTTGAGTTAATCCACCTTGTATTACCATACAACCCTTTTGGGAAAAACCGTGTGTGTTTGCAGGTCCACTGTCCTGCATCCTCCATCAGACAATATCATAAAATGTTCATAATTTTAAAATTACTTGCCAGAAGACCAGACTATGCAGCTGAGATTTTTCTCTTGTCATTTTCTTTATATGACATCAAGGTATGTAAAACTGAAAAAGAAAATCAATGAGAAGCTGAGGACCTTAATTACCAGTAAGGGTTGATTAGTAACAGTCTCTATTTCCTCTCTCTTTTCCCCTTTTCCAAATATTCAATGGTGGTACCAGGTACAGTAATTAGAAAATTTGGTGCAAGTGAGGCAATTTTCTTTTACAATGAAACTTTTGCTTTTACTGCTTCATGAAAACAAGACAAGGTCTATTAAAATGACATTAAAAGATGAGCTGCCAGACTGAATTAGGAAATAGATTTTAGACAAACCAAAGACGAAAGTAAGGGATGAGATATGATTAAAATATTAATATGATGAATAAGGAGACAGAAAAATGAAATGAGCAGCTTTTTAGCCAACCTAAGTTCTCCTCCACTCCTTTCAATTTCCACCAGTTCAAAAGTTTTAATTAAATATATGAATATATTTATAAATATATGATTATGCACGCAGACATACATGTACAGACATACACACATTTATGTCCTCAGCTGATGTGAAACAGCCATTTTTCTAATATCTTTTTCTTGTGATAATGGCTTCTGTTTAGCTAAAAACTTGCATGCAGAACCCAGCTTTCTCAGAACATAGTTTTACATGATGTTAATACAGGCAGCAGTTCCAAGAAATAAACCTGGTATTCCCTGTGTCACTGCTATATCATCTTGTTAGATTTCACTTTTATTATCAATAATCATTTCACAATTTTATCACAAGGTATTTGTTTTCTTATGAGTGAAAGTTTGGGAAGCTTATGATCTCGTTATAATCAATATCAATAACTTGCAGCAATAAAGGCAACTGAGTTCCAGAAAAAAATCCACAGTAAAAAATATGCACTTTTACCCACTTAAAAATTTTTCTTTTTTTTTTTTCCCTCTTCTTAGAACATTTTTAAACTTTACTAGAGCTACTGTTTTTCACACAGTTTTTGAAACTCCGGAGTGCCTTCCATCAGCACCTATGAGGATAGCCATACATTTTCAATCTGTTGAAAATAATTGTGTGGAAAAACCCATTCTGTTGCTTCCAGACACAATCCAATCAGTGTAATGGTTTTTGAGAAAGAAGGAACTATATTCACATTTCATTCATGTAAAGAATGAGATAATAGAAGACTTTCATGGTAGATGAGCACCCTGCAGGTACTGCAGTTTGCTGCAGCATACATAAGGCCTTGTTGGGTTCATTGCATGAGGAAAAAAAATCTCTCTTAAATTGTACTCTTCCCTCAGGCTTCAAATACTTTTTTTTTTTTTCTTTTTTTTTTTTTTTTAATGGACTGAAGCAGAAACTGGAGGGATTTTGCACACCAGTACAACTTTCAGTTTTGAATGGCAGATCTGGTGTTCTGGGAGAACTTGCCATAATTCTTGTCTTTCTTTAATGAGGTAAAATTGACCCATACAGCAGATACCAAGGCCCTCGTCATGAAACCTAGTTCATTATTTCCCAATCAGGCAAAGAAAAGCCCTAAAACAAAAACAACCAAGGAAATTAACGCCTTGTTTCTTTTTTTTTATATTGTCTGTGCCTGCCACCTTTGTGTGGTTTTCAGTTTTAATTGAAATTCAGTAACAGCAGAGTTCAAACACGGAGTGGATGTCAGCCAGTGTACTGCAGCAGCAGCATTGCCAGAGAGGCGCAGTTGTTTGACAAAGAAGAATGTTCTTTTGCTTTTTATAGCACACCATTGTTATCTGTTTCCTTTTTATTGTAGTGGGAAAGATAGCTGCCACTTTTGTGTTCAAACGCTGTGCCCACAACAATCCCTCCTCAGCTGCTCGTACCCCTCCAAATCACATTCCTCTTGAGCTGAGACCACTCACCTTCACTCTGCACAACTGATTTGAGAAAGCATGTGTTAACAAAGACCTATCATTAAATTAAAAACTGGGGGAAAAAAATACAACTGGAGACATTCAAATGTGACAGAGGAGTTTTTAACAGTGGTGACTAGAATTTTCTCTAACTTGGCTTGTTTGACCTTACATGTGTTAACTGATTGATTTTAATTCAAGAGATGCTAATGCTTAACGGATATATAATCTATATACATATATAAATGAGCAACAGAAACAGTATGCAGGAGAAAACAAGTTCCTGAGGAAAAGCATTGCATGGTTCGACATTACTAAGCACGGAAAACCTCTTCTTAGAGATGTTTATTAGCTTTTATATGCAATTCTTGTACTTAATTTTAAAGTGTCTAGTCACATATTTTACATCAGTTCTAAATAGCGCTCAAGATAGATTATAGACATGTCGCATTTGCAAAGCACCACTTTTATTACAGAAATAAAGATTTGCACTATTTATTTACTTTATTAATGTAGAAATATCACTGGCAGAGTTTATATCAGTCTTCATCAAACCTCTCTAGAAAAATTTGTGGTACAACTGCATCTGTAATACAGGATTTGTAGGTCTCGGATTGGCAGTCAGCAAACATACCTGTTCACATAGCTGTGTGATATGGTCAAGGTTAACACATGTTTGCAATTTCATGTGGCCCAAGAGACTTCCCATGAAAAGGAAAATTCCTGCATGATTTAGCAAAGCTCACAAATTCACTTTCCCCTCCTGAAACCTAAAAGATACTGAAATAAATCAGAGAAATATTTATGTTGTGTATAACTCATAAGTTAACGTGACATGTTACTAGTTCATGAAAGCTCTTTAAATCATAGAATGCTTATAATTTTTGGTAATACTAGACTTACAGAGGTAATCTGTACTAAGTTCATTTTATTTCATTAGAAACAATTCTGTGGAGTCTAGGTGCTAACTATGCAGTTGAATTTAGAATGGAAAACACAAAATTTCACACTGAGAATGAATAATTCAGTTTTTAAGTTGCTAGCAAGATAAGGATAAGTGGATTGCTGTCAAATGATCTTTATCTTATTTGTCAAGATAAAGCACAGTCCCAAAGCCATAAACAGATTGTAAAGGAGACATTTCCTTCTTAACCTTCTTTCACACTTTGAGAGATCTTTGAAAATCTGTCCAAGTAAATGAGAGCACTTTTTTTTTTAATTTTTATTAGCTGGTACTTTTTTAAAAAAGAAAACCCTTAGTTCATGCATCTAGAAAGGCTTACAAGTCCTTTCTTTTAAAATTGTACATATATTTAATTTGTACATGCATATACTTGCATGCCCCAACATCAATTTTACAACATATTTAAAAAAAAAAAAAAGTTGCAAAACCAAAACAGCTGCACATTTTTACATTTCAAGCATATAAAGCTCCAGCCAATACACTCTAACCCGTAGATTTATAAGCTATTTAAGGTCAGGTAGCTTTATCTCTGACCATAGCTACTATGGTATTGTTCTCATTAATGACAAGAAGAAAAATAATTTCTTCACCCTTTACTTCCCAAAAGTCCCTCTTCCAGAAGTGACATCCTTTTGAAATATAGGCCCATGAACCTCTTCTTCCTCTCTACATATCTTTTTGAGCAGTGCCCAAGGGCAAAGAAAAAACATATACTGAATAAATTTGGAACACATTACCAAGCTGAACAGTAGTTCCCACCAGCAACAACTTTGGACTCAGACCAGGACCTCAGCTCACATAAATCAGCATAAAACATTTTTGAAACTGCAATAATTTGCACTTGCAGAGGATTTGGCCCTCAGACCTGAAGCTCAGCACAAAAGAATTTAATTATGCCAGACAAATGGTGTGTTGTTTTAATAAGAAGACAAAGGCAGCTTCCAGAAGTGACCTGCATTTAGTGAGATGAGGTTCTACATATACATTACCAGGATCAACTGAGTTTGGAATTTTTAGCTATTTGTTCTTAATCATGTATTTAAATCTAACTGCAAAGACTATGTTGTAGTTTTTTTATGCTAAACCTGTACTGGGGCAATATGATTCTTCAGGGAAAAAATAAAGTCAGCTGAAATCAAGAAAATAAACCCTAAACAATATTTAGACTTCAGACTCCTCACTCCTTTTTTTCCATTTTCCCTTAAATTTATTTTTTTTAATAATTCACTTTAAATTATTTGATTTTTAAAGAATACTCTTCAAATTCCCTCTTTCAAATTCCCTTAAGAAAATTAAATTGGGAACTTCTTCAATTACAAAATTTCTCCTTGAAATTCTCATACTGATATAGGCAAAGCATATTAGAATAAGTAGTTATGTTCTGGATTAATAATTTATTTAAGAGTCCAATACTAAATATACACAGGGACTTAGTCAGCTATCTACAATTTTAGGCAATATTGTCCGACACTGAATTGTCTGACAAAGAGGTGTAATGTCCCGGGCAGTAGTGCAGTCCCTTAGTACATTAGTATCTGGCTATAAAGTTGCACAGGCAATTAATTTTTTACTGATGCTGATGTGTTTCTTCTGGGCTTTTATCATACTCCTGAATGCTCCTTGGTGTACCTCCAGGAAGATGTTGAGCTGCCTTCATTGATCGTCCTTGGGGTCCAGGACAGTCTGCTATTCAGAATGTGCATCTGCTTGGACAGGGCCTCCCAAAGTGAGACCCAGATATAATTATGCCAGGTTGGATTTGGAAGGAGAAAGAGTGGACTTGGGCCATGTCCCCCAGAAGTGGGACCCTCGGGAGTGTAATGGCACTTACCCACTGCTCACCCCAGGGGCAATTTTTCCAGCCTCTGATTTTCCCAGGCTCTGATTTTGCATCTGAAGATTTGACCTTGTGCACAATACTGAGGGGTCTTTTTATTTGTCTCTTAGGAATTTCTTACCCTCTGAGGTAGCTGCTGGCCAAAGTCATTGTCTCTGTGAATTTAGGCAGGCAATGGTTGCATCTTTCAGGGAACTTGGATCTGACAAACTTTATATTCAAAAGGCCCTGGCATGACTAAAGACCAGCTAGGAGAAACTTGTTTTACTACAGTACCTTCAGCTATCTTGCCCCTGCGTGAATACTGAACCCCTATCTCAGCCTTTAAATGAAGAGTCACCAGGCAAGGAGGATAACTAAAAATTCCAGTTACTTAACTATCTCTGTTGGTTTGGGTTTTTTTGGTGGTGGTGTGTAGAAGAGTGGCTTTGCTCTAAAGGCCACATTCCCATGCAGAAACTTGCTGGCGAGGAGTTGGCAAAGGACAGGGTACAGCTGGTATAAGAGAATAGCAAGGT
>WUAM01000287.1:2672095-2689864 GCA_024336885.1 Actenoides hombroni
CATGAGCTTGCTTTTTGCACTATGTATGAGCTTCATTAGGGACAGTATAAATGTGTGCTGCTTCTTTAATAAAGTTGGAGATTTGCCTGATCGCTCACATTGAGTGCCGCTTTTCTCCCGCCATCTCCGACAGTGGTGGGGGAATATTGTGCAACATTATCCAAATACAAGTCAGGGCTTGTACATTCCTCAGGGAAATATGCCCCATTGTCACAGTCCTGTTCTTCTCATGAAAGTAATACATGTAAGAAAAGAGCTGTGATTGAGGAACAAAGCTAAAATGCCTCATTGTTTTTAAATATTATCCATGTTTCTAATTAAATAATTAAATGGCTGAATCAATACATCTTTTAGTGAATTTAAAGAATTATCATACGCAAAAAAACGAGTGGCACATATCTCTGTACCTAGTGTTTCTCAGAGATAACTACTTATCGTTGGATTACAAGTTCCTTTGGGGTTTCTGAGATGGAGGGAAATGAATTTTCTTGGTATTCAGCAATTTAAATACCATGTACAATTACACTTGTTTCCCGTTGCAGTGAAGTACCTAAAAAGGGGGTATGTTTAGGAAGAAATCACCCTGAATTTGTTACCTCACCCATCTGATAGACCCTAGACGTACTAAATTTCCAATTATTGTCTGCTTACATATTTTGAAACATGTTGCTATCCCAGCAGGATGCTTATGGTAAGCACCAGTGAGTGGCTGGGGCTAGGAAAAAGGATCTGCACAGAGAGCTGTATGAGCCCCGATGGCCTGCCTTACAGACCACACAGGAGAAAAGACAAGCAGTACAAACTTCTGACTTCTATACCTCCTGTTAAGATTATTCAAATACACTCAATTCTGACATTGCACTGACTTGTATTTCTGCAAGGGTGAAATTCAAGTGCTGGCTTGTCTGGAAGAGTTCTGATCTTCATGTCAATTAATGCACAGGAGAGTTTATTATGCATTAATTAATATTTGGCCTGTGCTTAGAAACATATACCGAGAATGGAAAACAGGAAAGCTTCCTGAGATTAGCGAAGTATTCTACTGGAAGATGTGAGGTTCTGAAATGTATGGGTTTCAAAGAGCTATTGTTGCCTAAAAGAAAACAGTGAAAAACATTATGTTTGGATGTGTTCCACTTACTCATTTCTTCCCCTTACATTGTACTAGCTGGGCTATTTACATGAAAACATCATCTTTGTTTCTTAAGAGTTCATCTGCTGCTTGTTCCCTGCCTGAAGTCAAAATAATGCTATGTTTGTGAGATTTTAATCACCTCTACTGCAAACAATTATGAAATTATAAACAGAAGATTATGACTTCAAGTGGGAACTAAGTGGCAGGAGCTGATGAACTCTTAAAAGCAAAGATCCTGTTATCATGTAAATGCTTCCAGTAATGAAGAAAATGAAGCAAAAATCATGTAAAAAATATGAGCATCTGAATCATAGACAGCAGTGGGTCTTTCAGACAGGATAATGGCAGTTGAAATGATTTCATAATAAACTTATAAAGCCATAATAGCAATTATTATTTTATTATATATCCATTTTTGCATCTGTAATATTTCTTTTTCATCAGCAGGATTTTGTTTTGTAAAACAGAATCCTGTGAGAGCCTACCATTTTTTTAATAGAATCTCATCACTTCCTGTACATAGCATATGCTTTTCACACCTTTTACTTGTTTATGGCAGTTACATCCAAGAAAAGGAAGGCATATGTGATTTATACTACAGCTTCCCTCTCCTAGTTGAACAGTGATGAGGAGGTCAGGAGTAATGTCAGGAGCCTGAAATGTCCATCTTCAAGGACACCAATAGAAGAAGGCAGCAAGCCTACATGTGTGTCAATGCCTGCACAACAGCAGCACAAGTGTTCTCCAAACAACCCATTTACTTTTGCTGTGTGCATTGCTGGCAGAGGAAAGGGCTTTCCCCCAGACATGCACTTTTATCTCCAAGGCAAGATATATGGAGAAAAGCATTTGATACGAACCTACTTTCTTAAACAGTTGCAGGAATGCACCATCAAATGTGCACCAGTCCTCTGTATATCAGTCTTTCCTTATACAGAATGATTGTGAGAGTTCTGCTCAACACATCTGTGCAGGTTGCATGGGTATCACTCTCTCCTATATGATGTCAGATTAGCAACACTGGTCAGCTGAGCGACAGCAATGCTCAGAGAGACCTGCTGTTCTCATGTGAATTGTGGATTTGGATTGCCCTGAGAATCCCTGGCAAATCCTGACACGTCCACTTAAAAAGCTGTTTGTTCCCAGTATGCTCTTCGAACTGCACTCAGCCTTTGTAATAAGTAGCTGGATATTTATAGCTGTCACTGAGTTCCATGTACTGTTTAGGAACCTCTGCACAAGATTCCCCTAAACTTGCTTTATATATTTTTGGAATGTGTTTTTTTTCTGGCAGCCAAGCAGGTGGCCAGAAAGACCATTTCAGAGACTGCAGTCACTGCTGACATAAGAATGAGAGGACACTAACAGCTGGAGACACCTCCAAGGCCATTGTGTCTTGTAAAAGTGATCTGGTCCAGCAAAGGTGATTGACCTGAAGACTGAGGTGTAGCCCCATCTCCAGGGGTAGAACTGGTAGTAGCAAAGACAAAACCATGGAGAGAAACCTGAGTTAATACTAGCTCCTTATGTTAGCAGATAATGTTTTGACCACTGAAGTCCTGGTATATGTATAATCACCTGAAAGTTAAAGTGCCTGTAAAGCAGGGTGGAGCTGAGATTAATGGTACGGCAGACATTACTCACATCATGATTTTTTATGATGTCATGGTAACCACATGAAAATGGAGCTTTCCACAGAACTACACTTTGAGAAAGTGTTTGACATTTGTTAAATGACAGGGTTTTGGTATATTTGTTTTGCTAACTGAAGCTTCAGTTACCCTAAATAGATAATTGTATGCCTGATGATGAGAGTAGCACAGTCTACAAAAACAGCTTCCAAATGCTAAAGACAGACATTGAGTGAAATTTGTCACCTCAGAGGACTAGCATATGATTCAATAAGACTTGTTTTGATAATGTTTGTTACCTTGCTTGAAGTATCATACTCCAGGAAGTATAAATGTATTAAAAAAATACAGGTTTCATTTTTAAGTAAATGTCTATCTTTGAGTTGCAGAGAAAAGTCTTGAATATATTACTCAGGTGCATTTTGAAAGTGCCTAAATCAGAAATCTGATACAATAAAATTACTTCTCAAAATATCACGGAAAGGAAGGAAGACATATATCTCCAGAATTTATTTCAATGCTACGTTGATGAGACTGAAGGCTATGGAACTTCAGTCACATTTAGACAGTAATTTGAGAGTTCTTTTGGAATTTCACCATCCTCTTTCCTGTATAAAGTTTGCCTTCAATTTGATACATTTAATAGTTCTTAACTAACCTAAACCAAGACCTTCAGAGGGCATGTATCTGAAAGCACATGAAGTTGTGCTTTTCAGGTTTTTTTTCTCTTCTAATATCATAAAATATACAAGCTGTGTTTTTAATAATTTTTTCTAGGTTTTCAATTCCAGTGTGATGTTTTAACAAATATTCAAGGAGTAAAGAAGCAGCAGACCAACTATTTTCACTGATACACTTAGCAAAGTGAGATATACAACAATGGAGTTTTCTTTTTTTTTTTCTTTTTGTTGGATGCTATTTCAGCCTGTAAATACTACAGTGTAATTGTACAGCAGTAGACTAGTGGAATTCTATCATTCTCTGCTTCAGGAAACAACTAGTGTGCTGTAACAGACATACTTTTCTATTATCCCTGTTTAGTGTCTCCAGCCAAAAAGCAACAACAGCAGTTCATCCTTGGTCAGGTCCCTGTTGGGACTATCTAATTACCGTTGTGGTGGATCAGAGACAATTAATTTTATTCTTTTTGCTTTAAAAAGCAGCAATCAAAAGAGGGGGTGGTGGGGCTTTTGATGCCAGAATACAGTCCAACACAGAGGTTACACAATTAAAATAAGAAAATGTCAAGCAACAGAAAAGTTAAAATAGCACTACCTCATCTTACAGTGGCAGAGTGCTGTGGGGAACAATGCCAGTTTATACTCTCTAAAGATCTATTGCAGGTTTCCAGCAGTTCAGACATTGCTGTTGACTAAACTATATTTTTATTGAAGTTATCACAAAGTGCAGTCTTTTCTACTACAACAAGCTTTGTTGCTTGATTGCTCTTATTCAAATCTCAGACTAGAAGATGACAATGTAGCCTTCTTTGATGAGTGTGAGTCATCATGGCTATTATTTCTTGAGGTGCTTATCTACACAGATACCAAATAAAAATGGTTTCACTCTAAGAAGAAAGACTTCTGAGTAGCAAGGTCAACCTGCGAGAGGTTTGTCAAAGTTGTTTCCAGGCTCATATTGCATTTCTTTTTTAAAATAAGAAAACAACCACAGTAATAAATCCTGTCACCACACCCCTCATTTGCCATATGTTTTAACTGTAAAATAATTTGTACATTATGTAGCTTACATTGTTTCAAATGTCCATTGAACTCCACACAGCAAAAACATACTGCTCATGAAGAGAGGGTAACACATATAGAGGTCATCAATTCCTAGTGATGCTCATTAAGATGGTTGAGTAACATCTCAGCAGTAATCATCAAATTTTTGACTATCCTCAATGAATTTTCAGCAGAGAAATAAAGCTTCCTTGAAAGCCAGTCTACAAGTTGCCTTGTCCTCTTTCAAAAACAACATCCAGAAAAGAATGTTCTGTATAGGGAAGTGAATGGTAAGTTTGTTAGGCATGTTACAAAGGAAGAGACATTCTAAAATATGTGACAGAAACTATCTTAGATCTAGTAAACTATGTTCTAATATCCTTTGAAACAACGAACTCCTTAATCTGACAGGAAAAATATATGCTAGTTCTGACCCACTGTGGTGCACTTGAAAAAAGAGACTGCAATAAAAATTATGTACATGCTTTGCTAAATGTTCCATTTCTATTCAGATAACAAACCTCACAACATCTTAAAATGTTATCTCATCTCTTTTGAAACTGAATGGGCTTGTCAATAGACTCTTGCGTGGGTGAATTGACTCAGGCTATTTCAGAGATGGTTTATGGGGGGATTCCAGATAAATATATAGAAAATATGAGACAGGATTCGATTATGTTCTGTCTGCTGTATCACACACTTAATCCTTTTTTTTTTATTTCCTATTTTTTATTTTAAGATTTTTCTTTTTGTTTTTATGGTATGTGTTTTTTAATATTATCGGAAAGCCTGCCAGGTGAAAACACGGATACTTTAATATTACAGGGTTGAGTTTCTTAACTTCTGGTGTTGGGAGTCATGAACTTGCCTTACTAACTGACATCACCTAGACAAGGCAAATAACTAAATGCATACTGATCACCTATCCTACAGCGATTCATTTGAAGGCTCTTATTTCATGTCCTCCCCTGTTATGGAGGCTACAGCAAACCGTGTTAGTAGGGCTAGCACAGTCATTGTTCCTTTTGAGAAGCCAAGTGCCACACTTGCAGCAAGATACTGGACACAGAAAAGAGTTACACCCCACTATTGTATTTAGGAAATGTGTCCCCTAGCATGAGAAATAAGACGCCCTTCCCACTCATGATCTTGTGCTTGTCTGCTGCATAATTCACCACTCACTTGTCATAATGTCCATAACCTACTCTACCCCCAGGACATCACACTGTATATGGGAAAATCCTTTTCTTAAATCACATCATGCAGTCTTATCACATGAGGCAATGCATCAACTCACAGACATCAAGACTTCAGAAAATCAGGAGCACTGTAAGAACAATTGTGCTCACAATCTTAGGTTTAAGTTACGAGGTGTAATATTACATGTGCATTATAAGTGGAAGGGTTAAATTGAAGGGAAAATCAAGGCCTTAAATTCATTAGTGGTACTCCGTTCACTACATCTGTTTTACATCGGCACAACACCACTGGATTTTTCCATTAGAGCATTTTCCTATACATCAGAGCAGAGAGGAACTTAGAAATTCTAAGTACACATTCAGATCCAGGGTCAAAAGCAGGAGGAAGGGTTTGGGAGCCACTCAGAGTAAAAGAGAAACCATCAGAAAGTTCTTCATGATATGAATGTTAACTTTTCAATGTTTCTGTCATAAAAGGTTAATACAAGTTTAAAGCAAACCTACTAGACTACAGAAAACAGAGGTTATGCATATAACTGTCACCTACACACACAGAGAAATTAATTATCAAAGCATGCATTAACATGAGCCATCATTTGTTTAATAAGCAGGAGTAGGCTGAAGTAGACAGATTTGCCTTGAATTACTCAGGTACCTCTGAGTAAATATATCTCAGGAATATCCCCGGTTTAGATTCTGGTTTATGGGGTACACTGAGAGGTTGCACTCCAACCTGTTTGTGTCATTTGTACAGTATACCTCTAAGGATCTTGGTGGAAATATCAAGGAACCAAAGGTACAAATGCATTTATAACATTATGCTACCTCAATTCCTAACTATTTGTTTTATTTTTCTCTCAAGAAAATCCTTCAGGTGTTCTGTCTATCACAGTCTGCCTTTCTGTTCCTAGAGCAGCATATTCAGTACTGACAGTCTGGCTAAATACCAGCCTACCAGGAGGGGAACCCGTTTAATTGCCTTGATTCTGGCTTCATAAAACAGCTTTCACACCTTAAGCTGGACTAGTTCACATCTCTGGCTGTCAGGTTTCTGGCTTACAAATAAAGAAATCAGCTGCTCCTGTTCCTTAAAGAATACCCAAGGGTACCAAACCTCATGCATAAAGTCAAAACATACAATCTGATTTCCATACAGAATAGGAATAACACATTTTGTGAATAAGAATGTCTCTAAATTACTGTACCTACCCCTTTTTTTTTTTTTAATACACAGAAGATACCATAACATGCTACTGAGTGGGAATTAAGACAAACTTCTAGTTAAAATTTAGATCACACCTCTTTTGTACTCAATCTGACTGTAATTTCAGTTATGTCATCTGGATCTATTTAGACTTTTTACTAACTCCATTTTGAGTGACAATTTTGAGTTGTTTTAATTGTTTTAATAAACAAAAGGTACTGTGAAAAGCCTGTTTCATGCCAGCATATACTTCAAAAACTATCAACCAACTAAATCCTGCTTTTCAAACCTAAGCATCATCACAGTTGAGAGGCATGAAAAAGGGTGACTTTGTTGCAGTAGAAGGAATAGATTACCCTAGCCCCATACAACTTTCCTCTTCAAAAACAGACTTGAGGCAAGGTAAACCAATTTCTTTACAGTAAACATGAATATTAAGTAACAACAAAGCTCCAGTTTTTTGAAAGGGAAGTGAATGCTCTTATAAATCATAAAAGAGGTTTGCTGGAATCAGATGTTCTATTAAAAAAAAATCCTTCATGGCCTACTTTACCTTTCCCCATACAAATTATTTTTCAAATAAGACTGTGTACACACTCTTCTGCATTTAAAAGGTACTACTATATTCAAAGAACATTAGGATGGCAAGTTAATCCCTTAAATAACAAAAAATGCTGGAAATCAGGTTTTTTATACTTTAGATTGCAAATCAAATTCCATCACTGTGGGAGCTGAATATCTTCCATACAAAATCAGTATCAATAACAAAATCCTCAGATTTTATAGTATTTTCATACTTACCTTCTTTGATATCAGAATTTTGCCTGTACATTATTAATTCAACTGTGTTGTATTGTGTGTATTGGAGGTACAATCTTTAATTAGGTAATTACCCAGTATTTTTCAACATGACGCACAAGATGACTGGCTCTCTCTTCATGAATGGATAATCAATATCTCTTCTTATACTCCCATTTGTTGTGTAGTTCTAATCTTATTTATTCCATAGTCTCATCACTCAATAGAATAATATTTATTTCTCAGTAGACTTCTCTGTGATATTGCTATCACCACAACAGGGCTCAAAGGTAAATAATTAATCTTTGCAATATCCTCAGTAGGTAAAGCCTTTGCAGAATTAAGACCTAGGGAACAAATTACCCTCTGGTAGGTTCTGAAAGTCTTTTACTCCTGTCCATCCTTCCTGCCCTTGCTTTTGGACTTCTGTCAAAGGCACAGAATGGGAATGAAAAAGCTGAGGAGCGGCACATGTTTAGGTCCCATTCAACGTGTAAGCCATGTGTCTGGACCTGGCAGATGGAAAGCTTTTTAGGTTCCACAGTTTAAACTAGACCAGAGACAAAAGGTCTAACATTTGCCCTGAATTTATGTGCACAAATCTAGGAAGCAAATTTCTGTAGCTTTTCCTAATTTTTTAGCATTTCACCAAAGCAGTTTAGTTGGGCAGTAGCTCAGATTAAAAGGGAAAGATACAAAATGTAAAGGGGCTCACTTTTTTGGAAGATGGGAAATGCGACTTGATCCTGCCCAGATCTTTCCCTTGTAGACAGCAGCTCAAGCCCCTAGATTATCATATAAAAGAAATGTGACAAAACCATCATCACTGTTTGAAGAAAAAATGTCCTGTCCTCTGAAATCAAACACAATTTAAGGCATGGTAAAATAAACAGTAGATAAGTATATGCCAAACTGAGCTCCAGAATATCAGAAGTGGAAGCTATGAGAAAAACTGTGGTGCTGTGTAACTTTGATTTATTCTGGTTTAAAATGTTAAATGTTTAGTAACAGGATCAAAGGACATTTTAAGCATTTTTCCATTCAGTAGAGCCCACTGTGAAACAGATGAGACACAAACATAGATTCTTGGGCCTCTGTTCTGAATACTAGGCATTTCTTTGTCACTCAGAGCAACTGGAAAAATGAAAGGTGTTAATTAGACCTTCACAGAGAATTTCAGTACCTTCCTGACATTAAGTTTCACAGTTTGAAATGTACATGAAAAGAAGTTTGGAGTGTATTCTAGAATTTGTACTGTCCCCTACTATCCATGTTTAATGTTGCTTTTTTAATTTGAGAGTTTAAGCATAGAAATTTCTGAGATGAAGGTTGGATTTTATGTGACTCATTTACTTTGCAGTGCTAGTTCTAAATGATCGGCAACAATTTTTATCCAGTGACTAACAATTCTAAAAACCCAGGGAAGTAAAATACTCAATAAAGTTCACAGAGGAATTTAGACCTTACTTTAGCAACTCTAGCCACTGTGACATTCTTCTACTATGAAAAACTTAGTTTCTCACTTATGCACCCAGAAGTACATCTTATTGATTTTCCACAGCAGAAGTAGAAGGAAATGAAGGTCTAGAAAGAAAATAAATTCTTGCATGACCATGTACACTGTACATAGTACTTACAGATTTTCAGACAATTGGCTTATATAGATCACCATCTCCACAGCATGTTAAGCATGCAGCTTTCAGCTATAGGTATAAATAGAAGGTGTAGAAGCAATGAAGCTACAGTTTATGCACAGGTTATCTTTAGTTTAGCGAAATCAACAAACTGTGCATTTGAATTCTTCTGCCTTGAATCTACTTTGGTCTGAAAACAAACCATTAGAAGTCAGTTTTCTTGCTCTTTATTCTCACAAATTGACAGACTGAGGAAAATGAGAGAAAGAAAATGTCTGTCTTTTTTCCCTTCCTCTTTTTATTTTTCAATTTCTTCTATAAAAGGAAAAAATGAAAGCCCAATAAATATAGCCAAGGGAATGATGCCTGAGTTGTTGCTACACTGCACATATTCTTATAGCCTTCTAAATCGTAAAATGTTAACAGCAAAACTAAATCTTGACATGTTGATAGCTAAAACCATACTGCAATATGGCACATCAATTGCCTGTTATGTTTTTGAGGACCAAAAAATATTCTCTTCTGTACCATTAACATAAATCAAACTAGTTAAATCACTTTAATACTCCAGGTGACTTTTTTTCCTCAGATGGCACAATGGTTGATGTCAGTGCTAGTTGCAGAGGGGGGAATGAAGAGGGGGAAGGGAAATTAGATAGACTATAGATTTGCAGAATGGTTCTGTACACAAATCAAGCTCAATAAGCTTGTCAGATGAACATTCCACATTAAACAAAATAATAACCTGTCATGTGATTTTAAACAGCTCCTTTTTTTTTTTTTTTTCCCTTTTTTTCCGTCCCTAGGTTTCAGAAGAGCAATGCAGACCTGTCAGTACCACAGTTGAATTTCTCAAACTCAGGACAAAATCTTGAAAACCTCCACACCCTTGGCTCTTGCCAGAAGTTCGTTCTGACAGGAGAAAATGTACCATTTTTTCCTGAAGTTTTAGCATGGGTCAATTACAGCTAGCACAAAACAAACAAATAAATGTAAATAAAATCTCTAGTCCTGCAGCTCTGGAAAATTACTGTACAGAAGTAACATTTCCTGACCTAGAAGAAAGATATCAATTAAAATTAAAACAAATTAAAATAAAACAACATATCCAGTTGACATTTGACTACTTTGGATGTTTAGAGGGCTAAATCTCATGCCTTAGGTAACAAAGTTGGGACCTCAACATCCTCTCTACCACCAGTAACTGATTTCTCTCTAAGCAGTTCTATCCAATCTCTAATAAATATTTAAGTCTCTGACAGTGGCAAAAGCTCATGCTGGAATTCCACTAGCCAGAGTTGGAATGAAGCTCATAACATCTCAGGATTCATTCAAGGTAATCATTCTATGAACTTGATTTTTTCATAAGAAGTTCTGTTTCATGAGATGCCTCAATTTCAGACCACTAAAGCTGTAATTAATGGTAATGGACTGACTAGGTGTCATTTGTCTGATGAGTTCACAGTCCACCTGATGCCCATTCTTACACTAGGATTTGCTGCTGTGTTCATACATGTTTATATGGGTTAGCAGCTGAGAGATATAAGTTCATTTCTGCCACTTTTTATATATAATCTTGACTTTTGCTTTAACATCTGTGCCTCAGTTACTCCCAACTGTAAAGAAAAGATGAAAAAAATATGCAAATCGCTTTAAATTTTGTGCGAGAAGTCCTAGCTGTATGTATACAGTATTAGCCAATTCACTTTCCAGTTTAATTAGGTTGCTTGTAGCTAATTCTCTTTGTATCATGATGTATTACAAATTTTTTATTAAAGACCATATTTCTGAATGCCTTTAAGAAATTAGGTTCTGGTTCTGTTCATACTTAATTTGATGGCAAATTTCCCATTACATTCATTGGTTCAGGATCACAGCTTAATGAACATAATTCTTTGAGTCTGCTCTTGGTATAACAAAGATTTTTCATTATACTGTAGCCTGTTCATTGCAATATTCAAGATATAATCAATATATCATTAAAGGAAAGTCAGTAAATGTGTAACTACAGAGTGACTCAGATTAAGATTTTAGCATAAGAGATACAGTAAAAGAAACTTATATTTGTACATGAAGGAGAACTCAGATAACAGAACTATTTGTTGAAAGAGTACCTCAAGTCTTCAGTCTTTCTTGTCTATAAATTGCATTCATAATAGACAGCTCATTAACAACTCATTATGGGTACTGAATACTGCACAAACAAACACAGTGCAGCAAAGGAGACAAAAACTGAATTAATGAAAGGGATAACAGGGAGATATTTTTCAATTGAAGAGTATGACTTCATTAATGGCATTTGAGTCCTTTTTTCTGCATTTGAATTTCCATAAACAGATGTACTGATAACTACCACTTCTCAGTACATGGTGAAAAATGTATATGCTATATGTAGTTAATAGACCAGCTGTATGATCATTAATGCCTGCTTTCCCCAAACTACAAGATTTAGGAATTACAAATTAATAATATTCTACTAAAGTGGCTACAAAGCAAATAGAAATTCAGTAACTCTCTATGGAATCAGCTCAGAAGCCTCCATAGTGCAGCCTAGGAAATACTACTTCTTCCTTACACCAACAGTCCTCAGAGTTACAGTGACACTCAATACATTGTCATTTGACGTGCAACTTTATTCAACCACATATCAACTGCATTTTAAGTATTCTGTGTCATGGGAAAGTCAATACCAAAGGAAAATTGTTATTTTTCAAGTCCATGAGATCACACATAGATGGATAGCTCCAAGGAAGAATGCTAAGACATCTTCCCCATGTTCTAGCATCATTTCATAGGAGGTGTTGGTACTGCAGATATACTGGCAGCCTTGGATTATGGAGCTCCACAATGATGTACAATAGGGTGAAAGACTCCTGCCAGACAGTACATTGATACTTCAGATTATTTAAGTTAGGAAGGATATTGCTTTTCTGCAGTAATGTAAGTAACAGGGAAGTACAAAGTAGTCAAAGCAGACCTCTAAAAAATCCAGATATTAGAACAGAAAATACTGTGAAGGCGAAAGGTTACATTCTTATCTACAAACAAAAGAATTAGAAATTTGTAAGAATTATGTATGTTCAGTATCTTGGAGATTATTTTATTTCAGTACACTTTATGACATCTATTTTGTACAAGACAAATTGAGAGCTGATACATTTCTTTTTTCCTTCCTTCAAGGGACAGGCCAAAGCTTTATTGTGTTATACTCTGTGTGGAGCTTCTGTCCAAACAAAGCTCTGCAGGAAGTATTGTCTGGGCATGCAGAAATTACAATCTTGAGCGTGTGTCAGTTTTCCTTTGTGAATTTCCAAATGGATTCATCCTCCTTGAAAAAAGATTCTCCTAGAAATTAATAACCTCCTTGATTTTCCCTCTGCCAGATCTAGCTCTATGCTGACCACAGCAAAGAGCAAGAAGTCCTAACGAAGCATTGTAATGCCAAAAATGGAAAAAATAATACCTGTTCACAAGCTTCTAAAAGGCTCTTTTGCCTTCTATGTAAAAGATGTAACATGCATTCTCTAAAGCATGTGCCAAGGCAGGTGAAATGATCCTAAGAATACTAGACAAACCTAAATCCATCAGGAAAACATTTAAATCATTATTTTCAGCATTGTTACATAGAAAGACAAGTGAAGCTGAAGATCCCTCTGCATATCTATCTGTTGAAATCTACTTAATGTGAGGAATGAAGTGTTCATGTAAATGAATAAAAACTGTTTCACACAAAGACTTTGAGATCTTTCAGACAAGAAGGAAGATTTCGCTTTGCATTTTTACCGATATTATATCCATAAATTTTGCATGTACTGACAAAAATTAACTTAAAGATTAGCACAGTAAAAGACAGAAGGATTCAGAACTACAAGAATGGAAGATGAGCTAAAGGTGATGACATTTATATTTCATTTATTTAAAATTGTGTAATAACATTATTTATAATGTCAGTCTTCAAATATATAAATGGTACTCAGACAATGAGAGTTAGACAGCCAGCATCACTGAAAATGTCCTCTGGTTATGACTCAAGTACCTTTCTGAAGGATCCAAAACAATTAATAGTTGTATATGTATGTGTGCCTATTACAATAAAACTCACATTGTATTGCAGTCCCATATCATAGCATTAGCAGATAATGAATCACAGATGAAAACTGTGGATGATCGTATATAGTATGATTTTGTTGATGATAGGATGCATATGAACAATTTTTTTTAAATGCAGGAAAGGAAAAAGATAAACATCAAGTAACTTTATGTACAATGATTAAACTTCATTTATTTTAATGAATCCTGGGTGTCACATTCTAATTGGTGTGAAAATGGAGAACAACAGTCAGTGGGCACTAAAGCTTTGATGAATGTTTCAGCCTGGCCATACAGAGAATTGGAGAAAAAAAAAAATGTTTTTCCCTGCCAAGGTTCTCAACAGTAGATATTTATGGAAAATGTGGATATGGATTTGGAACTATCAATTGAACATCAATTAAGAATTTGGATTTTTGCAAAAGACCATGAGAATGTGTGCACTAGTTGCTGGAAATGTTTATTGGTGAAATTACATGAAAATTGCAAAAGCAAATAGTAGTGTTGATAATAAATAACAAAATAAGAGCATTAATTCCCTTTACCTTAACACTGAAAAATTCCTCTGCTTAGTCTAAAATCTCTTTTCAAGCAGATCGCTCTGAAGAAATATTTTTTCCAACTAAGATTAGGTCAGCATTCCCGTTCTGAATTGCTATCTTCAGTGATAATCAAAGCTAGTAAGTCATTCTTATATATGTATTCCAGACTAAAGTTTAGAAAAATCAGTTTCAGTCTAAAATTAACACAGGTCCTTTTTTCAAGTTTGTTCAACTATTTTGTATATTCAATGGGTTACTTTTTTGCTGATACCTACTGCAATGTACATGAAAGCAACAGGGGAACACACAAAAAAAACCCAGGTACTTTGTATTCTGAATAGAAATTACCCATTCTTCTCTACCTTTCCAGAGCTTTGCTAGTGAGGAATACCCAAGACAACCCTTTCTGATCAGTGGTAAAATAAGTATATCCTCAAAGTCTTTACATCTAGTGTAGTGGCTTTTTCTGGAAGACAGGTTATTGAAAATCATGTAGTTGTTACCAGATGACATTAAATGGCTTTGTTATACACGAGGTCAGATTAATTATTCCTTTTCGCTGGAGAAATAAAATCAACATCAACATCATGAGGGGCAAGTGTTAAAGATGTATTTTGCCTTATGATATTTATGTTTATAAAGTGATGTTTATCCTATATTAGAATAGAAAATAAAATTCCTTCATAGTTTGCAGAAATTGTGGACCTTGAGAGACAAAAATATCAGAAGTTCTACCTCTGCCTGTGTCACACTCTTTTGTAGTGGCTAATCTACAATAATTTGAAAATTCACACTATTATATGGGGAACACAATAAAATATTATCCAGACATTTGTTCCGGATTTTGTTTTACTTACCTGCTAACACTTTTTTTTACAGAAGTCAACTTCTGATTCAGTTACATCCAGTTTAATAATTGTGTCTTTAGGTTTAAGGTTCTGTTCTGAACTCTTAAATCAGCGGAATATCCTTTTGCATCAGTACTTTAAAAAAAGGTTCAGGTTTCACATAGTGTATCAAAAAGCAAAATCTGACACATTCTTTCATGGGGCACTTTTTGTGACAGAGGGAGAGTGTGCATGCAGAGGGAGTTTCTCCAAAACACCCAGTGTCCAACCAGCAATCTTGTAAATAAGCAGAGTGCAGCTCAGTCATCATAACTGCTTCAAGACACATAAATAGTATCATATTATAGTTTATAATACGTCAGATGAAAACTTTTAGATTATTTACTTCATCTCAAGAAATAGTCAATTAGTTTATAAACTGCAGAAATGAGATACGAAACTAAGTCAATGATGTATCAAAACCTATAAGGAAATATGACACTATGCATCTAAATGTGAAGCTGTGATTACTTTCTGCTTTTATGCTCTTTGATAAAACTGGAGGTAAGTAATTCACTGTTGACTGTTAAAATACCTTATCATGTTTACTAGCACAGCTGAGCAGATATATGGAATAGGGATGTGGGAATGGAAAAGAAGGAGAAAAGAATACTGCTCAGTGCATATTAAATGTTCAAGTCATTTATTGAAAAAAAAGTGTTTCAGAATTCAGGAAAAAAATACCTTCTCTTCCCCCATGCCTGAAGGAGGAAAAGGCTTGGCTTCTTTCACCTTTGCATCATTGCAAAAGTGGCATGTCCTTTCAGTTGAGTTTGAGCCACAAGCCCTACACTCTGACAATATCTGTCTTCATACACAGTTTTTCCTGCCCTGAACAAGCTGTTACATTAGAGTCCACCTCTCCCACCAGCCCCTGTCAACAAACATATTCTTTACAAGACCCTTGTCTACCTTGTTGTACCACAAACAGACAAAACAGTGAAATTGCTGATGATTGAAAATGCAATTGAAACGGGGAAAAAAAGGTAGAAAACTCAACATTCACCCTTTTTGATCTCATCAGTGGAATTAAATCCACAGAAAACACTTCATACTTTATTTGCCTTGTATGTTTTCCTTCATTACCACTGCCCTCACACACAAAACCACCACAAACTGATGTGACAGTTTAAAAGAGAATCTGATTTTGTTGTTTGTTTTTTCTTAAACAGTCATTTCTTTATTTGATAAAGAGGAATCAGAATTTTCCTTGGCAGTAATTATTTGATAAGATGCTGGCAAATATAAGTGGACAATGATATTCCCTCCAAAATACAGAATCTCTACTAGATATCTTTAGGGAAATTAGTTTTGATCATCAGCCTATGCGATGACTGAAAAGTTTTATACAACTATTTTTATAAATTTATGAAGGCCTCTATTCTCAAATAACATAGTCGTTCCATTTTTATTACTATATTGCAGTGACAGTTAGTGTTCTCTATAGGAATACATTAACAGAAATGCAGTTTGTGACTTTTTTTTTTAAATGCACTTAGAGTAGTTAGAGAATTTTCTCTGGATCAGTTTTGATTAGATTGAGGAAAGCAACACTTCTGTGTACAAATCAGTACATGTGTTAGGAGTCTAGCAGAAGACAGTGTATTCAGGGAGTTAGAGACCTTGAGCAAGCCCCATCTACTGTATTGGGCCTTCTATGTAAGGCTTGAGAAACCTGTGTGCTAGCACAAGTAACCACAGTATAACCACATGAATATAAGAACATAAGGAATGTGCTGGAATACTCTGGGTAGGTACTGTTCCTGAATACAGTTTCTAGGTATGTCTAGCTATGTATGCTCTTGTGGGCATTCAGAATGTCAGGCCATCCCTACCCATGAGGAGAACTTACACAGTTTTGTTACTACAGTTATAAAGAGCCGATCTGTAGAGGGAGGTTGAACCTCTCCACGAATGGTAATCCTGCATAGCATGCCATGACTGTCCAACTGGTGTCTGCCTGATACTGTATAGAAGTGGAGTTCCTGCCATCTGAAAGGACATAAGCTTGTCATACTATTTATATTTCTCTTCCCACTTTCTACCTTATTCTACTTTACCTTGCTTACTGAGGGCCAGAAAGAACCCTGTCTTCTCATCCCCTTGCAGAACAGTACATCGAGAATTTCACAATAGGATTATCCAACCAAAAACTAACAAATTAACAACCAGTTCTCAAATCTTTGTGATAAGCAGCCCAGTTTGAAAGAATATGTTCAGAAAAAACCTCCTCTGGGCAGCCTAGAAAGCATGTGAGTTGACTGCAGGATGCCAACTGGTCCCTTGGGAAAGACTATGGTTAAATGTTGAGTGAGAAAAGGAAGAAAATGAGGGTGTCTTGAATTCACTAATTCAACTCGTGACATAGGCAAAACAGCGGAGAACAAGCAGATGAATTCCCAGATGAGGCTACCTTCTAGTGTTGCAGTTAAGGGACAAAACAAAAACAAACAACTCCCTCTCCCCCCAAAAAAAAAAAAAAAAAAAAAAAAAAACCTATCTCAAAAGAACACTGGACAGAAAAAGTCTTCTTTCAATATTCCTTTTCATCACAGTGTCACACCATGTCTGAGATGTACCACAGTAAGGAAGAGTTTATTGTGAGGTGTGCAAAGAAGAACCCTTCTTTGCTGTTCTAAAGTAGTCTTAGAATGGAAAAGGGCAATGATAACATCATCAGTCAAGTCAGATGATGAAAGAAAAAAAATGGGGACAGGGGAAGTGAAACTACTTTTCCAGCTACTTATTTTCTTTTCAGTTTTTTTAAATTGTCCAAATTGAAGTTAAAGGCAAAAATAGGGGGGGGGGGGGGGGGGGGGGGACATTTTATTTTTTTTTTTTTTAAGCACGCAGAAGAAAAAAGGAAAATTCAAAACAATCATGTCCTGGACATTAATAATGATAAGAAAAAAAAAAATGCAACTGA
>WUAM01000287.1:2698361-2712318 GCA_024336885.1 Actenoides hombroni
AAAAAATAATAGAAAAACATAAAAAAAAAAAAAAAAAAAATAAAAAAAAAAAGAGGTTTAAAAGGCACCAAAAAGGGGGGGGCTCCCCAGGGGGGGGGGGGCAAGAGGGCCCCCCCCCCCCCCCCCCCCCCATAGGCATGGTCAAGCCCTTGACAATGGGGCACAGTCCCATGTCGGCAGAGCAGGGCAAGGAGGGCAGGGTGCAGCAGCTCCTACTGACTGCCCAGTGATCTTCTAGCAAAAGCAAGGTAACACCTTGAGTTCAAGGTTAATCTACAAAATGCAAAGAACAGGGCTGAGGACAAGCACAGCGATATGAACTCTGCAAGTTCTCTCAGAGCCCTGCCAGGGGGAGATTTTGTGTAAAAAAAGTGTAGTTTTAATCTAATGCAATCTGAAATGGGAAAGGCTTTGACTTCCATAAGTGTTTCTGATAAAGATTTGAGTCTGGTTTCTTGACTATGTTAATTTAGCAGGATGAAGCAACTGTAATATCCGCATTGTTTGTTCCTTATGTGGACTGATGGATTCAGTGCCTGTGTTCTGCAGCTAACAGCTGACTGAGTCAACAGTATTGTAAAGTTTTCTCAAGACAGTACTGAGTCCAGACTGAATTCTACTTTACATGTATTTGCAGTGTTAATGCTGATGTCAAACAAGATGCTTTGAAACACACATGATAAAGTATGTTGCAATGAATTACTGGTTATCACTAATTAAATGCTTTCTATGTCATCCAATACAGCCCTTATATGGCTCATTCAGTTGCTTATCCGGAATACAAGCAAAGTGGAATCATAACTATTTGCCAAATGAAATGTGAAGAAAACTTCAGCAGTTTTAAAGATGCACAAATATCTCAATATCAATAATAATAATACTTTTATACGAAGACTATGCATGATGAATAAAAGAGAGAGGTCATATTTACTGCTGAGATGAACTGTCACTTGACAACTGTAAACTTTCATCATAACTGACCTAAATATGGTACCTCTTTGAAACATATCACAAGCCTGGATGCAGATGTTTCTAGTCTATTTCCAGTTTATTTCCTTTTTAACTGTCAGTTTGTAGTAAAAGCTGAAAGAAGCATCCCCTAAAGTCTTCTCCTTTTAGTACCAGATACATAAAGGACAAGTAGCCTTAGGCTTAAAGTTTTTCAAGCTTTTAAATTATTTTTTTTCTTTTTTCTTTTTTTCTTTTTTTTTTTTTTTTCAGTTTAGAATGAGTGCCTGTCATTTCTACGGCAATTCAGAAGCAAATGGTCCTGAGTTCAAACTGTTACTTTTCTGATTAGATCTGCCGGTTAAAAATTTTGTGCGATGATACAGAATTTATTTGCAGTAGATGACAACCCAGACTGACAGAAGTAAGGATTCATTGACAAAGGAAAAGCAAATTCCAGTGATCCAAAAATTTCAGGTATGGCAACGTGTCAAATGGAATGTCTTTATTTACAGCCCATACACCTGACGGTTTTGTTCAGTGACAAAATATCAAAGGGATTATCCAAAAAGCAATCACACAGCTGGGCTTTTCCATATCTAAATGCTAGTTTCTCTTTTCAAAAAACACAATCAGTCAGCAGACAGAGAATAGAAACATGGAGCCAAGAAGCAAATAATCAGTCAGGGCCAGCTATAATACACAGGCAGTTCCTTCTCAAAATCACGGGTTTATTTCTGTGGTCAGTGTTCCAAGCACTAGTCATGAATTAATAAACACTGATGGCTCCAGCTTCCATACAACGCAGATCTTCCTGCAGTATTTAACTGAGTGAGGAGACACGGTAGGCAACACATAATGGTTTCCTATAACCAGACACAGGCAAGGATGACTGTGTTCATCTGTTAATTAAGTGTTAGAGCACAGTGAATAATTCGATATGAAATATTTGTCGGACAGGTCTATTCTTTACTGATTGCCTTCTTGAGAACAATTATGTCGTCCTCAAATTCATTTTGTTTCAAAAGGTGGAATGACCATGAACAATTCAGCAATTCATTCATTTGTTTTACTACTGAAATATGGGTTATCTTTTATTTAGGTTTATTTACTGGCTTAAGGCAAATGAAATAAGTATGCAAAATCTTCCCACATAAAAGTTTGAATGCATAAAAAAATTTAGACATAAATGTCATGAGACATATCAAGCATAGGAATGTGAGGTCATCTCTGCCATTGAACACATCATTCTGGAACTGAAAAATAGTAAAGCAAGGAGGCTACTAAAAATTTACCATCAGCTTAGAAAAATAGATAATGGCTTTAAACTGAAAAAGGTTAGATTTAAATAAGATGTAAGGAAGAAGTTCTTCACTGTGAGGGTGGTGAGGCACTGGAACAGGTTGACCAGAGAGGCTGGGGGGGACGATCTTTATAAGGTCCCTTCCAACACAAACCATTCTATGACTCTACGATTCTAAGAAAAAAAAAATAAATCCATCTATCACAAAATATCTTACAGTGTATATAATTTTGAAAAGTGCCAAGATTATTAAGCATTTTCTCATTTTAATAGCGTGTGTACCAACTCTTTTGATATTCCCTGTTAGATAGCTAGTTTTCCTTTGTTGTTTTGATGGAATTGACACTACGCAGACGCTATGGGAAGAAAATAAAGAACGTGTTTAAAAACGGGCTTTTGTGAAAGTAATACTAAAAAAAAAAAATCAGTTAGGACAGGTCAAGTACTTCTTAATTTACTCAGTGAGAATAGTTATTCTAATAATATCATAACTACTGTTGTAATCCAGGCCACTTCAGGATAAATTACATGTCTTAACCTCAGAAAAACATCATACAGCTAAAAGCTGTCAGTGGTTTATCATGCTGATCATAACAGATGAAAGTATACTGAGATATGTGGTCATGAATCTTAAAGCAAAGTGTTATTTCTATTTTCATATTGACCAATGTGATGCTCATTGACATACATTCATTGCACTACTGAAGGTTAAAAATTACGTGTAAGTACCCAAGCTGCTTCTGTTGGCACTTACATAAATTGTAAGGTTCAAAAAAGTCTGAGATCATTAAATCAGATGAAAGATAATGAAGGAGGGGACTATACTGTATTCTGCAGTGACAAATCAAGAGAGAATATTTGAATAAGAGTGCATACAGTGGCTTCAAGAAAGGTATAATTAGAAGAGGTGAAGTGAACGTAAATATCGTATACAGTCGCCTGGCTGGTAACAGCAGGAGCCAGCAGGAAGCATCTTAATCTAATTGACCTCTACCCCCTCTGCTTGAAAAGCAGATGGGGGCTAATACAAAAGATTTCTCAAAAGTTCGACATGGGCTGCTATTACACATTTCAAGGTAATTGTTATGGCAGAACCTGCTAGTGCCACCAGAGCTAGAGCAAATGTCAGCCTTTCCTACCTTAATTCCCTGCTCACAGGGCTTTTATAATGACATAAAAACTGGTTGAAGGCTCAAACTTATCAAACAAGGATCTCAGAGAAAGGTTTTCTAAAGTAAAAAGGGCATTCAGATACTGGTAAATTTTGGTAAGAATTACACACATAACTGTCCTTTTTACATTTGCAAATCTCTGTCTCAGCTACTTTTCCCTTACGCATTTTTAGGATATTGTGATTCCTTGAGAGCAGAATATTGCTTAAAAAAAAAAAAAAGACAGAAAAAAAAAAAAGAAAAAAAAAAGAAAAACAAAACTAAACAAAACCAAAAAATAACCCACAAGCAAAAAACAACAAGCAAGCAAGCAAGAAGAAATAATTTTAATTTTTCTTTTTATCTTCTTGTTTCATTCATAAGCTCACATAAGCTCACATTGTTTGTATTTTTAATAGACTCCATGTTTCCTTTACCTTGCTGTTTCTAGAATGAGAATTGAAGAAAGATTTGAACAAAAGTCATATTGAAAAATGGGGAAAATATGTTGGCTGAAAAGTACTTCGGTGAATTAGAAGTCAGTAGATGGGCAATGACTCAGAGCCAGTAAATGATACTTGCATTAGTTACATGGGCACATACAGCAGAGCAATGAAAATACTGTAAAGGCTGATGTTTAAAACAAAGCCAAAAATCTGTGAGGAAAGAAGCATGTGATTGCTGAAGGCAGCAGCAAGGAGCTGGTGCAAACTGGAGTGCTCTGTGATTCCCTTTCGTCTTTTCTTCCTTTGCATGGAAATGTACAAAGGGACATAGATGAAGACAGAAAATGGGAATTAAAAAACACTCTTTTCTCCCACAAAACAGACTTAGTCTTAATTTTCTGATGATATATATAAGCGAGAAATGGTCTAATTTTTAAATATAATACTAAAAAAATCTCAAATTCTTTTCTGACAAGGATTCATAATAAAAAAAGAGTGAAGTTCAATAAAAAGGAGTTTCTTCAGGGTTCTTTTATACATAAAACTACTTCTTGGTACGTCTTCATTTTAAGAGATAGGTTTTGTCTCTTCATTTGTGAAATACTAGTATTTACATATATCAATGAAATTTTTCATGCAGGACCAGTGATCAGCTTCACCAGAGCCCAGATACTGTGTGGAAGCTTTGTTGGTGTCCTGCTTTGATCTAGAACAGAGCTAATTCTGTTCAGTGATTTTATTTTTCAGATAAGTCTCTTCTAACTTTCTGAAGTTAATGGTAGATTTTCACAGGCAATGTCTGTTTCTAGAAGTGATAACACTTGATGTTTCTAGTTACTACCAAGGACTGGTGTGCAGAAAGGCACTTGCTTATACTTGCTGCTGTGGAGACCAAGGTCACTGCTAAATATTGTATACCATGCTGGGGGTGCAGAAACTCAAAGGCTACACCTTCAGGGAACAGTGGACAGGACAGGTGACCCTAAACTGACCAATAAGGTGTTCTCTTCCATATATGTAATATTCAGTATAAAACTGTGGTATCATGAGGGTCACTCTCTCTTCTTCAATGGCCAGCATTCAAGGAGAACTCAGTCCATTCTGCCTTTTATCCCAGTCCAAGTGTTCCTGAATCCAGTTCCAGAATCCAGCTCCTCAATCAGGTTCTCATTTGCCACTGAATCCAGTCTGGAACTTCCCCAGTGCCTGCTCCACAGCATTAGTGGTGATGGTGATCTAAATGCCACCAGAGGGGTTGGGTTCAAAACTGTTTTGTGTATATTTGTGTATACTCCATTTTATTATTATTTTCACTAAAGCTGTTTTAGTTTTCTTTTCCAATCTGTAACTGTCTCTCCCTTAAACCTTTTCTTTTCCCCTTTGGGAAGCGAGAAAGGTTAATAGAGAGTGTCTGTCATTTGTCTAGTGGCCAGCCCAGCCCTAACCCTTGACAACTGTGAACTGGTTTGTGGCCAACACCTACTCTTGTCTTCTACAAAATATTTAGAGAAAACAAAGTGACATGGTTAGAGTTCACTGATTCAGAGCATTATGCCAGGTACTTACATGCAATATATATGGCATTAAAGGACTTGAGTAACAACAAAGTGAGACTACTCAGATATTTCTTTCTTTATATAAGAACCATATCAATATATTTACTACTGGTAAAATATGAATCCTTAGAGGTCTCTATGTGGCACTGATCTTACTGTTATGGGGACTGAGATATATGGCAGTATAAGATTTTGCTGCCTAAATGAAGTAGACAGATAATGGGTGAAAAAGACTAGAGGACAGAAAGATGTCTCCTGTCAGAGAGATTTTGCATGTACAGCTCATGACAAGCAGATCTGTAGCTTCCTGTAGGTGCTTGGTTGACTGTCACAGGCTAGTGCAGATGCTCAGTGCATGGCCTGATGTCTTGGAGAACTGCCTAAGTTTGAGCCTCCCTGTTTCTTCTGTGTGTTCTGGAAAAGGGACACCTGGAAGAAAGCTTTGACGGGCAGTAACCTTCCTGGAAAATTACATAAGGGCATGACAGTAGAGACAGTCCAATCAGATGAACTGTCCTGTCTAAAAGCAACTAGAAGAAAAGAGAATCTTGCAACTGAAGAAGACCTAAATATAATAGATATTTCTGAAATAGAGCTGTCTGTCCCAAGCTGGACGCAGCAAAATTAGCTTATTTCTATTATATGCAAATGACAAATTATATTTGAGATAGGCTGAGAATGGGATTGAATACAGATGTAAAAGTAACTTGGGAACAGGAATGGGGAGAAGACAGTGCTCAAGCTGAAAAGTGTTGGAATGATGGGGCAGAATAATTCAGGTTTAGAAAGCACTGACAAGCTAGTCCATTCTTCCTGGAGTTGATCTATCCTCAGTCTGTATGCAGCAGAAGAGGCCTAAGTCTCCCTGTTCCTCCACTGTCAGACAGCATGACAGTAGAAACACACCAATAAAAAAAAAAAAAGCACAACTTCTCTTTTAATTCTGAGTATGAACTAGAGCTATTGGACAGACCTTTTCCTCTTTCACTGACAATGTCAAAGACAAAGATGTCAAATGCCAGTAGAAAAACTAATAGGATTATAAAACCTTTCTCCACCATCAGGAGAAAAGAAATAGAAGTTGAGATAAAAGAGAATAAACCCTTTAAAACTGTAACAATGGGTGACCATAACTACTTTTATATAAACTGACCATATACCATGTCAAAAATGAGGTGTGGAAAAGCAATTTTTCGGTTTTATATGAGTTGAATATTTCTAGCAGCTTTAGCAAATGCAAGAAGAAAACCTCATGCTAAGTAACACCTAAGGAATTTGATTAGAATTTGGATTGAACATTAAGTACAGTGACCAAGCTGTAACTTGCAACACTGTAGTACAGAGTGGTCCTAACAAATCGATAAATGTGCATAGATTTTCCCCCTCTTCCATTTTCATTAAATATGTTTCTTAGTCCTGAAGTCAATTTCTGGGTTTTTTTTTCTTTCTAAATAACTCCTCCTGTATGTATGTCCATGTTTCTCCTTCACAAGTGGTATTGCGTTTTGTAGGCCCCATGCTATTTAATCGTAAGGAAAGATTAGAAGTAGTTTCCGGTTAAGGTTACCAAATGTTTACCAAAAATGACAGCATGAAAGAGACTGAAAACAATCTTGCTCAACAAAACAGACTAACAGATGACCACTCAGTGGCAACAAGGCAAACTTCAGGGACCTTTAAGAGTCAGAAGCAAGCAAGAAGAGGGAAGTAATTTCTGATAGGGATGGTGGAAGAGGTTTCACAATCTCGTGTTTTTTTGAGAAAATTAAAATCCAGAACCAGAGCCAACACTGGACCTCTCCAGAGATCTGAGCAGAAGTAAATTATGCGGGTACAAAAGGCTATTTCTTTTGACTGCACCAGCAATTTGTTTTTCTGCAACCATGTGCCTTCAACCAAGGACAATTCCACTGGAGATGAGACCTTTGATAACTTTTGTCTGTTGTAATTCAGGTGGGAGAATAGAACTGCAGTGTGCTGATAGCTCAGACACCTGCAAAATATCTTTGTTCTTCATGGCTGCATCCTGCTTAAGCTCTTGAAGGCTGTTAAGAGTACTTGAAAACAATGATTTATGTGAGCCATACAGATATGACCACCTAAAAGAGTGAAGTTCAAGAAACTCCCTCCCAGCTCAGAAAGTAATATTAGCCCAGTCTGTTTTCTCTTCTCTTCTCTTCTCTTCTCTTCTCTTCTCTTCTCTTCTCTTCTCTTCTCTTCTCTTCTCTTCTCTTCTCTTCTCCTTTATTTCTTTCTTTTTAAACTTGCACAAGAATGTCACATCATGTCACAAATGCTAAGAGGAAAACAAAATCTACAAAGTCAATGAGGCTAAAACTGATATTCAAAATATATTTTATATAGTGTGATTCCAAACAAATGAAGAATGCCTTCAGCCCTGAACAAAGGACAGCAGAAAATGAAAATAACCTGATGGAAGAATAGAGTTATCCATTCTTAATGCATCAAAAGTTGGTGATTCAACTGCCAGAAGAGCACAAAGCAACATAGAAAACAGTCGTAGATAAGAGAACAGAACCTAATGGATATTTTCAGTAAGCTTAAAAGCTCTGTTACCACTACAGTGAAAAGATAATGATTTCTACCTCTACAATTCCTTGCAATGATTGTTTTGCCAATATATAGCATAAAAGAAACAAAGACTAATGATTGCTTGTCAGCACTGACGCAGCATGACAGACATCAGCCATGGGAATGGGGAATGCCACTTCACTGCTGTATCCGATAGTAACAGACTGCATACAGTTTATACTGTTCACCTATGAAATTGGCTCAGGCCTGTAAAGGAAAGGACATCTGAAGGTCAGCTTAAACAAGTTGTTTCTGTCTCTCTAGTTAAAATATATTCAGGGACTCTCAAACATTGGGATCATTTAAAATTGCACAGAATAGATCTAGGCTCTGCTCACGAATCAGGTCCAAATAAAGTTCAGAAAAGCTGCAATAGAAGTATTTTTTCCAGGAATAAGTGTATGTCTCAGAATCTTCCAGCACAAAGAGATATCTAAATATAGGCTAATTAAATAAAATGATATGCAGCATACAGATTCGAATTGTGGAGTGGAGGCATAGAAGGAAGGAGTTGCCAGATGAAACCTCATTATAAGAAAGCATGCACAGTGAAAGATAAATCATAGTTTAAGAAGACCCGTTCTTAACAAATTGAAATCATAGTAAAGTGGAAAAAGAAATGCTGATAATGTTGTTATTACCCATTTTCCTAGATATCATTCTCTCAAGTATGGTTTCTTAAGGGTTGATTTCTTTTGGAATTCACAAAGGCCTGGTTTTGGAGTGGTTTTTTTTAGCATATTTGCATTTCCATAATAATAAGGCTCTTAGCCTTTTAAGATCTGTTTGAATAAAACTTCCAAAATGCACCAGTGGTCTTAGGAACTCTACCTGGAGTACCCTTACAAAAATCAGACTGTCACAGTTTGGGGCTCTTTACATTCCGAAATTCAGTAGTCAAATAGTGTACTAGTCCTCAAGATCCTCTCACTCTATAAGTAATTGTCTGCCCTAAGAAGAGGCAAAGTAAACTCTCATACATTAAATCCTACAGGACACCAACAATCCAAGTTCTACCTAGATGCTCAGGTTATAATGTTAATTGCTAGTTTGATTTATGTGTGAAAAAACCACAGATTACATATTAAATTTAAAAGATGGTTTACAAATATACGAACACATTATTAAATTTTGGGAGAATTAAAAATATTCTTCTTGTTTACCACCTTTTTTTAAGGCTTTTTAAAGGCTTGTCTTCTCACTCACTTGATTCAGAAGACTGATTTTAGTGTAAAAATTCGGGGCTTTTTTTTTTCCCGCAATAAGAGAAAATATTTCCCTAAGGAAATATGATGAAAGTTCAATAAGTTTGTCAGAGGCAGGACTCTTCCACTTTTATTGCAAAAAAAAGTGTTTACCAGTGGAAATAATAGAATGTACCACTGAATACAATTTATAATAAAGTTACAGAAAACAAACAGAGGTTTTACATAGCAGTGTTTCTGGGAAGACGGAAAAAAAGCACACAATTTTATATTTAAATTCCGGAGCAAGGAAGTCTGCAGCTAATCAGCTTTATTCCCCTGGTAAGTATTTTGCTACAGACCATGGAATTGCTCTAGAGAGGTTCACAGATGCAGAGACTAGATGTCTCAGGGGAACAGTACTAGGCTACCAAGCTTTCCACCTCTAAATCGACATCTGAATGCAACACAAGGAAGAACTTCTGAAAGCAGCATAATGTTTTCTTTAATTCATCACTAACGTCTATAAAAATTTTTGAAAATCTTTTCATCTGATGGATGTTCAGGGTCAGTGTTAGTGATGCTTGAATCCTTTTCTAGGTATCACAAGTCCAGTCATGATCAGTACTTGATGACAGCTTCAGACTCAAAGACATAAGGGAGATAGAAAATGAAATATCACCCCAGAAAATTTCCTTCCCAGAGAGATTTGAGACAAATTAATGGATTAGTAAAGGGAAATTTACATCAGGTTTTCTTAAACAACAGAGCATAAATAGATGTCTCCAGTCCCCAAGGCTATCAAGTCAACAGCTTTACGTTCCAAAAAGTATCCTAAGACAAGAGTACATTCTCAGGAAATCTAGAGTCATACAAATCAATGCAAAACAAATCAATGAACCAGGTAACATCATAAGCTACCAAGAGAGCAGCACCATCTGAACTCATAATACACCTTCAATACTTTATGCCATACAAACTTCTTGGTAAGTAGAGCTTTTTAACCGCTATCTAACTAAAAAGGTTTCTTATAAGATATGCATTTATTTGGTTTCTGACATAGAGTAGTCTATTTATAATCAATGTTTAACTTCTCTGGGATTTCCCTTTTAACATAGTACTTTGAAAATAAGTGTCCTTTACTATAAGGTGCTATATCCAACAAGCAATAGTTTGGATTTCATTTAATTAGATGATTCTGCCAAACAGACATATAGGTACACCTTTCATTTTTTTTCTTTTTTTTTCCTGTGTATTACCTCATTTTGTGGATAAGGATGAGTGGATGTCAGCATTAAAGGAAAAGAAAATAGCAACACTATATTCCAATTCTTATTGCCAGTCACATTGTCCTTCTAAAATGCAGATTTTTTTCTTTGTTGCCATAATCTTCATAACAGATATGATGCAGACAGAATAATTGCAGTGTAAATTGAAGAAAGTGTGTCATTTTTGGTTAACATCTTGAGAGGGCACATTTTCTTCCTCTTATTTTTGAGCAATATGCTCTATCACATTCAATGCAGGCAGTTCCCAGAGGATTTTCAGAACTCCTCCTTGTGTAAATAGGCCAATTCTCTTGCAAGTACATATTCTAGAAATCAGTAAATATATAAAACTTGAAGGTGGCTGTTACCATGCTCTGGCTACACCTTGCACTTCACAGCTTGTCTACACTAAGGATGTTTTAGGGGAAATTTCACACCTAGACTAGAAAACCTATTTTGACTCTGTCAGCATTTTAGCACCATATTGATTAGACCTGCATACACAGTTCTTGAAACACTGGCAGAATATGATCGTGCAGATACCTTCTGCATCCAAACAGTGAAATCGAATTAACATTAGGAAGAATAAATTCATATGTCTAAACTTTCTAACTGAAAACAAGATTACAAGAGCTCCTGCAGAATTGTGTACTACATACTATACACTCATTTGTGCAGTTCAGTATATCTGAAGAATGTAACCCTTTGCTTTGCTTCTAGTATAAATGTAGTGAATTATAAAGCAATTCAGTGAGCACTGACCTCGGGTTTTCTTTCTGAAGTTAGGATCAGTTTGGGGGATCGTGCAGTGCAATGAGAAAGAAGGAAACTGCAAGGTGAAGGAGAAAAAAAGCAGATGGGAATGGATTACATTTGTGCTGCAATATTATAGTGGACAGTTCACAACTTTTTACCATTCCTGAGTGCATTTATTTATACAATTCCATATCATTTTGTTGGTATCACCATTCTCTGAAGTACTACCAGGAATGAAAAGATTTCAGTGAGATATCACAGTCATACAGATATGACTTATGCCCTTCAATTTTTCAGGAGGTCCAGATGCTCATCCAAATCACTCCTCAAGTGGTTCATAGGCTTCACTATTTTCTGTGGTCAGGTCTCAAATTATCCTTTGATTCTGCAAGTATCTGTCAGGTTGACTCAGCACTATTATCAGGAAATGTCTTGAAATGCTTAATCTGGTTATATCAAACATTAGTACCGTTAAAGCCATTACACCACAAACTCCAAGAAAGTCTTGTCCAGTACTATGGACAAGTACTGAAGCAGACAGAAAATTTGTGCTATGATTAAATTCCTATCAATCAAGTGTACGTACCTGCACATAGTTTGATCATACCATGGGTCACAGTCTACAATCCAATTTCTAAGTTATTTGTTGAGGGTACTCTGAAAACATCATCTCCAATGGCTTTGGGCCTCTGAGACACCCTCCTGACACCTTCTCACAAATAGACAGGAAGAAAGTCTTAGTGATATGACATGTACTTGCTAAATCTTCCCATTAGATAATATCGACCAGTATTTCAAGCTGCATCAAAAGATGCTGCAGTAGATTTGAACTCTAGAAGGTAAACTTCCACCTATCCCAAGTTTTCTCAGCAATGGCAGCAACAAGGGTATCCTAGAGGCAGAAGCAGACTCTCAGGGGTAACTCTTCTGAATAGCACTCAGCAAGCCCAGAGGCAGTCACAGCAACTCCATCCTACCCATGGGAGTCTGTAGTTCATGGCTTCGCATACTTTCCTTTTTGAGGTTTTATACCTGCATAATGCAAGATGGTTTTTGAACAGCTCTGAACATGGATGAGCCCAGAGACTGAATCTAGTTGTTATGTAAAAAGATACTATAATGGAGCTTTTATATCAATGCAGAAATCAAGCCCTGTGATACTGAAAATTTGTGTGATATTATTGTCAGCAATATTATTGGTAGACTTTAGGACAACACACTTAGGTTTCAAGATCAGATTTCAGTAAAGCAAAGCTGTCACTAATACAAACTGCATTCAAGTCAGATTTTGTAGTTACCAGTATTAATAGCTGACATTCCTCATCTACAAATGCCACTCATTAGCTGGCTATTTACACTGCATGATGCACATCAATGGGAGCTTGTTATGGGCCCAAGGGAACTGATTCTGCCTGTGTCCAGAACTGAGGAAAAAAAAACAAAGAAAAAAACCCAGCCCTTAAAATGATCTGCATTGGTGCATTACCCATCACAGCCTCTCAACAGCTTTCATTAGCTCAGCACTTTATTAATGCCCTCATGTATCTTTTTTCCTTTCAACCCAGGGGACAGATAGTGCAAGTTTACTCCTACCCACACTATATAGTGTAAGTACTGTGTAGGAGGACTCTATAGCAAGGATTATTTGCCATCCCCCACGTGGAGCAGGTTGTGCTCATGCAAAGACAAAGGGCTTAAGGACATGAGCATTCCCTAACTCAAGTGGTGAAAGAAAAATAAGGATGTGCTGGGAGGGATGGAGGGCAACAGCTGTAGAGTTACTGATTGATTGGTGTGGGAGGGGCTCCCATACAAAACTGACATTGATCTATCTTTTAATCTAACAGCACAACAACAAATCTTAAGGCAATCAATTTTAATGGTATTAATAGTCCCATTCAAATTATTCACTTTCTACCTTAATTTAGGAGGCTGGCTTCATATTTCCTTGGCAAATTTGTCAAAAAAGTGTTGCTGTTTCTTTGAGAGCAGCTTTCCTTACTGTTCCATTTTCTTAGCATGCTTACTTCTTTAAAGAGTGTTATAATTTCCTCCCAGGACTGAATAATTAATAATTAATTCATTTGCTGCTTGTTGCGATAATCTTTCTTCCTTGTATAAATCATTTCCATGTTGGCTTGTTTTTCCTTTTGGCAAACCACAGCCAGCCTCACATATCTTAATCCAACACAAGCTCTGATCAGTTTAGATAATCTTTGTCATTCCTGAGTCAAGGCTGGGCACAGGTCAGGACTCTTCATTCTAGTAATTGCCCTTGCTTCATCTATAATTTGCTCTCGTGAATAAACCATCAGCTCAGCATATTTATTTTTTTTTCCCATTCATTTCAGACCTTATCCAGTGGCCACGGGAATCAATGGGAGATTTTATTCTGAGAACAATATGCACTGATCAAAATTTTCATCACTTTCCAGTGTATTGAACTGGGTGAGAGGAGCAAATGGAGCAGGGCTGGGATGAACCACTTTGAGACAGAAAGTAATAACTTGAGCAGCAAGCTCACAGAGCTCACAGCCCTGCAAGCATATGATTATCTTCCATGGCTGCTTAAGTCTCTGGAAAAAGTAAATAAATAATAAATACATTAACAGAAGCCAAATTGATGTATTCCTGTAACCAATAGCCACAGAACGATGCAGTAATATTATTTTCCATTTGTCCTGGTTTGAGTGAGAACAGAACTAATTCTGTTCAGTAATTTTACCTTTCAGCTCAGTTCTTTTAACTAACTG
>WUAM01000287.1:2718667-2752454 GCA_024336885.1 Actenoides hombroni
CTGCATACCAATCCTTGGTAGTAACTCTAAACATGGGGTGTTATCACTGCTGGAAGCAGACACTGTCTGTGAGAACAAGCTGCTGACTTCAGAAAGTGCAGTTAGTTAAAAGAACTGAGCTGAAAGGTAAAATTACTGAACAGAATTAGTTCTGTTCTCACTCAAACCAGGACAATCAGGGTATTTACTTCTTGGGTTCTGCTAACATGACTGAAAGGAATACTAAAAAGTCTCTGCTTGTGCACAGCAAAGAAAGACTGATGAGGCAAAATAATCAATTCATTTTGTTATTTTCTGTGCTGAATTCACATGGAAAAGTTGGAGGGAATAAAACTGAGATTTAGAACATCAAGTCAGGGACATTTGAAACACCACAGAGTTTCTTTATCTTCCTGCTAGACCACCTTAAATATGAGAACAATTTGTTTATAGGTTACAATGTTGAAATCTACCTTTTTTTAAGTAGAGGCCATTTATGAAAATTGTAGTCTCAGAATGAAATCAATATTTAGAGAATTATATGAGTGCACTAAGCTATACACTTTCTTGAGCTTCAGTAAATTACTTTTAACACATTCCAAGAAAAATAGGACTAGGGATTATTCTATGTCCCAGTCAACTCTGGAGCTCCTCTGGAATCAAGAAAGCTTAATATTAAGCCTTACTCCAGGAAAAGAGCAAGCTATAGTGCTGTAGAAGATGAGAAACATACTGAACAGGACATTACGGGGAAGTTTGCTTTCAGCAGTTTTATAAATTGAGTTCACTTCATAACTTTGTATAGTAACTTATTTACATTGTCTGTCTGACCCCTGAAGGTGAAAGCCTACAAGTGAATCAGGTGGGTTGACATTTCCTCAATAAACCCACCCCAAGGCTGAATTCCTTAACTATTCAAGGCATGAACTGATTTCTTCATGTAGATCAAAGACTACTCAGCCTTATGATAAAACTGAAACATGGTTTATGTTGGTTGCTACCCAAGCCTGTTGAACTTGTTGTACCCAGGGATGTTAGTCTCTAGGCTACACCTACTTATTTCTCCTTATATTTTATGCTGTCTCTTTCCAGTTCTAACATTTATCCTTTGGTTCTCACAGCTTGAACCTTAACTTCAGGGATAGCCCAAATATTAACCCTGAAGAGATCCCAATAGCCTGACAGAAGCAGTTCTTACATGAACGCTGCCTTTTGGCCATTCCTGCCTATACAAGCCCCAGCCCTCTCTGGCCTTACCTTCAACCCAGAGGCCATTTCCATAGCCAAAGATCATAAAGTTGTCACAGGTCATGGCTGATCCTGCTGGCTGATCCTGATCTAACCCTAGTCCCAGTTAAGCCCATCACCCTCTTGCACCAACTGCTGTACATGTGTATGTCATTGAGGTAAGTATAGGAATAGGTATATAAATTCACACCCACAATATATGTGTCTGTGTCGCTGTATACTACATTGTATACAGGTATACACACCAGTATATACACTTGTTATTCATATGTAAATATATATATGTATAGTTATGTCAGTAACAAATACCGCTGTTAAACTATGATCTATAAAAACACAGATGATATCTGCCTTTGTCAGTGCTCATTTCTGCTATATTCATGGCTCAAACACATAAATCCCACCTAGCCCCCCTACCCAAAATATTCATATAGTAGTCCTTCTTGGTATGGTAATCTGTGCAGGTTCCACCTGCACACTAGAATTCTGAAAAGAGGAAAAAAAATATATATGCAAGGGCTCCTGGCAAGTTGATTTGAGTTTTGTTTTTACAATCAGTAAAACTGATGTGATTCTGAAAGTAACTAAAATGTTCATTATGTATCAAGGACATATAAAGTCTCTTTAACTGGTGCTCTGTATGACTTAAGATTGTACTGGCGCCTTCCTGCCTGCTTCAGTATCTTAAACTAGGCATGAATCACAAGTAAATTGCCCAGTCTAATCAAATTCTACCTGAATATATGTTACATAGAGTTGCAGAAGATGTGCTATATCTTGAAAAATGGAAATATTTCAAGGTTTAATCAGATCACTTTAAGTGAAAAAGCAGTGATCACTAATGCCAAATGAAATTAGATTGTGGAAAGCACAGAGTGGGTTATTAGATAATGCCCAAGTGATCACTACTATAAATTATTGATCACTACTTCCAAATTCCACTGTATGACTGACGTCTCCTCCACTGTTTCTAAGCATGTGTCAATTGTTATGTGACTAACAACCTCTAACCTTTCAAAGTATATCCGAGTTTTCTAAGAAAGAATCAGTGTGATAGATAAAGCCCGATTCATCTCTCTTTAATTCCAGTTTTGGTTAAGTATGGAATATTATTGAACTCAGTGACAACTAAGTATGATTAGTGCATAAAGCTATAATGATCATTAATATAAATGACCAATAACTAGCTTAAATTCTAGTACAACTGTTCCAGAGATGCAGGATCCCCTATTACAGGAAGGATATGGATGTGCTGGAACGTGTCCAGAGAAGGGCCACGAGGATGATCAGAGGCTGGAGCACCTCTGCTGTGAGGACAGACTGAGAGAGTTGGGGTTGTTCAGTCTAGAAATGAGAAGGCTCCGGGAAAACCTTATTGTGGCCTTCCAGTATCTGAAGGGGGCCTACAAGAAAGCTGGGGAGGGACTTTTTAGGCTGTTGGGCAGTGATAGGACTAGAGGGAATGGATTAAAACTAGAGATAGGTCGATTCAGGTTAGATATTAGGAAGGCTTTCTTCACCATGAGGGTGGTGAGACACTGGAACAGGTTGTCCAGAGAGGTGGTGGAAGCCTTATCCTTGGAAGTTTTTAAGAGCAGGCTGGATGGGGCTCTGAGCAACCTGCTCTACTGGGAGGTGTCCCTGCGCATGGCAGGGGGGTTGGAACTAGATGATCTTTAAGGTCCCTTCCAACCCTGACAATTCTATGATTCTATGATCAAGCTGAGGGAGACGGTTGCAAGAAAAGCACATAGAGAAAGAGTGATGTGATTTCAAAGAGCATCTGTAGCCAGGAACTAATTCTTCTTTTACTGTCATAGGTACATGGAGACCTGAAGAAGGGAGGTGAAGGGTGTGCATGTTGGTGTATAGAAGAGATGGGATAAGAAACAAGGATACTAGCAACAGTGGGATGAGAAATCCAATTGTTATGAAGGCTTTCTTCCTTCCTAAGTTTCTTCCTTCCTATTTCTTGCAAGGTTTTCAGAGACAACCAAGAAATACACAGTTTACTCAGAGCAGAGAAAACCCCAATTCCCAGATATTTGGAAATACAGAATCCAAGCCCATCAGCCAATGGAGGTTTACCAGTGCCACAGAAATAAGTACTGACAGCACTGAGTAGGTATGTAAAAGGAAGAGAAAACCCACAGAGTGACTCACAAAACATGGATCACTGGACTGATCTGCCTTTGGAGAATCACTGAAAATCTGTATCATTCACTTACACCATAATTTATACTTCATGCTACCTACTCTTCTGAGCCAGGTATATAAACCTGGTTTTTGGCTCTCTTAACACTTTACTTTCCTGTGATCTTGAAAGCTCTCCTTCTGACTGATTGACCATAATTCTGTGAAATATTTAAAAAAACACAGAAAGCAAATCCAGTTTTCTTATGCAACAGCTTTGGTGTCTCTCTGGGCTGTATGGCCTTGATGATTTTTGTAAGGAAACCAGAAAGGGAGTGGAAAAGAATATGGACAAAAAGAGAGGAAAGGCCAGTTGTTCTGAACAGCTTTGTTACAATCAAAACCAAGAAGTTAAAGTACTGTGAATGGCACAAAGATTGTCTTTTGGTTTTCATACAAAAGTGTACTCCTCAAAGATTTCCACTTAAATTTTCAAGTAAAAAAGCTTTTAATAGAACTGTAATATTTGGAGTTCATCTTCTGCTGAACATCACAGAGTGCATGTCACACATATTATTTAAGTCAAAAATATAATTTTCATTTGAGCTCTTAGTCTGAATGTTCATATCTGTTATATTTGATCTGGGGGTTTTGAAGTGAAACAAAAATTGACATTGAAACAGGAGTTATTGCACACTAACAGTACACATTTTTCACAATATTTTTGCCAAACCAAGTTACTGGATCAATTGAAACCAACAACATTGGTCTGGCAACTCGCTATCAATTCAGATTTGATAGGAAAGAAATCAATAGAGCTGTTGAAAGTAATAGTGCATTTCTAAAGAATATGACCTGTTAACTAACCAGCATTTAAATAATCACTCCTGGGCTCAATATAGGATTTCCATGGCTTTAAACAGTAGTTTGAGCAAATCCTTATTCATTAGCAGGTCAGATTTGTTAGATATGGCTTATTGATTTCCAAATCAATGAAGGATGATTTTGAAAATGCAGCAGGGACTATTTATTAAAAGCCTTAGTTTAAACTCACAACAGAGCTAACTAAGATAGCTAAAGATAAAACCTCTAATATATAAAACATTCAGGTCAGTAAGGAAGGACAGCATTTTTGCTAGTACATTATGCTTTTCTGCATCTGGTTATCTTCTTATTACATGAGCAAGAGTCAGAAGAAGTCAGAAGGAACATTTGAGAATATATCTACAGGCACAGCCAAGAATGATTTAAGATTTTTTTAAACTCAAGAGCAAAGAATTAAACCTTTAGAAATCTTACTGAGCCCATGGAAAGAAATAATAAGGTCAAGAAAAATACACTGTGAAACATATGCTTCAGAACAGTTCATCACCACTCAAAAGTAAACATATTTATATTTATTCTTCTTCCTTAAAATTCTTTTTGCCATGTCAGTTCTAGATTAATGCAAAGAGCTTCATTCCATTTTTAAATGAATATCCCATTGTGTTCACCTTCTCAGCAATCCAATTTTCTGGCACAAATGTGGAAGTGAATTTCAAGTGAGTATACATGGAAATAGGATTTTCAATTTGTCTATGCAAATACTCACCCTGGCAAAACATGCATGGTCATTCAGTCCAGAAATAGAAATTATATCATGTGAGTTTCCGACCAGCTACAACTAAGCAACACAATATAAACTTGGCTGTTTGCATATCAACTACTCATAGAAAATGTTTTATGATTAATGTCTTCAGGCAATAAATATTAAAAAATGGCAAACAGAATCCACTCAATGAAACAAGGAATCCTGACCTGAACACAGCTATTTCAGAGACTACCAAAAAAAAAATGCATCTAAATAAATTATTGACTTGAAATTATTTCTGTGAGGGAGACAATTTGTTTCTATTTCAGATATAGTGATTCCAAGTGCAAAGTTAATTCTTTCCACTTATCTAAAAAAGAAAAACAAGTCCGCTTTGTCATTACTGACTGCTAGTTTATTTATTAAATTCTAGTGCGTAACCACAGCATAATAAACTCTAGAGAATCAACAGAGCATGAATTTCTGGACATATATAAATTCTAAATACTATGTCTTTAAGATATATTTTGTCTGTTCTTTTGCATTTGATCTTCACTTCAAAGGAATATTTCTTTTTTTTTTTTTTTTTTGCAAGTGTATATACTGTAACACCATAACATTATGCAATTTTTTCATGAGTTTCTTTAAATTCTACAGTAAGTAGTAAACTACTATGAAGATTGGTTGTATTGCCTTTCAGGAAGTCAGGCCATACAGACATATCATCAGAAGAGTATTTTTTGCTGTTTGACAGTAACAGCCACATTGTGAGATTATTAATTTTTTTGGTTTTATTCAGACATTTGGAATTGTTCATTTCTGTTGGTAATGAGTCAGTGTTCCTAACTCATAAGTGCTTGAAATTTCTTATTTCAGAAAAAATGACAGAATAACATGAAAGATTCTGTCACTTACTGTATTTTTCTGCAACCTCTGTGACATATCTCAAGTAAAGCTAAGAAACAGAATATTTTCTTCCCCATCACTGGGAAGAGTGTCTGTGGTGGATTCAAACAGTTTTAACTCTTTAGTATCTGACAGCAGAAGAGAGGCAAACATTGAATAATGAAAAAAAAAGTACAGGAGGATGAGACAGGCAGGCAGGAAGAACAAATCAGAGATCCACTACCCTCTCTACAGCTAAGGGGGAGGGACTAACAGCCTTAGGGACTTGATAAAGATGTCCAGAGTACTTGAGAAGGAAGGAGTGCTGGACCCAGCCCAAACCATCTTGCTCTCTACGAACACATCAGGACAGACCTCTAAACTGATTGAACTGGATTTTCTTTTTTAGCAAATAAACTCCAGAAAAAAAAAAAGGCCCCTCTCACAGCATTACACTGAAGAGATCTATTTAAGTTCCTCTGTGAACCCTAGCTACAGGATCTGAGAGCTTCAGATTACGTTGCTTATTACTACAAACACTCCTTCCATGAATATAAAAACAGCTTAACAAACTTCAAATCAACAAAACTGGGACTGCAATGGATAATACCTACTGTCTTCTCTAGGAGTGACACAATAGCAGTGATCTTTTGTGACTGACTGAACACGAATGTTATTTTCCCCAATGTGGCCTAATCTACCCTGTCAGACACACAGGGGGTAAAATAACATCAGTGGGAACCCTTCAGTTAAATCCCTGTGAACTATTCTTTAAATATCCCCCTACATGTCGCTTTTTAGAAAGGCAATTGTGCTGCACAACACCACTTTCTGAGGCTCTGACATCTCATTGCCAGAGGAGGAACACAGTTTTAAGATATCAGGACATGCAGGAGTAATGCAGCTTATCCCTTCTAAGTGGAATGTGGTGCAGGTAGAAATTTCTGATGATAAATGGGACACACTAAAGGCAAGAGATCTTACTTTGTCACTGCCATTTTAGCTGCTGCTGAAGTTACTAATGATGACCTCTATACTCAGAAAAGTTTTCCAGAATCATCAACAGTGTCTAAATTTGGCATCCAGACTGAGGAATAGAATATTTGAGGATTTCAGGAACAGGTTTATTCAATCAGACAGGCCTAGTGGACTTTCTGATGCTCTGCTTTCATTCTTAGGATTTCCTTTAGGAAGGCAAAGGAAGCTTCTGATAGCAAAAATAGATTAAGACACTTGTGGGCTGAGGTATGCTGAAACCTAATTTACCTTTCAACTTTTTAAAACTTTACCTTTGATTTTTTCCTTGCAAACTCACTTCATGATCCTACATGTGTCATGCCTTTTGCTCCAACTAGAGTTACAGCAATCATAACCACTCTAGACTTTCATCCTTTCCCTCAATTCACCTTGTGATATGAATTAAAGAAGTGAAGGGTTAAGAAATTTTAATCCAGATTTAATTTCTTTTCTTTGCCTATAGCATGTGTGGCCAACAAGCTGCTTGCAGTAACATACTGCATTCTTTTCTGTCCACTGTTGCGTGCTCTACTCTCGACAGGGAGTCCAGGTGCTGCAAACCCAGACATAGATCTCTTCAACTTTCTACATCTGTCACTTCTTGGAGGAGCTTTGCTAATCAGTGTTATTCTCTTACAACTCTTCTGTCATGGAGAAAACTTCAAGAAGCTGGTAAGTAATTTCTTCTTCTTTCCAAACCCTAATTATTCCCACAACAACAATTCATTACTACTTTTCTGTAAGTAGGTTTGCATTAAAGGATATTTAATAACTCATTTTAAAGGGGATACATGGAAACAAATACTTATTTCCCCATTACAACTCTTCTTCCCACACTCTGTCTCCCTTTCTCTTTCTATAAAGTAAGGAAACTAACTTAAAAAAAAAAATTAAAAAAATATTTTTCAAGCAGTGTTAAGAATATATGAAGTAAATTAAGATTACACAATTTTGCCTTTTTTCTCTACTTATTTGTGGCATTTTTTTCATCAGCTGTTCCCGCAATTCCCATCAGCTTCTCCCATTTCAAGCTCTACATGCTTTTTTCTTTGTAAACATCCTGTGAATATAGACTTCTATTAGTAGACAGTATTCCCTAAGGGTGGAATTTATCAAGGGCCCTCCCAGGCCCCCTGGAGCTCTTCAGCTTTAAGTGAAGCTAAGTAATACTAGTGGAATGAAAACTGGGAAAGCAAATTTCTTGAAGTGTCTCTAATCCCATTATATACTGCAGAGTATACTCAGGTTAGTTCCAAGTAGGATGGCATGGAGATTATCTCTGCTCTTTTATTTAGGCACTGAGTGACGGGTACAAGTTCACCAAGTTCAGCCTCTCTGGACAGCTTAGAGGGGGCAGGGGTAAAAATATTTTCACTTGAAAATGTGAAACATAGTGTGTTGAAATTTGGATACATGCATGCTAACTGTCATAAACAGAAAACATGCAAAAAGGAAAGGACTTAAGGATCCTGTAGGAGACAATTCACTAGCCTGAAACTTTAGCTCACTATGCAATATTTACTCGTGTTATAAACAACTATTCCCTAATAATGAATAATTTGGAGTTTCACTTCATTTGCTTTAGTATTCAGTACTGTTTTGTACTTTGTATTTCACATATTATCTTTGAACTATGTAGACCAAATACAATCCTCTTCAGAGTAAAAGAGAAAATGGGGTAGCTGTAAGTAAGAGGCTGAGAAGCTTCTCAGTGAAAAACACCTTGTGTGGTGTTATGATCTGAGCCCAACAGAGCCTGAAAGGACAGCTTATTAAGATATCACCTTTGTTTCCCTCCCTCAGCTGAGAAGCTCATGCTTGAAGACTGAAAACTGTGCAACCCTTTTCTGCACTGCCTTGCAATGTATATTGCCTGGATGACATCTGAGGAGCAGGGGTGAACAGCAGCTAAGTCATGAGGCAAAGCACTCTCTAGAAATAACACAAGTATTTGAACTGTTGCATGCTCCATTCATCAGCACTACAAACATTTATCTTTTTTAATTCTACTTCCATAGCACTGCAGCTTTTCAGAGGGGAAACACTGGTTTTAGGTGGGGATAGCCCACCTTCTACATATTTCCAAGGAAGTGTAATTATTTTGCTCATCTTCCAGGTTGAGAGTCACTGCTTTTTTTTTATTATCCCCAACAGTTTCTGAGATCCCAAATAGGATATTTCTTCAGTGCAAACAATCTCTGCCCTCCAGGCCATCACAGGATTTCTTAGATAAACAGCTCCATATATGTTAATGAAGTTGTTTGCTAGGAAGTAGGGTTATAAAACTCAGAACTTCCCCTAGATGCTTTTTTCCATCACAAAAAAAAAAACAAAATCCAAAACAACAACCCAAAAAACAGGTCAAAACATGCCCCATGGACATAAAGAAAAGCTTATGTTACTAAAGAAAAACTCCATGGTAGCATAAAAACACTGCACATTATTGCACAGGGGAAGTTAAGTTGTGTTAAAGTGGTGGATGCAAAGTAGAGTCTAAAGAAGTGCTGGATCCATAATACCATTTGCAGATGCAGGTTGCTCTCAGGTGCAGCACAATGTAATTCCTCTTACTAATTGTTTAATTTATGCATGACAGAAAACAGCCAATTATGCTTTACATGAACTTTTTCCAAGCCCTGCTCCTGCTTTCCTCTCTCATACAATCAGGTGAGATCTTTCAGTGTGGCTGAACCCTTGTCTAAAAAGGAGGAAGGACATCACAGTGGTGGTTCAGACTAACAGAGGGTGGTTATAGTGTTGAGAACACTTCTAGGAATCTGGAGCATCTAAATTACACTTGCATGTTTTGGAGTTCTACCTCAATGTTCTTGTCACATGTGTTCATCCTAACTGCCACCACCAGAAAAGCAAGACAGAGCTGTAACACCTGAGACTTTCCCCTCATCTGGGGTAACCTCTCTTTGTAACCCCCTTTTTTTCTTCTGAAGCAGCAGAAAGCTGCTGGGGGGAGGGATACAAGGACCTAAGCTGCACTCCTTTTTAGGGTTGCTCTATTAAAGTGACAGTTTGTGTTGGAAGGCTATATATGTGTGCCTATACATTAAGGTTGTTAACAGTGTACAGAGTTTTTTTAAAACAAACAAGAGCATCTTTTCCCTCCTACTCATGACTGAATGACATGGTAAACTAAATAGCAGATCTTCCAGTACTATATGCTGAACTACATTGATTCGCAGCTGAAAAGTCTACGATCAGTCGAGAGAGCAGACACTCCCACTGAAAAGATGTAACAGCAAAGTATGTCAGGAAACAGGGAGGAAGGTGGGGGTGGGGCTGTTTGTGAGACATATGTGAACCAAATGCCCAGACAAGCCCAACCCACACACAAAAAATAAAAAAAAATTTGGTTGTTTGGGTTTTCTCCTAGAGATTAAGACGTGAAGCTAACCAGGAAAAATTCTCAGCAGATTTTTCCAGGACAGATGGATATAACAGTATTAAAAATAAAATAAAATAAATAAATAAATACATAGGAATAGCTGTCTCATTTTACACCAGTTGGGATGTCTGCTTATACTACCCCACACTTAGTCTGTTACATACTTTTATAGTTCTTAACATGAAAATGAAACCACTGGGTTTGTTTGGTTTGTTTTTGTTTTTTTTTTCAGCATTTAAGAATGACATTGCAAAAGCCTGAACGAAATCTCATTCCAAATACAAACCCTCTGCAAATTCACTAGCCTGATGATTGTTTGCAAACTTCCCTTTGAGAGGAATGGACCCTCAGTAGCTAGATCAGAAATCCTCTCACTTGGTCACCTTAGCACTTGTTCCTATTTAGAAGCGTGAGGGAAGCACCCAAGGAGTCTAGCTGGCAGATACCCTGGGGAAGACGATAGTGATTAGCACCAAGGTTTTAAAAGTAGTTTTGTGGATGGATGAATCAGACAGAACAGCAGGAGAGTAATGTAAGGAAAGTCCTTGCATTGCACGTATTTATCCCCAAAAGGACAGCTAAGTGAAGTATAAAAGCAGACCTTATGTGCTCAAACATTTCTGCTTTTTCAATGGTATGAGTTGTTCTCGGAGAAAATAGTGCCCCTCTTCACAAAGCTGGTTGATAAACAGGAGAAGTCTACTTCAGCTGAATCAGCAAATAGGAATAAGGTAAACGGCAGGAAAAACAAAACCAAACCAAACCTCAGCAATCACACTGCAAAGGTTTTTGTTAGTTTAGTAGATTGCCTATTTTAGTTTTGTTTTTAAAGTTCACAGATAATTTTCTGGTTCATATTAAGAACTAGGAAACAAGTTTCATTGTCAACAAACAGCCACCTCCAACCAGGATGTGACAGCATCTTGAAATGAGACTCACTCTTTGTCCAAAATAAATTTAGCAGAAGGAAGTAATTTTCTTGCATTTTTATCATTATGGACTTTTTGCAATATACTGACAACAAAGTGGTCATTTATACTTATTCTACCAGTCTGGAATTTAGCTGATGCTTAAACTGTTATTTTTGCTTACACAAGCTCTTGAAATATTGTCTTTGGTGTTTATGGGCCTGATTATCAAAAGAACTGAGCAGATTTTGAAAATCTGGTCACCACATTTTACTTGAAGGAAGAAAGAGATTGATTATGTGACTGCAAATATTCACTTCTTTTTTTTTTTAATTGATACCAAACATTCTTCATCACTGGGCACTGTAACTCAGACATTTGGCATCAAACCTCTGACCTCTCTGCCATTTGAAATAAGGAATGAATCTCTTGGCTTCTAACTTTATGTCAACAGTCTTTAGAAAAGGAAGATTTTGTATGTATATGGCATTTATGTCAACTGAAACTCCTAAAATTCTGACACATACCCTTTAGACAATCAAAATTGAGAACCATGTGCAAGTGAGTCACAGCCAACCCTCCTTTCTGAAAATATCCCTGCATACCAAAATCCCACTGAGTCCTCAGGCAGGACTGTGTATGTCTATCAGTAGCTAGTGAGTATAGAGTGCTCCTTAGCCACTCCACTTTTCTTCAGCTTCCATGCATGCATATGAAGGTCTGAGTGTCACTAGACCCCTATGTATTTTCATTTTGCAACACAATGTACTCTCACTCCACTTCACCAGAACAGTTATTTCTCATTGCAGCTTTGCTCCTCAGTACAAGTTAAGAGAATTCTGCTTTAACACCAACAACAAACTTACCCACCCCAGGAGTGAGTTAGTCTCCTCCATACTGGTGAGGTCACTGGGCTGCATCATCAGGAAATAGCTGCATCATGAGAGGGCTGCTGAGCTGTCTGGATCAGCTTTGGAGTGGACCTGGAGGCAGCAGTGATACTAGGACACTGAGAGGACAACAGTACCTGGAGACTATAGAATTGTATTGCAGCAACAAACTTTTCTTGCAAGCAATCAACTTCCAACTGAGATTAATGCTAGGATTGTGAGACAATAACTGAAACATAGAATAAATATACTTTACTTACATGGTGGCATGTAGTGAGAAGAAGCCAGCTTTCCCAAGAGCACAGAATAACATTCAGCTCCATCCTCCAATGACTCTAAAGAGTTCAAAGTTTATCTGATATGAAACATTTGTGATTAAAAGCAGGATGAACTAAGCTCATCTTCAGGTACAAAGGCTGGTATGCTAGGAATTATGGTTGTATGGGGAAGCTATCGTTTATTGATTATACAAGAAAGCCTAGGGAATGATTCTGAATAAAATAAAATTGAATTAAGGCCTCACAAATATTGCCCAAATAGAAAAAAAATCCCTATACGGTTCAATGGGTAAACAAAGAGTGTTTTTACAGTGGAACATCTTTATTACAATAGGCATATTAGAGTGAACTTTTGCTGTAAGGCCTGTTGGGCATTACAGAAATGAGTAGGCAAGGGCAGTATTGATTACAGAGCAAGTGAGTCTGCTCACAGCATAGATCTTATGGCCTAAAACTTAAGTAGATTAACAGTAGACCCGGTCTTCTATTTCATACCTTTTTACTATGACTGTGGCAGGAGACAGACACACACTGGGCCACAAGAACACTAAAACTTGGCTTTGTTTTGTGAGAAAATATGCCACTGCACAGCTTCACAAAAATGAACTTTATTCACTGCACCTTTGAGTAGAAAAGGGTCAATAGGTTTACCAGTCACAAAGGAATAGTTGAATAATTAAGAACTCTTAGTATACTGTTGCACTATTCATTTTCCCCTGCAATAATAAAAATGATTCTCACTATAAAGGCTGCTAGCTATACTTAGTGTCAACTGCCGGAACCCTCGAGAGTTTCATCCTGGTATAAATGCCACTAACTAGCAGTTCTTATTTAGAAAGGTTTACTGCTTAAGAACTATTTTTATTGAAAAAATATGGCAAATGACACACACATTCATGGGAATACAATACATCCCCCTCCTCATCATAATTCATCAGGGTCAATTACCATTCTTGACATAAAACATGTTATCATCGGTACAATTTTGAAATGTATGCTAACCCATGGGAACACAGTAAATCATTTCTTAAAGAAGTAATACAGCATATTGTTTGTATGGTACAAACCTTTTAATAGAATTATAATCTAGTTCATTTGTATTTTAACACAGTGTTTGTGTTAATCCATAATCCTGGAGTATGACATTCTGTGTCATGTATTAAATATTTACTTTTGACTTATTGGGCTCTCAATCTAATATAAAATACCTTTTGGGTCCACTTATCCTCTAATATAAAACAATATTATTTGCTAGGGAAAAGCATTCCATATTCCCAGGAGGATCTTAACAGCTGCCTGGCTTGAACCCAAAATCAAAATGAAGAAGAAATAATTATTTTTTTTTTTTCAGTGATCATTTTATTTCTGAGGGGGATAGTATCACAGGGTGCATCATCTAGTATGGCAAACAATGTTTTTGTATTGAGTTACACACAGAATCTCAGCAGCATGACTCACCATTTTTCACATTATGCAAGAAAGTGACTATATCCTTCATTTGACAACTAAATCACTAATTTTCCCATACCATCTCAGCATGAAGAAACTTTCATTCCAAACTATTTCAAAGTTGTCAAGGAATGATCTGACTACAAAGGAATATTTGAAAATGATTTCAACAAATAATGGAAAGATTTTTATTAATTAAGACAATTCTTTCCCTAATAATTTTTCCTACCTCTCTGGTGTGACAGGTAGGCTTGGACTACATCTGCAGACATAAGGCAAGCAGACCATATTTCTATAAATATTACAGTTCTTGTTTTAATAAGACTATAGAGCCAGCTAAACATGCTTACATACACATTAGTGAAAGACTAGCAGAATTGATTACTTCGTCCTGCCAAGCACTTAAAAAAATTATGGCTAATGATTTTGAACTTAGCATTTGAATGAACCTGAAACTTCAACAGACAATGAAGAGATGACAAAGGAAAGTTTATGGTGGGCTGTCTTTTCCAAACTTTTTCATCCCCATCTTGCTCTGCCTTTTTGGCACAATGCAACAGTCAAACAGAATTATGAAAAACAGAGAAAGTGATTCTGACTTACAAGACCACTGTCATCAGAGACTGATTTTTTCATCTTTTGGCCACAAGAAAGAGAATAACCTCTTCTATAATTCATAAGAATAGAAGAGCAGTCTGCTGGGTGAAAGGTTGATCCAGCTCAGTATCTTGTGTTTGTGAATGGCCAAGTGATACATCTTCTTTCTTGAACTTCCTATTCCTCCCTGGTACCCTTACAAACCCACTCTGGTTACCTCTTTGCCCCCCCCCATAAAGAGCTCTCAGTCATTTTACAGGACTTGTGTCATGCTTTTGGTAACCTTAACCTGAAATGTACAAATCTCTTTTATTATTTTATCTTTCTTGAGATGATGGGACCAGAACTATACAGCCTATGTGAGATGCTGTCACATCATGAATTTTTACATAGGATTGTCTCTGACTGTGTTTTCCATTTTTTACTTTATATTTTTGAATCTCTTTCTGCTACTGAGTAATGAGCTGAAGTTTCTGAGGGGCTAACACTGAAATACTTTTCAGAGTGATAAAGGCTATTTTTATACCTATAATTCCTGCTTGCATAATTAGATATTTATTTATATTTAAGTTTATTTTTTATAATTTTATTTTAATGTTTCACTTTTATTTATTGTCTTGTACATTTCTTTTTTCTTTTCATCTTTCTGAATGCCTCCTGCCACATCTTTACAGAAGTATTGAACATTATGAGATGTCTGTCATCACAGTGTATCTTTCTAGATCTTTCATTAATCTTTATCTGTGCATAACTCCTCACACAGATTGCTGTGGCACACACCAGTGACCTGCAATGGGAAAACATTGTTATTTTATTGTATATTTTTTTGTTTCCAGTCTTTAACCCAATACAGAACTTTTTGAGGACCCTTTGTCTTATACCATGTCAGATTGTTTCTTTGAGAACCTTTGGTGAAAAGGTTTCATTGTTTGGAAACCCAAATAAATTATATAGTGCCCAGGTAGCCAAGAAAGCCAGTGGAATCCTGGCTTGTGTTAGAAACAGTGTGGTCAGCAGGACCAGGGAGGTGATTGAGACAGCAACGTGCCTTTGTGGCCAAGAAGGCCAATGGCATCCTGGGGTGTATTAGAAGGGGTATGGTTAGTAGGTCAAGAGAAGTTCTCATCCTCTTCTACTCTGCCCTGATGAGGCCACATCTGGAATATTGCGTCCAATTCTGGGGCCCTCAGTTCAAGGACAGGGAGCTGCTTAAAAGAGTGCAGCACAAAGATGATTAAGGGAGTGGAACATCTCCCTTATAAATATGTAAAGGGTGAGTGTCAGAAGGATGGATCCTGGCTCTTCTCAGTGACCTCCAGTGATAGGACAAGGGGCAATGGGTGCAAGCTGGAACATAGGAGGTTCCATGTAAACATAAGTAGAAAGTTTTTCACAGGGAGAGTGACAGAACACTGGAACAGGCTGCCGGGGGAGGTTATGGAGGCTCCTTCTCTGGAGACATTTAAAACCATCTGGATGCGTTCCTGTGTGACGTAATCTAGGTGATCCTGTTCTGGCAGGGGGATTGGACTAGGTAATCTTTCAAGGTCCCTTCCAACCACTAACATTCTGTGATTCTGACTGTCCCTCTGTACTCAGCACTGGTGAGGCTACACCTCGAGCACTGTGTTCAGTTTTGGTCACTTCACTACCAGAAAGACTGAGGTGCTGGAGCGAGTCCAGAGAAGAGCAACTAAGATGGTGAAAGACCAGGTGAACAGGTTTTATGAGGAGTGGCTGGGGGAAGTGGGGCTATTTAGTCTGAAGAAAAGGAGGCTGAATGGAGACCTTATCGCTCTCTACAACTACCTGAAAGGACGTTGTAGAGGGGTAGGTGTTGGTCTCTTCTCACAAGTAACTAGTGACAGAACATGAGAGAATGGCCTCAAGCTGCACCAGGGGAAGTTTAAACTGGACATTAGGAAAAAAATTTTCATTGAAAGGGTTGTCAGGCATTGGAACAGGCTGTCCAGGGAGGTGGTTGAGTCACCACCCTTAGATGTGTTTAAAAGTCGTATAGATATTGTGCTTGGGGATATGGCAGACTTGGCAGAGTAGGGTTGGACTCCATGATCATAAAGGTCTTTTCCAACCTTGATAATTCTATCATTCTATGATTCTATATCAACTGAATATTCTTTCATTTTCATGCTTGGAGATTCCTGAGATATCGGCTAGGACAATCTTTTGTTCTCATGATTGTTTCTGTTAATTCCTTCAAGGAACTACTGGTTTTGTGAGGAATGGTCACTGTTCACAACAACAATGTCAACTGTCCCTTCATAAAACTACATTTATCCTTTTTCAGGGAATTCTGTTATATATATATATATATATATATATACATAGTTTTATCTGTCTGCCTAATATGAACATCAGGCTTAAAAGATTTTTCACTAATGTGTTAGACAGCACTTTAATTGTTCATTCATTTAATTCTTAAGGTCTTTTAGAATCCTTGTGTAAGTAATACCAGGTCCTAATGATATCTGACAGTTTATTTTGTTCAGTTTGTTCTATAATATCTTGTGTTGACTCTTCATTTTGAGACAGAACACCCAGTACTTCTCCCATAAAGATTGTGGAATGGAAGCCTTCCTAAGATTACTCATGGTGCATACAGAGACAAAATAAAATAATTTCGTTTTTCTGGTACAGTCTCATCTTCTCTGAGTGTTTCTTTATTCCAATAGATGAGGCCCTACAGATTCTCTGGCGGGTTTCGTACTACTGACATGTCTGAAAAAGGATTTATTGTTAGCTTGTGTGCATTTTCCAAGTGTTTTCTAAAAAAGTTAACTAATTTGAATTGCATCAATGTTTTTACATTTTGCATACCAGAGTTTGTGTGAGTTTTTACTTTTTGTTATATTTTGTTTGTTGTTGGGGTTTTTTTTCATTTGAACACAGCCTTTTAATAGGCAATGTCTTTTGCAAGCCACTAGTGTCATATCTTCAAAATTTTTCCATCATCTGTAAATATTTTTTCCTTGTAACTGCTCCTTTTAATTTATTTCCAGTAAGAGCCCTCATTTTCAATCTTTTTTTTTTTTATAACTAAGCATTACTGCAATTCATTTATTGGCCTCATGTGTGTTGTATCTGTGGACATACCATGTTATGTCATAGTTCTGATACATCATGCAGCATGTAGTCATTATGTAGCCCTTTAACCTTTATTTTATCACCTCCGATTGGACTTACTGTTTAGTGGAAAAAAGACCTCCCTACAAAGAACCCATAGAAATAGAAACCTGCCTAAATGAAAATGGAAATCCATGTATTACTTTACTGTAGTCACAAGGAATTTGAACAGCTTTATATCCTAACACAAAACAGTCTTCATCTATATTACAATTATCTTCTCTATGTGCGATCTCAGTTGCCTAATTAGGAGAAGAGATTTTGAAAGGTTGTGGATAGAAGGAGTCACTGAGCTTCCTTGTCATCATAACTGAGAAATGATATCTGGGAAACAGCAGTTTTCTCAGAAGAGCAGGCAGGGAGGTGCAGAGCTAGGGCAGCTCCCTGAAATATGAAAAAGAGAAAGGGTGATGTAGAGAAAGATCCATCAACAAGCTCTGAAAAGGATATTCAGTCAATCAGATCTCCAAAAAACATTTCTGTTAAAAAAATAGGATTCATATTAGCATAGGGCAAGGAAGGCAACACAGTGACAAACCTGAGACGTGAGTACTCATGTCAACAGGAAACCCCTGGCACTTGGAAGATTGAAAAGTATTTCCAACTCTGCTTTGGGAGATCAAGACAGCTTCAGGACCTGCCATGTGGAAAAAGCATGAATGCTTCATACAAACAGATAGCCTGACATATGCTTTTTATATATAACATATGGTATGTGTGTGGACTGTAATTAAAGGGAACCACTCTTATGAGTCAATATATGATCTCACATAAGTTCAATATGTAAAACATATGCTATTTAGGTATATATAGCACTTGCATATAACTAACATGCATTTTTGTGATGTATCATGGGCAAGAATAATAGGAGACATTTGGAGAACTGTGGATGCAAGAGGAAGGGAATTTTAAGACAAGAGAAGACAATTTCCTGAAAAAGTATGCAATAGTGAGAATGATCACAAAGGCAGAAAGAAAAATCAGAGATATGGCTTAAAACCACAGGGTGAGAGGAAGAAGAGAAAAAGGGGTACTCCTGTTTCCTAGTTTGGAGTACAAAAAGCCTCTAGTGACAAAAAGGCAGCTTATAGAAGAATTTGCTGTGACAGATGGAAGAGAGGAAGCATAAAGTAAATTAAAAAAAAATATGAGCACAGGAAAATAAATAAAAAACACTCAAGTAGCAGAAAACAACAACAAAAAAAGAAAATACAGTGGGAATAAAAGAAAAATAAACATTAAAAACAAGGAAGTAACATCAAATTAATTACTGAAAAAAATTTACAATAAGAAAGAAACATGAAGTACAGAAAAAGAAACAAAAAACCACTTGATTATTTTATTGATAGCAATTAAATATATTAATACAGCTTGAAGAAAGAAGTATCATTTTCTGTGTATCAACAAAGTAATATTAGACATTTTTCCTCAGCCTTTGTCACATCATGCCTCCTCCGTATGTTGAGATTATACATCATTAGGATCAATTCGGATGAAAGGCCTATGTAAATTTAAACTTATTAGCATAATAATTGTGACATTTTCACAAATGCATCATGATTCACTCTAATTTATTTGTTATTTGAAATGATTTGCCAACTAATTTCTATAATTCTTGGTCGGCAGCTCATCCATAGTTCATTGTGAAGAACTGAAATTCATAATCCAATCTACTTCGGTTGAAGAAAAAATCACATGGTGATTTTTTTTGTTTGCTGATTGGAGGGCTGTGACTCTCAGATTATGCATTTTTGTCCATATATAGAATCATAGAATGTATTGGGTTGGAAAGGACTTCTAAAGGTCATCTAGTCCAACCCCCAAATATCTCCTTGATTACCAATTTAAAATCTGTTTGTAGCTAGCAATCTATAATTGTCATATAAACCCCTATTGCTTTAGAAAACATTCTTGACAAGAAACTTATTTGTAAAAGTGGATTTTGATGGAAAGTGAATAAAATACTTGTATCTACAGAATCAACGAAATTAATTTAAAATTGCAGAAGTATGTTCACAGTATGTTTCTCCAAGCATTTGCCAGCTCTGGAAATAATCATGGCCTAGGTTACACCCAGAAACATGTGTGTACACCATATTTAAGCCAGATTTTAAATTCTCACTAATTTATGTGTGAAAAATGGAGTTGCTAACACTTCTAATAGGCTTGTTTTACAAAAGAGCAACATACTATTATTCTCCTAAAGATAATAAATCGATAGGCCCTAGAACATCAGCAGTAAATGTATTTATAGTTGTGATTGTGAGTCTTTTTCTAAAATGTTGAATTGTTTGGATAAATTCAAGGCTTCGTACAAGAGACGACTTGTTAAACCTACTGGATTCTCAGTATTCCCCAAGCAATTTCTTTATTCTTATAGAAAGATTGTGTCAAATGCTGGGATGAAAACATTACTCCTTATTTCATCTCTATTAGAAATATTGTGCACATTTAAATTTCTATTGAAGAACTTTTCTTATATCATACAGATCTTAATTTGAACCTATAATCATTCTTCAGCTCCGATAATGGCTAATTTCCAGTATACATGGCACTCTGCCATGTCAACTTATGTTTCACCTAGAGAGAGATGAATCACAGCATGGATATAGTAAAATGCATTCAGATACAGACTTAGCTGAGATTTCTTAATTACTTTCATGTCATGAATAATAATTTGTGTGCTGTACATCACATGTCAACATTTTGGTCCCCATAGACATGGTCTGTTCATTTGAAGATACAGGTTCTTTTGCTACACTTTCTTAATATTTTCTGTCAACGATTGCAGTTTTTGTTAGGCAGGGAGATTTTGTATAGTGAAAGATCTGAGATACCCAGATTTTGCTGAAAATTTTAAATTAAACTGAAGCTGTCAGTAACCTTTAACAATTGCTTAATTACACAAAATATCCACTTACTACTTTTATGTTTGCTGTCAATATCCATCCCTCCAAAACCATAGGATAAAGAGGCAGGCCTTCTTGCAAGTAGAATCCTGTGCTTTCCAAAGGTGGATCATGATAGGTTTAAGTTTGCCTCAAAAATAATGAAGACAGGATAATTTCTAATTCCATTATTGCGTTTCATGTTAACCTGATGCTTGTAAGAAGTGATAAAAAAACTGCCTATAGGAATTAGTTACTGCTTTCATCAGCTGTGCAGTTAGATCAGCAGCAAGAGGACATTCTAACACTTTCCCTGAGAAATGTCTCAATCCTCATTTTGAAGATCAACAAGAAAAATAATTTGTGTGCTCTTGTGTTTCTCTGTTAGATTCCTAATGAGTGGTAACTGTCATGATTTTATGTAGGTAACACTCTATGGGCTTGGATGCACAGTCAATCAATCCAGATGTGTAAGATAATGTTCACATTCGTGAGTAGGTGTTCTAGACAGCCCTGCTATAGAAGTTCAGGGTGTTTCTGTATTGCCTGTCTGTTCTGTAGCACATATACACATTTTTCCACTGTTCCCTGCTCATTAGGCAATTATATTCCACTGGAAGGATAATCAATTAACTAAGCAAGTAAACTCATGCAAAATACAGTGTATACTGGACGTTCAATAACAAAATGATTAAAATAAGAAAGGATTAAAGCTGTGTATGTAATTATATTCTGTCTAAATCAATGTTATTAATTCTCACTGAAAATGGGAGTCATAGTGAGACATCTTAAACAACAACTACTTAATTTGTGAAGAATAGGACTGGACTCTGAAGTATATGAAAAATAGCTTTTTTTTTTCCTGACAAAAATCTTACACAGATTTTAGCTTTAATTGTATTCTTCTAGGAGTATAAATTGAGCAGTTTGAGATGCTTAGAAGTTCTCCATAGAACATTAATAAACTTCAGTTAGATTTCAAGAAAATCGGGCTCTGTTTTGAGTAAACCTGATTCAAGTTATGAAAATAACTATTCAAATTGTATAGCTAAATATTATTCTAGACACTAAATATTACAAAAAGCACTGTTGCCAGTTTGATTCCATTTTAAGAACCTGGTACTCTTCAATTTTACATTGAAGTAAAACTCCATGGGTGAAACAAAACCGAAAATAAAATTATTGATGTGAAGGCAATCTGTTGAATCTCACAGAGCCCTATTAGCATCTCTGAAATCAAACATGATATGCCGAAAGAAGAGGAAGAAGAAACAGCACAGTTGTAGTTTACTACTACGGAAGTTTTTTCTTACTGTTTTCCTTTCAAAGCTATCACTTGTTTTAAGATTTAATTGGCTAGATACAAAAAAAAAAGTCAGACATCTATTATAGAACTCAACATGGTACTTAAACTTATGTATTTAGACCTTCACAACTGTTCCTAAGTCCCCACACACTCTCAGATGCAAAGAGAATTTAAAATCCAGTGGAAAACTTTGAGTGTCAGCTCATGTGACTAATTCAAAACACATTCAGAATAGATAAAGAGTGAGCAGAGCTAAGAATCTAAATACACTCTAAACAGCACAAAGAAAATATGTGGGCAACTTCCACTTGTGGTGGATAATACTATTTTCAAAGACTATGATTACTATACAGTAAATTATTTGTTAAATTACAAACTAATCAGGTTTTATGTAGAAGAAACTGGCAAATACAACCTTAAATACTATTTTACAAAGGAGGCATCGAAGTACAGAACAGGGTTATTACTCTCGTTTGAACCAGTATACTTTCTTGTGCACAATGTGCATTTTCTTAAATGGTAGTGTAAAATATTATAATGAATCTACTAAAGAAATAGAATATAATATTTCTTCACTATAAGAAAGTGACATCAGATCACTGACTATATGGTTGAACTGAGGGGAAAAAGAATATCTTTGCAACTTATAAAATTCTCCATATAAGTGAGTAGTGGACTTTTTTTTTCCCTACTCTAGCACCTGGAATACATTTTTTTGCCACTAGGACAAGGAAAAGACTTCTGAAAGATCAATGTCACAGCATGGTCCTATCCATTTTTCAGCCACAGTGTTCCTGAGACTCCCTGACTACATAGGTTTAGAGGTCAGATTGAATAGTTTGTATTATGAGATTTGCTATTCAGTTGAGTATCATCTCAGCCACATAATGATGGACAGTCCAACAAATAGTTCAGTATTTTTGCAAGACGCTCTAAGTACCAAATTACAGGACTGAGAGTATTAGCCACTTGAATGAGCCAATTGGCTGAATATTGTTAAGTGCTCTTTAATAAGTGCTCTCTTTATTCTTTTGGTGTGAAAACCTGGGCTATAAAGCTGATAGGCTTTGTAGGTGGGAGCAGGCAATTAAAGTCTTTTTCACAAATGCAAACCCCAGTAAATCAAAAATAGTCTTCAGTGGGGCATTTTGTTTATTGAATTTTATTTTTGTTGCTTTGAACTTTAACTTTGGTGTTAAATTGTTTTCTTCTGCTTTTACTGGTGTGATTTGAATGCATATCTCCTACACGTATCTAATACAATATACTTCATGTTGCACTGTGCCTTTCTGTTCTTTTAGGCAAAATTTTTATTCAGGCTCTTGGGTTTTTCTAGGTTCCATGAAATTCCAGTGCTCCTAAAAGGCTAGCTAATTGCACTAAGAGGAAGCACACTTCCACTTGGAGGCATTAGGCACCACCATCTTATGGGATCACCCCTGCAACTGCTGCACTAGCTTGCAACATTTCCAGGTGGGGCCTATTTCTTTGCAGAGCTCCCCAAACACAGGCAATTTGGTCAATGCCTTTGATCCCAGCAAATGTCTACCAGGACTGAGAAAATTTTGTAGACATATTTTGGCTGATCAAGGCTCATCCCAGGCACAAAATGCTTCCATTCAAATTTATGCAGCTGCCATGAAGATACCTGCATCTGAGCTACTCGTATTGGGTTCTCTCTATAATTAACAGAGAGGGTAAAATCTCTCTGAGATTTGTCAGATCTACCTGAAGCGTTCGCATTAGGGTAAGTTAAACCTTATGCTGGAAATGCCTAAGAGGCATAAAAGAGAAAGAAGTTTGAGCAGAATGGAAGAATCTTATCCAAAGAAGGGCAACAGTGCTGGTGAGGGGTCTAGACCGTAAGTCTTACAAGGATCAGCTAAGGAAAATGGGGTTATTTAGCCTGGAAAAAAGGAGGTTCGGGAGGAGACCATATCGCTGTCAACAGCTACCTGAAAGGAGATTGTAGCGAGGTGGAGGTAGGTCTCTTCAAGTAAAAAGTAACAGGACAAGAAGAAATGGTCTCAAGTTACACCAGAGGATGTTTAAATTGGATATTAGGAAAAATTTCTTCACTGAAAGGGTTGTAAAACAATGGAACAGACTGCCCACGGGAGTGTTGGAGGCTGTACCATCCCTGGAGGTCTTTAAAAGCCGTGTAGATGCTTACGGTAATGGTTTAATGGTGATGTGGTAGTGCTGGGTTAACAGTTGGTTTTGATGATCTTAAAGGTCTTTTCTAACCATAACCATTCTATGATTCTAAGTATAGGGAAAGTTTTTTTCTGGCAGACAGAGACATTACAACTGTCAGCATGTGAGAAAGTGGGAAACTGGCAACAAAGGAAGGAAATGTAAAAAGAAAGAATGAAATCTACTATTCAAAGGATGCTAGTCAAAATGTACGAAGGTATGCACTGTACAAATGACCCAAAATATTCAAGTATCTTAAGAAAACTGATATATTCCCATGTTTTGTCTAATTATTTTTTGTTCTGAATTTTTCTTTTCACTGACTAAAATGCAGGTGGCTCTACAAAGCTAGTAGGTCTGTTTTCACCATCAAATGTCACAGAAGCAATGAGCTGTAAGCCAGAGCTGTGACAGGGTGAATCTTCAGGGAAGTTTTCTGGGAATCTTTTAGGCATCAACTATTCTTGGAGAGCTGAAGCTCTGAATTCCCATTTCTGTAAGCTGGGAAAACAGTCTTTGCCTAGAAACTGTGCAAAAGAAGCCATGAAAAGCACTGATCCTGGAATGTCCTCATAAGAGAAAGACATATGAACCCAGAAAAGAATGTTAGAATCCAGTGCCTAAAATTACCAAGTATTTAACTGAAGTGCTTGGCCAGAATTTATCTTGCAGAGTGTTTGATCTTGTGCCAAAGTAACCCTTATTCTCCTACAAGTGCCCCTTCACAAATTTAAGTTTGTAGAAGTGGATTTAGATAACAGTAGTAGAGCATTTAAAAAATAAAACAACATGATCTGCTAATCAAAATTTCCCATTTCACTAACAGTGCCATTGTGTTCCTCTGTCTTGAAACATTTGTTCTTGTTTTAATAGGCCAGAGCTCAAACATAATGACCCTCCCTTCTCTCCCGAGAGAGAATTCTGTGGAGTGGAACAAAGTATTTAGCTGTCTTTGGGGAAAAAAAAAATAGGTAAAGGAAAGGAAACTAAGAAAGGAGTTTGTACCTCAAGGAAATAGTCAGCAATTGTGAGCATAATTAAAGTCTGGAATTTACAGTTTTCCCTAGGAAGTAAGAGAAATCTCATTATTTTAATAATCTGAATTGGGCAATATGCTGAAGGTAATAATCTCGTCACAGCAGAAAAATGGACAAAATGGCCTTATGCTGTTGTTAATATCTAATTTACATGACACAAAGAGCCAGATGCTTGGCCAACGTGAATTTGCATAGTTCTATTGAACTCAATGGACCCTTGAAGATCTACAGTCAAAGAAGTGCCCTCATACATACAGCAATTGGGGGATTTATTAATTATGGAACACATGTTTACATCTCCACTTGAATAGAATACCACCCTATTTCATTTGCAGCTCTTGAGCTTTTCAGTGTAAAGATATTTGAAGTTCTCCTTAATTCAATTCTGAAGTTCTTAACAATTTTTTTCAGAAATACTAATTCACTTCTTGAATTCTCAGTCTATAATGAATCAGAATATGTGCTTTTGACAGGCCGTAACTGCATGATTACTTATGTAAGTAAGTACTCAGGATCTTAAGTCTTGTGTCAAAATATACAAAATGCAAGTGCTAGATTAAGAACATATGCAAATACCATCACAGGAGCTGATCATACATTTTCCTTTCAACACTTCTTTTTTGTCTGTATTTAGCATTTAGCAATAGTAACATATAATAAATGATTCTGAGCCTTTGCAGGTGCAATTAAGTGAATAAACACAAAAAGAATAGAGAACATTTGCCTATCCAGCAACAACATAATTATTTACCTTTCAGATATGGAGCAAACATATATTTATGTTGATCAGTACACTTGAGGTTTTTTTCTAATGTTGCAAGGTTAGCAAACAACCATAAAAACAATCTTAGTCAAATTCTTAGCTAATGTATAATTTTTACAAACTGAGACAAAAAAAACCCCAACCATTTAATAGAACAACATCTTCAGAGGAATTTAGTAAAAAGATTAAAAAAAAAAAAAAAATGACATTTTAGACAGGGGAAAAGAAAGTGTATGTGTGAAGGCAGATTGTTGTTTCAGGCAGACTCCTATAGAAAGTTAAAGGGATTCAATTAACTGTGATATTATAGAAAGAGTAAGGTGGAGTGTAAAGGTACAGAGCTGCATTTAGCACCTCTAAGAGCCCAGCTATTGTGCGTCTCAAACCTTGTGTGGTGGTAAGATCTGGAAATACCTGTCTGAAGGGGAGAAGTATTAATTGCTCCCAATGGTCTCTGTGCTCCCCCTTTGGCTCCTTGCAGATATGCTTTAACAAAAGGAAGAGATAATTTCTGCATAGGTGAGACTCTTCTTTAGTTAAATGCTCCTGCTGACTGCACGATGGGGGGGAGAACGGATTACAGGCGCCACACTACTTCTAGCTCATGGGGCTCATGTAAACCAACACCACTTCCTGTGGTAATTGGGAAATGCCACCCAGATATCTCAAGGGTATAAAGGGACAGAAAAATATTGATTGGTGTGCACCCACCACTGAAGAACTGAAGACTTGGACTGAGGCAGTGAGACATCACTAGATCCATGGGTGGTGATAACCTTTTCTCTTTATCTTTCTCTTTCTTACTTTCTCACTCCCCCTATCTTTTCCTCTTTTCTAATAACTCTTTCTTCCTTTTCCTCAAAATTTAATCACACCGTAAAATAACTGCCTATGAAAATAACACCTTTATCCATACCATTTGTTGATTGTTTCATTAGGGAGAACTAATAAATTGGCTTTTGTTATTGTTCCTCGGAGTCATTGTCATGACTGCTGCCCTGGACGCCATGCCGTGTAGGGACAGCCTCTTCCAGGGGATCACAAAGATTCACCTCCCTTGTTGTCCACTGAGTGGGATGAGACAGTACCAAAGCAGAAGCATTACTTAAAAGGCAAGGAAGTAACCCTCATATAATTCAACACACCTTAATATTTAATTTTAAACCCCAAATATTAATAGTTCTTACCACTCCCTTATCTGAAAAAAAAATAATTGCAACTGTAAATAGTTATGAGCTGATCATTAAGGCTTAACACTTGTTCATATTTTCTCAAAAGAATCAAAGATTAGTCACATTTCCCTCCCTTCAGGCAGTGCTTTTCTTTACTGGGAATGAGCCTTTGGCTAGTAGAAGCTACTCTTAAGTCTCTGGCTTCACCAGTTCTCTGTCTCTGAGCTATCTGATCTTCCAAAGCTTGTCCTGCTGAAAAGCTGAACTAGCCTCCAAACCTTTAAAACAAGCACATGCCAGCACAGTGCAAAGGCTGAGTTGATTAATGCTTGTAAGAGCTTGCAAATATTAAATATTTACATTCAGTAAAATACATACAGAGCTATCTGGGCCTTAGAAGCGAAAAGGTCCTTCAACCTCCCACTTGCTTGGATGGTTGTTATAACATACCTCCAAGGCCTAATTTTGCAAGGCTGCCCATGCAAACTGGTGACACTACTGAGCAGAGTTTGTGTGGACAAGTGTTCTCATCTTGGAACCAAGTAATTTATGGTTCCAGGAGAAGGGATGAGGAAAAGGGATGCTATGCTTGCGTTGTTGATCGACATAATCACTTTCTAATTCCTTTCACTGTGCAATTTATTTTCCTACATGATTTATTTGATTGATTTCAGGTATTTTCTTTCAAATTTGTTCAATAAAATTATTTTTGACACTGTGTTATCCTTGACTTTTAGCCACTCAAGAGCAAGCTCTTTCAACAGTGGTTTTTTTTGTTGTTGTTTTGAGGTTTTGTTTTGGGTTTTTGTTAGGTTTTTTTTTGGGGGGGGGTTGCATTTTTTTTGTCGGTTTGCATAAAGTATCACCAATGTTATGGGAAATGGACTATGACTCTGCAGCTAAATCCATCTTCATATGATCATGACATGTCAAAGGCTTCTTAAAATGAAAAGCATTAAAATTTGCTTTGACACTGAAAAAATTCTCACCCATTTTCTTCCCTTTTACAGGATATTTCTTGGCCTCATTTTCAGGTCAAAAAGGACTGAAAAAAAAAAAAAAGGACTTAAAACCATAGATATAAAATAATTATAAATGCATATATTTCAAATCTTACATCACTTTCCCACAGCAGAAAAACTGCAGAGTACATCTCTATATGATAGGTATCATTCATGTTGCTCAAAGCAGATCTAGAATTTGCTTGTATAATACAATGGTGGCAGCAGAACTTCATTAAGGCAAAGTTTATGGGTGTGATTAATTAGACTCAGGCATCAAATTGATCCCACAATGATTGCCTACCCATGTGGCATGTACCACACGGCTAGTATGGGAAATGGGGAGCTTTGTACTGCAGCTGGTACAGTACATGACTCGGATGCTAATTGTCCAGAAACTTATTTCCCCTTTTTATCTCTTTGCTCAAGTCAACCACAACTAGGAAACAGTTCTAACAATACATGAGGCCAAATGGGGGACCTAGGGACTGACAGATACACCCTTCAGTAACTGAACATCATTGCTGCTTGTACCATTTGGCCACGTATTTGTTTGAAGTGATTGCTCCTCCTTGCTTCTCTATATAGATACTCCTGTTGAAACCAAAGGCCTGAGTTATGCTGTGGAGTTTGGGAATGCTCTGTTGTGGGTGAAAGGAGGTGAATATCAGCCCACTCTTCTTTCTTATCACAAACCTAGGTTTCCACACACGGACACCCAAGTCCAAGCAGGAAGGAAGCTGTGGTACACTTTAGTGCATCCATGCGGTAACAGAAGGAGTACAAATTCCAGCATGACATGGAATACCTATCACACAATATAAACACACCTGACTTACAACCTTGCAAATGGATTAAATTAGTCTGTTAAGCGGAATAAAGGAGCCTTAAAAGAATATGATGTGGAACCAGTACTGTGCTCCAAAATCCTACTTTTCAAAGCTGTTCCCTTTGTGTCATATACTTGCACTTTTCATCCCTTAAAACACAGCTTCATCAGTCAAACTGTAGAGGAATGTGACAGTCATGCATGGACATGCATCCAGCTCCAGTTGTGCTGAAATGGACTGCTTGTGGTTGATCACGGTGAAAAAAATGGGCTATCTTCTCTCCCTGTAGCACATAGTTTCTTGCTCAAACACATCAAAAAAACTGAGAGCTGACACTGAGCAAAGCATCCATGCTTTCCTATTTTAAACATCAGTGGAATATCATAACTCAAAATAGGAGGTGACCTGAAAAGTTCAGTAACTTTCTCAGTCCTTCAAAGTTAAGATATCACACTTCAAGAACTTGATACAATTCTCTTAAAGATCATAAGTCAGAAAACTTGAAAGCAGGTCCCCCACCCTGAGTGACTACTTTCCAACTGAAGAAGTCTTTTTCTATGAGATTCTTTGAGTTGGAGATCTGTTTCTGAACTATATATAGGGATCACATCCCACTGCAGTATTTGGAATCACATGTGGAAACCATCTGAAACAGCTGTCTCAGATTTTAAAGCCAGGCTATTAATATTTTTTAAGTGCCCATCAACATATAGGCATTCATCCCCTTCACAAATCTGTATCTTCAGAGCTCTATAATACAAGAAAAAACAAATATTCTATAAAACATCCTGGCATGGAGCTTTATTTTCAAAGACCATATTATGCACAACCTTAAGCATGTCTGCACAGGGAAATTGCCCATTACAACTTCAGTAGAATACGCTCGTCTTATAAGCTCTACTAGAAAACCTATTCAGTGAATGTTGCACTCCAGAATAAAAGTGATTTAATATCAAAATAATTATTCCACAGAGATTTATTTTGCCATTGATAAACTGGACAATTTCCTGTTTCCCATTTTTCTGTTTCAACAGTACCTACCTGGAAGTCTTAATCATGTACTAAAAATAGAAAGAAACCAGCCAAATATTCTCTGTGTTCCCATCATACTTTTGTTAAAATGAACATTATTTATTTGTTCAAATATGGTCCAGTTTGTGTGATAATATTAATTATTTCTACACTGAAATATATCTTGCAATTTAACAATCTATTACCATACATCTGTAGCAAATATTGCAGATTAATTTGTTGGAAGGATTTTGTTCACAACATTGTTACACTTTCTAAAAAAGCGGAACTACCTTTTACATTCTGGCTTCAATAAAATTACTTCTTATGCATATATAAGAGAGTTTATTCAGAAAAATGGAGAGTCGTTAAGTTGCTCCAGTCAGACAGGATAATATTTGTTTCACTTTAAAGGCTTAATTTACTGAAGACACCACATATTGTAAGTCACTAGATAACATTCTCACGTTTTAAAACCATTTTTTTAAAGACCAAACAAATGTGACTAAATATTTCTTCTGCACACAGGCTAGAAGTGCTAAAATTTGAAGGGAGTTTTGGGTCACATTTTGCTCTTTCTTTTCCCTTTCTCTAGCTTGGTCTTCTCACTCCACTGTAGGATAACAGTGAGGACTGTTGACTTGCATTGTATTTCCTGCCTTTTTTCAGTTTCATATCAGATGCTTATTGTAATTCAGATATTTTGTATGAAATTTAATCATTTGAGTCATTTAATACCTATGATCCCTATAATCTGAAGTAGTTTGTGCAGCCTAAGTTTAAACTACTGAAGAGCTTTCGTCTTTCACCAGTTCTTTTGTGGCATCTATCAGACATGCTCACACAATGGGGATCCAATCCATGCTGAACTAATATTGGCCTTAAGTAGTAACTGAGGCCAAATTGATAAAAGGAGAAGGAGAAGAGGAAGAAAAATTTCTCAGGAAAGTCCAATCTCCATAAAGTTCATTTCTGGGCTCCTTGTTTGAAAAGTAAATTAAAGCAAGTGTTTGATTAGATCATGTATCTACAGATCCTTCATATGTAATATTGAAATGATCTTAACAAGCATTTTCATGTCCTTACACATGAATACCCCCAAAAACACTGGTTGCATTTATTAAGCCTAAAGACATTTTTTATTCATATGGAAAAGATTTGAGGAGAAAAACAGAACTCTAGAAAAGGGGCAGAGGGTTAGATAACAGATTGAGCAATTGCAGCCATATTTCAGAGAAAAGATATGAAAAGATAAATTCCATGTTTGATCTAAGGAAGTTTTTCTGTATTTTTACGCTCGAGCAGCACCCGAAAAGAGCTACAGCAAATCGTCCCTGAATTACTATGAAGTCCCAGTCTCCTTGTGCAGGTCATAGCTTCTAACTCTCTTTAAACCTGGGAACTTGAGACTTCTCTTCAACAACTGAGGAAGTCAGATCATTCCCAAACACAGCTGCCAGAGTATTACAGAGATGATGCCCCCACATTCTTGTTTCTAGTGGAGCTTGAACTACATATGAATCAATCTAGTAAGAAACACTAATCACCATGTTATCAGCCAGCATGTCTGCAAACCAAGTGGAGGGATAAAGCTCAGAAAAGCGATCAGTATTGTGTTATTATGAATCATAAAATGAAAACCTTTGGTATTGATGTTACAGATACTCTAGCAAACTTTAATTAATTTATTTTCTTGAAGTTCAATTTGTGTCTGTGTAGGTTCTAAATGTTTATCAGACAATTGCCACTGGAGAATGTCTCTACACCTTATGTTAGCACTCAGATAGGACTGCAGAAACTCAGCTTCCAGGCTATAATATAAGCTAATGCTACAATATTTTAGGGAGTTTTATAGTGAATCTATTGTAAAATGGAATATCAGATACCAGAAGTATGATAAGAGAGAGAATCATTGTGTGAACTTGACACTGAAAAGCAATAAAACTGATATCACTAACTCCTCACTGTTAGAATTTTGGAAGTTGTTCTGATGCCTTTCAACAGAAACTTGAGTATGTTTTAAGTACCTATGAAGATGTTTGAAGGGGGATGGTGGTGTTGAATACCACTAGTGTTTAAATGTCAATTCTGGCTGCCTGGAAAGGTATTTATGTGCCTAAATTCTCCTTGTGAATCTAGGTCTTTAATGTTTAATGTGGATGTTACTGATTGCTAGAGTGAGATGAATAATTCACAATTAGCAATGTATTCATCCAGCCTGGCTTTTTCTACTTGCAGAATGTGCAGGAGTAAATCTAGATTTCCCTGAATTTAATTGCTTTATTCCTTTAGATGGATTGCAAACAGCTTCTGTCAGAGATTTGTCCACCACAGTAGAATTCTGAGCTTCATGATTTGCAGTGTAAGAGATCAGATTATTCAGAATATTTTTCTGATCTCAGATCATGGTTTCTAATAGGTTTTGAACCTCTTGGGGAGCTGCAGTAGATACAGAATATTAAAGAATTTTAGAACACTTTAGTTCTAGTCCTCTTTAGTCACACAACTTTTCAGGGATTCATAGCCACTAAAAGTAGCTTGCTATTGAATGTTTCCTGAAAATAAGTTAATTTTTCTTTTACTGTGCTGTAAAATCTTTGCATATATAACTCCTATGAACCTGAGAGGGGAAAAAAAGATACAAAAAACCACAGAAGCCTTGTATATCACTTTCAGTTGGCCGTGTTTTGCTATATGGCACGTCTTCATTACCTTGGACTGTAAATTTTCCTCATGTCTGTGGCCACTGGGACACTGAAAAAATGTGTGAAGCCACTGCTAATGGTCAATGCATGTCTGGAGAAGTCACCCATTGTCAGTGGGAAGGCTGGATGCAGCTGTTGTCCATCTCTGGGACTGATGTGCACCTCTGAAACTACTCTTGTATCTTAAGTTATCCAACCTGCACCACAGTAGTCAGTGTTAATCTAGCTGGAGAAGAGACTACAGTCTCTCAGGTGTTTACAGTAAATCCCTAATAAGGCAAAAGCTATTTCTGAATCAGTTTTAAACTCAGGTGTGCTGTTCCTGTGTTTTTTCTGTACAGGAATAGATGTCACCTTTTGTGTAAAATGGTGCAAATAAGGCCTGTTTGCTGAAGCTTTTTTGGAAAGCAAGTCCAAAAGGGATAAGAAAGGGATGTAGAACTCAATTAAAAATGCACAAAAGATATTTTACAGTATTTGTCTAGCTCTTAACGATTAAACAACCATTATGTCAAGCAGTTGCCATGCAGAATACATTCACTGTTTGTTTGGCAGTTTAGGGCATCTAATGTATTTCAGTGCAAAATGTTGATGTTTTATTAACATATCAAGCTTTTTTCATGCATCATTAATTAAATATTAAGAAAAAAATATAGGATACATGTTTTGATAAAAATCCAGTATTTCTCACTGCTTTCAAACCCTGTGCTCCATCCACTAAACCTCTACAGTATCAACAGCACTGTAACAGTAGAATACTCAAAATGTTCAGCTTGGGTTTATAATAATAATTATTTTGCTTTAATTTCTTCTTTGGACAGCCTGATTAAGTTGATGCTTTTTTTCTCTGGAAGTGGAGAGGTTCATATTGCCTGGGGTTTGAAACAGAAATACCATTTACAATCAGAAATTAGATGATTGCTTTTTTTAACACATCCTGTTGGCCTGACCTTCTGGGTTGATTCAATGTGGAGATGTCATGTCAGAAAGAGCAGGGTCTCCTCTATGAATATCTGTGCAAGGACTGTCTTCACTCCTTGAAGGTTATAGAAACCCTGAAAATATTAAAATATTAGAGAATGTTTCTTATGCACATATTTTGCATTTGTTATAGCAGTATATTTTGGTGTTAAGCCACTGGGAAATAAGATAGAGGTCAGTATCATGTAATAAGTGATCCAAAAAATATAGTGATTAAATTGCTGTCACAACAAGCTGGAACTGAATGAATGTTAAAACGTCTTTTGATGTTCAGTTTTTAATAGCACTTACATTTCACATATTATTCAGCTTGGATAATAATAACAATATCAGAGCTAAATTTCTGTTTCCTGTTAGCTTTAATTTCTTAAGTTTTCAAGTTTTCATATAATTCCCTAT
>WUAM01000287.1:2759034-2799195 GCA_024336885.1 Actenoides hombroni
TTTTTATTTAGCCCAGGATCCAGTTGGCTTTCTGGGCTGCACTCACACATTGTTGGCTCATGTTGAGCTTTTCATCAACTATCACCCCAAAGGCTTTCTCCCCAGGACTGCTCTCAATCGATACTCCACCCAACCTATATTTGTGCTTGGGATTGCCCTAACCCAGGTTCAGGACCTTGCACTTGGCCTTGTTGAACTTCATAAGGTTCACATGGGCCTACCTCTCCAGGCTGTCAAGGTCCCTCTAGTGTGTCGACCTCACCACACAGCTTGGTGTCATCTGCAAACTTGCTGAGAGTGTGCTCAATCCCACTGTCTATGTCACTGACAAAGATGTTAAACCACACTGGTCCCAGTACCAGTCCATGAGGAACACCACTCAATAAACAACTTCTTCCTACATGTAAATAAGCCTTCCCTTCAGCTTGTTGTTTCCATATGTCAGGCTATACTCACAAAGCATTTGAATTTCTTATGTCTTCCTGTTTGCCCTAATAACAGAAAAAGCCTGTACTCATGCTGCCTGTCTTACATCGACATTTCTTCTCATTTTACGTGGTTGGTTTTTTTTTAATTTTACCTTTTCTTTTCTGTACTTTTCCTTGTTGTGCTTTATGTCTCCTTCAAGGACCCACACCATGTTTATCTGGTTGTTATTCAGCATAAGTGTCAGGTCTCTGAATCCATTTCCTATTTACCTTCTATTGCTGCACCAAAAGATATTTAATTTTTTATGAGAAAGTCTTTCAACAAGACTTTTTATCATTATGAAAAGCAACTGTACTGTTGTCTCTTCTTACTCAGTCTGTACCTTTTGGGATATATATTCCTAGAAAATGTACTAAGCTTTTCTGATCATAGGTCTGTCTGCCTGTTGCCCCTACTGCAGTCACAAAATCAAATAGCTCACACATTCATAAGACATCTGATTGGGAAAGGCTATAATTTCCACTTTTAGGAGGCTCCAGACCTACTGAAAATGCACTAATGCTATTGCTGGCCAAGTGCTATGTTAAAGTTCTTTTGAAACCACTCAGTTCAGTCTTTCCTGAGAAGACTTGAAATTATTGTAAGCACTCAGAGTTTGTACTTTCCCTACCTCTCCCTTTATTCAAGGCTTACCACAACCTCCTCCTGCAAAGGCACACATGTGTGTGCTCACTTTGAGCACATCATTTCAGGAATAATGAGATACTGTGAACAAGAGTTTCACACATAGAATTGCAGATTTCTGGTTATTATATTAAAATATCAGCAAAGCCCACTTCTTTTTCCTGTTCTGCTACAGACTTTACTGTGACCTTGGTCAAGTCAGCATTTTAGTTCTCCCAATAAAAGATCCTTCACAAAGGTATGAAAGAATAAATTCACCACTAATTGTTCGATGCTCAGGTGTTGTGCAGACAGGGAAGCACAAACCTAATAACATAGTGTCTTTTCCTGAAATAGAAAGTTCTGCTGATTATTTTACATGATAATATCTTTCCTAGATTGTGGTTAGACAATCAGGAGACTTTTTTGGATACTCCCTTCAATTATTTGAACATTTCTTTTTTCCTGTGTCAACTATATTCTGACTAATATTATGGGAAAATAAGCATAATTATTTTTTTTTCCCAGTCCGAAAATTAAAGGTACAAAAAGTATACTGGAAGTTGTGCCTAACTCTGTAGCTGTTCTGAATGCAAACTTCCTAGAGTCCATGGCATTCAAAGCCAGTTATCTGATTATATCTGTTTCAATACATGTGGCTATCATTTAGAGATAGATTGGCAAGTTTTGCCCTTCCTTCAAACAAAACCAACTTCATTTGTAAATATAAACACTTGCAGATCTTCAGTTCATAAAGATACTGGGAGGGACATCTTTGGGGGTTTTCTGAAACAGTAAAAAGTTAAAGTTATTTATTTTACAAAAGAAAACCCCACAAACAACAAAACAAAACAAAGTCTTCACACATGCTAGAGAAGATATTCTACTTCAAAATAATACTGCTGCATACATTAGACAGACATTGCAACATCAATATTCAAAGGCTTTGTAGACTCTATGATAGTGTACCTAGTTCAGTATTATCAGAGCACCACCAGATGTAATGCATAGTAATCTTATTACACATTGACAGCTTACACCCTAATGGCTCTGATGGAGCTGTTATGATGTATTGTGTCATATCCTAATAGGGATATCGTGCTAAAACCAGCTGTATCTTGACAAGTCTCACACAAACTATGTCTGAAGGATCTATGGCTCTGCATGCTGACAGTATATATAAGCTAAAAAAGTTTACATAAAATGAAAAATTAAGTTGTCGGGAGAGATCCACTTCAGTAATGATAATACTTTGCTATTATCTAGACCCTTCTGTGTGAAGATCTTGAAAGACTTTGATTAATTGAGTCTTGACAATACCTCTGCGAGCTAGGAAATGTTTTAATATCCCCCATCTCACACTGAGGCACAGATATGTTCTGTGACTTGTCAAGGTCACCCTAGATGTCTGTGAATGGGAACTTGGTGTTCCTTGCCTCAGCCCTAAACCTTAGGAAGAGAGTTCATCTTCTGCTATTGTTTAGAAATACTAACAAACTTGAATTGCACCCGGTTATCATGTCATTCAAAGACCATTTAGTAATGCAAATTCGTACTAATTCTAGTGCTAATTCTTCAGCACCAGTAGAGGATAAAGCTGATGTCTTTGCCCTTGCTTTTCCTTGATTCCATTCATTAGACTTAGACTGGTGATATTATTTGCATATATTTTTTGGAATTTCACTTTGAGTCAGGGTGAGAGCAAAAGAGAAATTTTATATTCTCTTGTAGGTTGGTTCAGAGGTGTCAGAAGACTGTGCTTTTACATAATTTAATGCAGTCACTGTGACTGTGGAAAGAACTGCAGGACCATAAAATATAAAAATAGACAGTTCAGGTGCAGAGTAAAATGAGATTCTTGTACTAGTACTATTTTTTGCTTTTCCCATGGGGAGCTGAAGTTTTGAGCTTTTAAGCTTAAAAAACCCCCCAATATTTTAGTACAAATGAATATTAAATCTGTGTGGAAGCTTCTGGATGGAGACATTTAAGTCAAACAAGAAAGTGAAAAGGAGATACACTGTACTGTGATGTTACACAATAGCAGGGTACAAACAGGCAAAATATTTTTAGTATAATTGGTGGAGAATGCAACCGAGAGATCTGTGCAATAGGCTTAATTTCCTTCTCACCATGCTACCTCTCATGCTATCTTTCAGCAAACGATTTAATGCACTAACTCAAATAATCAATGTGCCAACATTCTTCAGAAGCATGCCTGGACATGAAGTGTGCTCTTAATTTTCCCACTCAAAGCACAAGAGACCAAATATTGCCTTCCACCAAGACAAGTCAATCAGAGGAAAAAGATTCAATGTCGCTTTCTCCAAGACTCTGGGTAGGCAGATGTTAGGCCTTAATAATATGTGTAGACAACAGAAAGAAGAGTGAAATACAGATACCTGAGAGATTACTGATAATATTTTAAAAGACATTGGCACACATTTAAGAGCAAAGAACCAATAGCCTGTCATTTTCTTGTCATTATACAGAAACATAACTGATACTATAACTTATATGAGGCTTAGAAAGTCATGTAAGATCAAAATCTAATGAGCAGTTTTATACATGTGCTCTAGAAGGTATAAATACAACAATTTCCAGATCACAGCCACAAGAGCTGTTTAATGGTCAGTACAGTAACAGGAAAAAAAACATGGCCTAAAAGGGGTGAGGGATGTAATGTCAGTTAGTAACATTTCATGCAGCATATACATGTACACTTCCCCAAGAGATCTGCAAGAGGATAAAAGGATGACAATATAATAGATATCCTAGTGACTGTTTTATACCGGGTTCTCAATTTAATATAGTCTGCTTGTAAAAGAAGAGGAAATAATTCAGAAAAGATTATTTTTCCAACTAATTTCTTCTCTAATCCAAATGAATTTTTTCTCTAATTTGTTTAGTATTCAAAATTATTTAAGAAATGTTTTCTGCACACAATGCTGAATCTTAAATGACTTCTGAGATTTTCTGTGTAAGTATTCATAACAGTGGGGGGAGATGGGGGGAGAAGAGAGAGCTAGAGAGAGAGATCTGTGCTCAAGTGAATGTCAATTGAAAAATCAGGTACCTAATTTAAATTTAGCAATCCATTCAGTCATACTGAAGTTTAATAATACTACCTACTGATTATTCAAGAGCATGAGATAACGAAGTAAATTTACCTGCAAACTGCTATTAATACAGTGGGTGCTTTGTCTTTATAAGCATAATTACTGCTGTGTTTCATATGAACATTAGTTTCTATCAAATTTAAATAAATATATAATAGGGTTTATAAAACTATTAATTTATTTTATATGAATGTTTTCCATTGTCCCCCTAGGAAAATGCAGGACAGCACTTTAACGTCTTCCTAAATTTATTTCTGTTCCAAACTGCACAGAAGCACTAGCTCATCTTTAGGAATGTGTGTAAGAGAGTTTGATTTCATTGCATTATGTAAGAGTCCCAAATAAAAATTATTTTCTCAAGAAAGAAAAAATTATATTTAGCCATTCTTCCAAATAATTGTGCTGTAAATCAGAATATCTGATTATTTGTAAATCTTCATATAGAATAATTTTCATGGGTTACCCACCTAAGTGCAACCATAACCACTGAGTAATTTAGAAGTTATATTTATCAAAAGTATTAAATTAAAGGTATTATTGGAATAACGCAACAGTCTCCAATTAAACAACCAGATCACGTATCCATACCTAAATAACCCAAATTACACGTAGCATCATTTACCATTTCTAAATGTAAAAACTTTCCTTGGAATTCTCCAACCAAGACCTATTGAAAATTCTAGTACTATGTAATTCTTGAATGGTTCAAAATCAATAGATTCTCACTTTATCATTTGTTGCAATGTTTAGTTGCCAAGAATTTTATTCTCCACTCACAGCAGCATACACCTTAAAGATTTAAATCTTTCCCACATATAGAACAGGGTTCCTGTGCCTGGATACCTAAAAATTTCACATCGTGCTTGATCCTTTGAAACTATCCAAAATGAAGGAGAGATTACTATGCCTAGCAGGTAGAAGAAATTCAAACATATTCCTTCTATTTGACATCTGTTCATTATTTTCCCACTTAATCTCTTTCAAATAAGGAGTTTAAATTTTGCTATGCCCTGGTATTAGTTCTCTAACTCAATTATGTATGTGTTCCTTATCCTGGATAGAAGCACTAAGATATTTTGAAACATGTAACCGAATGCCAAACCACATAATCGGGTGGCTGATGCTTTCAGTGTCACTTGCCAGTCATGTAAATTACATCAAATGTGACGTTAGACTTCATCTATTCCACTTCTATCTTCCTATGATATTTATTCTTATATACTCAGAAACTTATTGACTTGTTACTTTCTCCTTAATTTGCTATACATTACTGTGACATTAGTCCATATTTGTTATTTATTTCACTGTATTTTATTTCACTGTCTGAGGCAAAAAAAAAAAAAAGTGTCTAAGAGGTTTCTTTCTCCTTTCAGTCAAGAGATCACTGGTTTTGCCATTTACGTGTACTCAATTCTTAGCATTAACTAACCTTTTTCAGGACTTAATCATTTACTTGTTGATTTACCACATTAAGCAGAACCTATACACTGTTTTGAACTTTGCATAGAAATCATGATCTAATAACAATTCTTCTGTAGTGGCTCAGTCTGAGTGATGCAGAGGTATATGCAGTCCTCATCTGTGAGATCATAAAAACATGTCTTGTTTAAAGAGCATCCACTGAAGGAAACCACATAAAAAAACCTCTTTGACCAACTAAAAGCAAGTATAAGCAAGAAATGCCCTTCAGGGGCAGGTAAGTGCTCATTCAGCCCAGTGTGCTGCCTCCAGTAAAGGAAGCACAAGGAGAACACATAAGCTTGGCCACTTGCTGCAGCCCATTCCACTCATACATGTTCTCAGTGTCCAGAATGGTTTTACTAATGTCATCAGTGAGTACATGCCTGCCCAGAATTAGAAGGACTAAAGGGCGACTTTGTGAGATTGTTATCAATTACTTTGTTTAACCCCTTTCTGAACTTGTTAGTAGTGGCTTCCTCCACCTTGCCTGGTAACTGTCGGTTCTACAAGTTCACTAGGTTAAGAAATACATTCACAGCTTTAAAAACAAACAAACAAACAAACAAACAAACAAACAAACAAACAAACAAACATAAGCCTACTGATTTGAGGTTCCACAGGTCAAATATTGTGGGGTTTTGTTAGAAACCATTGTGTATACCGTTTATCTTTTGCCTACATGATTTTATGAACCTCAGTCATATCCTCCCTTAGCCCTGTCTTCTCCAAAATGAAGTTCCCCAGCCTCTTAACATCTATGCATAAGGCAGCTGCTCTGTCATCGTGAACATTTTACTTGTTTTGCTCCATACTTCTAATTCTGAAACACCCTTCTTGTGATGGGAAGACCAAACTACACATGATGCTCAAGATATGGGCACGCCAATATTTAGTGATGCCCTGTTGTCTTCTCATTTCAGGTGCTCTCTGTTCCTAAGGATAATCTCTTTTCTGAACATATCAAATATTTTGTTGGCTTTTTGTCTGCCACTTGACACTGTGCCATTGACTTCAGAGAAATATCAGAGGCCCCTTTCTGGTTTTAAGTGACAGTTCTGAGTTCAGCATTGTGTCAGCATGGTTCATATCATTTTTACCTAGATGTATTAGTTCACACTTAACTTCATCTGCTAAATTTTGGTCTGCTCAGTTTTATGATGTACTTTTGGAGATCTTTGCCATTGAAGACATAGACATTGGAGGCAAATGGCTCTGATCATAGATGGAGAATTTATTATTATCCACACACTTGCAGATTTCACTGTTCATTGCCCTCTCCAGACCACAGATGAAGAAGCTAACTAAAACTGGTCCCAGTAACAATCTCCGTTTGGAAAGATTGTCATTATTAAGGCATATCCATGGATTCCTGCCCTTTAAAAAGATTTCCTACAATCCCATAGCAACATAATTTCTTTATTAAGCCTTTGTTGTGGAACATGATGAAAGACATTTTAAAAAACAAATTATATGATGTCCATTTGATCCCATTTATCTATATTATTACTGAAAACATCACTGAACTCCAGAATCCATGTGACATCTTCCAAACAGGTTGTGTTTTTTCATACACGTACACATCAACTTAATAGAAATGTAAATCAGGCTCACTATTTTGTTATTCCCAAGATCATCTCTAAAGCCCATCTGACAGATGGCAGATAGAACAGTTATCCTAGTCCTTTAGCTCAGTGTCCATTTGTAATGACATACTGCATCCCTTAGCCAGAAGTTTGGAAAAAACATATTCAGAACTCTTGGTTTTATGCCATCTGGCCCTGATGACCTTCCTAACCTGCCTGGCTGGTCTAATACTTCCTGTGTATTTACTTCAAATTGATCTATATCATCCAGACAATCTGCTACAGAAATGCATCAGGTGTGGGAGTCACAGCACTAAATACCAATGCAAAGATTTCACTGAGTTTCTCTGCTATGTCTTCATCAACCCTGCATGTCCTTTCTAAGTCCTTGCTATGAAGCAGTAAAGGCAAAGTCACTGACAATCCTCACGTGATAAGGTATCCATCTTTATCAAGACCACATATGAAAATTGTTTGTCCCTAATGTTAAGTGAATGGAGTAAGGTTTTGATTTTGTGAGCATAGCCCTAACATACAAGTGTGATGTGATCTTAGTCCTAAACACAAGTGTAATGTTCCAGGGTAGGTCAATAGCTTGCTGTTAGGAACTGTTTTCACAATCTGCATAGCCTGCAAGTATTAGGTCTTTCAGAAAAGTATGTGGCACAGGCTGAGATCACACACTGCAAAACATGTAAATTCATTTAAATAAAAGGATTATCCAAGAGAATCGGGGAACAAAGGTGTAATAGAATAATGACATGCCGCTTCAACCAAGGCTACAGCAGCTTCATTCCCTTCTTAAGGGCTCTGGAAAAATTAAGTCCTTACTTTTGCAAAGTAAGTTTTCCAAAGAGATCAACAACGAGCACACTGACATCAAAGTTTGTGTGCTGCTACGTGTGTGCTGTTCTGTAAATCAAAAGCTCTCACTACCCAAAGGAGTGAGGAAATATCAATTGCTTTTGGTAATTAAAGTGATAAGAGAAAAATCTATGTTATTGTACTAGAACTACGTAAGCTATAAAATTTAGAAGCTTTAGCTCTTACACAATGCTTTTCAGTTTTGAAACATTTACAAACACAAAGCTATAACAACTCTAAATGATATCTAACCCTGTACAGGGAATAGTATAAGGTTTATATGCTTCTTATTCTGTACTTCAGACTAAATTTTGGAGACATAAGAGTGTTTTGAGAATGAGGAGAGTCAGCAATTCTTTACCTCAAAGGGTGTTTGAATTAGAATTTGGGAGCCCCAACTCCCACAGCTGCACTCTGATCATAACAACCTTTTATAAGTTTGGCTCAGAAGTCTGCAAGTCTGAGTTATTTTGTTCAGGGAAGAAAAGATTTCTTTTCAAGAATAGCCACTTTTTTGGGATACCAATTGGAAGACTTTATTGATTTATTTATCGTGAAGGCACATCAGTCCTATTAAACATTAGCCCAGTTAATTTTTGAAACAGAATTGCCAGTTAAATGTTCAAATGTGGGACATATATCCAGGAAGAAACATCCATGGCCTCATGACACTCGATTAGAGCGAGATCAACCCTCAGAATTATGTCATAGAAAGAAAACAGATGACTTGCGGCAGTCAGAAATATTTCCTTCTGCAAAATATTTCCTTCCGTAAAATACTTTTGTATAACTTCAAGTAGAGCAATATGCACTAGAAAATGATTATAAGTAAACAATTAGATTTTTTCTGACTTGATGTATGGTATCATTTTTAGTACCCTCAATACATTCAGCCATAGGTCTTTCTGAAAGAAGCCATTCTAACAGATTCAGATGATGTCTGTCTGAGGAAGATCAAGGCAAGCTCTGCTTCCCAAAGGGCATAAAGTTCCACCCTTTCTCATAATCCCTAAGAAGTTCGTTCTTAAAAGATATGCAGAGATTTTTTTATTAGTACACTGGTATTACTTAATGGTAACACACTAAAAGAAACCTTGGCCATCATTCCTCCTTAACTGAAAAGACAGAAATCACACTACCTTTAAAACAGTCCATTAATTCACATCTGCACAAATAACTGGCTGTGATGGAATACTGAGGCAATATTTTGTATAGCTCCATTAAACTCCCTTCTCAAGGTCTGGGTTAACTCTTTGCTGGAGCAGAGACCACTTTTGTCTTTTCTGAGACATTAAATATAATTGTGCAGCAACTTAAACCCTGAAATTAGGTACTAACTACATTTCACATGTCAAAGTGCAATTTCTATACTAAAAATGTAATAAAGTGTTCTAAATAGTGTCTGGAACACTGACAGAAAGCTTAAATAAAGATGTTAAATATTAAATCTACTGATAATTCATCCTCAGTTTTCACATTGTTATATTTCTATGTTGGATTTTTACATAACACCTTCATGTTTAGTCTTTAGCAAAATATCAATACATTTGCCTTTGAATTCTATTCAAAGACAATTTCACATTCTTTGTAGTATACCTAAACTCTTTAAAGATATAAGAAAACTGCAGCATCAGTTCTTTCTGAAGAGGTAGATATGAACTCTGCAAGCAAAACAAACTTCAGATCTTTGCCCCTAACAGACTTTGAGTACACAGGTCCCATCCCAATAGAGTATAGATATTTTTTTAGCCAGATATAACTACCGTTGCCTTTATCCAAGGTGGTACAAACATAGTTTCAACATATAAGATAATCATCCCTGGAATTCTCTAAGACTACCATTCTACACATCAATTTTTCCCCACTAGCCTGTTCAAATGTAAAAAAAAAACACCAAAAACAATTTACCTTACTAACTTCTTGGTCTTTCTACTCTACATATCTGAGACAAAATGACAGCTTTAAGTTAATTACTAGGTCTGTTAAGCTCTTTAACCTCTGGAATTAGTGTAAGTTTCTCCCCGTGACCTGCCAATTGAGCCCATAAAACATACTGAGAAAAGTTTCCCTAATAAACAAGGTTGAAATAACATCTAAAGCCAAGAAACAAGTGTGGAAGAACTCTTTTAATAAATGGCACTCAGCTCGTGCTCACATATTTCAGACATCCTTGACTTCAACTCCAACATTAGAACTAGTCCCAACTTGAACTCTTACCATTTGAATTGGTGAGAACTATATGAGAACTATAATCTGAGTAATTTGTCAACATACTGCACATGAATTGCAACGATGAAAAATGTGATTATATGTGGAGTGAATTATATCATGTATCATGCAAACCACAGAGGGTAGAGGTAAGTTAAACAAAGATGAATCCCACTTGAATGGAAGGACTCTCGTACAATATGTTGAAACTACCAAGGTGAAATCAGTTTTAACTTGTCTTTGTGAATGAGAAGGAAAGAGATCATATTTGGAGAATGGGAAATAGGGAGAGTAAAATAAAATCAGCTAATCCTGGGTTTAGAATAGAGCTGTAGTACTTTAATCAGAATTTACAGGCATTCCCATTTAAAAAAAAAAGAAAGAAGAAAAAAAAAAAAAAGAGAGACAGAACAGCAGGAGAAGAGAACAGTAAGAAATCGAAATTGTTTTCTTCCTGAGAATAATGAGGAAAAAAAGAAACAGATTTCACAGGGTACAAGTAGAATATCCATGGTTCACAGAAGAAACAAGAAGAGGGAGAGGGAAAATCCTAGAAAATACAATGCCCATTTTGGTGCAATCAAAGCACTCATCCAACCCAGAACCTTGTCAGGAGCAATGACCATAGACAGTTGCAAAGGGAAGAACAACATGATGAATTATACTTTCCCAGATATTTTCAGCTCAGGGGATTTCCTGATTCTGTTGTGGTTTGTCTATTTAATGACACTCAGTACAACTCTCTTTCAATTACTTGTTTAGTCTTTCCTGTGACACATATAAAATTTCTGTATCCCAAACACCATTTGGAAAGGAGTTCCATAGTGTTGTTTGCTTCTGCTTATTGTGATCTTGTACCCTAACAGCTTCATTTTATGGCCTTTTTTTCTTAAATTGAAAGAAATGGAGATGCAGAAGGTTAGAGACCTTAAAATCTGTGTCTTTTCTACTCCACTTTTTTCGACAACCTTAAAAAATAGAATGCTGCTATAGAAAGTGCAAAAGTTAACCACAGAACTGAAAATGTTGAATGACATTCATATATCTTTTATAGATAGGAAAAGTACAATGTCAGATTCGGACTCCAATGTGGTATAAGTAGCATAAATCGTGTACAACCCTACAGTGTGGCTATAAACCTAAGACCTCGTACATTTACATCACCAGCTGACATAAAGGCAACCTAGAAAGTGACCAGTACTTTTCACCACCACAACCACCAGTTTGTGGTCAACAGATAATATGGAAAGGGTATAAGGTGGTCAACTTCAACATTTTCAATAACAGTGTGAAATTAATTTAAAAATTAATAACTTCTTAAAGTTAAAAGGTAGTAAGAAATTATCTGGGCCTGAAAGATAATGATATTTACTCAGAATAAATGGGGCAGGCATAGAACAGAGAGACGATATTCACCAATATCATCATTGTTATTATTATACCATCCCATCCCTAATTCAGTCTGAAAGTGTCCTTGATAAATCAGCTGTGGCCTGAAGGATAAACAACAGTATAAGTAGTCACTATCAGGGGAAGAAGAAACTCAGCAAACAAAGACTCATGATTTTCTATCAAGGTTATCTTGTTTTCAGAAGACCTTCTTTTTTTCTGAATTCTCCTTAGTAAAGGTTATTTGCAAATGCTTAGTAAATGCAGCTTCTTAACATTCTCTCTACCTCATCATCGTAACATGAAACAAATAAACAAACCTTCAAGATTATTGTTTTATTTCATCTTCTTCCAGATTTCATGGTGTTACCACAAAAACTTGACACTCTTCTTGAACTTTTCACCTCAGAATCTGATATGTGCTGTATTTCATATATCCTCTTGGGATTCATGTCCTCTAGTTAATCTTCAGCATATAAGAAAGCTAAATGGAAGGAGCTTTTCCAGTAAAGACACCTTTCTGAAGACAAAACTTTCAGTTTTCTACCTTTCCTAGTTTATATATATTAGCACATGAACATTTCTTTTCTGTAGCTCATTCCAGTTATGATACTCATCACACTATTGGTCAGATCACTAATTGAGCATGCTTTACACAGTGATGCTTTACATGCTTTACACATGATGCTACTTTAGGAAACATCAGTTCAATTACAAATATTTGGTAGTAGTTGAAAGTCAGCCATGAAAAATATGAGCAACATTGCTGTGAAACATGGTATAAATGGCATACAACAACAAAGTCAACAAGTGATTAAACCAGAAGGACATTATATAATCAAGTATCAGCCCCTGCTGGATAGAGCTGGTCAAGTCTGACCCTAACAGTACAGGGGAAAAAGTATGGGATGTTCCTAGATAGAAAATCCCAAGTGGAATCAGCACAAGAAGGCAATAAAGCATTATTTTTGAGATGTATGCCCTGCTTCCTCTATATTCATTCTGCTTTCATGTTGTTATTCTTATTAAAATAAAGGAAAATGGAGAGGAAAAGAATTCTACATCTTAGATGTTCTATATATACTATTACATTCACTAGACATTCTTCAAAAAGACTTCAAGTAAATTCAGTGCTTATAATTACCTACCTTTCCATTGTAAGGTAAGATTTCTGCTGTACAAAACTTTCTGTCTCTTATGAATTTAATGCTTTGCTTGCATTACACCCATTGCACATTTGATCAACGAATGTGAGACTTTATTAAATCTTAAAGAGCTTACGATAATACAGAACAAGTTTATTTTTCTAGGCATGGTTTGCATTATAACTACCTGCAGTTCATTTTAAACCTTTAGAGTTTTATTTGCCAGGAAAAGAATGGAATACACTTATCTTTAATATATGATCATTAAATAAACATCTTTCATGCAAGAGATTTGTTATATTAAAGAGTATTAAAATTATATCAGCCAGCTTTTTTATTCAGAAAGACTTCATACAAGTGAGAAAATACAGTAATACTGATGTAGAAAGGTATAAATAATAAGAAAAGCTTCTCATTCTCTCTGCAAAGAAAAACTCCATTATTTTGCTTGCCATCCTGTCAGTCGTCCCTGACAGATAAAATTATTCTAATGCATAGCTGATTTTGGGTAAGACTTTTTAAGCTTCTGACAGGTGTATGTAACTCCATCTCCATGAGTTCAGAGTATCAACCTCTCTTTTGAATCCTAGATCAACCAGGGAGCCCTAAATGTCCAATTTTTCCAGTGATGCTCACATTGTTAATAAAGGGAGGAGACGTAACTGAGCTTCTCTAACTACTAGTAACACCCAGATGTATGAACCAGATTTGTGAGCCAACAAATCTGTGGTTCACTGAGGACTGTAAGAGTTTGACTTGAGTCCAACACTGCTTAAATTTTGCAAAAATGCGAAGTATTTCTCTTGGACCTTCAGAAGAAACCTTCCAGAATAGTGTGTCAAATGGGTGATAGAGGTTTAGGACTATTAATTCAAAGCAAACTGGTCACACTAATTAACTGTACTCTCTTTTTACTCTACACCATGACCTTCCCTGATCATCCTTGACCAGTTTAACTCTTCCCTTTTAGAATGGGAAAACTATCATCACATGGGCTGATCTGTTAGGTCAGTGAAGACAATGAGTGAGGGATTTCTATATAAAACTTTTCCACCCAAACAGAAAAGCACTGCTAATGGCCCCACAGTGAAAACATGCAAAGCACTAGATCAAATCCTCTGCACCAGATCTGGCAACAGACTGGTATGGTGTTCCTAAGCCTCTTGATCGCTATTAATGGAACATTTGTCCTACATCAGTATTACAATCTGCAATTATTATTGCAAAAGTATTACACTAGGTCAAATGCTGGGAAATATCTGAAGAACTAGGGTTCATCAAAAGAGTGTGTTAAGGGTCATATGCTTTTCTGAAGTTCAGTTAAGGTACTGCTCTGTGCGTTTTTAAAACAATACTTCAGGAAAAGTGAAATCATGTGAGTTTTATGAACTCTGTTGCACAATCCTCATAATTTTGTTACATCAGGACAAGCATGTTTTAGTTTATATTCTGTTCCTTTGTGAAAATCATTTTCATGCACAGTTTCTCCCTTTGCACTGGTTTTGTTCCATAGAAGCCCTGAGCTTTACTGGTTTCAGTTGAGCAAGTCTGGATTACCCAGACTGAGATAAAGGTTTTCCAACAGCTGTATAAATCTCGGATGCTCCCTTGAAACTGCTGCCAACAGGTGGTAAACTGCTACCATTCACTGCGAACAGTTTTGCAGCATCGGCATCAAGATGCTCCAGTAACGGATGGTGCAAAACAAATGGACTTGTGAAGTTCCTGGGACCACACACTAGATTCATTCAGGCCATGAAGCAACCATCAGATGGCAACAATTTTGTCACCACTAGTACAGAACATAATGGAATATGTGTCCTGGAGCTGAAAAGCTCCATATCTCATTAACTATCCCCTGAGTCATGCCTGTCACTACGAGCTTTAAGTTTTAATTTCCTTGCTTTCACTGGCTGTCAGGGCTATTTGACTATATATCTTTTGTGTTTAATCAGCGGTACCAATGCTTTTGATGAGATTATGTTGTGAACCTGGTGCTCCAGGAAGTCACAAACAGAATTGTATGTACAGGAACAAATTAAGTACAGCTCTTTACTTTGAGATAGAAAAATAACTAGTCCTATGAAACATAACATCTTTAGCAAAAAATGCTTTGGAGAGCTAGATTATCAAATGAAACAGTTCAGTGGTTCAATTCATACCTGACAGGCTTCAAAGAATATATATGCAAATTGATCTCCCAGCTGCAAGGGTAATTAACATGGTCTGCTGCAGGGGGCTGTTCTTCCACCCATTCTGTTTCATTATTATTTTAGTGACTTTATATTTTTCCTCAATCCTCTGTCTTTTGGTATGGAAATAAATTTAACTTCCTGCTTTATGTAAACTTCATTACACTACAGTCAGCAGGGAATCTAGCCTGCTGGAAGTGCTAAAGTTTGAAAACCAATACAGTCTGACATAAAGCTTAGCACTGTACAAACACTTTTGTTGTTGATATTATTATGTGTATTTTCCTGGGTTTGCCCAGTACACTTGTTATACTGTTTTAAGGGACTACAGAAATCCTGATTCTTCCCTTGTATTTAAACCAGTTTAACAACATTGAAACAGAGCTAGAAAAGGACTAGAGAAGACAAAGAATCTTGGAACATGCTGTTTAAGCCATTTTTTTGCTAGGGTATTCAAACTGTATTTGAATAACCAGTGGACTCTTTTTTTTCCAAAGCAGGAAGGATATAGCCCTAACTGTACATCATTTTGTGCAGTATTGGACCCGTTGGCCGAATAGTGGGTCATGAACTGAAGTATGTGGTTCAGTTCCCACAGAGACACATGCCCTCTGTATTACATATTGTAAAATGTTCCCCATATGGTTATGAGGGAACACCAAATCCATTTTCCCATTATATAGTAAGAGTGCAACTTACAGTGAAGCAGTCCAATTACACATGCCTGGGAAAACTATAAACATAAAAACATTACTGCTTTTGGATACCTTTCATAACCAGAAACTTCTGTATGAAGCCATTTCTACAAATTATAAAGCAAAATCGTATGTCAAATCATTTTAAGCAAATGTTTATGAGAAGATACAGAGTAACAGGTATATCTATAATTCATAAGAGTCTAAAATTTACTTTACAGAGGGTCACTGAAATCAAGTGATTTACTACAGGCATAAATGGAATCCAGCCCACTGCATGTTTCCATGTTGCACATTTTTATATCAAAGTTTGATATTACTTTTTTCCTCAAAAGCCTTTACAAGTTTCAAACAATATATAATACAGTGTATATGATGTGAATGTGTGCATGTGCATAACCACATATCCTTGTTAAATAATGTTGAGAAAACCCTATCAGTGGATGTGTTATTTTGTTAAGCATTCAGGCAGCTTCCTCATCAAATCAGTGTCAGCTACAAATGCAGAAAAACTCCAGCCTGTATGTTACCAGATTTAGGCCAGTGCCCTGGAGGGTCAGGTCATGCCCTGTATTTATCATCATCTGATGCTACAGTGCTAAACAACTAGAGGAGCTCTTCTGTTGCCTACACATTACTGCATACTCAATACTTAACCGAGGTTAATTGTATGTATGTTAAAATGACTCTGGTGGGAGTGGGAACAGAATCTCTACTACATGGGTGGATAAGGCCAGTTCTGACCCTGGATATCAACCCCATATCTTTCTATAAAGTAAACGTACTATGAGAGGGAGAAAGAAAAAATATGACACAGAGAACTAGTTGTTTGAATCCATATTACATTTATGAAGATAGATTGTTTTAAGCATTAACAGATGGGCTTTTTCAGTGGTGTCTATTTTCCTTTGAATTTTATTGCTGGTTGAGAGTTTATCTTTCTTAGCCTCCTTAGAATAAGCCAACCTGCATTTTGGTCTGAAAAGAAAACTTCATAAATTACATGATGCCAGTATGGCAAATTGCACGTTTATGAGGCAATTTCTGGCAGATTAGCTGATGTGCATCACCACAGCTTCACATTCAAGTGATTTGGACGTGGCCCATAATGAATAAGACATTCCCAGCAACAGAACACCAATTTTGCATTATTATAAACCAGGGGTTGACAGCAGAATACCGATTTTGCATTATTATAAACTAGGGACTGAAAGTTACTGCTGTCTGGCAAGTGTTCAGCAATCATTTGTTGGCAGGCTCAGCTGAAAGGCCAAGGACTGGGAAAGCAGGGAGCCTGAACATATCTTTCTGTGAGTGAGTATCTCAGCTCAGTGTTGAGAAATACTTCAGTGCCCAGAGAATGGTCTGGGTGTTAAGCTTGCCATTGCCATTCATGCATCATGAAGGAGCAAAGTCTGAACTTTCAGAGTGAACAAATCTCCATGTTCCACATTCCACAACACTCAGGCTTTAAAATAATTACAGAGAAAATGGCAGATCTGTAACACAAGCTCAAAATGCTGGCAGGAGAAGAGAACAGTCACAAGCAGGGACCGATTTTTTCACCTCATTCCAGTTTTGTTGTAGAGCTGAAAAAAATGAAGTGACCAACAAAAATTCTGCTTCTGTTATTTTCCACTGTGTCTGCAAAATGGCTCTTTAAATACCACTTGACCTTGAATGTAAAAATAATCTGTCCTTTATCAGTCATGTCTTTTCATGGCCTGGCTTATAGCATCAAATTTACATCTTGCCTTACTGCGGAGCTTCTTGTGATAATGAATTGAAGTAAGTACCTGTACTCAAAAAATGCATTCCTCTTTACTGTATAAAAAGAGGAGTGCAAATGCCTTTTGTCTGTCACTTGCTATTTGACTCTGACATATGGGCTCCACCACCACATATTAGGTCTGGCTCAAAAACATCCCCCCCCCCAACTTCCACTAAAGCCCTATGTGTGTTACATGAATTAAATGCTCAAGCTTTTGAAAACTAAAGACCTCAAGTCATTCTTACATAATAACAAATATTTCCCCTTTGTTACTCTGTATGTCTTTTTCTCCGTCCCCTCTTTCTATTATTCTGCCTTACTAAAATTAGTGAGATTGTTGATGTGAGTAAAAATACCCACCTCAGTAAGAGCCAAACCTTTAGATTGTACAGCTGTGGTTTCATCTGAGTCCTTCCCTTCATACTGCAGAGTGCTCTCTGTGCTAGTTAAGGTGATGGATGACATCAAGGCTGGGATACATGGCAGGGGTGGCCTTCTTGTGCAAGACTGCAAGGCAAGCAATGGAGTGAATTATGGCACAGCCTTGAGTCCTGCTTAGACATAGGAGCACGAAGCACATGAGTAGAAGGAAAATTTAAGTGTGGGGAAGGAAAGTTCCCCTACACCTTCCCACCGACTTCGATTCACATAGGAGTATGTGTTTTTCTGGGCAAACGCAATGTGCTTGAGAGTGGCTGGTATCTGCTGGCCTGTTTCTGACTCTTTTTGGAACATGGCCTGAGACAAACTGCAACAAGAGGTAAATCCAAGAAAGAGTAGGATAGCATGGATACAATGACATCTCTTCAAGGGTTAATTATAATGCATTTAGTTAAAAGTACAAGAACAAGAACTTTGCTCCCCTAGCTCTTTTCACTGAACTCACCACACTGATTATACAGCCTGGAATAAAGATGTTTGTTGACAATAACTATTTCAAGTATCTGCAAGGCTCCTGATTGAACCTTTTAACAAACTGGAGAAAGTATGTGGCTGTAGAAAAATACACTGCCCTTCTAGATCCCCCCCAATAGTATTTTAAATGATAATGCCCAGAGAAGGTTGAAAGAAAGTCTCTAAAAATCTTCTGTCCCTTTCTTCTGACCTTTTTCAAAAGACCTTCCAAGCACCATGCAGGGTCCACTGTCTCTCCCTGTTGAACACTGAGTATGCAAAACTGATGGAATGTGTCCTGTGCCTTCTCTGGAGCATATAATCTACAAGTAATACTGCTGCACAACAGAAGATATGGGGCTTTTTCTGTGGAAGAATTACTATTCCGAGATTCTTTTTGTCTAGCCACGAAGGCACGAGGAACAGATGTCCTTGGCATCTATTAGGGGCCACCTAACTGCAGACCTGAAGACAAACCTCTGATTATATGCCCTCCAACTCATGCTGGATCAGTGTTAGCAGCAAGAGCAGCAAGCTGCACTGTGTCCAGCACTTGCAGGCTGGAGACAAATGTATTGGAGAAATTCCAATTTGCCGAGGGAGAAAAAGCTATGAACTCCACTCTCTTATTTTTGATTCACAGTCTCCAAACCCGGTAAAGATATCAAGATGTTAGAGTTACATCCCTGTTGTGCCTCTGAACTGACTTCTGGAAGGAATCCTTCTGTAGTAAGGAGGTCACTGCCAGGGTTCTCCCAACTAATATGGTCAACAACCATTTCACTGTGGGCCAAGCATTAAACTGCACATCCCTTTCTATAGAGGTTTCTGGTGGAGAAAAATAGACCTCCTCAGCAGGACTGAAAGCATCATTCTGCCACCTTCCTGTCCCCAGTTTGGCCTCCTCTTCAAGGAGGAATTTTGTTTATCCCTTATCAAAGCCACATGTTTAAGCAGATACTTAGCTGTGAAGTATGTCAGGGCATGCTTGAGTGCCCCAATGAACTGGCACCCTTACTGCCAAATAAAGCTCAAGGGAAGTTTTTGTAATGGCCATGCTGACTTGGAAGGTATCAGGTGCAGGGCATTGTAGATCACTGTTTTACTGATTCATTTCATGTGTTTTGAATGAAAAAGTTCTGAGCAACTCCCAGCACCTGGACACTTACAAGTTGGTCTATTTGTCTGCCAAGTAGGAATGTGTCTTAAATTACACTATCAAGTTGTCAAGTAGCAAAAAAAAAAGAAAGCACAAGCACATGAACTGCACACACTATCACCATATTAATCTCTTTGTAAATTAAAAAGGAACATCTGCCTAACTCAGAAAGTGTTGGGCATTTAATTGGTTTCATCAAGTAGATTAATCTTCTCCTGGAAAATTATGAAAGATGTTGCTTCTGAATCTGGTTGGTCTAAACATGGAACAAAGTGCCAATGAAACATATTATTGTTCTTGTGGCTCAGTATTTCCTCCAGTGCCTCAAAAATTCCTGCAACACTAGAAACATGCTGCTGATCTTGCCCACCAGGCCAGCGCCAGAAAAGAAGCCAAACAGGGATGTCACAGATACATCCCTGTTTGGCCCTGGTAATCCTACACAAAGCTGCCAAGCTTCAGAAGTCCTAGGAACCCTTCACCTAAGTGTTTGCAAGGGCTGATATAAACTATAAAAGGATCTTGGTATCATTAAAGGTGTGTTAGGCCTTATAGCACATAGTCGTGTGGTGGGAGAAGTGAGTGAGTTTTCAGTTAGCAGCAGTATGATGTCTGCAGGTTCAAATACCTGGCAACACATTCATATGAGTCCTCCCCCTCTTCAGTGAAGGTCCTCTTCACTGTCAAGACTACATACAGAGCATAACGTGTTATTATAGACAAGTATGGGTTAGACAGACCTATAAAAGCATACTTAATCCCTGAGAAGTAGAGAAACCAGTGCCATGCTAAAAAGAGTACACACCTTTGGCCTTTCTTAGATCACCTAACCCCAGCTGTCAGCATGACGATAGCTGGGTATCACCTGCTCTGGTAGGCACCAGAGCTGATGCTGTAACCCTGCAACAGATTAATTGGTTCAGTGTTTTCTGAGCTCCCTGGTAAATTATGTGGCCACAGCTCCCAGTGTGACTACTGCAAGCTGTGTCCCCTGTCTAGGAAAAAATCTTTGAAGAATCTCCACTTTTCCAAAACCACAAAGATAGGGTTTCTTTGGGTATTAGTCTCCTTCCTGCAAAGTACATCTGTGAAAGCTGAGCTGAGGAACTACAAAAACAGCAATAACCAAGAAAAAATAAAGGTGATAACAAGAGGTCTGGATATCCCATAAAATTAAAGACATTTACAGGGCTGGGTCAAAAGAATAGCTTGGAAAAGCTCTTGAGAGGGGAAAGAGAAAGGGAGAAGAAGAAGATGAAGATGAAGGCAGGAGTGTATTAGTAGTAGAAAAGTAGGAAAATGAGTCTATTAAATTATCATTTACTTGCTTTACTTGGTATGTCACTTCCCTGCATAGGAGGTTAGGAACATGAAGGTATAGCAGCTGTGCCATCATTTTCAGGTCAATTCCTGGGAAGCTGCCCTAGACACATGTGACCAAGCAATATTAGGGAACACAAAAGCAACCTCCTACAGGCAAAGTCGTGACTGCTTGCAATCATTAAACAGACATCACATTTCTCAGGTAGCTTAGGCCTAACTCAAGACTCCTGGCTGAAAAAATAAGAAGTCATTGCATTCTGCTTACCAGGTATTTCCTATCCAGTTCAGGTGTGCACACTATTTCTTCCTTACTTCCCACTTTTTGTCTGGAGGTGTCTGCAGTCCAGTGATGGGGGCTTCTAAAGCTCACTGAATCCAGGTACAGTTTTTAATCCCTAGGTTTTTTCATAAAGGATTTACCAGGTCCTGTAAATACACATACTGTGACATAGAAGAATATCACCAAAAAGTAACTATGTAATCATTTAAACTTTGGATGGTTGCCTTTACTTTTCACTTTCAGTACTTGACCTCTTTCAAAAGAAAGCCCATATTGACATCTTCTACAGTCTGACTTTCTTTTTTATCTCTGTGTCTCTTTTCTACACCAGGTTTTCTACCTTGACACCACATTTGTCTGGCTCTGTTTGCTCACTTAGAGAAAAGTAGAGCCAGGAGTTTAAGCACGGTGCTCACACCAACACCCAATTCCAGGTGACTTATAGCTATAAGGCCAAAGTCAGAAAGGCTAAGTTAGGTTAACAGCACTACTGACAGCAACCCACTTCCCAGATTAACTGTATCTAGTCTGCTCCTGGAGCTCATACTTTTTTCTGCTTCAAAAAAAAAGATGTGTTATTGTCATCAATACAAATACTGATTCTGCAGTAACCTCTCTCTTTTTGACTGAGGTAGGTGAATTCAGCTGGTAGATCAATGGATAGTCTCTTTTGGGAGAGGAAAGGATTAGAAGTGATAACTTCTTAATCCAACAAAACTAGATGAGGACATGGGCCATGAAATTATCACTGATAACTTTAGTGACAAAATCTAAAATTCAAATAAACAAAAATTTCCCCTTTCCTGGAAACATTTGTTTTATTTATAGAGTGCTTTAACAGTAGCTAAGTGCACACAGACCTATGCATATTTGTAGAAAAAGCTTTTTGAATTACAATCTTATGAGAAAATGAAAGTAAAAGCATTATGATACACATCTGTGTTTTCTATATAACTCAGTTATTCAGTTCAGTTTCTATTAACATATTACAGCTTCTGGCTTTTGAGGTTTTCACATTAAATATATGAATACTCCCACATATTTAAAGATACTTAAATGTTCTGGTTAATACAGGGGTTCTTTTCTCTTTCTGAAGAGGAAAAAATTGAAACACCTTCATTTCAGGATTTTATTTAAAAAAAAAATTTTGGAATGATTAAACTAGAAGACTATTTTTCAAAAAAAAATTTCTGCAAGTTGTAACAAGCTTTTTCAAACTAATTCCACTAGAGAGACAAAATACTAATGCTGCCATACTGTTTTTATTACTTATAAGAACAGTATGGTATAAAAACTTGTAGGTACTTCTGGGGAAGCACTATCAGCTTCTGTCACGGCTAAATTTTGTTGCCAATCCATGTCATTTTACAGAAGCAGGAAGTAGAGTGCTCAATGTTAAAGATTCTCTGGTTTTCAAGAACAGATATTTTTCCTTAAAACCTTTAAAAAATATTATATAAAGTTTTGCCTTCCTATGCATTTATAGAATGTCCTTCCAGACCCACAGATCTCCAGAAGACTTCCCACAATTAATTTACTCATGCGAATTCTGTGCTGGGTGGATCTTGCAGAAATTGCTGAGGTTCCTGTGCTAGCAAATTGTATCAGATGCAGAACTAGTAGATGCAGAGTGTTTGTAGACATGGAGTCTACAATCTAAAACTCAAAATGTTTATTTAACTGGGAGATCTATGTTTAGAAATAGCAACTACTTACAATGGAGGGCCAGCAGCTCTGTGTATAAATGATATCTGACAGCATAACGGACTCTTAGGTGAGAGGAGTGCTTTGAGGACCTGCAATTTAGCAAATACCAAATCCTACTACTGTTTCACAATTAACCAAAAGAGGGGGCTAGTTCATTCCTTTTTTAATGTTTTTCAAAACCATGTTTCTATTTCCTGACCTTGGGTTATTGGTATGTTCCTGATGGAAAATGAGGTGGAATCTTCTCCAGTGACACCTTTATTACTAGCAGATTGACTCACAGTGAGGATCTTTACTTTCTATTTTGTTTGCAGCACTTCCATCTGCATCTTAAAAGGTCTCCACCCAGCCACAGTGCCCTGCAACTGTGTTGGACCATTTCATGGTGTCAAAGTAACTGCAGAAAGCGAAGAAGACTTGGTTAGTATGTTTTCAGCAATCAGGACATACACTGAACAGTTCTTTGCCTATAGCCCAGCAGAGAACCAGGAAGAGAAAAGTTGTTACGCAAGTTTCAGCATTAAGTATCTTTGACTTATTGCTGTGATTATACTAATTGCTCATCTTCCTAGTGGGAGGTTGCAGGAAGCTGTTCTGAAGTAATCAAGCTGAGATGCGGCCTTCTATTTATAAGAGGCCTAGAAATCTTACTCTCCCAAAAAGAGTATCTAATTGAATCTCTAAAAAACAGCAGATACAATTTCTCTTTCCTCCCTCGGAATCTCACTCAAGACTTTATGATTCAGTCCTTCCTCACTGTGAATGTCTGTGAACTTTAAATGATGCTGCCCGGGAGTATTGCAGACAGCACTTGTTATCCTGTTTGCCCAGGCTTCAAACATACAGCAAAACCTCTGAAGCTCTCTATTAACTCCAGGATTATTTCATATGGTGCCATATGAATGTATATATTACCCAACTCCCAGGCAACTTAAATACAAAAATAATAATGTTTCATATTTACATGAAGGATTTGGGCCCAAAGTAGTTTATTGTGATATATGTATATAGCACCCATTAAAAAGAGTTAGTCTTGGCTGCCATACAATCATAGCCCCAAGGAAACTCTACACTTCAACTGATGGGAAGGGGTAATTTGGTGAAAGAACACTTTGGCCATCACAATAAGGACCACTGAACATTTCTCCATGCAAGACCTTTTAAAGTAAAAAAGACAAAAGTTAATTTAACTCAGACAAATGAGGGCAGAGCCCAACACCAGTAGGATTTGAACCAATATTTCTAACTGATCTACTGAGAGCCTTTGTGTGATAAAGCCAGAGTAGCCTTCCTCAGAATAACATGATTCTACTGAGAGGAGGTTAAATTTCATCATAGATCAGTGGAAGAACTTTGCTGTAGTAAATGTTGTTCTGTTTTCTTTTCCTAGTTTATGACTACAGTTTCTTGATAAAACTGGGCACGTATTCTTAATAAGTTCTTCCAGGAAAGCCAAAATGACTTGATAACAAAGGTTATATTTTGCCCAATACTTTCAACCAAAGGAAAAGAAAATAGAAAGTCTAAATGAACTGTTCTGACATTTCTGAAGCACTTCATTTACAGGCACATGCAATAAACACAAAGGAAATAAAGAGCTAAATCCACTCTGGTACTGAAGGAAGCAGTAGAAGTGACATTTTTTCACAGCAGACTAGCTACTAGGGATTTTATGGAGGCTAAACAAAACTCAGGTTAAAATCCCTCCTCAGCACAAGGGGATTTGAAGGCATGTGTTTCATCTCCCAAAGAAATGTCTTACCCACTGACTGTTTTGTAAGGTGTCTTGGTGTAGAGGAGATGTAAGAAAGACAAGACATTCCTTCAAGCTATATTTGCCTCAAATATGAATATGGATTTATAAATGTTGCTTTAAATACAAATTAAGCTGGCTTAAGTACTTGGGCCTTTAAATTCTATCTAAGAGCTTTTTTTACTTAAATGCTAGTATTTCTGAATGTAGACCCAGCTCAACAAATGTCTCTCAAAGGTGTACAACAATGTCAACAAAACTATGGAAAAAAACATATCCCAGACTAGCATGGAAGTAAAGGCACTTTCCTGATGGATGAGATATCATTTCAAATCACTTTTGCAAAAGAATCTCAACTGAGATCTCCTACACCATGTATAAATGACCAACAACTGAACTTTTCAGGTAGAAGGATTGATGGCTGTGTAAGGTCTATTTTTGGACAGCTTGCGTCTGCGATACCAGGTGCTGAGACACAAGAAAAAAATGGATTTAGAGGGAAGAACTGAGCATGGGAAACTGGAAGGATTAGGGAGTACCATTTGATTGTTTTATTAGACAGACTTATAGGAGTCAGAGGCCAGGGAGAACAGATCGCTCTTGAAATGGGATTTGAAGACAGCCAGGAGGTCACCAAAGCAAACAGCAGGGTATCTGTTACAGAAGCTGAGATTCACAGGAGAAAAACTACAAGAAAAAAGTCCAAAATTAAAAGTCCTCATCTCCTTCTATACATCATCAGAAATCAATACAAACCAAGTAATTCACAGAAAGAGGCAATTTTGTGTGTTTGTTTGCAAGCTGTGATAGATCTACTGGCTGTCATGCCTGTTGTTCCTATCCTTGACATGACATACACAGCACAGGTATCATGATGTATATAAGCCATGAAAAACATTACCACGAGAAATGCAGGGGCTGGCTGCTTTTGACAGCCAGTGATGCTATTAGCTAGCCTTTTGCGTTGGTAGCTGAAGAAAATTCAGTCAACATATTTTAACCTTCTGAACAATCCCAGCACATTGTGATCTTAGCAAAGCAGCTGATAACAACAAGTACAAGCTCTGCGTCAGACAAACAGCAGCTGGGGGAAGGGAGTTCTGCTGTCCTTCCTCCCCCACGCCAGCCCAGCTTGTAGATCAAGCTCATCATCTCTTTCAAGGCAAAAGACACTGACATCTTTCTTCCTCAAGCAACAGAGAAAGAAGGGAGCTTACCACCGCACTAGACTATTATAGAGCAATAAAAATACACAAAAGCACTTAACAGCTCTAAGAGAGCAGATGGAGGACAGCCCAAACCCACCTGATGCTGGGACTCCAGAATAGGCCTTGCATTATGAACCAAATCAGGCTTTGGTCCAAGACAAATCGTGAACTGTGATGACTTAATTTCAGCTCCTCTCTGCAGCCTTTCATTAGGAATCGTAAAGGTTCCTTCTGAGCTTTTTCAAAGCAAGGAAATCCAAGTGGTCTCCAATTTCAGTTGTGCACTGTGATGAAAGTAGGCTGTCTGTGAAGAAAAGGGGGGTGAACTGTCCAGCCCTTTGAGTTCAGTCTGGGTCTCACATATGTAGGAGTGCAGGAATTCCTCAGCTTCACATTTGGAAATGGGCCCAGCTCAGAAAGTAAAAATAGAAAAGTGTGCATGCAATTCTAAGAAGCTCAGCTGCAAGGAAGGGGGGAAAATGTTTCCTGTAGACCTTGATTCAAGCTTTTCGGAAGTTTCAAGGACAAAGATGAAAAAGGTCCAGGGCTTCATTTCATTTGGAAGTCTTAATTCATTATTCTGCACAGTGGAAAACCATTCTCAACAAAATGAAAGTTATTATTTGGGGTTTTTTTAATCTTGTTTTATAGTTTGCTTGAAAAAACATTTGCTCAAAATATGCATATATAGTCTTCATAGTTATTGTATAACAGGACCACATTTAAACCATAACTCTTTTAACATTACAAAATGGAAAAAATATCTGTTAAATGAAGAGAACAGCAGCAGATAACACTGTTCGTTAGTAGAGAACAGATGTATCATTTCTCTCAGGGAATACAGTTCTGCTTCTTCACTCAAATATTCCCAGAATGGGGGAAACAGGTTTGCATGAGTACATTTATCAAAGAGAACTGAGCTTAGTTTGGGATGCCCAGATTATCTGTACATGTAAAGCTCATGCAAATTCCCTGCATAGACTAGAGTACAAGCTATGACCACCTTGAGAAGGTAAGTACAGAGGAAACCAAAGAGTAGCGAACATGGGATTAACATCCATCCCTTGATCCTGTCTGTTGGATGATGGGTTGTGCAGGACTCAGTCAGCAATACCTAGCTGTATACATAGCTCTGTGTGTGTGTGTGTGTGTGTGTGTGTATGTATGCAGCTATAGCTACACAAAAAGAAGACAGCTGCAAGTGAAGACACAAAGGCCAGGGCACTATTGTCTGGTTTTTTCCACAAAAATAGTCTGGCTGCTACTGCTGCTAGTAATGGGAGAAGGGAGGACCCAAAAGAAGTGACAACATGCCCCCAACACAGCATTGGTGCTTCTTGCCTTCTCATTTCCACATGAAGCTTGACTTTCTAAAGCTTTCCCTGCTTTAGAAAAGCAGGGGACACACTGGTTGTATCCTTATTCCTCCTATGAGAAAGGGTTATGGCCTGGTATGCCCCCTGCCCACCATCCTGGGTCATATAACTTAATTTGGCCTACCAAAAGCAGCCACCTTGGTAGCTCTGCAGTGAGGCTCCAAGGGCCCCCCCCATGACAGTATCCATGGGCCGGTCTGGTTTGCCCCTTTGGCTACTGGGGACTCTAATTGTGCCACAGCATCCAGGCTGGCACTGCAGGCTCCTCAGCAGGTGGGAAATACATGGGGCTACAGAGTCATAGAAGGTCCCTTTGTCAGCTCCAATCAGCAGCAATATGTAAATGTAATTTTTTATTTTTTTTTTTGGTGGGGGGCAAGAGTAATAAAATAATTTTATGTGAAACAAGAACACCCAGAACTTCAAGTAGATCAAGTGTGAAACAGAAGAATAGTAAGAGCAGCTTTCAGCAGTTCTGTTTGAAGAATCAGACCAGACTATAGCTTAAATGAATAAAAAAAATGACTAGTAATTTTATTTAATTATATTGCTCAGTCTTAATTGTGTCCACCACTATAAACAGTCCAGTGACTGATGTGTTATTGTGAATTTGTGGATTGTATCTGTGATGACTGTGTTCAGAAATGACCCTCTGAGAGTAAATCAGTACTGGGAAGAAGAGACCTCTGCTGATTTGCATTTCTTACACTTTTAAATCAGTTTTCAATTGGTCAGAATTTCTATTAACAGCAAAAACCACCTCAAAAAATGAAGAATGATGACAGTTTTCACAGTACAGATCTTCTCAGTATCCTTGAATGTTCTTACAAGGTACTTCATTCCTTTCAGACTTCATTCCTTTCAGACTACTGTGAAGGCAAACATATGCGGGAAGGAATCAGCTACATGTTTTCCAAAACAGTAGTTTCCAACCTGTGATCACCACAAATCCAGAGGCTAAATGGTCTACAAAGAGAATCTGTGAAGAACAAGCTAGTCGTGAATATTCTTGTTTTGGGAAAGAGTCCGCAGATCAAAACTGGTGAAACTCTTTTTTACGATAGAGCAAGGTAAACTCTGCAGTTACCTTTTCACATTCATTAAGCAGAAAGCTGAAGCAATGTGATCCTTTCTCCTCAGTTTCAGAATAGCCCATGTAGCCAAGTCCTTTGATTTGAGGGTATGACTGGATGGTAAATATCTTCATCTGGCATCATACCCTAGAAAATTTCTCCATTTCTAGTACTGCTGAGGGTTGTTCTGCTGAAGTAATGTAGCCACTGGAGGCATCACTGTCTCTGTCCCACAGCAACAGCATGTCAATAAAATGTCCTTGACTGTGACATTGCTTATCAAATCCAATGAGAAGCCTAAAACTAGATCTCCTCAAGTCTAGTGGAGAAATTGCTAGCTACGTAGCTAGTTTTCTAATCACTCTGTCCTTATTTTATTAACTTAATAGTCTCATGCTGGCACTAATTCATTCACTTTATTCATCTGTGCTGAAACAAAAAAGATGGGGTTTAAATTTACACCAAAATCTAGTGCTGCCGAGTAAGTGTTCCTGAGCTCCACTTTGGTTTTGCTGCTTTCAAACATCTTTTCCTGTTTGTTATGAGATTGTTATTGCTCTGCTGTGAGTTTAAATGGGGCAAGGCAGACTAGGTTTTGCTGATGAGTAACTTCAGAGGTTTAGGGGTAAAGAAGAACAAATTACTTCAGCTTTGAAGAAAATTAATATACCTACCGTAAGGAGAAATTACTCAAATATGGGCAGATGACAGTAAAAGTCAAAAGTATCATTGTGAAAGATCTGCTAAAGTGGAATAGTATTTATGCAATGCAAACAGATTTGTGCTGCTGAGCAAATCTGACTCCTCTCAGGAATAAGCCTCAGAAATGGGTTCCTTTGCAGGCAATACAGTGGGCAAACAAACACTTGAGTGTCAAATAAAATGAAATATGAAACAATACAGCAGTGCTCAACTGGGAAAGCAAGAGGCAGATATTCTGCTTTCTCACTTCTCAGGCCTCTTGTTTGAGAAAGGGTGACTGGGAAGAATATTTACTACTCTTTGTTACTATTTGTTATAACCTCAGTACCCTAGAGAATGGAAAGTGGGAATACCAAACATAAAGAAGCTGGTAGGAGGACAGCTTACAGTCACACTCATGTCCTCCTCTGACTGCTAGTCATCAGCACCCACTTCCATAACTGTATCACTTTACTCTTTCTGGTACCAGCTTTCACTAATGGCAATCTAACTGTGACAGAAGGTGTCAGCATCCTGTGTGCAATGGTGTGACAGCTCTCAATCGCATCGCATTCAAGTGCAGATCAAATATGAGGAATGGTTTGAAAAATAGTTCAGCCAGTCCTGCCTTCCCTTCTAGGGAGAACATGGTATTTGGACACACAGGAAGACATAGACATCACATAAAAACCACTAAAAACTGCACATATCTGGTTGGTTGATGTTTATTGAGTTCCAATGGTATGTTCAGCAGCTTGCCTGGGAATCTTCCAATGCAATTATTTAGGTCATTCCAAATTATAGCTTCTCATTTTTGCGCCCCAATATTTACAGATTTAGATGCAAGCTCCAGCTCTTACAGACTGGGGAAATGTTACCAGCAGGATCTATGTGATTGTCCATCTTTAGTACTCTTAGCCAAGTGTCCTGACCCATATAGATATAGAGACTGCCAAATTCTTTTGAGTTTGCAAAGCCAAATTTTTCTCCTTCAATATAGTTCAGACTCCCCTGCTTCCACTGGTCTTACTCGCAAGATCACTGGGAGCTGAAGGGGAAGAACAAACAGGACAAATGCATTCCTGATGTAAGCAGATGAAACCTTATAACCTCATTTTTCCACTGCCCCCATTTTAGTATTTGTCAGTTGAGTAGCAGCTGTTTACACCAATTATTAATTTGGCCTAAGATATAGAAATAAAGCAGTGGATTATATTCCATGGAGAGTACATTAAAAATAAACAATGCATGTGTGTGTGTGTGTCAGTACTGAGTCTTGAGTCCTTAATTATAGGAAACAGGAAATACTTTGGTTGCCCTCCTTCCCAAGATCAAAATTAGTTAATAATTACACCACTTCTTAAAGATTCCTTCTCCCTTTGGCTTTACTGCCACTGGGGAGGGGGAGGGAAGGGTGGAGGAGGAGGGAGGAAAGCAGGGATCACCATAACAATATGTAGGTGGAAAAAAGAGACATTACATGTTCTAAGATAAGAGCAAGGAAAGCATCTCATGATAAAATCAGCCAGTCCTTCCCTTGTGCAGAACAGTAGGTCATTCAGGAACATTCAGGAGAATTCTTTTGCTTTGTTAGGGTTTGTTTTTTTTTTTCCACAGCCGTATTTAGGAAGCTGCAGAGCATTATCAAAAGACATTCAGGAGCTGGGGTGGGGGCAGTCTTAGCAAAGATTTCAGCAATCTTTAAACTGTCTGGCAATTTCCTGCACAGAGATCCAGCTGGAGGTGGAGATGAGGGGACAGAAGTTTTTCTTAAATAAGAATAACCTGGTATTCTTCTCTACTTTAAGGCATTGTCTCCTCTGTGGTTGCATTTCTTCTTTTTTAAGCTAAACAAATATAAAATTAAAAACTCTTTACTTGATCAGAGACAGATTCCCAAAAATGTTACATGATACAGCTCAGTGGCAGCATTTAGTCTGTTGCAAGCAGTCTGCACAGGCTTAAACCCCATTAAAACTCTTTTATTAACGTTTTTTTTAGGCCAGTATAATGACACACTTATACAATAGCATAGGTAGAGAGTAACAATCCAGATCTGCAGCTTCATGGTAGAAAGAAAACTCACATCTTGTCAATATGGGACAAAGAGGGCTGCAAATGGAGATGTAAAATCAGGTTCATGTTTAAAACATCTAAACTAATATGGCTTTAGGAAAGAAACAACACATTAAGAACAATGTGTGAATACCCACTGGCAGCCCTGAGTGCAGAATATTGTTCCAATTGTGCAGCTTGCTCATATACATAAAATAAGGAGGATTTTGTTGGTTAATAATTTATCTGGTGACTTCTTAATCTTGAACCAAAAATATCCTTGAATGTTTCCAGAGGAGCTGATATCAGGCATCCTCAGCAATTCTAAAATCTGCCCTTTTTTTGCTTTGTGCTAGCTGACAGTTAATCATAGTTTTGGCTCTGTAAAAGACACACATACGTGATTAATTTAATGCGCAATGAGTAGTGCCATTAACATCATGTGCCTATGCCTTCCCAAACGCAAGGGCTTACATTTACCTAGTGCCCTCTCAACATAGACAGACCTCTTGGGAGGTGCTTTGAGCAAATCTTATTTCAAAGAACGAAGCAGAAGGGGGGGAAAAAAGGGATTTTTTTTTTCTCCACAAAGGAAATATCTCTGGCAGCAGTACAAAGCCGGGGCTGTCCGCAAGGGCTTCCAGGATCCCATCTCTCGTCTGACAGCAGCAGGGCACTAGCCAGCTGCAGTAGCCACCACCGGCTCTTCAATTGTTAGCCCTAAACACTCAGCCGCATGATCAAGAGGGTTGGAATAGTGACTGGATAAAAGTTCCCCAAACAATGGAAATTAATATACAGTTGTTTTTGTCACGCTGCTAAAAGAAACCTCTGTGTTTGAACCCTTCGGCTTCCCTTAAAGAGTCCTGGCCATGTTTTCCTGAAATTCCTTAGAGAAAGGCCCCAGGGCTGAGGCAGTGAGCATTCAACTGCTGCAGGTCTTCCAGCAGATACCATTAACCCTTTGGCTGCTAATTCCCCTCCACTGAAAAATGTGTGTCTGCTCTTGGACTACTCAGCATTTATCTGCTCTACTGCTGTCCTTGAGAGTTCAAAGTTCCACATCAGCTGAGCACTTAAGCAAGCACTTACTGTAGTTCAGTGGTCAAATGGGTAAGAGTGATTACTTCTGAGGGCTTCTTGAGTGTTTTCAGCCCTGTTGCTGACTCACTAGCTACTCCCAACTTTGTTGCATATGTGTTAGTACTGAATATGTGAGGCTTACTTAACCAACTAGTGTAAAAAGCTTTGTATCTCCTGTATAAGAGGAAGCGATGTGAGGGAAAACACCTAATGTTGTGCTGGATTGTAAGCTATAAACCCCATCAGCAGATTCTGGAGCAAGCTATGTTGAACATACACATTCATCATCAGGAAGCATTGATACTCCATCTCTTCAGTCAGACAACAAGAGTGAAAATGTCTTATATCAGTCTTGTGAAGAGTGTTCTCCCTTGGTGCAATTAAACAAAGCAAAATACATTCACGAAGACTGGTAAATCTCCCCTTAATCCACGTGCTTACAAATACATTGGGTATAGGTATCTGGATTTGTAACACAGTGCTGTAAAAAATAATATCACTCTTGGTGTTAAGTGGTAATTTCAGAATGTTGAGGAGAGGCTCTTAATGAGTTTAGTGTTGACTACCATGGAGAAGATGATACAATTGGGATGCCGGATCATTAAACACATGGAATTATTATTCATTTTAATATTGCAGTGGCCATAAAGGCCAACTCAGTCTCTGCTACAAAGGATCTTACAATTGAGTCTTGATTTTTCCCAAAGTTTATATGTTGCTTTTGTTTTTCTAAGTTTGAGAACATCCAGCTATATTTTTTCTCTCTCACACTCCATAAAAAGCTTTCAAGACTATATTTGGTGAGCTGATAGCGTGGATATTAAAGACACAGAATAGCCACCCACTGCATTGTATTATCTTCTAATGCAAACCACTACAAAAGTAATTACCATGCTAGAAATCCAGCTTGGTGTTACTGAATGGTTATCAGATTTATCTAGCATAATTCTCATAGAGGAAAAAAATGGCTTATGGTAAAAGAAATAGATATCCAGTGTATGAAATATATCTTCCCTTCCATTCCCATTAATCTGGAAGATGTCCTGAGTATTAAACATGGACACTAGACAAGCTGTACAAAGCAAAACGAAGACTGAATTTCTGTTTAATGAGTTGTCACATGCTCTCTTGGTAATTTTTTTTATTCAAGAACTTCCTTAACATGCATTTGTTAATAACATGCTATTCAGATGCCTCAGATGAGTCTCAGATTTCCACTATAAACACACTTGCTTGTGATTATCTCTGGAATAACAGGATCTGAGTGTTAGTGCCCTGCTTATCCACAAACAGGTAACACGATTCAACCCCTGGTAAGCTGTCTTACAGCCTGACCTGTTTTGAACTAAGAGGGTTAATGCAAGTACAGTTCAACTCACACACAGACAACGGTGACTCCCTGGCAAACTGCCTCTGAAGTCTAGCGCAATTATTCAAGCCCAGTTCTTTGGTTTCTGTAAACCTGTTTTCACTGCTCAGGAGGTAAAAAAAAAAAAAAAAAAAAAAAAAAAAGATGTGGTTCTGACAGAAATTACACGCACTGTAAGTGGTCTAGATGTCTGGGACATTGAACAGGTCTGCATGGAGGATGCTGTGATCCTGAGGTCCAAAAAACAGGTTCATATCCTAAGAAATTACATCTTCAGACTGTGGTGTCGTCAGCATTATTGCTGCAGCTCTTTATAATGTTTTAGAATGACATAAAATTTCTTGCCTCGTAGGTATATTATTTTAACACATCAGTAACACAAGAAATGCACAACCTCTTAGATGGGCAAGTCAGAAACAGGTTAAGGGGAAAATACCAAAAGAAGAAGAGGATATTAAGTTGTTTTGGAATACAGTGAATTCTCACAGAGAGAACAAACCTGCATTGATTCCATTTAGTATGCAATATATTGATTATTTCATAGTCTGTTTGAATAAATAATGTGGCATATTTGTATATTATTTGGTTACTTTTGCTGCATTGTTGTCTAGTGAAAGTCTCATAAATGGTGAAATCTAAACAATGTAGCATAAAAACCTCCAGGCAGATATATCATCATACACATATCTTTAATCTTTTCAGATCTCCTGTGGTCACATCAAGTATTGACTAAGGCTTCTATTTTTGCTTTTTCCAACAATGACAAAACTGCTAGCTCCTGCATGAAATATAGATCATTTGGAGAGATAGATAACAGGTATAGAGATGTACAATTACCTACATATGTATGCAGGGAGGAAAAGAAAGGAAGAGGGTCATAAGATATACATAAGATATACATATTCATGTCTAGAAAATGAATGATGTTTGTGTTTGTATGTAGGGCTTTTGATTCCCATGAGGCAGTTATTAGAAGTTCCTTCTCATATTTAGTCATGTTTGGAATTGTGTTCAGGATGTTTAGACTCTTTTCTTCAAGTTGTCACCAGCTCATTACCACAGAATTACATTTTACAAACAAGAGCTGGCTAGAGCCAACTTGGCTTGGCTACTGCTGCCTGAGGGAATTTGAAAAAAAATTTATAATTTCCCTGCCTTTGGAAATAGACAGGCATGGACCCAACTGCAGGCAATCTCACCTCTTTACTGCCTTTCTGAGCTGAAGCAAGCAGCTTTTGTTTTCTTGGAGGAGCTATCCTGTTACTTGAAGAGAGAACACACTCACAAAATTATTTTTGCCCCCAAAACACAGTATATCTGAGCAGATATGAATTACTCTTAAAATGCAGTGCTGCATCCTTCTAGAAAGAATTGCTGAAGGTGAGTGGGAAAAAAATTTCTTCTGATGCAGTGGTGAATCACACCATTGCAACCAGTGCTCAGAGTGGGACTCCACAGAAGGTTTGAAGTAGCCCAGTTCCTTGCCTTTTCAAAAGAGGAAGTTTACGATGGCACTGACTGCACCTTTTCCCCTAGGGGTCCCTGGGACTTAAACTTTGTTACATTTATGACTGGCACACACACACCCTGAACTGTGATAATGTCGTAATTAGCATTTGATCTTTTTGTCTAAAAAAAATCTTCTTGCTGCTACCTTTGATCCTTCTGAAAGTGTCCCTCCTCAGCTTCAGCTGCACAAACCACCTTCAAAACTACAACCTCCACTTCCTAGTAATTCTGCTTTTTGCAAAGGATTTGCAAAGATCTCCTCAAAGAAGGAAGTGCTAGCTTTATAGAAAATTAGAGGCAAACTTTAAGGTATGGTCTGCCCACATGATTGCTCAAAGGTCAAAATGATGTGCTTTTTTTTCTTATAATTACAGTTAGATAGTAACTGCTGGTTAGTGATAAATTAAGTCTGCACATCTTAAGTTGACTTGGCATGAGCAGGATATTAATCACCGAATAGCCATCATTTACCTTCGGTTAAAGCACAAATTGCAATTGTGAATAGATCAAGCTGAATATAAGCTTATTTCAAAAGCAATCTACAGGACAGATTCTCAGGCAGTAAAAGCTTCCAAAGTTTAATTAAATTCAGAGCTACATCAATTCACACTAGCTGAGATCTGGGTCCAAAGGATGATCTGTGGAGTAAATCAATCACAATTTATCTTAATATCAGTAAGAATATTCATATTTTTTTGTCCTGATGAAATAGCAAAGCTATTCTGAGTGCACAGGGCCATATCCTGATGCTTCTTCCAGGTAGAACTGTACAAGCCACTTCTCTGCAGTCTGCAGAATAAGTTCCTCATGATCATGCTCTAAGAGTGAGTAGCTACCTGTTCTTGTTGGGAACATCAAGTTAATTCCGAGTTAGTAGTTCTCACTGCTAAGACCTCCTGCAAGAGAAAGTCAAAGTATTTTAAAGGTAAGACTTCATTCAGATTGCATGAACAAAACCAAACGCAGCCAGCAACTTCCAAGTTTTCAGGTCTTCAGATAGAGAAACTACATTGTCTGACTGATAGCCCAAGCTTGTGAAAATGAGAAAAGAACAACTGTGCCCTTGAATAATCTTCAAAATGCAATGCAAAATTCCATGTTTGGTGGAACTTTCTTAAAAAAGAGAGTAACAATTAATAATAAAAGAGGATAAATGTTTTAAAAGCTTTCTAGTGAGGTATATTTGTTATTTCCAAGATCATACTCATTCTTTTGGGGGTGATTTCAGGCAGCATAGTGCCCGTGAAAGCAAGAAATCTAACTTTTCAATTTTTGCTGTCATTTTCTCATAAGATTCTGGTCATAAAATGAGACTAATATTTTACGAAAATGCTTGCAACATTTTTTTCACTGTCTCAAAATGGATAAAAATGTGTCAGAAAGTTTGACAAACATCAAGAATGTGCCTCTATGCTGTCAAGAGCATCCCCTTTCTTGATGAGCCAAGACATGTACTACTCCCACATTCACACTTCTGCCTAAAGCTCTGTAACTTTTTCCTTCAGGGAGTCCTAAACCTTGAGCAGGGAGATTTTCTCTGTTTGCATTAGGTAGAGCACAGCCTTTTGCCACGTTAACAGAAACATTTCTTATCTTGGAAACAGGCTGACCATCTGAACACTGCATCACCTGAGTACTTTTAGATCAGCAGCTGAAGTGTCCTATTGTGGATCATTCCCTTGCAGAACAAATGTTGCTGTCTGAGACTGTTCCAAACATTTGTTTGGCACACAAGCATTCCCTCTCTCCTTTTGAAGCAGTATTAAAAGCACTGTCAGCTCATTAATGGATTTATTTTTTATTTTTTTTTAACTTTTCTTTTGGCTGAAATGAAACTATCACTGAAGGAAATATCTTGTAAACACTGAAACAACCACAACAGCATTCCATGCATACACATTGAAAAACAAAAACAAAATGAAAACAGCCTTTTGCAATGAAACGTGTCTTTCCTGAATCAGCAAAGACTCCCATGACCTTGCAGCCATTCTTTGGAATAGCAACTGAGAGCTGCATGAATCAAATAACAAAATAAAAGCACTATAGTGCAAAGGACAAGTTTTCCAGGGTTAGAGGAGAGCCATTGCTATGAAAATACCAAGCACTGAAATCTTACCCGTACATTGACTTGTGTACAAATGTCACTGTGCCTACGTCAAAGGCCAGATTTCCCAGAGAACTCATCTTCCCTTCGAGAAATTCAGTAAAAATCAGAGTTTTAAAGACCTCAGCAAGATAGATTTTCAGAATAGCTTATTCCAGAGGATTAGTATTGATATTTAGATGAAACCTCTGTACCACAAAGAGTTTATACATTAAAAAGTCCTGATAGCATGATGAGCATTCTGTGTAGGAATGTAGGAATGTACTAATTGCCCCTACTTTCCCTCCTCCTCTTCTTTTCACCATTTAATTTTTTTTTAAGTTGAAAAACTAAAGACATTTTAATTCATCTTGATGTACTCAAAAATAGGTTTTATCTGAACTCTATAGCTTTTACATAGGCACTGTCTATAAATAATTCTGTATCTTTCCTTCCATTACTGGTTATCTTTGATTGATTTTTTTCTTTTTCCTAGGTATTTTTTATGAAAGATGTGTTATGAAAATAGGTTTTTTTTTCCAAATGCAGTTGATTTGGATGAACGATTTAAAAATAATTAAAAAAAATTAAAAAACAAACACACACACACAAAACCCAACTACAACAAAAACCAAAACACAACAAAACACAAGAAGCAAACAAAACACCACGAAAAGGCCCTTCTCAAACATGTTCTACTTTAAAGTGCCTGTTCTTCTTAAGAGAAGGCAGAGGCAGTGGAGAGTTAAAATTTGTCCTGCCTTCAAAAGATCATTATTACTTCCTACATTGTATCTGTTCTGTTTGGGTATGGCTAAAAACAAAATTACCCCATTTAGATTATATACATATATTATAGATGCATGTATAAGAGGAGGAGAATGGGACATGTTTATCAGATTTAATCTCTGTGCTTTAAAAAAAATAATTATTAATATTAGTGTCTTGCTAATTCCAGAAAACTCCGAATCATTTGTTAGATTCATGCAAAACCAGACATTTGACTACAAATGCATGTAATTTGAACAAAATATACTTGATTCACTGTCTAGGGTTGGTTTACACTTCCAGACTTATAAGAAAGGCTAGATAAAAATTATTCTAAAAACAATTTAGATGCTTCTCTAAAAGTGACAACAACAGCTTGAAGAGATTAGGTAGGTAGGTAGGTAGGTAGGTAGGTAGGTAGGTAGGTAGGTAGGTAGATACTTAGATACATAGATGCATAGATACATAGATACATAGATACAGAGAGGTGCTGGGACTTGGAATGAAATTCTCTGAAATGTCCTAGCCTCAGGTGCTTTCAGTCTTATGACAGATTTGTGATATGGACTTTGTCAGAGGTCAAAAAGAAAACTGGATCTAGAACTGCAATGTAATAATATATGAGACAGTTCTTCCTAAGGTGCCAGGTTTATATAAGATAATCATGTGTCTCATTATGCTTAGAATAGTTTGGACAGAATAACTGTGGCCCTCTTCCTCTCTCACAGCTGTCAAAATCCACTAAGCAGTCAATGATTCAGACACCCTGAGCAATTACCTAGAGCAGGCCAAATTCTAAGCATCTTACCAGGAGATCACAGCAGTTTGTTGTGATATCCTTGCAAGAAGGTCTGCAACAACAAATCAGCTTGCAGTGCATTTGCAAGAACTTTAGCCACTGAAAGGAACAAGTTAGAAAAGGAAAAAAGGATCAGATCATTATGGCATTAGTATTTTAAGTACTTTGCCATAAAACATGATCTATAATATAGACTATTGAATAGAACATCTAGAATAAGAAACCTAGACAATGATTTCTGGTTTCATATGTCCACATTGTAAAGCTTAGCCTCTCTTTTTTGGACCATACTTCTTGCACTTGAGTAATTAGTCCATTTCCAGAAGAACAGGGTGATGAACGGTCACAGCCCACATCACTTCCCAGACCTTAACATGACAAGGAAAAGATTGTGTTTAGTGAAGCCTTTCAACTAAGGGAAGGGATAAAACTCCATAAAACTCCATGACATTACAAAAGTCTCACAAGGTTGAATCTCAACAGCACACCTCAACATAGATCTGGAGAACTGGTGATCCTTCTGTTCTTGTTACTTTCCCAGGATCTCTGCTGTTCCACAGTCTGATATGTTTAATTTTATTTATTTTTTTTTTTTGCCAGTCTTAGCAGGTTTCATTCTCCCAGTTCTGAAGAAAGTTGTTAAGGATATAAACTCATTCAGGTTTGGTACATTTCACAGTATTACTGTGTCTCTCTGATCTTAATGTATCTAGGAATTTATGTCACATCCACTGCTGTATTCATCTGAGTACTTTTCTGTTGTACTGGAAAAGGGTTCATTTCCACAAAAACTAGCTCTGGAAGGGAATTTTCCAGAATTTTACTGAGGTAGAAAACCTAAAATTTGCTTCCCTGTAATATAAAAAGTGGATTTCAAAGAACTGACAGTAACTAATCTAGTGAACACTACAAACACTGACTGATCCCTCCTTCTTTCAAAATGACTTCCTAGAAAATCAGTATCAGTATATTATTTTGGGAAATACTATAGAAATAGTAATCTTATGGCATTGGAAAATATGTTTTTAGTGAGGAAAAAAAGGCTGAAATTTATCTAAGTCAAAAGAACTAGAAGTTCCTCTGAACCTCACCTACATTTTCACTGTATCTTCGAAGAGTTAGGTTTAGTAAACACAGGGACTTGAGCTTGAAAAAGGGACAGTTTGGGCCAGTGAAAAATGGTCAACACAAGAAAAATACATCTCTCATTTGAGTCTGAAATGGTACATACCAAATTGTATTTGAACAGAGATAGGGACAGACCTATCCATCTTTTTCACACAACTTAGTTAATTAATGCTTTTCTTGGATCACTTATATAAACACACAGTGACACACAAGAAGGTTGTATGGTCATGTCAGCAACTTTTGAGGCTTATGAAGGTCTCATTTGGATATCATCACAGATTTGGTAAAATGAGCAAGGAAATATCCATATTTATCTGTTCCTTTCCTTTTTCCTTTCCTTTCCTTTCCTTTCCTTTCCTTTCCTTTCCTTTCCTTTCCTTTCCTTTCCTTTCCT
>WUAM01000287.1:2807195-2818441 GCA_024336885.1 Actenoides hombroni
CAGAAAACTGTGCAGTGGGAGACACAGGTAATTTAGACAGCACATCTATTTACCTATTTGTTATAAAAACTTGAAAACTAGAATCTCTAAAATCCCTGTCATCATTAAAGTCTTCATTTTATCTCCTTACCAGATTCATGCTGCCTTCTCTCAACACCTGCACTGAAGGAAACCTCTCTGGACTATTGCAGTGGCAGCATCAACTTTATGAAAAATTATACCTTATGGATGCCAATCAGTAGTACCCACATGGCATGCGTTACTCAGCCTTTTACTTGAAGCTGAGCAGAAATAAAGGGATACTTTTACAAAGGAGAGGAATTGCACTCTTGGGAAAAAGCAGCTGATGTCTAACCATGGTAATTTAAATATTATTCTGGTGTTTTGGGCAACTATCTATAGAAACACAACTAACATATACCATCATTAGAAACAAAGCAATGACATAGAGAAGGTAATACTTAATAAAAAAAAAAAAAAGATATAACAAAGATTTGTTTCTGGAGAGAGAAACAAGGGAATTTGAAATAATCTGTGTTTGTGTACAGAGAAAACAGAAGAATTAAAAACACAGTTACTGAATGCAGAGAGTACAGTAGAAAGACTGCATAACAAAATGTCTGTAATAAACAGGCATGATCAGGATGGGGAGAGTGGCTAATGTCCACATGTAGTTGACATTTCACAGAATCACAGAATGGTAGGGGTTGGAAAGGACCTATGGAGATCATCTAGTCCAAACCCCCTGCCAAAGCAGCATCATCTAGAGCAGGTTGCACAGGAATACATCCAGATAGGTCCTGAAAGTCCCTAGGAAAAACTCCACAACCTCCCTGGGCAGCCTGTTCCAGTGTTCAGTCACCCTCACAGTGAAGAAGATTTTCCTCCTGTTTAAGTGGAAGTTCCTGTGTTCCAATTTGTGTCTACTGCCCCTTGACCTAGCACTGAGCACCACTGAAAAGAGACTGGCTCCATCCTCTTGACTGACACCCTTTAGATATTTATAAACATTGATAAGATCCTCTCTCAGCCTTCTTTTCTATAGGCTAAGCAGCCCTAGGTCTCTCAGCCTTTCCTCGTAAAAGAGATGTTCCAGTTCCCTGATCATTTTTGTAGCTCTGTTGGACGCTCTCTAGTATTTCCCTGTCTCTCTTGAACTGGGGAGCCCAGAACTGGACACAGTACCCCGGATATGGCCTTACCAGGGCAGAATAGAGGGAGCAGAGAACCTCCCTCCACCTGCTGGTCACACTCTTCTTAAGGCACCCCAGGATACCACTGGCTTTCTTAGCCACAAAGGCACATTGCTGTCCCATGAATTACCAGGATTCCCAGGTCCTTCTCCATGGAGCTGCTTTCTATAAGGTCAACCCCTAGTCTGTACCGGTGTATGGGGTTATCCCTTAGGTTATTCCTAAGGGCAGGACTCTACACTTGTCCTTGCTGAACTTCATTAGGTTCCTCTCTGCCCAACTCTCCAGCATGTCCAGGTCCTGCTGAATGACAGCACTGCCTTCTGGTGTGTCAGCCACCCTTCCCAGTTCCATATTATCAGCAAATTTGCTGATGGTACACTCCATCCCTTCATTCAGGTTTTTGATGAATATGTTGAATGAGACTGGACTCAGCACTGACCCCTGGGGAACACTGCTAGCTACAGACCTCCTTCATACTCTGCACCACCGATCATAACCCTGAATTTTGCAGTCAGTGCCACTGATACACCTCCTATTATAATGGGTAGGCAACTAAATGGATATAACTTGTAGGCGAAGAGAGGATATAAAGAGGAAAAAGAAGAAACATGGTCTGGTTTTGTTGTAAACCCTGACATTAGGTAAATTATGGAAGGGGAAGAGAAATTCTTAAGAGGCTGAAAGCAAAGATTTGAGAGAAAGCTTAGTAGCATGAATTAAAAGTAAAAATAGACACAAATGTAAAATGAAGGCTGCACAGTAATTCCTTGAAGAGAAAGGGATTACCATCACCAGAATTCCACAACTACTTTCAACTTTATCCCTCTGTGGGGTTAGAGTTATTAAGCTGCAGTGCATTTCTTAATGACTGGATCATATTCTGAAGTTCATAATTACAACATAGCACAGGAAATATTTATTTCTCCAACTGCCTATGGTTCATTGCTTCTTAGTGAACATTTTCTATGTCAAATGACACCTTTCAAATTTCCTTAATGAAATGCAAAAAGAGCAAAAGGGAAACAAAAGAGAATGTATTTTTTTTTCTCTGACTTGCTCAGAAACAGCTCATCTTTTGTGTTCAAGTTTTAAATAATTATAAAAATTCATACTGTGAATTAAACTACACTAGTAGAATTCAAGACAAGACCTATTTCAGAAAGTTGTCTACATCTTATGGAAGGGGGGCTGTGCAATAATAGCAAGACAGCTTTAACTAGTTGTTACTGAGTGCTCTGCCTGAAATAATAAAGAAGATTGAAATTTCTTAAACACAGACTGAACTGTACGCAGAAGTAGTAGCTGCTTCTGGACATGGCAAAAGATAATAACCTCTGGATACACATGGGAAAACAAAGACCAATAGAGAAGCCATGCTGAATTTAACCTTGATTTGAACAGACCCTAGCTCTGACATGAAGGATTGTTAAGAAAAAAGTTCTGCTACCACCTGCCCCCCAGAGTGGGAAATCTCATTTGTTTCTACCTAAGCATAAGTCAGGACAAGGGTTCTCAACCAGTTCACAGTTAAAATCTTTAGACTGCCTCTGAGAAGTGATTCCTGATTGGTTCCTTCCTCTCCCTCCCTGCCTCCCAGGATGTTCATATGATAAGGTAACTTCATCCTTCATTTGTTTTCTTTATTGCTGGGAAAACATTACATGATCAGACAGAATATATTTTCACCCTCCTTTTTCTCCTTTTTTTCTTTTTTTTCCCCTCCCCCCCTTTTTTTTTTTCTTATTCTCTGTTATTGTTGCCTTTTTTTCACTGACATTGAGCCAATCCACCACATGTCCAAAACTGAAGGGAATATCTAAATCATTTCTACAATATAAGAATAATTGCTTTTCATAGGCTCTATAATGAAGGACAAAAAGACTAAGAAACCTAGAAATGGCAATGAGAACTCTAGGGAGAGACAGAGCCGTTGGTTCAAAGAAAAGAATGGTCTGTAGATCACATACTTATAGCCAGGCTTTGTCCATTCCAAGCAGTCATCAAGAACCAATTCCACAGCACCCAGTTCTACAGAGCCTCTAGGTTTTGGAATGCATTCAGGAATGAAGAATAATTAAAGGAAAAAAATGTGTTACTCTTCCTCTGCACCAGAACAGAAGAAGTGATTAATTACCGAGGAGAGGTTTACAAAGTTAAGTAGCACAAAGCCATGTCTAGCAATTCCATCTTTCTTTGTGAGAAATAGTTCTTCTAAACATTTTTCAATTCATCACATTCCTTTTTTCTATCATTGCCTTCTACTAACATCTTTACCTTCGGGTTTGTTGTTCTTTTCCCATTCATTTTTCAGATTCTCTTTCCTTCTCTTTAATATGTAACCTCCCTTCCTGCAACAGCTATCAGTGATTTTCATCCCTTAGCAAGTTGACAAGATAGTTTAAATGATATTTTCTTTTTCCAGAAGTAAAAAGTTGAGAACTCTCTGATATTGTGATAAACAAATCATTTCAAATGAAAATGAGAGTGCACCCAGAGGTTTTTGTAATGCTTAACTGAACCAGAACTGAGTTTTCACTGTTGAAACTGTGTAGGCAGTAATTTCTCCTTTATATGTGTTCATATTTCTTCATAACACACTTAGTAAAACAAATGTTTCAAAATAGGAATGTCTACAGTCATGGTCTGGCCCTTCCAAGAAACAGGTCTAAAACATAGCAGAATTATAATTAAAGTCTTTGAATTCTTTTCAGGATATTTGTAGCCTCCTATCCAAAGACCCAATATTTGGATACATTTCAGTAGTAAACCCAGACATTTGATTAGATAATATGGTACACCAAATTGGTTTAGGTCCACCCACAACCAAACCAGAATTCCCCTTCTTCTCAATATGTATGTACATCTCACCAGTTGGAAAGGATGACACATTGACATAAAGCATATGACTTCATAAAGCATATCAGAAATTTTACAGCTGAGATGTCAGAGCAGAAATGGAATGTTACATAGATGCACCTGAGAAGTAAGACATACAAAATATTTCAAAACAAACAAATAAACAAACAAACAAGAAAGCACAAACAACCTCTGGGATAAAAGCAGTGATAGAATTAATGCATGAAATAACATACAACATCTTACCCTGTTTATTTAAGGATATTTGAACTAAGTAAATCTGGTATACCAGAAAAATACATCAGTCATAGTGCCTACTGGTTTTTTAATTTATTTAATCAATATACAATATTAAAGGAGAAATGCAAGTGCAATTATGTACACAGACTGTATACCTGTTGTAAGCTGTACTATACCACGATAAATTAATATAGTAAAAAAGACAGAACATAGTGAATAAACAACATTCAAGTGGTTGTATTAAGTGTCCTGATTCACCATGTTTCCTGTTGCCTCTGCTAAGTAAATGTATGCTCAGACTGCTGAAATTTCAGATAGTCTTGAAAAACAATGGAAGCACATGCTATTAATTGCAAGACTGAATTTTCGAGCAGAAAATTCAGAGAATCACCATTCAAATAATTAGTAAGGATCTGAGCAATTCAGATTCCTAGCATAAATACAGTTATATCGGAATGTGATTGTTTGGTTTGGTTTTGGTTTTGTTGGGTTTTTTTTTGTGGAGAGGCCATCTCATTTAATTTGATTTTGCAGTCCTTAGTTTTTCTGCATTTAAAAAGGAGCACTCAGTGTTAGTGTTTTCCAGGGTTTCGAAAATCATCCTGCTTTAAATACAACACAGGCATTTCCATCAGGAATATTCCAGATTCCTGTGTCAAACATAAAACCAGAGCAGTTGCATTTTAAAGCTAGAAAAGTCATCAGAAGGCATAGTTTCTCCAAGTATGTACTAAAGCACAGAGCTAGATGGGGACCTGGTGACTACCTATCTTTATCTAACATTGAGATGTTTCTGTCAAGGAAACAGTAAACTCATCCCAAGTTCTTTCTCTGTTAATTTCATTTTTTCTATCGTTCAGATTCCAGAGGATGCTGGAAGCCGCCGGTAAAAAAACTGTGATATGTCAGAAAATCAACCAAAACAAGTAATTTTTTTAAATGTTTCTTTCAGCAACTTGTGAAATTCCCCACCTTCATCTTTCATGCCCCAGGGAGCATGCTCTGAGGAAGTGAACAGCACCAACTAATCAGCTGCTTTGAAATTACAGACCATTTAACTAAGAAAACTTGAAAGACGTAATCTATTTTTCTACTGACCTTGTGGTTCCCCCATATGAGCCAACCACCATCATATCTCCAGTTAAAGATTTTGGCTGCCACTTCCTCCTATATTTTTAACAGATGGGTTAATTTGTTAGGACACTTTTTCTCATGCATTTAATTTTTCTCTTTCCCTATTCTCAAAGCACCAACTTCAAATGCGACATTCCCTCTCTCCACCCTATGGAGGCTGAGGAGCCTGAGACCTTGCACCCTTGCCATGTGGAACATGCCGCATGTTGGCTGCTTCATAGTAGCAAACATCTTTCTGTGAAATGCAGAAAATCCTTTCCAGGGGATAGTGGCAAGAAGAACCCAAAATTTGGGGTTTATACTCACAAAAGTATTATTTGATATTTTAACATTTAAATTTCTTGACAACTGACAAATTAAATGCACCTCACTGAATAGGAGGTCCACCTTAACATTAAAAGTGCAGGATTTTACTTGCAGGTGGAGAAAACCAAATATTTAGAGTAATAAAAGCTTTATTAACTAAGGACTTTCAGGAGAGTCACAGAAGTAAAACTCAGGCAGCTATTAGCAATCTGACACGATGCTGTTTATTTAGGTCAAGTCTTTGGAGTGTCTGTTAGTCCTGTAATGATTTGTTAATATCTGTAATTTTCCTTAAGGCTAAACAAATGAGGAAGCCATCTTGTTTTCCACATCATTGGACCTAGCATGCTCCAGCAGATTACCATGGCAACCAGAGCAAGTGTGCCCAGTGTGAAGACAATGGTGTAGGCCTCATTTCCTAAAACCATGTTCTTACTGAGGTTAACTCAACAATTAAAAGACTTTTCTGTCCTCCAGGGTTGCAGAGATGTAAATAGAGATGTGAAGCCTGCCTGTCTGGTCAGCTGCTTTACCTGAGCTAGTAACTCTTACTAATTGTCTAAATACAGAAAAAAAATCCAGTAAACAGGGAAAGATGTGCTTCTGGAATTTCATCAAAGACTGGATTAATCTTAAAAAAAAAAAAAAAAGTTGTTTTGAAGAGTGGACTGAGACAGTTCTTCCTGTTATTTGTGATTACGGAGTAAACAGCTTGAACAAGGGGGTGTTCTCCAGGCCTTGGAAAATGCTCACAGCGCATCTTCTACAGCATCAACAATAACATGTTTTGTCATCAGCCCTCTGTCAGTGTGTCTGAGTCACACACATTTAGTATAAATAAGGATTAATTATAGATCTAATAAAACAAAAAATAAATAAAAGTAAAAAATGTGAGACTGTGGGATTACTGTTCCAACATAGCTTTTAGGCATCATTTGTCTTCTTATAACTGTCTTGTTGTGGCATATTTCTATTTTAAAAAATATATATATATAAAAAGATCAGCTGCTCATTAGTTGCCTCTATTAAAACAGAACTACATTTTATAAAGAAAAATAAACTTTATCATACCATCAATTAATGAACGGTATCACCATGATATCAATTTCCTTAGCAGAAAATTGTGGGTACAAATGATTCAAACCAAAAATTATCTGTAATAATTTTTCCTATTTTGTTGTACGGAAACTGGTTTAGAGAAGATGCTAGAGGACACTGAGAAATACAATAGGACTACAAATATTAAGTAACATTTTGCACAAAGTAATTTGTTTAATAGGTGATCATTGTCAATATATAGATCAAACACTGAATGAAACAGATAGAGACACTACAAGTTCAACTCAGTGTGAGATCTGTATTACTCATTTATAGTTGATCCCATTCATGTAAATGTCTCTTATGGGAGACTTTCCATCACAAAGCTTCAAACTCTTCAGAGATGTGGCAATCGCAGCCAGAAAACTAAGAAAAAAAATCTTTCTATAATGTTAATCCTGTTTGGATAATCACTGGCCACATAGTGTTTTTCAGTCATGAGCTCCTGAACAGCAGTAGATCCTAAAGCATCCTTGTATTATTCTGTTCCCACTGAGCAAAGCAGAATCTAGCATTATGTTTATTTAGTACACACAGGGCATGCCCTTCTACATGAGATCAGTATAAGACAGTGAATGAGGCTTCACATACAGATCTACATTTTGTACTATACTCCAAATGAAGTCCACACAGCAGAAAGGTTGATCCATGTACGTCATGAAGTCCATGCCTATTCATTTTAAGATGTAGATAGGTGCCTGTTAAAATATTTCAAATCTATATTCTACTGATTTCCACAAGAAACTCAAGTGCTTTTGTGTCCTATTTAAATACCTAAATACTTTACTGACTTCCTTTGATATCACTGTAAGTATACACAGCACCCTTAATTCAAAAAGATAACTGCTTCTAAACTAAAAATATTAACACCCACTCTATTCCTCTCCCTAGACCATCACTCAAACTATAATTCTATCCTCTCCACTGAACAAATGTGATGCCCTGTTATTGAATCAAACTATCTAAATACATTCTGTTTAAGAGTTATCTTGTAGATAAACTCAATAACTGCCTACCTTGGACAATCAACAGCAAATTGTGGCTATAGTTTTAGCTCACTAAAACATCAGCATTTCCTCTTAACAGTTTCCTAGACATAGTGCTGTCCAATTTGACAGAGCTCATTAATTTTCAACTCTTGAGGAAAATGAAGTGTTGCTATAAAAAAATTGTTGAGAGGGACAAATAAAGAATTAGTTTGCATGTACCTTTGAATGCTGGAACTGCTAAGAAAGTTTCTTTTGTTAAAGAAAAATGCCAGTTTTTAAGAATTACTTTAAAAGACTACATTTTAAATGGATAGAAACAATATCGGAAATATATAACACTACATAAAAATGATCAATTCTGACTTGTAATATTGAGCTCAGTTGTGGCTGACTCACTCTCAAGAAAGAGAAAGCAGAGATTGATGAAGTTCCAAGTAGAGGAAAAGGTAAGGTGAGATTTATATTGGATAGGAGATTAACCCAGACAGGACAAGAGTAACAGACTTGATGGAAATGTACAAAATTGCTACTGGTATAGCAATAAACTGATCAATCTCTTCTTTTATTTAACTTGTCCCATCATATAACAACATAGGGTTGCAAATTAAAAGGCAATAAATTCCAACTAGAAAGAGAAGTATTTACTTACTAGAGACATAGTACTGCACAAGGTCATTAAGTGAAATACTATGGATACTGTTTAAAAAGAAGGCTAATGTTACAACCATTAATACCTTCTGTAGACATGAAAGTCCTCATAAATGAGTATTAAATCTTATGTCATGAGATATACAGAAAATGCAGTTTTTCCTTGTATAGGTCTACTCGCCTACTGACTTGGTTCACTGACAAGGATTTTACCTCCCTCTGTAGCATCTACTGTCAGCTGCTGCCAGCTTGTTCTTTATAGGTTTTAATTTTGTTTCACTGCCCACTGGTTGTAATTATCTCAGATGCATGAAAATAACATTTTATCAACTGATTTTTATCCTTTTCCATTTGGCAAACATCGGTTTCTTGTGTGTGTTTTGAGCCAAGATGAAATCAACACATCTGTTTCAATTTAATGTCTTCAGTTTATTTAACAAGACCTATGCAGTACTACGATGTCTTTGCAGTAGTGTTCCCTAAACAGTGAAATCAGGCCAAAACACCTATGGCACTTCAGAATTTTACTGATTATAGGTAATCAAAACCTTGATTACATATTTCTGCTAAAAGACACCTTTAATCATGCCAAACCACCTTTTCTTTATTTTTGCCAGCATTATCAATTGATCAGGAAATAGTGTGCTTAGTTAATTATTACTTTGGAGTCAGCCGATGGGGGACAAATAATCTCAGTTCAAGAGTTGCTGAAGTAATGGTCATTGTTTTGTTTTACAAATTCCCAGTGATGCAGTATACAACTTAAATAACAAGGATTGGATAGTGCTTTTGGCATCCTGTGATACCATGAATAGCTGCCACTGAAACCAAGAATCTTTCAAGTGACATCCATTTGCAAACCTGCCTGAGGACACAAGAGTTGAATTTGCTTTGAAGAGATGTGACAAAGCACAAAATTCCAGTCTGCTTCCAAATAACCAGCCCTTAGTGATAAGGGTCTTTGGATTCAAACACAAATTGTAATCAGTATTCAGATGTTTGATTTGTGGCTTGAAGTTGAATCCATACTACAGTAAATAATTAAAAAGCAAAACTAGTAAGATTTAGACTCATGACAGCTTTTGCTCAGACAATAGTATCCTTATATCAGGAGCCCAGGGGCATCCATAGATCTTGCCCTGATGGAGCCTGCCACTATCACCAAACAGGTCCTCTTCAGACAGTGCGTAGCTGATGAGCACCCTGCCTGTGTGTGGCTCATCCCTGGCTCCCGACTTGTCCCGTCTCATGAAGTGAACCCAATCTTGCTGCTCCCTGACACTTTAGGCATGTATTTCTAGAAATTTTAATAGGGAGTTTATTACAACAGTGATTTTCACCTGAGTAGATTATTTCTCTAACCTTCAGGTCTGTGTATTTATTCTGGGCCCAAACACCCATCTGGGGCATTTCAGCACAGTTGTTCCCTGTGCAACAATTTATGCCGAGTAGTTGTACCCACCAACAGAAAGCATTTGTGACAGTGCTAAGGAGGTAAAAAATACTCCCACAGTTAATTTCCAGATAGAATCCAAAAGTACAACAGTTTCCCACAACCATACCTGAGTGACTCTTTCCGAAAATCATTTTCAGTTGACTCCTAGGACTATGATGGACAGCACACACAACAAAGTGAGACCGCCTTCATTTACATTAGGTTCTTTACTCAGACTCTGGATTCGGTCTTCTCTGCAGCTCCAAAGCAGGTTAAATTACTTGATCATCAAGCTATTGACTGGATAAAAATATCAATTCTACTCTTTCTGCTGAACCTGTCCCACTGTCAAGAAAGAAAAACACTTCAAAATTCATTGGCTGAAGAGAAAATACAGAAGAGAAAACATTTATTCTATAGACTAGCAAGAGGAGATTTCAATCAAATCCTGGATTTTGGACTATTCTTCAAGAATAGTTCTATGAATTCTATTAAGTAACTGTTTAATGCAAAATACAGAAATAATATTTTTAAATAGGACCAGTTCCCTTCTTCTGTCTCTTACAATTCAGACTGAAAAAGCTCATGATACATATGCTGGATCACAAACCAGCTAATTTGTTTAGCTGCTTTGGCTCTACTGGATTTCTCTGTCAGAGAAGTATTAATCTTTCATTGTGGTCACACCACAAAGATGGTTCAGCTATAACTTAAGGGTATTCATAGTAATGCTAAGTTAGCTTCATTTACTTCATGATAATTACACTCTCAGAGCCTGCTCAGAAGCAAAAGGCCACTTCACTCTATCTAAAGGTCCCTAAATTCATCAGCCTCATGCCAGCCTCTCAGTTGTCTACAGAACTGATCAATAATTCTGATCTTAGGTGTTGTAGTGGGTCTGGCTGAGCTGCTTTTCCCTATCCAGCCCTCATGTTGCAGTACTGGGAGCTAGAGGGTTTTGATAACACACCTGTGTTATGACTGCCAGTGCTCACAAGGCACCAGAGGCTAGAGGGGGGCAAGATGGGGGAGGGGATACATCCAACCTGAGCTGACCAGTAGGATATTCCATACCATATGACGTCAGCTCAACTATAAAGGGAGAGGGCAGGAGGAGAATGGGGGGGCATTCAGCTTGTCCTCTGAGCAACTGATACATGTTCTGGAGCCCTGCTTCCTGGACTGAGCTGGACATCACCTGAGGACAGGAAGTAGAGAATAACATCTTTATCTACCATAACCCACAGCTATTTTCTTTTCATCTTATTCTCTCCCTGCGTGCCGTGCTGACGGAGGTTGGGGGGGAGTGATAGAAGAGCTTGGTGGGCACCTGGTGCCCAGCCA
>WUAM01000287.1:2818541-2849953 GCA_024336885.1 Actenoides hombroni
CATCTTATTCCCTCCCTGCGTGCCGGGCTGGCGGAGGTTGGGGGGGAGTGATAGAAGGGCTTGGTGGGCACCTGGTGCCCAGCCAGGGTAAGCCCACCACAGGTGTTCAGTGACTAAAGAGAAAACATAAGACCACTGTTGTCATGGTTTAACCACCACACAGCAGCTTGCTCATTCCCACCCCTCTCTGTTGTATGGGGAAGACCATGGAAAAAAAAAAAAAAGTCAAAACTCATAGGTTTAGATAAAGACAGTTTAATGGGACAGAAAAGGAAAGTAAATAATAGTAATAACAGAATATATAAAATAAGTGATACACAATACAATTGCTCACCACCCACTGACTATGCCCAGCCAATCTCCAAGTCGTAGTGCCTCGTGGCAAACTCTGCCCAGTTTATATACTGAGCGTGATGCCATATGGTATGGAATACCCTTTTGGCTCATTTTGGTCAGCTGTCCTGTCTGTGCCCCCTCCCAGCTCCTGGTGCACACTCAGCCTCTGCTGTCAGGGCAGTATGAGAAACTGAAAAGTCCTTCATTTAGTATAAACACAGTTTAGCAACAACTAAAATATCAGTGTATTATCAACATTATTCTCACCCTAAAATCAAAACACAGCACTATAGCAGCTACTAGGAAGAAAATTAACTTTATTAACCAGGACATGTTTCTAAATTCTGTGAGTTATCTTGCTAGACTTAATTGTAACCCAGAAGCTGCTCTTCACTCAGATGTTATGTGCTGTGTTCAGTCCAAATAACTTCAACTGTACCTTTTCGAGTCCTATATTAGGAGCTTCAAGTTCAAAGGATCCTTAGTCAACAGGATGTAGCCTCCTATTTCACCAGAACACTTCTGAAAATCTTATCTCTTCATATGCAATACAAAGATGGCATTTTTCCATAGTCCTCTTCCAAAGTAATGGATTTCCAGAGCTAATGCTTTGAACTATAGCGTATCTGGGAGCTATGCAATAGTCTCTCTTAGTGAAACCTACATTTCCCCCTTTAACATGTTTCTCATTCTCTACCAAAGCAACTAGTACTGTTCTCTCATATTAGAATTTTGAGAGGTAAAATTGGGCAATAAATCCTTACATGCTGATATTTTATGTTTTAGCAGAAGAACAATTTATACTGAATAATAAGCAAAACAATTTTCAGTTGGATGACTGACAAAAGAAAGCATTGTTCATTCTTGCACAATGAACCATGAAAACGAAGTCAAGGTAAGAATGAAAATACAGTTGGTACTTTCATGCTGCAGGCAAAGGACTGGGGACTTAGAAACTAGCTGAGCTCATTGTCACTACATTTTATTGAAACTCAAGAGGTTGCACTCATGGAGAGGTTATCTGTACATCTTTTCTTGATTTCAGTCCACATGGTTTCAACTTTACCCTTTTCAGTCTCACTGGGAGCTTCAGATCCAAATGATTTCAAAACCTCAGAGCAAACTTCACTTAAAATCATTCTACTCATGGAACTCACCTAGAATTAAGAGGTTTTTCAACCCAAAATCATGAAGTAATCCTAGTTAGAAAGAAAATTGATGTTTAATGATAAAATATATTAAAAAAAAAAAAAAAGGCATGTCTCAATGATCAAATACTAGTCCAGTTTTATTTCTATAAAATATAAATGTGGGCCTTGGACAGCTAACAATGTCTCCTGTATTTCATATAGCTAGTACTTCTGACAAAGCAATTCTCATTTAACATAGGATATGATTCAGAAGCTCTGACGCACATGCATGATGCCACCCAAGCCCTTCAGGTTACTCATGGAAAGAATGAATATAAGATCAATTCTATCTGAAGTTCCATGTACATTGCTGATGTCTGAGATCATAGACACAGCTAGTCAAATAATGGCAGAGAAAAAATGTCAATTTGCTAATCAGAAGTACTTGTAAAAGTACATTACATGTTGGGTTTACTAAAAACAAAGAGAGCAAAGTATAATATTCCATTATTATATCTAAACACATGGTGACAGACATCTTGAATACAGTGTGCTATGTTGGGCACAAGGAAAAACAAGGAACAGATAATCAGACTAGGGTTTCTCAGCCTGAGAATAAGAATGCCCAAGGGAGGATGTGACAGAAGTCTATAAAATCAGTAACATAAAAAGGGTGAATAACAGCTGATTGTACTTTGGTTTTCCCTCAATATAAGAACAACTGTTAGTATAAAACAAGCCATATAAACAACACAAATCCAAGGAATCGCAGTTCAATCACCTATTTTAATATTCCACGGTAGCATTTAAATGTACATAATCATCTTGTCTGAAAATTTATTCAGTGACTGCAGCTATGTGAATACCATCAGATCCTTTCTGAACATTAGGACAGCTTGAATTAGGTGAATATTCACATACACTCATGATAACAAAGATGGTCAATAAGTTAACCATGGGACAACAATATGCCCTTGTGGATAAGAAGGCCAATGGTGTCCTGGGGTGCATTAAGAAAAGTGTGACCAGCAGGTGGAGGAAGGTTCTCTGCCCCTTCTATTCTGCCCTGATAAGGCCACATCTGGAGTACTGTGTCCAGTTCTGGGCTCCCCAGTTCAATAGAGACAGGGAAATACTAAAGCAAGTCCAACAGTGGGCTACAAGGATGACCAGGGGACTGGAACATCTTTCTTATGAGGAAAGGCTGACAGACCTGGGGCTGTTTAATCTGGGAAAGACTGAGAGGGAACCTTATCAATGTTTATAAATATCTAAAGGTTGTCAGTCAAGAGGATGGAGCCAGTCTCTTTTCAGTGATGCCCTGTGATAGGACAAGGAGCAATAGATACAAACTGGAACACAGGAACTTCCACCTGAACATGAGGAAAATTTTCTTTAGTGTGAGGGTGGCAGAACACTGGAACAGGCTGCCCAGAGAGGTTGTGGAATCTCCTTCTCTAGAGACTTTCAAAACCTATCTGGACATGTTCCTGTGCAACCTGCTCTAGATGATCCTGCTTTGGCAGGGGGTTTGGACAAGATGATCTCCAGAGGTGCCTTCCAACCCCTAACATTCTGTGTTTCTGTGACTCTGTGATAACTAAGAACTGAAACTGAACCTTTTCTAAATTAATTGTATGCATTTTCTACTTACATGGTGTTACTGCAGTGTAGAAATATAAACAGTCATACAGGAAACAGAAAAACAATTTTTTTTCATGAAATTTCTTTTGACTAATGTCAGATTTACCATGAACTTCTGGTAAAATTTACTACCAAAATAAAAACAAGCTTTTGGGGAACTGTTTTGGGTCCACTTGGGAGTCGGAAATTGACTTTTTGAAAATCTGCCTTTGTCCTCTGCTGCACATCAGTGGAATGCCTTTCTGCTGATACTGCCTGATGGCAATTAATATGCATCCTGTATATTGGACCAAAAGCTCTGGAGTCTGCTCTGCTAACAATACTGTGAAAAATATTATTCTGACAAACTGTCACGGTAAAGCCATGTTAATCAAACAAGAGCATAGCTAAAAGCTCATAGTAAAGATACAATTGAAGGTGATATGACTGGAACAGATATGCCTCTTTAGAATTAGGGAACATCAAATTAAAATCTAAGGTGTCATGTTGAAAATGAATAAAATAACATATTCTCAACCAAAAGTACAGTTAAATTGTGTCACTCATTGACATAATATATTATGGATGTAAAAGGACTTCATGGTTCTTCAAAATTATTAAATAGAGTAATAGAAGAATAAGACATTGATACCTCTTAAGTACAGAGATAATATCCATGGTTAGGAAAATACATGAACTGGAAGTTTATTAACTATGACTATAGAATTGTCCACCACATATCCAAAAGTGTGCATCCACTTTTGGCCACTTTCCGATAGCAGTTTACGTAAATCTTTGGTCCAACCCACAGAAGTTATTCTTATTTTCTGCCTTGATACCTTCAACATTGTCCCATGGTGTCACATGTGGACATCTCTGTTTCCATCTTTTCTCATCAGCAATGTGCTGTCAGAAAAACTGAGCAGTGAATATGTACTTGCTTGTTGAAAACTCTGATGGGTTATGTCCTACTATTATTTCCAAATTAGAACACTTTAGAGAACACAACTGGATGTCTATGTTTTACAATCTCTTTGCACATCTCATCAGGCAATTGATTCATTACAGATGACTAGTCCTCCAAGTAGACTGGCTTGTCCATTTAATCTCATGGAATTGTATCACACTGTGTTTTGCCTTGGCCAATTTGCTAATAAGAATATTAATAATAATTCCTATTGTTATTACTATTGTGTAAAGTTTATGTGATTGTCTGGCCTCCACTAATATCTTCTGTCACATGCTTTTTTATATATCCCATGCCACTTTTACAGATGATCTGGCACCCTGCCTGCAATCTTATACCCAGATTTACTGTATTAGTCAATGAAATTTATCTCCCTAGTGGTTTGTGACCTAGTGCAGGGACAGCAGTTACCTATCTCAGTTTCCTTGGGGGCAAAGTAGTGCTACTGGAGCATCACTATTTTATCAGGTGCACAGGGAATCACTGGGATCACCACTTGCCCCATGTCTGTGCCAAGTTGACCCGCTGAGCTTCCTGGGAACAAGGTTTAGAGTTTTTTGTTACTACTTAGAGAACGTGCAGTTTTTGGTTACATTTACAACACTATGTGAAATACTTATATGCTAGGCATGTTGCTGGGCTACACAGAGGAGAACAGAGAGCTGGATAAACAAACCAATAATATTAACACAAAGAAACATTACCCCAAGCATGTTCAGAAATTCTTGTAAAAATTGTAGCATCCCACTTTGATGATAAGCTTAACGGCTGGCTTCTATATTGGTTTTGACAAACTTCTCTGGTATCTGCCTTTCATTAATTCCTGTCAGGTAGAAGGTTAGTGGAATGACCTGTTGTTTCAGCACATTATATTCATCTCCTAAGATTCAGCTGCTATACTTTATTCTATCCAGTTTGTCAAAAGGTGATGATTCATTATAGTAGGTCTATGTCAATATATGTATTTGAATAATAGAAAGATAAGTTTTCAGGCCAGTACAGCTGGTTTATGATTATACATATTTATTATTTGCATTAGTCCATCTCATTAGATTTATAGACCAAAATAGATGCAAGTTATTGTGCAACTACAGAAGAAAATTAAGATCCTGCCAAGAACAGATTCAAAATACAAGAATTACTGAACTGGTAGTTAGCAAAAAAGTCAAAGTTTACCAGTGCACTACCAATAGGCATTTAGAATGGGAATGAAGAAGGACTTTAAAAAGCACTTGGAAGGGAATCTGAAGTGGTTTTAGTGGTAAGGTGGCAAATGCTGTCCTGCAATTGGAGAGGATAGGAGAAAGTCATCACTGTTAAACTGTAAAGCGTGTAATTGCTACAAAAATCCCGAGATCTTACTTAGAAAAAAAAAATAAAAATCTATCTTTTTCATTCCACGCACTTTACATTTCAGCTTGAGAACATTCCCTCCACCAGTATCATCCCAGCCAAACCGGTTGACTCTGTCACTGTTAGTGACTGCTGTGGGGAAGCCATTTATGTGCTCTGTGGCAATGAGTTAACAATAACTTGATAATGCTCCACCACCTGATGCAATCAGCCTGCTCTCCACACATGGCAAACCAAGCCTGAACTGTGAAATTGCATCCTATAAAATTGTAGATGTCCCTGCAGAATAACACTTCATTGAGAGTTTGCAAGTATTTTTTGCTGACTTGGAGAATATTTGTATATTTTCCCCTCTAGAACAGTTTTCATGCAGGTTTTTTTTTCCCCCTCAAAGGCCGCTTTAGAAAATATAAATGGTAATTATGAAAAACGTGTAAGGCAATTGCTGAATCCATCATTTTGGTAACTCTCTGTAGTAAGACACTGTAGCAGAAATCCAAATGGATCTTGAAAATGAAACGAAGCACCTCTTTCCAAAATCAGTTTCACTAAGAACATCCCACAAGCAATATATACAAATTGATTGCAATCATGTGACATTTCAACAGTCATTAATTTCTCTTAGTACTTTCACTTGCTAAAAGATATTAAGATATAAAAGATGACTAAGTAAATCTAACAGCCCCTAGTGGATGAAAGGGGAAAGTCCTGACACTTCATCCATACATTCTCACTCTGGCACCCAATCTGTGCACAAGCTCTGGTGTTTGTCCTGCGTAAACCATCTCACTAACATGGTAAAAAAATATAATCCAAAAATATAGATTATTTTCTTCTCGAATAATAAATCAATTTCGTTCAAAAGAGGGTCTAGTGAGTGTCAGAGGCAAAACAGAAGCAAGTCAGAAGCCTGGGAGTGGAAGGAATGACACCTCCCCATTCCAGCAGAGATGAATTGTGAGATGAGGAGAATTAATTGAATAGGAAGGCCTTTTTGAAGGCTCTTTCCAGTAGGCTGTGAATTCTTAGAGCAGCTCATCTCATGCAATTTTACCTCAAGAACGTTACATGCGGCCTTCTCCCTGTCAGTGGACAGATAGTGCTTTTTTATTTAACCCCAACTTTCCCGTACTTCACTTCATCTTAAATAGATGCATATATCCCTCTTCCTGATCAATGTAGCAGGTTTCTCATGCATTTATCTAGTCTCTGTGAGTTGAAACAGATCTAACTTGCTGGGCTAACCCACTGGTGTAACCAATGTCCAGACCCAGTTTTGTCACTTTTGATATTAGAGTTCTTCCATTTTCATGAATATATCATGTTTTTAAATGAAAGGACCACCAGGCCTAGCAGGATGCCTGGAAAAATGATAATACTTCAGGTATTATGTTTTGTATTACTCTTGCCAGGTGACCTTGAAGCCTTTATCTGGAATTATTACGTAGAGTAACTATGATCCTGCAGTTACTTTATGTTGTTTGTTCCGTTTTTAACAATCTCAGCTCAAAATGGAATATGATTATCTCGTCTTCCTCTTCTCATCCTTTACAGAAGTACTCAGGACTCCAGCATTGAAGCCTGTGGTTTTGAAGGCAAAGTGCAAAGCAGAAACAACAGTGGCAAAAGTAATGATGGTTAAAGGTGTTCTAAGCCCCTCTAACACTATGCCAATTTCTTTATTTTTGAGACATAATTTTTGGCTTAGCTTAAGTCTTCAGGGAAGCTTCAGTTGCTAATAGCTGGACTGGTGCTGAGAAAAACAGTGAAGACAGGCACTCATCCAGTGGTTTGATCTAGCAAAGTAGTCACATACGCAAAAATGCTATTAAAGCTGATGAAGCTGCTCTAGTTTTCAAAAAGAGGTTATTTCTTGGGGGTCTCAGTTGGCAAGATCTCTCTGACATACCACTCTAGTACCTTCCACATAGATTCTGTCAGCAGATACTACAGTTCTGATTGCAGCATTGAATCTGATTCATGAAACTGTCTGGGCCACAAGAAAATGCTTCTATCCTCTTTTGTACATACCCTGATACCACCTATACAGTATTTTCTCCATATGTTTGAGGAGGATGGGAAGCTAGTAATGTTATTTCAAATATCACCTGATTTGTTACTCTTGTTTTCATTCTCTCATTCTCCAAAGTCATTCAGTCACCAGAGAAGTGAAATTAAAATACTGAAAAATGGCAGTTCTTCTCACAGTTGGAACAGATTCTACCTGTGATAAAACTGAGATAAAATCTGATGCTCTGGTTGCCTAAAGGGGATGTTAAAAATCCTGTCCCTAATTCTGAATCTTATTTCTGATGTAAGCCATCTGAGTACATAACTGGGGTATAGATTAAAGACATCTACTTTTCTCTCAAGACTTGCTTATTTAAGCAATTGTCTTGCTTATTAGCCCCCTTGGGGTAAGCTGACCATAGTTTCCTGCAACTTCTTATTAACATTATTTAAATCTAAGAATTTTGCAGTAGTGACAGTGGAGTGAAGGATGAACACAGATCCCCAGAAGTCTTTGCCCCACATGTATTTTGGAATTTAAAATGTCAGTAAATAACCTGGCATGAAGAAGTATTCACTCACAGCAATGCTTGCCTTAACCCAGTTCTTTCAGATACAGGGGAGAAAGCAGAGAACTTCCAAGATTTTCTGGACTTAAAGACATAAATAATACAGACTGCATGTATTTGGAAGGAAGCCTCCTTTTTGAGGGTAAAATTAATGTCTGTACAGAGCAACAACATCAGGCTGAGCAGCACTGATGTACCAGTTAAATTCTATTTCAAGAGTTTTGTTAGGGCTTCAGAGGGCTTTGTTTTGGACTCTTTGAGTTGGAGACATTTTAATTCTCAGTGATTTCTTTTCTTGCCAAGGTTAATTAGATCCAAGCTTTGGTTTGTTTTGTTTTTCTGAGCTGAAAGGTAATTTTCACTTCTTTTCATCTCATTGTAATGTTAAGGTATTCATCTGAATTTGGAATTGTAAAGAAAACCATGAAAAATCATGAGACTTGCAACAGTTTTATGTATTTTGGCAATACTGAGAACAAATTGTTGCCAATAAACTCTTTGAGATAGGAACTAATTGGAGTCATGTGGTTTTGGACTGATGTTGAAGGGAACAAAAGGACAGATATTAAATACAATTCAGACAGTTATTCTTCATATGAAGGTGCTTGAAATGGGTTGAAAATTGCCATATGGTCCATGTATGCAAACATGTTTCATCATGATCTACAGCACAAATAGATAGTGATGTGGGCTAGTAAAAGAAAGGTTACGCATGCTTGAGGAGATCAGTGGCATTACATTGAGCATATTTGCTTAGAATAAAAAAGAAGTTATGTTTGTATAGTGTCACTACCCAAATGGGTTGATTGCTATACTACTATATTGTACTAACCAAGTAAAGCGACAATCTCTATCACAGAGGTTACAGAGGTCTAGCTCAGATTATTGGGACTGAATGCATTACTGTCTGATAGCTAAGGGTGAGCTAAGTCAAGTCTCTGTGGTTTCAATCTTTCTGTCCATACAGGCATATAAAAGCCTACATAGCTTCCAGCCACTACACCTATCTCTAATTGATACCAGCCTCTAAGACTCATGGAAGATATGAGCTGATAATTGTGGCATAGATATACAATGAAGTTTAAGGCTATACAAGTTACCTCCCATCAGCTGAGCAAAGGTATGCATGATTAGCTCAAACTCTTTCATCAGGGTTGATCTAAGGAATATATTACTTCACAGCCAAGCAGACTCAGAGCATATGCCTAAATTTTGACAACAGCGTAATTAAATTGACACCTAACAAGGTGGTAAACTACCTAAATCACGTGTGACCTTTGATTTTTACTAATGTTAGTGTAGAGAGCTACGATATCATCAAAATGAACTGCATAAGTTGGTACGAGTGGGATTGTTGTGGCTTAGGCCCAGATGGCAATTGAGCACCAAGAGGCCACTTGTTCTCTACTCCTCCACATCCACCCGCAACACCCTGTGGGATGGGAAGGAGAATTGGAAAATAAAGGCAAAACCCCGATGGGTTGATATAAGGAGAGTCTAATTGCAGAACACAAAGAGAGATGAAACAACAGTAATAATACTAATGAAATAATATATAAAGCGGTGATATATAACACAATGCTCACTGGCCAACCGCTTAGCACTGAAAACCAACCCCTGCGCTCAAAACTCAGCCTCCTACAGCCAGCCCTGCCCTTACATAGTAGGCATAAGTCAGTATGGTATCAAATATCCCATTGGATGGTTTGATTTGATATCCTGGCTGTGGCCCTTCCCAGCTTCTTGTGAACGTTAACCCCATCCTAACCAAATCAAGGACAGGGACCTAGCCTTAAAGACAAGTATTTTCTTCCTGCAAGGTTTTCATCAAATGGATGCACACTTAGGGCTTGCAAGTAAAATTTCAAACTGAGACAAATTTCAAACTTTTCAAGAGCTAGTAAATCTCCCCTGGTAGGGCAGGAGATCACTGCTGCATAAACTTACATCTTATTTTATCAGGGTCAGGATTACAATCAGTTTGCAACTAAGTCTTCTCACCAAATAAATATCAGATTGCATTTGCAGGGCTTTATAAACAATGATTATTTCACATGCAGAAGGCATGCATTACTAACTCACCCACTGAAGCAGAATTCATTCCCTATGACAGTTAAATGAACAGCTTCCATCAACACAGTATTCACTTTTAAAAGACAGAGGTTACAAGCATAAACATTGTTTGGAGATCAAGAAGAGCAAACATGTAATAGATACACTACTGTATATTTCTTCATTGTGCTACTGAGGATTTATTTTCAAATGTGATTGGTGTTGAATTTTCCTGGAACATTTTAACCGAATAAAGCTGCCTAGTCTCATAACAGAATTTCTTTGAGACAAAACCAACAATAATTAACAATTAGTAGAGGAGATCTGACTCAACAACTTCTTCCTCACAGCAAAATCTAGTAATTTTAGGCAGCAATAATTTAATTTTTAATTTTTTTTCATATTGTCATGATGTTCCAGCAGATAGAAGATTATTTCCAATACGTGTACCTTTTAGGTACTGGAAAGACTAGTTTAAGGAGATGTTCCAAAATATCTGAATCCCATATAACACTGAATTTTGTATTATCAGGGAGAAAAAAATAGTCACATTTTTGGATAAAGGCAGGATGGGGGAACATGTATGTAAAAGACTGACAATCCAACAGTGTCTCAAAGGAACAAAACTTAACAGAAATCTTAAGTACAGTTTTGTCTACACCAGGTCGTACATTGCTAGAATATGATGACTGATAAAGTCTCCTTTTTTTTCTGAATGTAGAGAAGGCAGCAACATAAAAGTTGCTGAGCTAGTTGAGCTATGCTGTTTAGAGGAGTTTATAGTTCAAACTGCTTACTCTGTTTAAAGACCCACTTTTGTTTTCTTTGTTGAAATTCTGGAAGGTGTGTGCTAGGTTGAATTCATCAATATTGGCTTTAACTCTGCATAATGACAAAGCCATGGTGTCTTTAAAAGACAGTATAATTGTAAATGTAATAATGGCTTAGAAAAAGGAGAATTCTGTACCATGGGCTAGTAATTGGTGAATCAATTAACAATGAAGATAGAATTAAAGACAAGGCAAACAGTTTTACAGGAAGAAAGGAAAAAAAAAAACATAAAATCACCTAACTGTCCACATGTAACTAATTTTAAATCCCACTCAGCTGCTGCTTAGTCTGGGAGATGCTGCATTCTGGAGATGTGCTTTGCAGAAGGTATCTAAACTAGTTTCTAATAACCAGGTGATTAAGGAATATTCTTAGGAGGAGAGCAATAAGGCTATAAGTCTTAATAGAGGACATCTCCTGCTTGCACCTAGTGATGACACTATCCTGAAAGGGGAAAGAGATTGACTCTGGTCTTCTTAAGGAAGAAACAAAGACAAACCTGTCCCTACAGGAATACTGGAGCACTGGCAAAGGCAAAACTTTTCCCGCACTTTTCATTCGATCTGTTTGAGCATGCAGTTCTCAGCAAACCCCATGCGGAAGAAATAAGTACTGTGATCTCCAAAGGTGCAGCAGGGAGTGTAGCACTCTCCTAAGCTTTTCCCCAGAGCTATATTCCACATCATCCACTAGGCTTTTTAAACCTCATTCACAGGCATCTCTCCAGGGGCTGTTCATGGCATGAAGGCACAACCTGGGGCTATGGGATCACACTGATGCCACAGCACTTTCCAGATGATGCTTAAGTAATTTTGTGATTCTAACATGAAGCTGGAAATTGGGAGAGGAAGAATGTGACCTAGAAATGAAGCTAACAAAAAAAAAAAGTCCGAAAATAGGAAGCAGAAACTAGGAAAGAGAAAAGCCATTAACAGCATCATTCCCCGCCATTTTGAAGATGGTAAGTTGGACATGAATTTTGTGGCAGGGAAGAGTTTAGAGGCAGCTAAGTTATATTGTTTTTTTCTGTGTTTTCCTAGTTTGAAATTGTTACAATTACAAAAGAAAGAAGGAAACACAGTAAGAAGCTGAAGACAAAAAAAATGTAATTCTTCATTTTAAATGCTAAAACATGAATAAGAGGTAGATACCATTTTAAATAAAGGATTAAGGAAGAAGCAATGGGCAAGAAGAACACTCAGGTTTACAAAACTCTATGTATTAACAAAGAAGAGCAAAAATGTTAGCTGTAGAAAAACACAGTTCTGGAATAATAAACCTCATCTCTCCCACAGTCAGATGCATTTTTAAATTCTCTATTTCAATGAAAATATATTTTTCCAGTCTTCTCTTCCAGCAGTGAAAGTGGTTTTTCCTCTTCATGCAACTAAACAGGTTCTTAAAGTATTTAAAATATTTCATTACAAACTTGTCCTTGGCGCATGGCTTCTCAGCATTATCTGTCCAAGAATTCAGGACACCAGTTTGCTTCTCCAAGCTGGGACATGGCATGGGACTTTGGGCAAGCCATGTCTCCTTTTTGCCTGTCATCTATAAAATGAAGATTATGATAATGTCTTCCTGTTGAAAACACTGTAAAAAATGCTAAGCAAGAGTATCAATTTTGTTATTCAAAGGAATTATCACAGTGATTCCTTGCCACACTGTTTGCCTTCTGAACTTTCTTTTGAATATTTAAACTCTTCTGGATAGCTCAGTTTGAAATCTTAAACAAATCATAGGAATAAATCTACTCGAAAATACACTGTAAGAAGGACATTCTGATTATCCCGAAGCCTCATTATTCCTCCTCAAGCAGTTGCACCATCACTTGTCTAGGAGCATAGAAGTGATGGACTTCATTCACCAGGGGCACACATATTTAACCTTGTTTTCTAGTTCAATGAGACGGCCACAAAGTCATGCAAATAGTTTATGAATGCGGTTGTGTATGAACATCTATAACTGAGGGGAATGTATCATTTTGGGTCTTCTGGTACCATTAATGCAGAACAACATTTTTGCACAGACAGGCCTAGGTATATGATATAGTTTCCCAGAGGAAGCTTAAAACTTTTTAACTAAAATCTAAAGAAGTGTGAAAAAGCAAACCCTGTTTGATACTGACACACCAGCAATTGGCTGGAGCAAATCATCTTCATGACAAGTTCCTTAGAACTGTGGATGACAGTGCCACAGAGGCAGAGACTGAGTATTGCCATGCAAGCTATATAGTTGAGCAGGACATAGTCCCAGGAGAATCAGGGGACTGAAAAATGCAAAAGGTCTTCACATGAAATGAGAAGATGCATCACACAAGCCAATGCTGGTAGGGGGTCTCTCTCTGGGGACAAGGCTTGAACTAGGTAGATTAAATCAACTAAAAGCTATGACTGTAATTTACATTCTCTGTTTTGCATTGCACTGTCGTACTAGTAGCAGCACCACACAGAGGCTTTACACAAAAACAATCTTTTTTTTTTTCTGAGACTTGTCTACACAGGGAAATTCAGGAACATCTTTCTATCAGCATAACTCCCTGTGTGGACACTCTTCCTTCAGAATAATTCCAGGATAATTACATTTACACTGTATAATTATGTTGCATAATTATACCAGTGAATTTTTTTGGTGTAAATAAGCCCTTACTCTTTAGCTGAATCTTCTGGAACCTTCAGAATTATGTCACTGTCTTTGCTGATGTTTACAGCCTTCTCCAAACTTGTCAGTTGTATGCATTCCCAGCCCATTAGCTGTTGTTTATCCGAGCTAAACATGTTTGATTGTTCTAATTTGTTCTCAGATCAGTCCCTCCAGCCTCATAGCCCTATTTGACGTTCAGACCATCATAGTATTTTTAGGTCCTTCTTAACTTCAAAAGCAGGACTTGGAAGCATGGCGCATGTGCTTAGATGCTTTTAAGATGCTGAAACTTTGATCTTCCTGTGAGTAGGACCTATGCAAGAAATTATCTTCTTATTATTGAAAAGTCTTCTCAACCCCTTCCTGGGCTGCTTTGTGAAATTGGTACCAGCCATTGTGTTATTGATTAACTACAAATGTAGGAGGCTGGGATAGCTTGGTACTTTCTGACCCTGTCGAGTGGGGCAGCAAGTCAAAACTAGCTGACTACTGCACACCCTAGACACAAGTTCAGTGAAATGATTAGGCACCCTCTACTGCACCTGCATCTCCTGAATACCTTGGAAAGGTGTCAACAAAAATCCCCCCCATCAAAGAAGGACCAAGCTTGCCTGACAAGATTAATGGCCACAGTGGAAAAGTACAGACTGAAGTACTGACCAAAGTCAACCGTCTTGTGATCCTATAAATACTGATCCTAAAGTGAGGCCCATTGGAGCTCTCCAGGATCGCAGTGGGCTATGTCTCGGAAAGCCAATGAAGGGAGAAGTGAGTATTCGCGATCTCTAGGATTTTATGAAATCCTAGAAACTTTACAAAATTTTATGAAACTATAGAGATCTCTGGGTGCCTAAATTTACTGCAATCTGCAGAAAGGCAACATCTGAATCATAGATTGACCTCTCTATGTAAATATAACTGTATACATGTGTGTGTGTATTATTTGCTTTTTGCTTAGCAAACTTTTGTTAAATCTTATGTGAATCACTGTACCAACTATAACTGATTATTGATTTTTGACTGATTAAACATTGTTATTTTATAAGTTACCACAACAATGTTAATATGCTTTCAGTGCTGCTATTTCTTTAAATTGATGCTACCTCAAGTTTACAGAATACAGTATTACGCTAAAGCACTGTACTGAAGTCCCAACACTCAAATCCTTTTAGGCATAAAGCAGATGTAGTCTGAGACTAGGGATAGATTTAACCTTGTTCTCTGAAGGAGTCTGGAGGGCGAAGGGGGTTATTCTGAACTTCAGGATGCAACGGGAGGGCACTCCTTATCTCTTTCCCTCTATATCCTTAGACGTAAACTGTTCACCAAGTCTGGAACTAGGGATAGATCTAACCTCACTCTCTGAAGGAGTTCAGAGGGCAAGGGGGTCCATTCTGAACCTTATGACCCAATGGGAGAATTTCCTTTACTTCTTACCTTCTCAGTCTCCCTGATATTCTTAGTCATGGACTGTTGACTGATTCTAAGATTGGATCCAGCCACACTTGGTGTCCTCTCTGACAAGAAGATTAGAGACCAAGGAAGTTCATTCTGAAAACCTGGCAACTCAATGGGAGGACCACCTTTACCCCTTCTATTCCCAGTTACCATGAAAATCACCCTAGCCCAACTCCAAGTCACTTTCCACTATATATATATACACACACAAGTATTTTAATCTAGTCATTCTAATAAATTTTCTTTACAGTAATGTGGTTACCCTGCCATCAAATTCAACACTGAATAACTTTTGTTGATTTTTTAATCAAATTTGTTTAAGCTTTGTCAAATTATTAATATACCTCAATAAACCTTTTTGTTGCCTTTTTATTGAATGAAGTGCATTTCACCCATTCTGTGAAAAGCAGGGTCCTAAACTAGGATTCCACAAGTGATTTAAAGGAGAACGATTCCTCCTGTCACAAGTCCGGAGGAAAAAAAGAAATCCCATTTGCTCACACAATTGCAGATAAATTCTTAAAATTTTTCAAGGGTCTTACTATCATCCTCAAACTGATCCATCTCTGCTGCAGTTAGCTGAAGAGTCAGAGACCACGTCAAGTGAGCATTTTAACCCTACATCAGGTGGGCTACATCAGAGGATAATAGCATCCATCACTGCTCCACGTAAGCATTGTTGTCCTCATCAGTAACCATCAGTTTCAAGGGCAGAGAAAGATTTGTCATGTTGTATTAGGTGGTGGTGGAAGGTCATCAGCATTTTCAGTCCTGTTTCCTTAGAAATTTGAGAAGCAGTTAATCATCCCAAAGTATATTGTTAGACAGGTCACCAGTCCAGCATTTAGGGAATGTTTCTGTATCAGCTTTTCTGGAAATGTTGCATAAAGCTGCAAAACTCTTCACTGATATTCATAGTTGCTTCTAAACAGCATGCAGATCATATACTGTACAGGATATTCATACCTAATTTTCCTCCCACTTCTAAACTGTAATGTCAGTGATATCACTAATACTAATAGTACTGTTGTTAGTAATACAAAAAAAATCTGATAAACTCTTATTTATCATTTGTTTGGCCCTGACATTTAAAATAATTTCTGGAGCATTTATTGTGATCCCTAGCACTCCAGTAGCTGAAAAGATGGCCTGTTCACTAGCCAGGAAATGCAGGTTCCCCTGGAATGAACTGCAACAGACTCTTAGCTGTGCACGTCAGTGCTCCTCCAGTTTAAGACAGGAAGTATAGAACATTATTCAGTTTTGCTAGTAGGGGAAGTTTGGGACCTTAATAAGTGATAAGGAGTAAGCCATACAGCTCTTCACATTTCAACTTCAAACTCTTGCTCAGAGTTCCACTCCCCATTCACAAATGTACTGGTGAATTGCATTTTTTCCCCCTCCAGCCACTCAATTTTCCATCCAGGCAGAGGAAAACTTATTTCTTCTCTTGATTGCAAGGAACATCCTGAAGCTGCTTTTTGCTGGTGCATTCAGCAGTTGAACTGTGTTAGTTGGGAAAGATCATGATAGGGCAAGTCACAAGGGAGTTCTGTTGTGTCCCTAATTAGCTGAGCTACCCAAATAATGTAGAAGGTCATCAGAAGCCATTTTCATTCTTTTTCTCAGATAGGGAGAGAAGCTGTGTTCATCTGAGTACTCTGATCTCATTTTAAAGAAAACAGAAGGAAAGGAAGATTTTATCTATTCTGATAATTTATCACATGCAGCAGTACAGCAGTTTATGTCAAAAGACGGAAGTGGAAGAAGGGCCTTTGTTTCTATTTGGCAAATTTTCCGTGACACTCTCAGTAGCTATTTTTTTTCTGTAGGGTGCAGCCCTCACATGGGAAAGCAATAGCAACAAAATAAATAAATAAATAAATAAAGCAAGCATAGCTGATGATTTGGCAGCAGCCTAGTATTCTTCATTTCATTATTTAACATTAGCATTCTTCTAGTTTTTCCCAGTGTCGGGAATAAAACATGGAAGTTTATTGAAACGCCTACTCTTCCTTTGTTCAAGTGTGAGCACAACTCATACTGACAGTTTGCAGTCTCAAGCATTTGAAAGGATTATACCATAAAAAAAATTAGGATCCTTTTGTATTCAGATGCCTTCTCTTGAAGTAGATATGGATGCAGAGACCATCTATATTACTATTGTTTTGTTAAGCTATCAGTGTGCTTGGATCTTTACAGTAGAAAAAGAGCAACACCGGATCAAAGATTGAGTAGGTGGACAATGCTGTGATTCACAGCATGACACACAATGCTGGGGCTGGTTCTGTCCAAGAGCCCGTTGGATGAGATTGTACTGCAGTGAAGCACCAGAGCCAGCACAGGCACAACACAGTCAGGGCACAGGTAGCATTCACACGGGGGAACAAAGGAAAGGTGGACTTCTTAGACACTGTGAAAGAACTTGCAGAAAGGGCTATTTCCAACTGAACATGTTTGTGGATTTCTGTAAGTGAAATAACACACACATCTTTTATGTAAAGAAAGACTAAATCTTTTTAAAGGCTTGGATTAGGATAATACAAGAAGGGTAGCCGCCAACCCATTTTTGCCTTAATGGGTGTCTATATATTCAGAAGGGTTCACTAGGAACTTCACTTTAAATTGGACTCAGTGATGGAGATTCATTCACTTAGCCTCAAAAGTCTTGATAACACAAAAATTCCAGTGATATTAGAAAAATTGTATATATGAAAAGTTAGATGTGATCACACCTCTAACTTTTTAATGAACTGAATTGTGTTGGGGAAATCAAGAAAATAAAGACTTGCCAAATGGGATTAAATAATTAAATTATAAATCAGCTATAAGTTTCAGTGTATTAAAACTCCAATACCTGAAGGAAAACATTGGAGGCAGGAAAGTAAATGTTAATATAGAAATTTAAGGATAATAAGAGAAAGCACTAATTCTGATTAGGATGATTAGGATGATTATAACTTTCAGTAAGTAAAGTCATAATGAAAATGATATAGCCTAGTATGCTCTCAGAAGTTACGCATTTACTTAGGAAAAACCTTTTCATGCTAAGATAGTTTATGCAGTTACAGTAGAAATTAAAAGAAATAAGGAAAGGAATGCAACAACCTGATGGGAAGGACAACACTCTATGGAAAGAAAAAGTTTGCTTATTCAAAAAGATCTTCCAATCTCATCAGATGGGAACACATGAAAGTAAAAGATATATTGATGGGAGAGGAAAATACATTGATATAAATCATTCAGAGGTAACACTGGGCAGCATGGTGACTTCAGTCGCAGTCAATATTAAGATTTATTGATCTGAGAGATAAATATTGACCAAGGTGATGCCAAAGTCAATATTTAACTTCAGGGATCATAAATCTTAATAGTAACTGTAAAGAGCAGTCAGTATCATCTATGCTTGATATATATTTTATTGCCTTTTACAAGGGTATAAAAGGTTTTTTAAAAGAGAAGCTGTTTCCTTCATTTTGAAAAGCTTCTTGCCTTTCCAGAGCAATCCAGATGTATACGCTTGCCTTTTCAAAGTTCATCTAATGATTGGAGTAGCCTCAAAATTGTGAGATTCATTTGAGTGATGAAGAAACTGCCTATTTAACAACAACAACAAAACCAAAAAACAACCAACAAAAACAACAAGAAAAAAACAACCGAAAAAAACAACCAAAGAAACTAACCAACCAAAAATACAAAACAAACAACTGAACTCAAACAGTTGGCAGCATCTTTTGCAGATTTATGTTATCTATGAAACTCTGACTTACGCGCACCATGTTGCACAGATAAAGCTATTTAACAACTTAGGGAAAAAATCTACTATAAATTGTGTAAGGTATCTGCAATTCTCTAGAAATTTCTTCATTTTCCACTGCTCCACCTCAGCACATCAACTGGATCCATAAAATGTTCATATACATAACAGTCCCTATTGCAGTATATGTATTTTCTCTTGTACATAGTATTTTAATGATTTTATTATTAACATTTCTATTGTATCTGCTTCTAATATATATGAGCTATTTCTTAACCTACTGTCTAGGGTTCACAAAGTTAAACAGAAATATCTTTTTCTCACTTCTTCTTTGCTTATATTAAAGAGATGACACTGACAATGACAGCTAAGGTAAATGCAAGTTAATAAATACAAATCATTAAGCAAAAATCCCCATAAGGATAATGTAGTTAATAGTCTTGGAGCATTCCTAACCATACCAGTGTTCTCCCTACTGTTCAGGGGAGATTTTGGTTATTACATTAGATGATATCTGTTTTCAAAAGTCACTACATATTTGACATACACTTTTCTAACATACGAAAACACATTTATAATAAAAGACTATGTAGACACTACTATAGAGATTGATTCCAACTCTTTCCAAAAAACAACTTTTATAGACCAGTTTACAGGGTCTAACCCAGCACAAGGGAATGATTTGACACAATTTTATGTAATAAGGCTTTAATTCTATGAAAAGGAGGCTTTATGACATTAAGAAGCATGACAGTTAACCTCAAATGGTTTATTCATGTCAACACAGTCCAAAGACATAATTAGTTGTAATGTTCTCACCCTCAGAGTCAGGGTTTAGAGAGGGAAGAGCCACTAGTGGCATTGCCCAGCTCCTGCTACTCACTCCCCAGGGGGCTGTGCTGTCTAATTTTACGTCTCACAGTCCTGATAGATGATGGTCTTCCCTGCCAAAAGTGCCTCTACATTACCAGTATAACATACAGGGGGATTTTTCATGCCTGAGAAACAGTGAGCATACACAGGTATATCTAGACCAATGCTGAGCTCAGTGCTTAGGCTTCAGTCAGTATCTCAGGTTAAACACTTGTTAGCAGGCACTTGTTAGAGGTAGCAGATACTTGACAGTCTTAGTCTAATCATTTCCATGACCCATTAAATTTTTGACTGTCAAAAGAAAACAAGCAAAGCTGTCTGGAAAGGGATTCCTTTCTCAGGCTGTTTTTCACAACTTTCCCAATCTTCAAAACTCTGCAATTAAGTGATTCAGTTTTATCGATATCATTTCTCTTTTTTTTAGGAAATGGTAAGGCTGTGGTAATTAGTGAACACAGTAAAAAATCATGTCCATTTCCCTTTTACCAATGCAAGCAGCTGAGCAAACACTGATACTGGAAGCACTCACATTCAAAGTTTACACATGGCTGAGGGAGTACCATCCAAACTTTACTATAATGGGAAGTCAAAGTATTTTGCTCATTTTAAGTATCTGCAATTGTAAACAGTAGTGATAATACTGGGAAAGAATGCACTTCAGAAGAGAAATTACTCTAGACATGATAACACTGAGATAACATTTTAAGAGAAGCAAACTAAGGAGGGGGGATGTCATTTATCTAGTACATCACAGCAATCTGTCTTTTGAAACATTCAGGAGGTAGCTGTATTTACAAACTGTAACTTTTGATGACTGGTGATAGAGAGAGGGCCAGTCATCCCAGCCTGGGGGGGGGAGAAATTTAAAAATTACTCCATACTTTGTGTTTCCACTACATGTAGTCATCATCTGGCATTTGGCTGGGGTATAATAACTTGGTGTCTCTTTGTTCCCCCATACAGGATGAAGGCTTTAATCAATTTTGTCAGAACGTTTGCTCAGTTAATCTCCTAGCAATGTGTGATGAATAATCTGCCTATTGACTGTCTCAGCAGTTGGTGGGTTCTCCACCCTCACCCCATGGTGAGACGCATCTAGTTTCTGCTGGCTGCTCATTTTCCTTTAAAAGAAAAGCTCTGTCTCTCTCACCAGCCCCAGCAGGCACATCACAATCAGCCCACCCCCTTTAGCCTCACACTCCTCTTCTCAGCTTCCCCTCTGGAATCTGGAAAATGCCTCCCACCCACACTGGAGTTTGTCCTTGGATAATTACTCTGTCCCAGTCACCTTGAGCTCTCATACCATGGAGCTCTCTCTCTCTGCTGAGCTTCGTATCTTTATTTTCATACCAAGAAAAACAGATTTAGGGTGAACAGGAAAGTTTTGGCAACAACTGTCATCACATTATCAACACAGTGCTAGTGATGAATAGTTCTGGAGCAAAGAAAATGCCATAGAAACTCTACTTCATTGGGACAAAAATACAGGGGCGGGTCTGAGAGCTTCCTTCATCACTGACTTAAAGGAGAAAAATAAGGAAAAGCCCCAATCAAAATATCAAATCTCAGTTGTCTGAAACTGGGAATTAACTTGACAGAAAAAAAGCCTCTAGGCCTCTATCCTGCATGTGACTGCACACAATTGTGGGGTCTCCCTGGGCCAGCTCAGAGCAGAGAATGGTCGGGAAGTTTCATACAAGCAGCCCCAGTTTTAACATGCTTGGTAACAAAAGTCTAATAGAACATCTCTGAAAAGTAGAGAGTTCAGTTCCCAGCTCAGAACATCATTTCTGAAAGTTCCCAGATTAATCCAGAAATAAAATCTATTATACAAAAAACAGTGTAGATACTTGTGACGATGATATACATTCAGTCATAAAGGCTGTCAGAGATACATTTTGCATTGTGAAGGATACAGAAAACATTACGCAAAACATGGATTTGGGGGAATATAAATGAAAAGCTTCGTGACTTCCAGCTGCGGGGTCTTTTCAGATCTATCTGAAATGCACAACTCTGCCATCTGTGTATAAGTGGAGGCACACTGTTAATGTAATATTGCACTTGTTCCAGAACTTCCTTCATGCACAGGTAAATCTGCCTTAGATCAAGCTCCAATTCTGACAGCCAGATTTCACCAGAGTGACATGTGAAGACAGCATTCTTACATTTCTTATGCAATTTGGATTCAGTATTTCCCTCACTTTATAAGGGTGTTCTTTTTTACAAATTGATTATCCCCACCTAAATAAATGTGGCTACAGCTCCTGCTGTTTGTATGCCTCCGGTTAATTCTCTGCACTGTCCCACAAAGACACAGCAATTATATCTGGTTTTGTCTGAGCTAAGTGGTACCAAAAGCCACCTGCTTTCTGTGTGTTTATGAACCCCTCTCAGGTCCTGCAAACAACCTAAACTCAGTCAGTTAAACTTCACACCCTACTTTGTTATAAGGTGGCCCCACCATATCAACTTTGGTGATGGATCTCTGAGTCATCTTGACTGCCCAACCAAAAGGGCTGGTGGGATAGACAGAGCCAGGCATAGCATGTCAGGTCCCAGCATGCAGCAGTTAGTGTGTCCCCAAATGTGTCCTTGCACATTTACATGCAGGTCTTACCCAGTGTTTTCCCCAAAGGCATAGCAACTGAATCATCTCAGAGCTCACAGCAAGCAAACAGATGGTCAGCAAGAATATGATACATGATGATATCTGTGCATAAAAGTATGCATATTTGAATGTGTGTGCATGCCTCCTTGAAGCAAGTATATAGAGTTTCACTGCCTTTTCTAGGGTTCTGGGAAGTTGTTTTCAGATTAAATTTAGTGTAAAATAAATCTAGTTTATAGGTCACTTGTGATATCTTGTGACCAAGTTGCTGAGCACTGTGAAGCAGATACCATCACATATTATATTTTCAAGAATTCCTGATGCAAAAACAAGGAAAACATTTCAGTTCTGTTGATTTTGTGATTTGAAATTCTTGCAACTGAGAAACTTGCTAAAATAAATTAAATTCTGCATAAAGCACCTGACACAAGTGAATTATGCTAATAGAATGGGTATGTGTAGTTCGCCATAGATGTATGTCTCCTGGGTCTTGTTTACACTTCAGCATCTCATTCACACATTCTTGAGAGAAGGATCAATCGAAAGTGGGGTGCTAAATAGCATGCCTTTAGTTAACTAGGTTTCAGAAGTTTCTATGAGACCAAAAAACTAGAGAGATTCACATTGTATGGAATTTCCTTTTCAGTGTTAAAAGGTCCTGTCATCCAACTCTCTGTGCTCTCTCCCTAGTCCTTGCCTCTCTTTTCTGAATGTCTCTGTCTTTTCCACTGCTTCCTTTCAATGAACACCATGAATTCAAGCATCTTACCCACCAGGTGACTTGCCATTTCATCAAGTCCCTCTAAACCAGATCGCCATCTTCTCAGAGATGTTCTAAGAGCTCTGCTGTACTTTTTTGCTGAATTTTCTTGTCAGAAAGCAACACATTGCTGCTTAAGCATTAACAGGAATATTTTAGCATAGGAAAATAATGTGAGAGGACAGGCATAAGAGAAGCAGCAGCAAGCATGCACCTTTTTAGCAGAACACCTGAGCCAATCTAATAGCTCCCTGTTTACATCAGTGCCTTCACAAGCTGTCTTTCCCATGTATTTGCAGACCAGGTACCACACTCAGACTCTCAGAGCTCTCTCTACCATGCTGGGTCTTGCAAATACAGTACTACAGAGCATAAGCACTGTCATATAAAAAAACAACCAAACAAACAAACCAAAATCAATCAATCAAGCAAATAGAAACCAAACCAAACAAAACAAATGCACAGATGCTTCCTCTATTTTCTTCAAACTCTCATGCAGTTTTCCTGGACTTGTCTCCTCCTTCCTTTTCTGCCTTCATTCTACCAGATTCTCCAAACTTTTTATCTGAGGTAAGTGATTCTCAGTTTGATCAAGGCATTTACCATATTTGCAAGAACTAGCACAGATCTCTCACATATTTGGTCTCAGTGTGATAAGAACATTTGCTCTTTACGCATTAGCCCCACATACAACCTGTCAAAGGCACCAAGTGGTCCTGCAATCTATCATCTATTCTGCAGTGGAAGTGAAGCTGGGTGATTACTTTCACCAGCCTTTTAAGACTAGATATCACTATTGCTGGCCCAAAAATGTCACAGCTCTGAGAGGCCAGCAAGATACATAGATCATATGACATGACTGGGCCTGTAGAAAAGCAGCTTTGTGCCCCTCCATCAGTGGAAGATGTCCTGAAGACAGCAGACGTAAGTACTTTAGGTGGATGCTACAGTCCCTCAGGCTACATCTGTGCCAGTGCTGGTCAGATTTAGGCACTGAACATCAATCATCTCCACTGTTAAATTTCTAGAATGTTTTTGACCATGTCCAACTTGCACTCTCCCAAGCAATCACCAGGAAGACTTCCTGAGCTAGCATAGGCCAGGGACTCTTCCCATCAGAGTTCCTGGCTGTAACCACCGTGCTCTCACAGGGTAAAAGTGTTTAATTGTGTGGATGAGGGCAGTTCAGTGCCAGGTGACTTTACTGGCGAAGAGCTGGACATGTTTGATTTACTAATATAGATGTAGCCTCACTGTCTAACAACTTCCTGTGAAGTTAAAAGCGGAAACTTCTGAAGAAGCCCAGCGGGTTCCCATGCCCTGGATCGCCCCTCTGCTAGCTCTGAAAAACCAGATTCTGAATTCTCTGCTGAAGTCTTCAATAGCATTGAATAAAAAAAAGGGCATGAGAAGCTACAAAGCAGACACAATTCTCCAACCTCCAGATTATCAGCCCCAGATCCATACACAGAGGAGAAAAATGTATATGCCTGGCTTTTCTTTAATAGATTATGCAGTCTACTCACATTTATCACATGGGCTAATGTTAAGACTTACTGTCCATAATTAATCAACCTTAGGCAAGAATATTTAGCACTTCTATTCCATTTTTCATTTTCAAAGTGCTTTTCAAATACAACCTAATTAAAGATCAGGAACAATTATTTCCCAGCTACTTTAGAGGCACTTTAAAAAAAATGAAATAAGCACATTTGAGCATGTATATGAGGAATCTTTTTAAACCAAAACAGCTCTGTTTGCAACCTGCTGAAGAAATTAAAGCAGTGATAGGACAGAGACTTCCAAACAGACCAAAATAGCATCTAGTTAGTCCTATCCTTATGCACACAAAAGCCAGTAACACAGCTTCATTTTTAAAACTTCTGTCTATCTCACATTTTCATTTTGTCTCTGAGAGGACACTTTAATAATAAAATACTGCAGAACCAGGATGAGGAAGAAGTGCTTCTTTGCAACAGACAGATGCCACCAATAGGCCTGGGGCTCTGATTCACATACACAGCAGTAACTCATGAGGTCACACCTGTAAATCTCACCTCATCTCTTTCAGAGGTAGCAGAACGAGCTGAGCTGTGTGTTCACACAGTAGTAGGTAGTGTCTTCATCAGCAAGGTCAATTCAAGGTATGGTATTTGCTCACCAAAAAAACTGTTCAAAAATCCTTCCCTCGTGATTAGAAATACAGTCAGCACTGAAAAATTTTTGACCACCTCTAAGAAAGCTGGGTGTGGAGGACCATGCCTGTCAGTCCAGCTTCTCAGTAGGTGAGTGGGTGCCCACGAGCCTGGGACTGCAGTGTGGTTGACCAGCCAAGTTTCCACATCATGTTTGGCATCAGTCTGATAAACCCTGAGAGCTCAGGTAAGCAGGTTGCCTAAGAAGGGGTGAACCCACCTGGGTCAGAAACAGAGTAGCTCAGTTTCTGACAACACAGTCAGAAATGGGGGGCCATGTACTGAAAGTGCTAGTGATTTAAATCAATAGGCCAGTTGACCACAAATTTTGATTGAGAGGGGACACACAGCCACTCCTGTCCACTCTGCTACAGAGAAAATGCAGAGGTAAGGCGTAGACTGCAGAAGTGGTGTGTTAAGTCTGACAGGTATTGTGAGTCAGGGTTGTCAGAGCTTAACAAGTTCTCATCCATGCCAGAATCCTTCTTGCATTAATAGTGAAAGTAGGATTAACACTGCATAAATAAGCAGACAAAGAAGCACAGGTCCCTTAGGACAGAAAGTGCAGTATTTTCCCTAATGAGATAAATAAAATAAAGAGACATAATATCCTTCATTAAACATTAGGAGTTTATGGACCTGCCAACGTGACCTAGTTTAGTTCTGGGCAGAGATACCTAAGCAAACCCTAAATAATACAGCTTCACTACTGGAAGCAGCATAGCCAGGCAAATATGACATTCTGCACCATATCATTAGCCCTGCTGCAAAGTCAGCTGTATTAACTCAGATAGTGCATCACACTAATGGTTCTTCACTTCTTCTGGGGCCCAGGCGGGTTCATTCAGCATGGGTAACTCAGTGCAGCACTTACATGAGCTCTCCAGGTACACATCAAGGCAGGGGACAGCAACCTTTCAAGGATGGTGTGTACCAGATGGTATTTTTCTTTCCCAGATTAGAGGTTAAACATGCTGGTAAGAACGCTGTGGGATCCATGAGAGACTGCCTCTTACAGAAACAATATGCTACCATTTTCTATCATCATTAAATTGCATCTGTACAAGGCAGAATCTCCCGCTGCTCTCAGAATGAGCCAGAAGGTGGGAGCCACCAATGTCTCTCTCCAGATGGCACAGCCCCAAAACCAGCTCTGTGCTAGCCCTACTGGTGTTTTTAGAAATTGACCTCCATACTGCTACTGGTTTCAGTGCCCCAGACTGTGAATAGGCTGTAAGAGTCACAGAGATGCAAGAAAAGTTCTGCAAGACTGAAATTTAAGGTTAAGGCTTTCCTGCATATCCTTGAGTGCTGTGCTTGGGCACAGCTGCCTTACAGACAAATTACAGAATGTGTTCTGGCTTAGAAGCAAGCAAACCTATCTTCAGTTCACAATGAAATAATTCAAGTGTCTTTCATAAGAGTGCTAAAAATTGGGCTTTGGATCAGGTTGTTGACCCACCTGCCTCTGTTCCCTGGCAGTGAAATGGGAAGTCTTTTCAGCAGGGACATTGCTGAGATATTTTCATTTCTGCTTATAAAACACAACCACAGTGAAGTGATAATAAGAGATACAGACATGTTAGCTTTACTAAACTATTTAAATTATTCAGAATAAGGAAAATGGTACCAGCCTTCCTTTTGTTTCCACTAGTGTAAATGGAAGCAATTGTATTGAGCACAACTCACTGCATATAAAACTTAATTGAAATCAGTCTCTGTGTCTTTCCATGTACTTGAAGTGGATAAAAGCAGTTTTTCTGATCCCACCTACAGCTAAGCTACAGCAGCCTTATATCTGAGGACCCATTTATGAAGCTTTTTTTGTTTTAAACTTTAGCTGGTGTCAAGGCTTACACAAAGGCCTTCAATGTTTTGATTTATTTATCACAGTATTCCCCCTTGGGTAGAGCAACTTGCAGGATGCACAAGTCAGAGTTGGAAAATAATGCCATAAAATAATTTGTGAAACTGTTTTAGAAGCCAAACCAGCAGATATTTTAACACTTGGTCAAAATTATGCAAAAACAAGACACAAAATGAACTTCATAAGCCCAAGTGCAGAGAAGGTTCTTGGTGTAAGTTTGCCACATATCCCCATATGTATTTTTACCCTCCTTACATACATAACTATTCCAGGAACACTACATAGTGTAGACACAGCTAAAGGCTACACTTCATTGATCACAGTTGATTCTGTTACAAGGCCTTTCCCTCTAAGGTGGAAGCTGTTCAGCTCAGCATCACTCGGAAGGAACATGATGACTGACAGAGTATGTTCCCAGTCCACTGCAAAATGTCAAGTGTAATGTGGTAGTTAAGCTGCAAGACTGCATCAGGCTTCAGTGATGACTAAATCTTAGCTTTGAAAGCTATATTATTTCAGACTGAAAAAGAAAAAAAAAACCAAAAAAAAAGAACAAAAGGACAGATGATTCTACCTTTTCCATTCCTAATACATTAAGTTTTCCAAATATTGTGACAGCAAAATAATTCTTCTGGATTTGTTTGTAAATAATTCTTACAGACTGAGGGGGCTTATTTCATACCACTATGTGAAATCAGGGTGAAGAGGGCCCAAACAAGAATGCTCATATATCAGGCCAGTACCTATGCCTCTAATCACTTCAGAAATCTGTTTTCCCACAAGTAAACCTGCCAGCATCCCTCCACCTATGGGTCTATGTCAGAAGACAGACAAGATGACAGGGACATTTCAGGCTGGATCTATATGGCAGCTGTTATGTTCACCTTCTAAGTCAACAGAAAAGTAGAACTTCCTTTTTCTTTTGATTTGACAAGTTAGATGATTCCTGAGGTCCAAAATGAGACTTAAATGATCATTTTTTCTACATTCACTTGCACTCCAGCATGAGATTTGCAGACAATATTCTTACAGGAAAGCCAGACAGATATTAAGATTTTATACAGTTTGACTTCTGAAACAACAGGCTTGAGATCAAGTACTGTGTAATCCTGATTCTAGTCCTGTTATCTCCCACTCATAGCAGTAAAGGAGACTAGAATTAAGTGAATGTGAATGCAAGTGACAAAACGACAACTGTAACGGTGCCATTCCTGATTAGATACTTGATGAAACACTGAAGGTAGTGGGTGAAGCAATGCCATACATTACTAACTAACTCCCCAGGCTTTCCCACAAATCATAGTAGTTGTTTGTATTTCTGGTAATTCACAAGATATCTTACTAAAAATGCCTTTTAGTTAAATACACAAGAAATATATGATCCCTGCACCAAGGAGACTCGCATACTTCTCATCTGCCAAGAATTCTGAACTAGTCAGTATTTCCTTCAGAGCTACCTATTAGTTGTCCTTTAGTGTGTGTCACATTTTACTCTGCATACAAAGAATCATACTCTGATTAAGGTTAGAAAAATAAATCATTACAAAAGACCCAAAGAATCCTGTTCACATCATGAAGCAATAGTTTTAAATTTTCTAAAGTTCTTGACATATACATATTCCAACAGGGATAGGAATTGCATTTAAAAAGCGTAGTAAGAATGCTAGTAACACATAGGCAACCAAGAAGACACGAACTTGTTACACTGCCCTTTCAAATAGCCAACTGTTGTTGTTTCAGTTTTGGTTTGTGGTTTGTGGTTTGGTTTTTTAAAATTTATTTTATGACTAGCTGTTTATTTCTTTTCCAAATTCCAAGTCAAAATCTCATGAAATAAGAGGAAAATGATAAATAATAAGCCATTAACACCTACAGAAATGCAGCCAGCTTCTCAAATTCACACAAGTTTCTCAAGTTTCAGCTTTAAGTGGATTCCTGTAGGTCAGTTATTGACCACTGATGGATAGTGAAGGGGAGAAGAGGGGGAAAAAGTGAAAGAAGAAAAGAGAAAAAGGAAAGAAGAAAAAGAGAATCATAAAGTTAAAAAAATCCTTCCTTCTCTAGCAGAGGCTACTGAAGTAGTATGGCATTGAAAGACTAATGGGGACAGGTGAACCAGTGCATGAGATTGTTCTGAAATTAAAAATAATGTTGAACACTTTCCATGTTATTTTTTTATTATTTAAAAAACAAAACAAACAGAACAAAACAAAACAAAAACAAAACCAAAAAGGAATAAGAATTCCAGCTGAGATGGAACTTACAGAGACCCTTGACCAATTTGAATAATTATAGGCTTGGATAAATTGTGGTTAAACTATTTGTTTCAAATGTGCTACAACCAATAACTACACCAGCAACAGCCTTTCAGTATGAAAGATCTGTTGCTGGCTTCAGGATAAAGTACTACTGAGTTGCACATAGTCATTGGCCAGCCATACGCTATGTAATGAAAAAAACCTTTCCTCCATGAAGGCTGTGATTTCCACATTTCTGATATCAGCAAAAATGCATTTGCTTGCCATATGTACACAGAAAACAGTGAAGGTGTTTTCCTGAAACAGCAAAGGTAGACTTGGGTTTTGTCTGTTATATTCTTTAATTTCCAGATTGAGAGTTGTCTCAGTAATAAACAAATCCTCATTCTTAAAAGACTATAAAAGCAGAAGCAGGAAGAAGTCTTATTTTTATGTTAACAAAGGCCAGGACATCCTTCACATTCTTGTTTAAAATTTTGTCTCTTGCCTTGTCCTTACTGAATTTGCACAAGTTGGTGACGGCATGTACCAGCTACCATGCCAAATGTTTGAGCCTGTGCCTTTCCACAGTAAGTGATGATATGAGGCAAAGATTCGTGTTGAGGATACCATGGGAATTATTGTGAAGTTTGTTTTATCATTCTTATATGGACAAGAAGCCTGTAAACATCCATGATTTTACAGTGAGCTCAGTGTCATGAGATTCCTCTGTCCAGCTATGTCCTACAGAGCTCAATGCAGCTCAGTTTTTCCTCAGGGTCTGCCAAACATGCCTTCTTAGAGAAGGATAGAGAAAAAAGCAGAGGCACAAAGATTTGATCCGCTCAAGGGCTGGGAAGAGGCTTGCATGTGTCAAATGTACTAAGAACACCAAATTGCTTAATTTGATTAAGCTCAAGGAGGCTGGAGGAAAACAATGGTATTTAATCAACCTTGTACACCATGTAACAACACCATGTAACTGAGCTCCATGTACTACAAATAAACCATAGGTATGTTATAGCAATCACATTGCCACAGTTACAGGATGAGCCACAAGTGATCTGCCAGCAGTCTTGCCACTCACAAGGACAGTCATTTATTTTCTTTCTGTAACTCCTTTGCATCATGAACATAAGCGTGCACACAGCTAAAGCATGTTCAACCCTTTCTCACTGCACATGAAGTCAATTCAGTGATCGCCTGTGGCTGCCAGTATCATCACTGAAGTTTGGCTGCCCTCCCTGATGTCCTGCTGCTTTGGACATCTCCACTGTACTATATAAGACAGGTGAGGCAAGGAAACAGATGCTTCTGCAAGGTCCTTTTATCTAGTGAAATGGAAGTGCTCCATTAGGAAAAAGGTAACCATGAGAGCACACTGAAATTGAAACAGAAGTAAAAAGCATTTCTTTTGCATTTCATAATGAATTTCTTCTTTTTCAAAAAAAAAAATAAATATAAAAGATTGGGTAAAAACTAGAAAGGAAATAATTGAATTGAGAAATTGGGAAACGTGACAGAAGATCTAGTTCAGTAGAAGTAGAATGTGCCAGTGCAGGAAATATTTAAATTCCATGCATATGTTGGTGGCTTATACTGGTGTCTCAGAGTGGGCACTTTTATGAGGAACACTGTTTTATTCTCAGCAGTTATCTGAACAGCAAAATCAACTGCTTGAACTTCTTGACTATAAAAGATGGGTGCTGGGGATATCTTGTGAGAGTATAAAAAAGCAATACAGCCCCATTTCCAGGGTTAGGGAGAAGGAGGCTGAACCAGATGATCATAGCACTTCCTGTCTTTATTCCTCTCCTAGAAAGATGGAAGACATCCTTACATGCAAAAATGGCAGTGGAGCCATGATCTCCAAGTAATGGAGCATTATGTGACTTTTGCCACAATCCTGAAATGAAGCTTTCAACAACTGGACAAAGACAGAATTGCACAATCTGTAAAAAAAAATAAAATACAGCCACACACATCCCCTCCTCCCCCAAACAAGCAAACAAAATACAAACCAAAACCAAAACCAAAACCACAAAAGCAAAAGCAAAAACAAAAACAAAAACAAAAACAAAAACAAAAAACAATCCACCGAACAAAAAAAAACAAAAAAAAAAACAACCACAAAAACAAC